>OZ026628.1:19728400-20135900 GCA_964020975.1 Hermodice carunculata | reverse complement strand
GTAGAAAGCTGTAATGATGTTAAGGTGTCACGCCCTAGCCCCCTGAAAGAAATCACAATAATCTCGTTTTGTTTAGGTACAATCACAAACCTTTCAGCAAATATGCATGTCAATAACAATGTATTTCAAAAGAATAGATAATTCCTTCTACACAGATGGTAGTATTAGAATGCATTTTTGATGTCTGTTTCTTGAAATTTCTCTTCCCTGCTATAAGAAAGCTGTAAGGAAGCTGAAAGGAAGCTGTAAGAAAGCTCAGGTAGCCACATCTTTACCCCTCCCTTAAATGAAATTATAATTTTCAGCAAACACCCGTGTCAATAGTAATGAACTTCAGAAGTGGCGATAAATGTCTCCTTAGAACTAGTAATAGTAAAATGCATTCTTGAAGTCCCTTCATTTACATCGCTCTTCTATATTACGCCCACGATTTATTTCATCGACACCTAGTGTGGATATCCACAAGGTTTGTAAACTATGAGTTTTTTTGTTTGTTTTTTTTTTCCATGAATCAACCTTTATGACGATTGCAATGATGATTTCTCCCTATCACAATGGTCCAAATCAAGGTATCGGAATAGGTCAAATACGGGATTATAGCTGTTGGGACCCATGTACAGATCAGATGCTATTGAAACATAATTTTTGCTCAATGCATGAGTTTTATAAAAGCACTCTTTTGTACAGTGAAGCCCGTTATTATGATACCACACATACAGAAATGCAAACTTCTCTAATATCTCACGTTAGCACTTGGTTTAAATATATTTTACTACAACACAATTGGCAAACAGGGCGGAGCCTTATATAAATCCCTCTTGTGAAAACGTTAGTATTTGATGCACGATGATCTAATGTACCAAGCATGCACATTTCATCACATCTGAATATGTAGTATTTTATGGGACGAAATGCGAATATGTGATTTTTTATTCTTATCTACAAGGGGTTAAAATTCCTAAAACTGCTGACTGTATGGACCAACATTATGTTGAACTGTAATATACTCATCAGCAATATGATTTTGAAAATATTTTTGAAATATGGATTAAAGAGATAAAAGATCATTAACCGTTGAGACAGACAGTTGTAATGCTGGAGTTCAGAAGTAATTTCCAGTCCTTGTATTTGGTGTTTTGTATCATTTCGTGATACATGGGCACCATTTTTGTCACATACCAAGCTTGGTAATGTTGAATGATTGGCTCACCCCCATACCATGCATACGGCTTGTATGATAATCATAATCACAACAATTTCTTAATTTCCAAGTACCCGGAGCCTTTTTTATATTTATCTTAAAGCCTGAATGAGAGAATAAAACTATTTAACATGGGCCTAAAACAGATATGCCTCATAGACATTGTTTATTAGTTTCAATGGGCCATATTCTAGTAACTGTATTCAGTCATTAACAGGCCAAATAAGCCATTGTTCTTGTATACTCGCACATATGTTATTGACACCACCATTGGCGCCATCAGGATTTATCATAGAATAAGAATCTTGCCTTGAAACGTTGTATATAGATATACCGTCGTTAACCGGGGCTTCTTTGACCTTTTTTTATCTGGTTTGAATACTTTTGCCCGTACAACAAACATTTTGTGTTTAAATTAGGGGGCCAAAAAGGGACTTGTGATCCCGCAGCCTAAAACTTTCTGAATCCGTAGCATATTATATATATATATATATATATATTATATATATATATATATATATATATATATATATATAATATATATATATATTTATATATATACACATATATATATATATATATATATATATATATATATATATATATATATATATATATATATATATATATATATATATATATATGGGTATTCTAAGTAGCCCGCTTTAGCGGCTACCTTGCCCAGGTGTGCATTTTTGCCATAAACATAAGCTGTAACTGAACAAGTGGAACACTTTAAAAAGTCCAGGAGCACGTACAGATCAATAAAATCCATAAAAACAGTACAAGAAGGAGTAAGAAGTAGTTGAACTTTGGGTTTTATTTGAACTCATAATATCAACTGATGCTGCCCCAGACTTCACAAATGAAATGTGTCTTCAATACGCGATGTACTAAAGCCCAAAACAATAGTTATTGCAATAAGAGAAAGCAAATAGAACATCACTGTAAGACATTTATTGATTTATATTTTGAAATACAGTGTCAATGTTTTGTAACGTTATAGGAATACGCTGCTTAAAATTGACGATTGCCTTGTCTTTATTTTCACAACTTAAATTATGTACCGTACCTGTGCTAAAAATAAAAACCTGGAAACAGTAACAAACCTATTCGGGATAATTTATGGACACTTATGCAGCTCAAAATAAAACTCAGATTAATAAAATGGTATTTGAATGCAAACCGCGTCATGAAAATACCTGAATCAATTTTGTAGATATACATGCGTACAGTTAATGGAGAAAACTTTAAGATTTATTACACCTCTTAGTAGTAATATCCAGACCTGTATAGGTATTTTAAATCCCACGTGTTTACGACTAACTATATGTTTATTTGCAATAAGACCCGTAATTTCTACACATTTCAAATCTTCCGATCACAACCTTTTATCAATACTTTTCACATATTTGCCAAAAATATTTGTCAATCTATAAGACTCTAAAAGTATTAGATCCCTACAAATTGTTTTGGACCTTTACCTGTCCTTAAAATGAAACTTAAACAGATGTTGTGGAATGTTCCAAGAGTTAAAATGGGGTAGAAGTGACCTTTGTGGCGCCCCCCCCCCCTCCGCCCATAGTCTTGCGCAACACGCCACTGCAGCGAAATGTATGATATATGACTAAATTTCACTAAATTGGGTGTTTTGTCTAGTTAGTCTGAGTAAACTTTATAACATCCTTTCATTATATTCTATGAGCCCAAAGTGAAAATGTATGCTTGCAAAAGGTTGTATTGGTGGTTTAACGATTTTCTTTTTTTTTTGGAGGGGGGTGGGTGGGTAGGTGGGGGGTCTATTGGTCTGTTTCGGTATATTATGAGGGTTTTTTTTGTGATCTGCCCTCCTTAACTTGGAGAGGGTGAAATTTTGTGACATCCCCCCCCCCCCGTTTTTGGTTGACAACATTTTGTGTCTCCCCCCCCCCCCCCCGCAAATAATGCCACCACTCTTATTTTCTTTGCACACATGCTGCATCCATGCATTAAAACTAACATACATGAGCTAGAAAAGGAGATTTATATCACATTTCCAAGAAGGACATTAGTATATATTTAATTCACTGATAGCACGGTATATCACTTAAATAAACAGGGTCTGACACAACATTGAACGTTCAAGGGGACCCAATGCAGCCCAAGGGGTTTCTTTGATCGTTCAAAGTAACCCCCATAATTTGACGGGGACCGACAAAAAATATCATCACTCTTTCCTAACAAAATATGAAAAAAAACTGTCAGTGATAAATATACAAAATCGTACTTTGGATACCAATTTACATTTTGCATTTTAAGACGTTTTGTATAAGTATATAATTACTATTCTGTTAAAACTTTAAATAAAGTGTTCAAAGCTCCCCCCCCCCCTCACCCCCGTTCAGAGAAACCTATGTCCAGAAGTTCATATGTAACGACCATTACAAAAACACACTGGAATGCATTCCTCGATGACCTTGAGAGAGTAGGCAAAGGGTATTGAAACTATACAGTATCATCCTTCTACATGTGCTACGTATTAGTTATGTATTGGGTATTATTAGCGTTAATCATTCTCAAAATATAGAATTAAGTGTTCTTAATCATGATCGACTGAACTATAAAAAAAAGAGAGATCTGAACGTGCCCGAGCATGATTTGGCGAAATGAAGTAAAAAGGTCGCAGTTTCTCCCATTTTTACGCATGAGAACTCGTTTGCTTCGCTCCGTTCTGGTATTTGGGCGTTCAGTGCTGTTTGACATACTTCACATCGGAAAATAAAACCACCAAAGAGACATATATCATAGTTATTTATTGAAACCGGTATTTACAGACATCAAATGTTTAAAGATGTCATGCATTTTCAATTTTTGGAGATATATAATCCTCAGAGACATATGCAATGGAATACTCCATTTTGCAATATGCATTTAGAGCTGTCCCTTTGTTTATTTCACTCTTATCTTTATGATTTTAATTTAGACTTTAGTCTAAGATCTAATGCATGAATTTAAAAGTAATTGCTGCAATAGCTTTTGTATATATATATAATTAAATGTTTCATTAAACCTGTGAAGGAAGCACAACAAAATAAAAAACTGACAGTGGATTCACATGGAACGTTTGGCTTGTAGACTTTTTTCATCAGAAAATAACATCAAATAACCATTCAGCTTTATGTGGAATTGTAAAGCGGCATACATTCAAGAGATATACATTTTAATACTCCCATTGAGTGATTGTGTGGACCGATGTCCGTCACAGGCTGATACACACAGTGATTTTTTGGGATTCTATGACCGACGTCCGATATCATGAGTTAGCATCGGTCATGATGCGCGCTTCGGTCATTATATGCGACGTCGGACATAGAAACCACAAATTCACTGGATGGGAAGAATCAAAGTACATTCTATTATGGCTAGAGTTAACACTTATTCTAACTCTAATAATTACTCCCAATGCAGAGCTTTTCGCGTAGTAGACCTACAGGTCTATCATCCAGTTGGCTGTTCTCCGAGTAAAGAGCATCACACACATATACGAACACTGTTGGACTGTGAGTAGGCACTGTGTTCAACTTTAATATCACATCTGGAATCGATTAAGAAAACCAAATTTCGGAAACAGTAGGTCAACTATTTCAAATGGAAGTTTGCAATTCTGTCAACAGATGGCGATACACACATGTAAACTAAGCGCTCCGGCATACTTCGAAACATTTTAACACTACAAACCGTTTGTTTCAAATCTAAGGCAAAAGAACACAAAATTATAGCTTTTTTGGATTAATAAATGTAATTCATCCTCATAACAAAACAGTTTATTGTAAATTGCTTGATGGAGCCGTGATTAGTGCTGATAGACTGATCAAAGATTTAAATGCAGACATCTGATTCGTGGTTGCCCGCTGCCAATGATAGAACAAACGCTTCATTCTTCCGCCACCACATTTGGCACCATCTCAGCAATTTTTATGGGCACGCTAAAGCACCTAAAGCATGCTGAAGAAACCTGTTGTCCTGGACACTCATAAACTAGGTACCTACATGCATGCTGGTACTTACGTGAACCGTCTATTACGAGAGAACTTGAATTTTAAATTTTTATTTTAATTAAAGCAGTTCTTTTTAGGTATTTAGATGGAAGTCGCAGTTGCCACTGAAAGAGCTAACTGTACAGCTCACATATATCTTTCTCAATGTGGCCTTCCTCTATTTATATGTTGGTAGTTTTTTGTGTTGGTGGTCCTCGTGCTTTTGACATTGTGTAGTCTTAATGAATGCCACCTGACAAAACCGACATTGGCATGTATTTGTAAACTTTCTCCACTGGTTGACTGTAGCCTGTGAATATGGTTTGCATTTAACGACGTCACACACACACACACACACACACACACACACACATATATATATATATATATATATATATATATATATATATATATATATATTTATGACCACGAAATATTCCGATATTCCCCCAAATGACCAGGGGCATTATCATTACTTTAGATTCATGCTACACGTTTGTATCAAACATTACCCTTCATTGAATACTGGATATTAACCGCTATTGTCGTACTTGCTTGGCTTAAGAATTTTCCTTGAAGAAGCAACATATCGGCCTGGTAGTTACATTTTACTTACATTTAACGAAAAATATGTCTCCGATAAGAAAAGTCGCATCCTACGCACCGTACATTTATTTAATTTCTCTGTATTTGATATTTTCTCCTGTAACACAAGACCGTAAAATTGATCACAACGAAATGGCGCTGTACCTTTGGTTAAGCAGGATTTACATCCAAAATATTAAAAGTAAAACAACTCATTTAACTCCTAGTCTATGTGCCACGAAAAGTATACACGGGCAATAATAAGTCTTAACACTATTTTAATGCCACATGTGTACTTGCAGGTTAAGCAGCTACGTCAGTAAAATGCTGAATGCAGTAAATTTATGTCTGGTTTATTCACCATCAAACAGTTTAAAAAGCCATAGATATACAGACTCATTTAGAAGGTCAAACCTGTGGCGTTGTTGTGTAAGCAGTATCTCTGGAACAATTCACTATATGCCTTTGGTACATATATAAAAAATAAAGTCAATTTAATTGTTATCTATGGCCAGTATATGGCAAAATGTTTCGGAGTCATTGGCATCCCTGTTGGAAATATATCAACGTGCGCTATATTGAATGTACATGCGTTAGCAAGGAAAACTGTATAGGTGTCGTGACCAATACTGGCACCTTTTACATCGGTAACACTCTCTGATTACAGTTAAGTGCACAAGTAACAACAGCTTCCTTCGGCAATATGGGCAACGCGTACCCAAAGTGCAACGGGAAATTGTGCTCACTCAGTGAAAAATACCATTGAAAGAGGGAACATGTGTGTCATTTGCTGATATTTCATTAATGCTTGTTACTAAATTTTTAATGTTGAATAATAAAATTGAAAACATCTGATTTCGGTTCGGGCAAAATATACTGCTGCTAATTATTATAAAAAGCAAACTAGCCTCACTATGACTTAGAGTATAATATTTTTAACTTGACCTAAAAACAACACTGCAGTATGACCGTTTCCAGGAGAAATAAGTCACTGTCGTTTGCATACCCACGTGTATCAGTGCATATATGCACACGTATGTGGTATACCTCTATGCTAATTGAAAAGCAATGCAGATGATATCAATGGAATACGATAGAGGCCACTGGTGGAGCACGTGCGTACTGAGGTAAAATCTCGATCTTGCAAGGGCAACATCTGCTCGTGAAGTCAAAGGAAGAATCGGATTGATACAGAGAATTAGTCATCCAGAACAGATGTGTCTCCTTTGAATGGTCACCATGTCAGCAGTGCATACATTGAGTAAATCATTGAATGTGGCACAATTAGCCCAAATGTGATGCCTTGTATGAACCAGAACGTTTCTTTTAATTCATGTTCAAGAAATCTCATATTCAATTTACCTGTTGTAAAGCAGGTCGTAATCATGACTGACATAAACAGTGTGAAAATGATAGGAAACACGGTATTTCTGTGTCTGATGGATGTTTAATTGCTCTTGTGAACCTAATGTGTATACTTAGAAATAGAGGAAGACAAACGCTACACTCAAAATGAGGATATTTCTACTGTGGATGATCATATCCTGTACACATACCTCTGCCATCCGACCAACTGTAAGCACTTGATAGCAACAGCAAACTATAGTGCTTTGTGTACACAAGAGTTTAGAAAGGCCACCTACATTTCCCACCATGTTTACTATACCTGAAACACTCAAGCCTGATTGGTAATCAACTTAGCTACTTATTGGCAGAAATTGTAAGTAGGTTTTCTTCTATAGTCACCACTGACATATTAGCACAAAGGATCATGGTCCATTGCACCTCTACCCTGGCATTACAATACACCAGAAGATCCAGAGCATACCCCTGCAAGCGTACATTTTCAGCTCAATACTATGGTCTTTTTAGCTCCGGGTGGTGAAAAATACAGGAATTCCATTTAACTGTCAGGTGGCCCTCGCATGTGTTCCAGTACAGCTGGCTTCACCGGGGTCTACTTTCTGTAGCCCCGGGAGTATGTAGCGGTATTCATTGTGACATTCTTTGATCTCCAGATGCTGAAAAATAAAGGAATTCAATTGGTTAGTCGGTTCTTGCATGTGTTCCTGTAGAAATGGCTTCACCAAAGTCTTTTATCTGTGGCAATGGGAGTGCTCAGGAGAATTCGTCGTGACGTCATTTTTGAGCCTCGTTTTATGTTCGACCTAGACGACTTTTGACGATGACATTGTGCAGGAAAAAATGTACTTGTGGTTGACAAAAGATCAGAAAACTGCAAAATGAAGCGATTTGCTCCGTTTGCAGATGGCGAATTTTCAATGTAATTTTTAAGTAATGAGTAGTGTACATTGACTGTAAGCGATGAATGATACAAAACAGTCTTTGAAATAGTCTTTTAGAAAAGTAATGATGTTTACCCTCACATAGCCACTTAAATGGTAGGCCTACCCATATCTATATAACAAAGTTTGTAATATTAGCTGTATATACAAACTACCAAGTGAAACCAGTGCGGGCTTCAGTTGAATCTGCCAGTGAGGATAATGTACGTATTACAGATTCAAAGATAGCTATATTAGCGGCTTTTGAACATTTTAAACTTCCATTTAGTACTGCATTAAATGTAAACGGAGCCTTGGTTATAATAAACATTTGAAGAGTGTTATGTTTGGTAATGAAGCGAGAACATAAAAAAAGTGGTAGGAATTTTCTACTGTAGCTCCACAAACAGACCTACAAGAACTCACAATGCCAATTATATGTATGTCGTGGTTCAATTGACTGCAGCCCATTCTTATTCTGGAATGTAGAATATTTACTTTCTGGTTGCTAATGTAGAATAAATCGTTAACCTTTGGTTCATCATTGTCTAATTTATGCTAAAATCTATCAAGATCCTCAGAATTTCGAACTGAATTGGGTAACAAATTCCACTGACGAATGGTTGCTGGTATAAAAGAATTGCTGTAGACACCATTTCTTGCGTATATCTGGCTTATACCATTTTTGATCTTACATTGTATGTATTTCTAGAAGACACGTTTCCTGGAATTAAGTTATAAAGGTTATCGGGTGTTAGTCCATGTATTATCTTACATGGCTGTGTTAGCCTGCGTTTATCTCGACCTTTAGCCCAAGACTCCCATCACGTCTCAATGTATAATAATCTATTATTAGCGCGACAGGTTGCCCCGGTTATTTCTCGGGCGGCAGCCTGTTGAACATTTTCAAGCAATGAAGCATCCACCTGAGTACAACCACCCCAAACTACATCCCCATACTCCCATAATGCAATAATATATGTGAAGTATATAATTTCCAAGGAACGCCTATTGAGTGTTTTTGGTAGTAGTTTTAGTACTCCAATTAATTTCCTGGCTTTGCATACAAGGGCATTTATGTGGTTTGACCATGACAAGTCAGAACTGAAAATTACAAAGATATTTATGTCTGATATATTTTCTGAAGAGTTACGGAGAAAAACAATGGTTGGGTTTGAACTTGACTCTTCTTTTTAGTGAAAAGTATGGATATGGTTTTCGTACTATTGAAAGTGACTAACCATTGATGAGACCAGGTCTCTATAGATTTCAGTAGACTTTTTTCTAAGATTTGCCCAAAATTAAAAAATATCATAATATATCCAAATATCCCTGAAGCATGACCATTTGAAAAAACGTTCCAGAAACTCACCCAAGTTACATTGCCACTACTTATTCAATATCAAGGCTAAGGCAGTGACCTAGTATAATTGGCAATTTGTAGCAAATTTTCATTGTGAATAAGGAGATAATATACATAATAAATTATAATGCATTCTTGAAAGCACAATTGTGCAGGAAGAATTACAGTGAAACCAATATTTGCATGGGTGGTTTGGCCAGCAAATTGATAAGGGAAATTTAAACTTGATTAGAACCTGATATAATTCAGTCCTTAGCACCTATGATACATATACAACTGGGTAACTTGTAAATGCATTTCTTTGCAACATAGGACACATGGTCCACATTAAGGAAAATCACCCACAGTATGTATTGCCTCCTATAAACATAACAATACATGCTGAGAGAGATGGTCTTTAATACCATATGACTACAGATACTATATAAGGCAGTTTTAGCAAAATGGTGATCATTGCATTAGCAAACAAAATATAGATATCAACATGATAATTCCACATTTTGATTGAGCTTTCTATCCTTCCCACTATATTTTACATCAGTCACCCTGCATGCCCTTTTATGGTTCTCAATTATGGAACTTTTCAGTGAAAGAATTTAACCAGCTTTTAACAGCATGGCACAGTGCCATTCTTTATGTCTCGAAATGACCTAGAACTACTCACTGTATCTTGTTACCACCTTTGGTACATAACAATGCCCCAATTGAATTACAAATGTAAAGGCAGTGTTAATATTCATCGAATATGCCCCAAGTGGGAAAACCAAGTTGTTAAAATATGTGGTGACATAGGATACAACATCCACACAAGCAAGATGAGAGTCGGTAGGAATCATGCCAAATCCGCCAACTGAAGCTGTCTGGCGCTTGACACTTCTGGAGCTCAGCAGTAGACACGGGTGGTCGACAGCAGACAGCGGCAGTTGGCAGCAGATAGCGGCGGCAGCCCTTTCGCCACAGTATGCCGCTGTCTGCCGCCCACTACTGCTATCAGCCCATGGCTGCTGCTTTGTACTCACACTTACATAATACATAATATAAAATGGAAAATGGAATACAGGTGAATAGAAAAGAAAGGAAACCGAAACCGCTCGTTTATGGTACAAAACACTTCAGTTTAGCTCCTTTCACTCATATTGATCAGTTCTCTTTTAAAAAAGTGGACTTTGAGCACTGGTATTTTGAAGCTTTTCATGGCTAAAATGAATTAACCCCGTTCAACTCAAATTGTCAAAAGCATTTGAAGGTACATTGTTGTCTGTCTTAACGCTTTTCACTTAGATTTCTAATTCACCAGAAAACACACTTGTTAGGATTTTGATGTTAGACCATTTATGATAGCACACTCAATGTCACTAGTTTTCCTTGGCAAATGTTGGGCACAAGTGTCCAACCTTGCACAGAGAAAAGCTGTTTACTTTGTCATGCGCTAACCAAGAATAGGTTTTAATTAGCATTATAAGAAAAATATATTTTACACCCTACATTACCACAAAATTTCATATTTCTATCACTCTTTTGATGATTTAAGTAAATTTGTCTCTTCTGTTTGAAAAAATAATATTTTGTTACATTTTAACTCCTTTCAAAAAGAAGTTTTCACAAAAACTGAAGATGGTGTTGGCAATTTAAGCAAGCATTGTGTAGACATATGCCTTTCAGTGCCCTTTGCACACATAACAAAGCTTCACACTTAGCAAAAGATCCTTTAACATGGATAGAATAGGAAAAATGTAACATTTTCATAACTAAATGACAATGAAGCTGGGTGGGTGGAATATATTTCATCTTCTGGTTCCGTTAAACTGTGATGTTAGCTTTGTGTAAAGTCTTGGCTGCTCTGTGTAAACACGTGAAACAACACCGATTTCAAATCTGCTCTATTTTGAAATGTGATCAGCTGTGATTCAAATATCTTCCATTGAATATTCATCAACTTTACTTTTATCTCCTAAATACCTTCACATACAGCAGTAAGTCCAAATACATATCCCTGTCAATGCTGAAACACTGCCAAGGTAAACCACAAGCACCGCTCTGCAGCAGATCTAAAAACTGTATTAAATGCTCTTCTAGAATATCTGGCAATGATAGTTATCATAACCACTAGTTTTCAGCACAGCCATCACCTTCAAGCTTTTGAAACAGAGAGATATCTGATGTATGAGACTCGAAATATTCAACAAGCAAATCAGACTTCATGCAATTCAATGGGTCACGAAAAAAATCATGTAAAAAATGGTTCTTCGTGACGTCTGGTTATGTGTTTGACACCCAAAGCAAGATCTCCTCCAGTTTTTTCTTGTGGAGAGTTGGATTGTAATCTAGACCTGTCATTTTGGATTTTTATCAGGGTTTTTCTGCACCATTCTCGTGGTTGCCACCTTGATTACTTTAAGCCTTGGTTGAGGATTATCTGTATCATTGCTTTCAGGCAACTGCCAAAGATGCTGCTTGCATGTTCCTGTGTCAAACCAGACAGCATTGTTCTGAGCACTTCATCTTCAACAACAACAAACTCGTCAGGCTGAAAAACAGAGGAATTACAGTTTTACAAACTTCTGTTTTGGCACTTCAGGTAATGTCCGACCAGAAAGGCAGTTTTTGGTAACTACTACCCATGAAGGTCCAGAGACTAAAAAGTATAAACTCTTTTAGTGCCAAGTTTTGGATGGAGTCAACTGCTTTCCTCGCCATGAAAAATTATTGTCCCAGACCATTAGCTTTTCTAGAACTATAAGCATGCTGATACTTGAATGAAAAATTTTTCTAACAAGAAATGTTTATCTAGCATCCTTATTATAATTGAGTTCATCGTAAGATGTTCGATTTTAACCACACTTGGCATGATTGGATGAAAGAGTTAAAAACGAGCAGATTGCAAAAGCAGTGTGACAGCCCAGTGACCTTCAGCTGACCTAATTTACACGGTTTCATGTGACATATGTCCGGAGTACATCTTCACCAAGTTAGATTGCATCAAGATAATGTTTTGACTTAAAGGTAACAATATTTATTGTTACACTTGTTGACCTAAATTTGACCTCTCCGGGACTTCTCTTGGTCAAACTTTAGAAACAGCTAGAGAAACCCATATGTAGTTCCAACACATGGCCAATATATATAGCAGCTTTCATAGATATAGGAATAGATATAGGAAGGACCATTATCCAGATATAAATGGATGCTACTTTGGAACAGTGAAACAATGGTCACCATTGAAGTTATAAGTCATGAAATACCACTGCCCATTCATTAAAATATCCTTAGACAATGAATAGACTTGGTGAAACTAAACATCGGGACATAACTGAAGCATTTTTTCTGTAAAATTGTACTGTACTGGAATAATATTTAGTAGTACCTTGTTTTTTAAACATAAAAACATAATTCAAACTTTGCAACACTTGCACCGATTGGTGAACGTATTAATGTCTAAGGCTTCACAAATATGTCCCTATACAATTTCAAGACAGTTGGCCCAAAAGCTTTGTTGGTAATTTTACCAAAAACAGAAAACAAAAATATCATGCAAAATCTGGAAATTAATTTACTGGGATCATTTGAACTAATGTAATAGAGACCTATCTAATTTACATGTTCACCCCAAGAAAGTTTCATGTGAATCTGGCAAACAAATTTTGGAGAGGTCGACAATCTGAATAACCATCGAAATCCCCACTGACTTCCAAAATGAGTCAATAAGAATACAATTTGCAAGAGGAATTTGTATAGGCTATGCCTGATTTCCAATTGCTTTAATAAAATATGTTTAAACCAATAAGAATACATGCTTTAACCAGTAGGAATGCAAAATGAAATAATCATAGTGAACAAATTTGTTTGCACCAGGAAAATTTCCATCAGGTTTCAGCACAATTTGTGAGACAATTTGGGGGTTTAGGTCAAAAATAGCAAAATCACATTAAAAAAGAATAAAATACATGTTTTGCAGCACCAAGTTTCAGCATAATCTTAGTGATGATTTTGGAAAAGTCAAAATAGTGAAAATCCATAAAAATTCACAAAAAGTTAGAAATATATCACAGTGCTACATGTTGAAAAAATTGAAGTCTGGGGGTTTCAAGAAGTGTCCCTATATGTTTTAAAACAATTTAAGTTATGAAATGAGCAATGATTTTGAACTGGTTCTGAAACCTTGGGAATAAGGTTAAGGTCACTGAAACGCTGTCTTAGTCTGAAACGCACAGAGGACTAGCATGATGTGCAGCATCAAATACTTAGCTCAAATAGTTTTCTGCTAGTTATGAAGAGAGCAATAAATTAATGAGTGACCTTATGAACTTGGCAATGAGGTCAGTGTCACCCATCTACTGCCCAATCTGACCATTAAAGAGGATCATTTGCATTAAAAATTACAAAAACCATTGAACCATGGCCAACTGAACAAGACACACCCCATCACGTTTGAGTTGAATATAGCCCATGGATTTTAATAAGTAAATGTCCGGCTGGATAGATAACAGCTCACCACACATCTTTTTATCTTGTCTGACTGACAAGTCAGCTAAGCTCAAATCCGTCGATTGTTACCATTTGAACAAATGGGGTACAGCCCACCCAAATCATATTCCTACAAAGTTTGCAATGAGTTTGGCAAACAGATTATGAAAACAAGTCAATAAGATAAATTGCTGATGGACAGCAGACAAAAGAACAATGTATGACAATACTCAACAGCAAACATTTGGCCCAGGGGTAATAAACGAATATTCATCTGTTTTACATCTGTTTCGTATAATCACAATATCACAAAGCATTTCTGGTGTGATTCTCTCTTGAAGCATATTTTAAAAAGTGGCCCCTGGTATACAGTTCTTTTTAACTGCATAGTGATATACTGTATGTCCCAGGAACCTTGTACTGCTCAGGAAGCTGATTTCCAAGCTGAACACAACTTAAATGTAGACCACACCATCTGAAAATACTGCTCAGGAAGCTGATTTCCAAGCTGAAGACAACTTACATTGAAACCACACCATTTGAAAATACTGCTCAGGAAGCCAATTTCCAAGCTGAAACACGACTTATATGTAAACCACACCATGTGAAAATACAAGTATTATCAATAAAGGCGAAAAGAATGAACATCATGAGTAGAGCTGGATTGATATGATATTTCAATGCATAGAAACTATTGTCATACATGACACTATAATCAAAATACAAGAATCAAGTTTGAGATATCCTATTCTGTGAATAACATGTATGCACCTATAAAACAATTTTTTCATGAAACAAGGCATGTTTGTGAACCATTGATTAGCCCCACTCTGAACCAGATTGAGCAAAACTTCCAAGGTCCTTGACCTCTGATTTGCTCACCCCATTATCGATAGAGTCCATCTAACAATCACAAATTATCATCTGTACAAGTTTCAGCAAATAAGTATTACCATTTGCATCTTTTTTATTTGCAGAAACTGTTGTCATTGTCAAGCTCCCCACAACTTTTACATTAGATCTACCATCATAATCAGCACTTTCGTACAAGTAAGCCTGTTAGAAATTAGGTCAAGGTTAGCCACTTGAAAGTCTAGGCCTTCTATGGGACCATGATCCTGTCCATTATGAAACTGGTTCCCCAAAACTCTACCCAAGTTATCATGCTTAAACTGATTTCTGAAAAGTGACTCTCTGACCTTGGGAACTAAATCACAGTCACAAATTTTTAAACTCAACTTGACTTTCATAGAGAACTCTATATCCGTGCAGTATAAAAGTCTTTGCTCAGAAACTTTTCAAGCTGTTGTGCGGAAGCCACATTAAGCAAAGCAGTTCTGACCTAGAAAAGTGAGCCATCCCCATCTTAAAACTAAACCTTGCTCTTATGCTGGCGATAGCCATCTGCAGTATGCAGGCTGCAGGTAAAACATCACTTAAGCTATCATGTGAAAACCCAAATTGAACCGAATGGCTCTATGACTTTGTGAATTAATTGAAAATCACGTAGTTTTGAACTTAATATAGCTTCAATAAAGGAATACTCACCTCTGCAATATGACAATCCTAGCTAAGAAACTCGTTGCATTATTGAGCAGCAACCATAAGCTACCAACTGACTGACATGAGCTCAGATGTATATGCCCCACCATCTTAAATTTAAGAACTGATCAAATGCATATTGAAGTACAAAGTTAAACAACATCCAAAACACAAACTTATATATGAATATATATACATGTTTATTTGTGTGTGTGTGTGTGTGTGTGTGTGCGCTCGCTATGCATTTATATGGAGAAAATGGGTTACTACGTTGATGATAATATAAACTACTCAAAACTTATAATTCTCCACTTACTTACTTGTATATAATTAAATAATGAACAAATATTTTGGAGTTCAGTATCATATATTTTATCTTCATACTCATGGTACAGCGTTAACAGAAAAATGACCATCTTAAGGAGTCCATGCTTCCCTGCACATGACTGGTTTTAAGTGAAAGTCAAAATTTGAAGTGCGCAACATTAGATTCAATGAAACCTGAAGTGGGTAATCAAGTTTTTTGTTTATCACAGAAGACTTGGCTCAATGATTTTATCATCAACGCATTACAGTATGCTTGTTGAACCATGGTAAAGTCAATATTCTGTGTAACCACCTCGGTTGCTATGGCACTGCTTGCACCTTCTCCTCATGCTGTATATAAGCTTACAAAGGTAAGCCTGAGGCAAATTGTCCCATTCCTGCTGAACTAAACGGCGCAGATCATCAATAGTTGAAGCAGCGTTCATCTGAGGGTATACCTTCTGCTTCATCTGACTCCAGACATGCTCTATCGGATTCAGATCCGGGGAACAGGCTGGCCACTCCATCTCCTCAACACCCTCATTAGCAAGAAATCCCTGGACATCACGGGACACATGTGGTCCGGCGTTGTCTTGCATTAGCACGAACTTGTCCCCGATGGCACCAGCATACTGGATAACGTGAGGTTGTAGGATGTCAGTAATGTACCTCCTGGAATTCAGGATTCCATCAATGAACACCAGCTCTGTCTTTCCGTCTGCTGGTATGCCTCCCCACACCATGATGCTGCCTCCTCAGAATGGGACAGCAGGCTTGACGCAGCATTCAGCATGTCTTGCTTTCTCCTGTTCTTTTCCAAACCCTCACTCGCCCATCTTTATTGTGGACACAGAAGCAACATTCGTCTGTAAACAAGACATTAGCCCACTCTGCTCTGGATTTGGGAAGGTGACTTCTCGACCAATCCATCCTGGCTTCCCTGTGTCGAAGCAAGAGGCTCTGCTTCTGGACCATGCATCTGGATTTGAGACCTTGGCGATGTAGCCTATTTCTCATGGTTTGATCAGATATTCTTCTTTGATGTGGATAAGCAGCATGGAGCCTGTCTCGAATATTAGTGCTCGTAGTTGTTCGAGACCTAAGAGCTGTTGTGATGATAAACTGGTCTTGGCGCCTGGCAGTCACTTTTGATGTTGCCTGCCTTTGCAAGTTGGCATCATCATTAGTGCATTGGAATTTCTGCCACAGGTCATTTATACTGCGATGGTTTACACCAAGGGCCCTTGCCACAGAACGACAGCTTTCTCCAGCCTCAATTCCGCCAACAGCTCTAGCCCGGTCTACAGTTGAGAGTTTGGTATATTTCGTCCAGCAGGTTTGCAAAATGATGGAGAACCCATACCTGATCTCAAGCTCTGCCACAATTTATACTCTTGACTATCCCTGTTCTTGTCCAAATCATCTACTCGTGTCTTTGCAAATTGAAAGAGAACAATGTTTAGGGAGAGTTTGAATGGGGACAGGGAAACCACACACGTAATGCACTACAAAACGCTTCTTTGCAAAGTCATTTTTTCAGCTTTGTTTTAGAATATGTGCATGTGTAGCCAAGCATGAATCTGAAATGAAGTGAATACTCATGGATTATGTGCTACAGTACTTGTAATTTACAAATACATTGTCTTTTTAAACATTTTATTTAAAGTGGGTGCTTTATTTTCAGTTAAAAAGGTGGAGAGTTATAAGTTTTGAGTTGTTTAGTTCGCAACATAAGTGCATAAGTGTTGCATGTTAAATTTGATGTTTCATGTATTTTATAATTCACCCATGTACCATATTATATGTTTCATCTAAACATGGATAACATAGCAATCCATTCCTTCACATTAAATTTCAGTTGCACCTAGAAACAAAGCTCCAGGCTTGAATACGCAGAAACAACAGATAAAAAGTTGGTCAATGAAATATGCTTTCTACACTGCAGCATTTGTCCAGTAATGTAAAATTACCACTAGAGGAAAGACTACCCAAACCAACGACTGCCCATATGTTCGACAGGATTGTCATATAATACAGATACAGATTCGTAAAACTAAGATAATTAACCTATTTTAATTTCATATCCTGTGCAGGATAAAATATCACTTGAGGTAATTATGACCTTTCTAAAATCGCAATTGGGTAATGATATGCACCTTGTCATCGGTCTTAAATGCATTCATGTATTTTCTGATGCCCGGATGTAAAAAAAGCCCTTACAGCTGACGTGTATCCTTGGCTCCCACAGCAGCCTGTCTAATCCAAATATTGGGTCGACAGCAGAATTTCACACTCATGCCAGACTATCAAACAGCCATTCCATCATTGTGCCCTTCACCTCTGAGTCAAAGCCCAGCAAATTTATATGAGGCACCCAACAGCAGAAAGGCGCCAGTCACTGTGTTGTCAGATAGACGGACGTGAAAAGGTAGTATTACGCAGAAATAAAAATTTAAAAAGGCACAAAAAGATATAATTGAATTTTACGTAAATGTGCTTCTATATGAATTATATGACTTCAGTTTCGACTTACTTCAAATGTTATTCTGATGTTGCCAACTTCCTTACATTTGTTTAATTCTTTGTCTGTTTGAATAACAAAGGTTAATGCATGGATAGCAACATACATCAAGCTGTACAGTATTGTGAATAAGCAATGCAAAGGACTTGACCATTTGCGCCAGAACGTCTAATTTATTAAGCAGAAAAGCTATAGCTCAGTATTATATATAGATGTGCATGTTTGCAGTTCAATAATGACCATGCTCACATGTACACAAATGTGTTTGATTCTTACGTATTCAGCAGATCAGCTCAGTGATATGTGCAGATGTGCTTGTCTGCTTTACGATAATGATTCAGCACATGTGCATGTTAATGTGTTTAATTTTGTTGTAATAAATATATTCATTGTACAGACATTGAAAATTTACTTTCTTTTTAAAGCCAAACTGACTGTGAGTGCATAGCTTCCTCATTGCTCACATTTTATGTACTCTACTGCGTTTTTCATTAAAAAGATTTAGCAAAGTGTATGTGAAACAATACAATGCGTTTGCTCACTTCTGACAGATGGACTGTAGTATCAGACTTAGGGCTGAGAGCTGATACATGGAATTTTGCTGAAAAGTTGCAAACATAAATAGCCAACATCTTAATTGATGACCAAATTTTTACTCATACATTGAAGGAAGAGTCTGATTAAAATATACACTCAACGTGTGTATCATTTCCTCTGTACCTTGGATTTGATAATGCTCCATCGTCTGGGAAGGAACACAGGTCAAGGTCAAATGTTTACATACTTAAGCCTACCAGCGATGTATATTCCCTTACATACAGGGTAATCTTCTTGCCAATGATATCTTAATTTCTACAACATTTTAACATGACCTACATAAGTGGACTTTGCTACTCATATAAAGTCCAAAAATAGCTCGGTAGGTAGCTTCCCCACTCCCCTCATGCTATATTGCTTGGCAATGCGATACAAGAGGGATTTATAAAGGACCTTGCCCTGTTTCCCAATTGTATCCTTACGGAAATAAATATATGTTTAAACCAATGTAATACAGTCCACAAGTATGATAATATATACACTTTCGATATTGATGGCGCCACATATAGCATTGTGCAATATATGGGTACCAATATGAAAAATTTGTGCCCAGACCAGCATTCGTAATGTTTGATAGATCAGATATTACTTTTAGGACTTATAAAATGCACTTTAATCTACATCTACTTCATTGTTTTTGTTGGGGGGGGGGGGGGCAGCTACTCTCTTGTGTAATATATGGGTTAAAATGTAAAGGTATTGTGACCACTTCAGTATTGTTGATTTTTTATGGATCTTCATAAATTTAGTGGGATTATCTGTGAGGTTGCATATGATACTAGATGCGCCACCTACTCCTTGACAAAATTCTGAGTTAAGTTGGCTTGAAAAACAAAAAGTCTACACATAAATGGTAACTGAATTACTCCTGCCAACTTTATAAGTTATATAGATAATGTCTCGCGTTTATATGTTTTATAATATCAGTGACCTTGACTCTTTGACTTACAATGTAGGTCACTCAGGCTGTCAAGTTGAAAGAGGTGATCTTGTGATGGCAGGATGAAGCTTGGACATACATGGTAAAGAGAATTGCGCGGTAAGATCAAAATTGCCTTTCACTGTACTGTGCATAAAACTCTACTTGATGACCTGCTTGTGGGGTCACAGTGCCCCTATGATTGTGTGACTTTAACTTATATTTAAATAGCAGCAAGCACTTGAAAAAGGACATTTGATTTAATATCCTGATGTGTAATAATGTGAATGATACAAAATGTACCACAACTGTGTATCACGTAGAAGTTCGATATTCCATAACATGGATGACTTTCATGAATATGTCACGGTCAACAAGGAATGCTTTTTGAGGATGGGTTGTTTTTGTGATGCTTATCAGATTGTATCTGAGCAGAACATTAGGCTCACTGGCTTCTTGCTTGAGCTTTGTTAAGGTCATGTGGATTGACCTTGCCTTTTTGAGTAGTGTGACTAGGGCAAATGTGCCCTCACATAGAGGAACATACTCATGCAGTTACTTCATCACATTTTGGATTTTAGCCGAAAAAAAAGTTTCCAAACAGAGGCAAGATCGAATAAAGGAGAGCTTGATCAGTTATCGCATATATTACGTAAGTGAAATACCCTCATATGGTACAAATATCCAAATTACTTATGTGTTCTGCAATTACTCTATTTCAAAATCAAAACTTTCCAAAGCCTACATACCCTGAGACGCTGTATGACCTTGGCTTTCTACTCTGATGAAAAAAAAATCCAAGGGTTAGGGGACTTTGCAGAATTTGTCAGTAAGTAATATAAGAGACTACTGAGGTCTCTATGCAAGGAAAAAGTTTGATAATGACCACCACCTACACTTTCAAAGTCACATCTGTTTGATACTTTACTTTCCCTAATATGTGGGAGTTTTAACTGAATTGCCAGGGCTCAAACGATATTTTGAAAATTGCAATTGGTCCCCGGATTCCTATTTATTTTGTGTAATCATTACCAGCATAACATCTTCATGTAAGTTTGTCATGATATACTGACCAGAAAACAATGTTTTTACGATTAACTGTTCATGCCTTAAACCAATGATGTTGATTTTAATTCAATTTTCTTACAGGATGATGTTTATTTTACTTCAACTTTTTAAAGTTATTTTTAAGTATCTGTTTCCGGGCAGTGCTGTATTTTGTTTTCGAGTTTGACCTACATCAAGGCTCTCTGCTTTTGGCGGAAATACTCTACTCACTATGCCCTCATGGCACATATTTTGCATCTGTCAAAGATGCAACTGGATAATTTTGTATAGGCAAGCAAAATCACCATCAATTGAATAGCACGCAGTTACATTTAATTGAGATTTTACACAGGGTGTAGCGCAAACAGGGTCAAGTGCCGTATCATATGATAGAATGTGTTATCCAGTCAAGCAATATATTTTCCCTACAGAATTATAGTGAGTGCTTGAAAAAATACTTGAATATCATTAAAGATAGAAATTGAGAGAAAACCTGTGACACAAAAATTATGAAATTCTACACAAGTGGATATCGAATGTTCACTAACCGATATATCCTTCTCTGACCAGAAGGAACAAGGGTAGATAGTGGAGTAGGACATTAGTAAGGAAGCAATTGTGTGAAAATTGACCAATTGAGAGGAACAATGATATTTAGCAAGCTTCATCTGTACTATTACATCCATTTTGAGTTTGTAGTTGCCTTGTTCCCGATAAGGCTAAGTCACTGTTTGCCCTGTACTACATCCATGCTGTTGACAGAGGCATGTTGTTTATTAGTGTGAGTAGTAGGGCCCTTTTGCATGCGCCACTTCAATTAACCATTCACACATGTGCATGCAGGCATCTGCCGTGAGTGCATTTCTTATAGCGGCCAGTACTGGGTCACGGGACTCGCAGCCTCCGTCATCGACGCTGACTTAATCAGGCACAGGTAACCCAAACATGTTCCACTAAGCCTTTGAAGAGTTAAGTGGTCACTGCATGGAAAGAGCCAGGAAAGAATCCTCATGGATCGGCTGGGAGTTGATACCCGTACCCCTCGCACACAAAATGAGGACTGTAACCACTTGACCCCAGAGGCTCGTAAAGTGAAGGGTGGGAAAGGAGCGAGCAAGCAACATCTGTTTGCCAAGCTGCATTGTCAGTCATGCAAACTGTGAAGCTGCAGGTGGTCTTGTTCAATGGGCAGCATTTGTAATATTACTCAGGTCAAAGTCCTTCCTCTTCCTTACACACAGCTAATTCACATAGGCTTTCTTCTTGAAGTTGTCACTGTTGCATGCAAAGAAGCAGTGACAAACTTTAAAGATGTGCCTGCCTGTGAGTCACTAAATGAAGAAAAAGCAGATAAGCCCGTGTACGTTTGGTACACATTTTCACATTAGGACCATCTTTTCACCTTTGTAGTTTTTTCAATTCATTTACTTATCCCAAGCCACTAATTCAGTTGTAATTTTGTATGCTCATTACATTTTGAGCATATTACAGCCATGAATGAGCACACCTTTTTCAAATAAAGCTTTGTTGTCTGAGAGTGAAACAATGCCTCAATGAATGCATTTGTTGGGAGAAGTATGATAACAATAGACGTTAGGATTTCCCTTGGTAGAGTGTATTTTGCTGTGAAAAGAAACATAAGTGAACATAAAGGCAAAACCCAGGAAGAATGCCTCACAAATTCTAAACAGATCCATAATGCAATATGAGGATTATCTGACGATCTACCAGTTTTCCGTTTGCTCATGTATATTGTTGATATGATGCTTACATAACAAACTGGATATGACACTAACCAAACAAAAGACATCATCACAAATGTAACATCTAAAAGGTACCATTTCGAGAAATTCATATTGGAGTCGATAAAAAAACACAGACCATTACCAATTTGGTTTGACCATTTAGACAGTGATAATCCTGGCAAGGAAAAGATACCGATTGTTGATTGTGTAGTAAAAAAAAACAAAACTATCAAGTACAAAGTGCGTTGTTTTATTGGAGTTACTTTAAAGATCAACACCACCGCCACAAACCTATCAAGGGTCACAAGAATTAGCATGATGAGTTTAAGTGTACAAATCATATAGGTAACTATGAATAACATTCTGCAAACTGTACTTGATTGCCAATACTTTTCAACAAATATATAATTTTCTGCGTATTTTATAGCAACACCGAGAATAACGCAAACGTACGTACCGAGCATGAAATCCAGACAGATTATAATCAGTTTCAGGAAATTGTCATTTGTATCCAAATCCTTAACCAGTGTTAAAAATGAAATAAAAGTAAATATCAAACAAACGGCTGTAACCACAGTACTAACATTTTTCACTTGTGCGTGGACAACTAATCCACTGCAGGAAGATGTTTGTCTTTCACTGTGTTTACAAACTACATTTACATTCACGATGCAACATATTTTAAAATGGTCAGTTTTCACAGTTCGAAGGGAAGACAAATAAGCCAGACTCATAGGTGAAACATGTGTCAAACGGTTTTTGCTTATATCGAAAATCTGGAGCTTTGGAAGATTAATGAATGAGCTTGTGCTTATAACGTCAATATCATTAATTGATAGATTCAGATATAAAATGTTTGTATGATCAAATTTGTCAGACTGCAGGAAGTGAACATTTAGCCTATCCAATTCAAGCCACCTCAAATGTGGCAAACCCAAAAAAGATGAGAAATGTACAGCATAAATTGGGTTTCCTGTGAAATCAATTTTTATAAGGTAGGCTAAATTAAGAAATATCGTTTGTGGGATTTCTTGAAGTAGGTTATTTTCAAAGTTTATGTAAATCAAATTCTGTACATTGTTCAAACACCCATATGATAGTTTTACTAGATTACTCCCAGACATATCAAATTTTACCAGCGATAATGCTGATATTCTATTTGCAGGTATAATCCTGATATGATTTCTACTCAATATCAAATGTCGGGACAATTTAGATATTTTGGGGACCTCTGAAAGACCACTGTGAAGACAATTTATTATTCCTCCTTTACATTTGCATTTTTGGGGACAAGGGTGATTGTGACACTGCCGTTCATCGTCAAAAGAGTCGCTGCAGTGTACATATCCGTCACATACATGTGATGGGTGGAGGCAAAAGGGGCTATGCCTGCAGCGAAAGAGATATGGGCATGTTACATTTTTGCATTTGTGTTCATCTACCCCACCCATACAATCCCAGGTACCATCGCATACACGCTGCAATGGAATACAATAATCATTGGGGCATTTGTACATTCTTGCGCATCTTATGATTCTGCAACGTTGTAAATGTGCTCCATTAGAGCAATATTTTATCTGACTCTGCATATCAGTTTCATAAACACAATGCTTAGACTTTGGGTAACACGAATGATATTCTTCTGTGGAACACGGTGACCAGTTAGGATCTAAACAATCAATAAATGTCTTGTTACGATGAGTCAAATCATCTTCGTTAAGCAATGTGTGAAGTTTCAGAAAGACACCTTGTGTATCAGTAGTGATAATGGTTATAGTGGTATCCAAATATCCTAGTTTGGGGCCATTTACAAATAAATTAACAAAGTTACTTTCATCAATAGGATGACAACCCCATAAACTAGTTTTCACGTAAAATGGACTGCACGTACAATAATGAGATTTGCAATCATTATAACAATACTTTTGATCCAAGAAATATCCGTTTTCCCGATAGCAGATGTCGTTGCATTGTTCTTCGTCAGTATTATCTTGACAGTGTTTCTCTTGATCACACACATATATATCCAGGATGCATTCTTTATTTTCACATTTAAACTGGCCTGCAGAGCAACTGTTTTGCGGATTTTGAGGATTTGCAATACAAAAAATACTAGTGGATTTTGTTCCCAATTTTCTTTGTTTTTGTATCTTTAAAAGAGGAGGCATAAGAGGTATTTGATCATAAATTTTGCAGTTACGAGTATGTATTTCATTTTTAAAATCATTCCAAATTTCATACCATATATTCCAGTCATATCTAGTGACACCTGACTGAAAAGTGAGCATGGCTTGAGAATTAATCTTGTTGTATCCTGTTACATGCACCGGAGTGTCAATATTTGCATTCATTAAATGTCGAACATGTATAAACTCTAGGAGGCTCAAAGTCTCAGAGGTATTTACAAATACAATTAATGAGCAGTACGTCTTTATAATGTCTCTTAAAAGTGTCGCATTCTGTCTATAGGAAAATGCCCTATACATTTTTGTGATATTTTGCCATTTTTTAATTGACCGAAGATGCGCACTTCTGGCAGTATCAGTCATTGTAAAAGTACGTCCACCCAAAGAAGAACAATCTCTTGTGGTGGAGACATGAAACTTGTTGTAAATTATTAAATTAAAGCACAACTCTCCATGTAAACTCCAGCCTGGTAAACATTCAGTGCTTTCAGATGATTTCAGTACTGATTTAATCACGCTGGTGTTGTCGATTTTCTTATCATATATAAACCGGTCTTTTTCACATATATAAGCAACATTTTCATAATACTCTGTGCAATTAATGATCTGCCAACTGGAGCTAGAATGATGTAAGAGAAATGTCAAACCAGTGCAAAATATCCCTTTTGCTCTTGTTGATTCGAACAGTTCATGATTTGAAAGACCAAGTGATGATAACTCATCTTCGGCTTTCTTCCTAAATTTAACTTCTGGGGCATTTTTATTATCTTGCTTTCGGAAATCTGTGAAGATAACAGGATCTCCATTAACCCATACTAACGCGTGTCCCTACAATAATTCAATAAAAAAACAATAATGATAAAAAGGTTATATAGTCAAGTATAAGACCAAGTGACCCACTCAACCTAACAAAATGTCAGTATCTCCATTAAACCATACTAATAGGTGTGCCTGCAATAATTGAAAAAATATGGTTATACAATTAAGTATAAGACCAAGCGACCCACTCAGCCTAACACAATGTCATTATGAACAGAGCACAGAGTAAATATGCAGTATATACACATGAATGATGAACCTGTTCAAGCCTATTTACTAAGATAGGCCTATAGTTTTGAACTTGTTTTTTTCATTCTTGTCATATTAAAACAAGACATTGGCTTTTCTTTAATCCTATGGGCCTTTGGATCTAAGCTTTGGACTCTTTTGAGTACACACGAACTATAAATTTATGTGACTCAGCTAAACATACCAAGGAACATGGCTTTGGTCGGAATTGACTTGGATTTGTTGCATTAGGACTGCAGTTTGGATATACTAATGAAAACTGTCTAATGTGGACATTTGGGGCTTCCTATTATGATATTAATCAAACACGAATCTGTAGCTTCCCTATGAAGTTCCGTGACACATATGGGAAGTGATCGTCGCACCCAGTCCTTACCAGTGAGTGCAACCATCCGTAATTCGACATCTTCCAAATATCTTGTTTCAATCAACCTGCTAAAGTGCTACTTCATTCCATGGAAACACCATTGGGTACCCTAAGATTCTTATTTGTTCAGCAGGTGGAGGTGCAATAGGTCTCTCTTGCTGCATACTTTTGTAAGGTTTATATGTATTTTATGACGTTTCCAAAACCACATGCGTGTATGTCTTCAAACTTGATATGATATAGCTTGAGCTGGTTTTCAGCAAGAGCTAATTCAGTGTATGTTATGCCTTAAACTTCGTATATGTGCAGATTAGTCTTGGAACTAGTGTCTGTAAGGTCATTATAACGGAAAGATACTCCAGAATTAAAACCGTTGAAGAGGTTATCGAAATTTATATATGCCACCGAAATAATACTCTAACAAAACTGAACATAATTTATAAATACGCCAGTATTGTAGGGTCTGGAAGGTCATTACCATGTATAAATACGCTGTATTACAGGAGTAACAAAGATTTTTATAACTGACACACACTTGGAAATGGTGTGTACGATCATCATTGTATTCAAATACCTCTGCTGGCACCTGCAACACCATAACAATGATACAATTTGTGAATGTGTCAAAACCTTCAATGTATGCAACTGAAGCATCTGTTGTGTGAATAAAACCACTTTTACAGTAAGTAACACAGTTCACTTCAATCAGCCAGACGCTACCTTTGCGTGGCAGTATGCTTGTATCACAGTAACCTTAAAAGCTCCAAGCAGACAAAATATTGTCTGCTTATTGTTTGAATATAGTACAATTCCATACCAAAGGATATCTTTTACTGAAACATTTTGCAGTGCTGTTTTTTATGGCAATAACTACTTTAAATGATTTCTAACCCAGCATTAAAAATTATTATGGTATTTAACTTGATACACCGATACCTAATGTAGTTTGAGATAATGTCACATGTGTGGTAATGACTCATATCAGCCATGCTGAACTGCGGCTCTGGGTTGGTGCGCCCTAGGTGTCCTCCCTTTTGCAGGAATATAAACATGTTCCTTGGGAGCATCCATTTGTTGACTCTGAGTTTTTATTTTTCACACTAATGAACTCCCTTCTTTCAATCAGCTGAACTTTTTCCTGCTCTGGTGCATCGCTGGTACCAAAGTCATCTAAAGCTTCCACCAGACAAATCATTATCTTGAATCGCATCGAATAAGGTGTTTAAAAAATGCAGCGTTCACAACATTTTGCGGGTTCACTTGACTTCATGCTAAAGGATATGAACAACTTTGTCCCTCAGTCTGTACCCCCCCCCTCCTGTTTCTCTGAATAATGTCACTGTAGTCATTATACATGTAAAGGAGAAAAAAGGTGATCAGATCAGATACACAAGAAGAGGTTAAGCTTGCTCAGAAGTCTGTAATTCTCTTAATTGTGATTTTTTTTTGCAGAAGTTAACATGTCTACGAAGAAATTTACATTTTTGTGGCCAAAGTAAGACTTGGTCAACAACTTGGCTTAAGGTTCCCACCCAACCCATAGACAAGAGGTTGCTTAGTGTTTTCTATTGTAATAAATTGCACCAAAAATTACCATTCATAGTGTCCGTAATTTTACAAGGAATTTCACATTCAAGCAAAAGCCTCGGCACACCTGGGTCCTGCGGTCACTTTTAGAACTTTTGGCGACAGACTTACCGGCATTATGTAATTCAGTCCAATAAATACTAAATTTGCGCCCATAATAACTTGATAGAATGGTAAGCCGCATTTATCATCGACTAGACCTGATAGATATATCTGAAAAACTAAAAGCTCCTGAATATTATTAATTGCCCATAAATAAGCATTTGCTGTCCTGCAACGCTGATTGGCAAAACGCCAGTTGTGCGTGACAATGTCAACATTACCACTCAAATAATTAAGAGCAACTTCCTTATTGTAGGGATAAAAGAAGTACAAATGTTGTTTGTATTTAATGTTTTGATGATAAATTACTGGATGCCAATCGCCATTCGCATCAACACTCCATATAACATCAGAGCCTGGTATTTTATGCATACACTGTTCAGTTGAAAGATACATGGATTCCATTTCTTCATATGGATTGGTCCTTTGCCTAATGTTGTGAAACATCTCAATTGAAAAAGAGCATGATTGGTTTTCCCATGAAGCAGATTTGCACCAGTTAATTTTTAGCACGAAATCATGGTGCACTTCCTTCGTGCGCAGATAATACGAGTTCACGGTCCATTTCAATGTCTGCCGGTCTGTGCATTCCCATGTCCACTGTACAGTTGGAGATTTATATCTCATTCTCCTTCCTATTTTGCTGCTCCTTCCATCTGACATGTAATTGTGTCCCTCTAATATTAGTGAAAACGGTGAACTACAATTTTGATTGAAACTTATAATCACACTTCCTCTCAGGGCAAACATAGATACTATTTCATCAAAACTGTCTTCATGAACACGTTGTTGTAATATAAAAGGACGTGTACTTCGTCGATGGTTGGCAGGTATTTTTATCTGAGCACAGTAGAAGTTTGGATTCAATTGAATTTGGCTAAAATTGCCTGTCAATGTATACACTGAACAACCCTCCAGGATTGCTGTTGAATATATGTGCAGGTTGTATTTTGTATGAAGACAAACACTTGTGGAATACAATGAAATATCTTCTGTATATATTGTAGTTTTATTGAGAATTGCTTGCGGTCCTATGGACATTTTTACTTGATTGCTTGCTGTAATGATAATTTTCTGGCGATCTGTTGGTTTCAATGTAGAAATAATGATTTTTGCAGCTTCGGGTCCCTTTATTTTATTAACATCCTTAGTTCCTTGAGCGAATTGGTGAAAAGCAAAGCAACATTTTCTCCATCGGAATGCCCACGCATTTTTTCCTGTCTGGACAGACAGGCATTTTCTAACATTCATTTTTCGCTTCACCGTTTGGAATTGCCAAATCCCAAAGCAGGCAGAAGGACAAAATTTAAATTCAATAGATATTTGATCTGTCATGCGTTGGGTATAATATACAAGCTGCAACTGTCGTGTTTCTGATAATATATGAAATGTATCGTTTACTATTTCGGCAGTATCATGGTTCATGTTTGAATTGCAAAATGGGCCAAGTTTTGACAAATGATCACTGCCACCTCCATGGTAAATACTTAATCCTCCCCAAACACATCCATCAATATTGTCTCCATCAAACAATAATTGTGTTACAAGTAGGGAAACAAAAGCATCAGGGGGCACCACAAGGAGTACAAGATCGGGGCCTATGAATTTGGTTCTTTTATTATAATAGATTCCCAAATGATGTTTCACGTTCTTTTTATATACAACAACCTTTGCGAATTTACCAAATGTCTGTGTAAAAGTTGCAAAATGCAAATGAAGCACACCCTCACGTTTATATAATGTTTGCACTACTGAAACATAAAATCCCGATGACAGGACTGATATATTTAGAAATCGTAAGTTCCATCTGTGAATATATGTAACGTGAATTACGCTACTTTCCGGTAAAGGACCATCATTTATCATTATGCTTGAGTGAGATTGTACCACAAAATGTCCTTTAATGGTGACAAGGCATCGTTGCCTCCAATCAACCTGTTTTGATACTATATGTCTTCCTTGTTTCTTGGACTGAGCACTCTGTACAATAGCTGTCATTTGAAGCCATTTACCTTGTTTAGCATCTGTAACACGAAATGAAATATTGTTTTGCATTGACTGTGAAAAAGAGTATGACGTATTTATAATAAGCATCGCATCTTTATCTTGTCGTAAATGAATTTTCAACCTATGAGAACAAGTTTTCAACTGAACATTTTTGTATCGTCCACAGAACCTTTCGTTCCAAGTCCTATTGAAATAATGCATTCCATTTATCAAGAGGAAATTAGGATAACAATTTAGAAGATTTGATAGACGTGGTATATCCAAAAGTACTATAAGGAGTTGAATGTATAAAGATTGAGGCGCTTCAATACTCCATGTGTATCTTCTTGTTGAGTTCAATTTTGATATAAAACTGACTAAGCCACAAGGCTGATAGTTCCATTCATTGTTTTTATAATTGTGACATCCTGGACCATTTTGTGACCTATAACAGTGCATCATATACATCAGTAGGCAAAAAACTACCTGATGTAATAAGGCACTGTAACTCAGTGTCGCAAGGAAACATTGACGTTGTATATAGAGTGTATACGAGATCATCGCCTTAAACTCAAAAAGACGGTTCCGAATATTTATGTGAGGCTGAAAAAATAGGAGCCAATATATTTTCTCTCCCCAAGGATACCCACTGTACATGAGCTGCCTAGGCATCCATCCTTCCACATCAATCTCCACACTGGCCTGGTTTCCTGATGTATAAATGTCTACTTCCCATGGTATCTCATACTCAACAATCATCATATGACTGGCTAAATGACGACCATCAAATACTCGAATTTTTGGTCTCATACAATAAAAATCTAAGCCTACATTTTGGTTAAAAGTGAGTTTCATGATAAAACCTTTGTAAACTGTAACAAGAAATCTGAAGCAGGTAGCAAATGGATGCACGTCTTTCAACCGATTGCTCCACGGATAGTCGTGCATGTGATAGTGTTGTATATGCGTGGACCTTGTAACTACAAATGGAATGTAGATAAATCCCATGGGTCCAGGTTTCTGGTTTATGTCTATCTGTGGAATACGTAAGTCATGCCTATGGTTAAAATTGATACAATCAATTAGAACTCTCAACCCTGTTGGAAAGTTCTGAGAATAGTCAATAAAATATAGGACATCATCAAGCCCACACGCCGCCAGGAAAATTGCGATATGGACGCTATGGTCCAAATTACTTTTCACAGCATAGTGTCCAAGTTTCGAAGTTGTTCCCATTGTGCTCATTTTAATAAAATCAGAGTCTATGTGAGGTCACAAGGGTCAGATATATTACTAATAATGTCTCAGAATATAATGAGGTGTGCTACTTTAGTGTTCCATTCTTCGGGCTTTACTTGTGTTAGCACTTGTATTTCTGGCTGTCGTCTTAATTTAAATCTACAACTGATGTAATATCATCAAGGTGTGAAGCATTGCATCGGATTTCAGACACACAAGTGGACTCAGCCAGCCTTGTATCCTTATGGCGTAGGTACAGTGGGACAGTACATCCGTAACACATGATATCTCATATCAGTTTTGAAATTTACAGTAACCATGGATGTTTTACATTTATGAATTTTACTGGTCAAACACAGTTTCAACTGTAACTGTTTTGTACAATAAATATGGTCGTTTCTATAACTTTGAACAATCATCCCAACCTATACTTTCAGGCCAGATTTGCCTGACATCTGGTGGCAGTTGGTAGAATTTTTTTGTTATCCGCGCTGCATGTCAAACCTTAAGGAAGAAAGATTTGGCAGCAAAAGCCGACATTTTGCGGTGGTCGGCGGATTTTGGCAGTGATTCGCAGTAACCACTTATACCCACCAGCAGCCGTCAATGGCACCAATCAGCAGGTTTGTCTACCGCAAGTGCTTATACATAACTAAATACTGTTACTGGAAAAAACACTTCATACAAACCTTGTACATTACAAAAACAAGCAAGTCAATTGCAGCATTAAAAAATATATTTTCTTCCAAAGAAGCTACCAAATTTTAAGACTATCATGACATTTTAGCGTTAACATCCTCGGCCAACAGAAACGATGGAATTTTTTATTCAATGCGTTGAAATGTAATGAACATTACAATTTCGAGAGGCATACTCTTCCGTTGCGATTAAAAAGAGCAATCATTATTTACATCTTATCCTCATTGCACATGAATGACAAAATTTAAGATGAGATAGACCTCATGCAGTTTCATGTCCTCATTTTTCATCACTTCCTTTTTTTATTGTCCATATTTCCGAGTCTATTTTTTGGAATAATTCCTTTACAATAATGTGTTATTATTTCTGAATACACTACCTGTCATTAAGATATGATCACAATTAAAAATATACTGAACCAAACAAATAACGCAACTTTTTCATTTGAGTTTATTTTCACATTGGAACTGTATTTAAAGTTCAGAAATATACGAATCGTTATTAAATCAGTCTAAAATAATGCACCAAGTAGTGTGACCTCAAGGTCGAGTACCCTGACCTTGCCATGGGGTCATTGTCATGAATCAAGAGTGACTACAGCAGGTTATTTTACGCAAGTCTCTGACACCTGAAATTAAGGTTGCGAAGTCTTTGATTCTGGGACAGGAAAAGGCCACATTGAAATCAGCCCAAGCGTAACTGTGTGCCGGGATATGAGGCTTTCTAAGTTTCGTGGTTGTGCTGAATCAAGGACAACTGCAGGATTCAGTGTTACACACATGACTAAAACATTTGCACCTTTACTGGCTGGGTGTAGCCCCTCACGCACAATAAAAGGGCAGCATGGGATTCATTTGGCACAGTATTCCAAGAACTATGGGTCGATTATCAACAGTAGATCGGGAGAGAGGAATTGGCATGCTACAGGCTGGTTTATCTATAGCAGAGGTGGCAAGAAGACTGCAAGTCCACAAATCCACTATATCCAGACTTGCTACAAGATTCCAGGAGACTGGGGCCACAGCTGATAGACAGCGTCCTGGGAGACCAAGAGAAACCACACCTGCACAAGACAGACACATCAGGCTGTCACATCTGTGGAACAGAACTCGACCAGCCACTAGAACTGCACAACAGACACCTGGCAGAACCAATAACAGAATATCTGCCCAGACAGTCTGTAATAGACTACAAGAACACCATCTACATGCCAGGCGTCCTTACAGGGGTCAAATTTTGACACGGGCAAGAAGGCAAGCCTGACGACAATGGGCTACTGCCCATACTTGCTGGACCCATCAACAGTGAAGGGATGTGCTATTCACCCATGAATCCCGCTTCACCCTGTATCATGCAGATGGTAGGACACGTGTTTAGCGACCAAGGGGAGAATGCTACTCAGATGCCTGTGTGCTGGAAACAGATCGATTTGGAGGTGCATCAGTGATGGTGTGGGGTGGAATTTCATTCACAGCCAAAACCCAGCAAATCTTCATTGAAGGCAATCTTAACGCTGCCCTTTACAGGGATGAGATCCTTCAGCCTGTTGCTGTCCCTTTCATTAGACACCACCAACTCCACTTGCTTCAACAGGACAATGCTCGGCCCCATGCAGCTAGACTGACGATGGATTTTCTGCAAGGAGAAGGAATTAACGTTTTGCCATGGCCAGCCTTCTCACCTGATATCAATCCCATTGAGCATCTTTGGGACTACCTTGACCAGCATGTTCGGAGACGGGATCCAGCGCCCGCCAACCGCCAGCAGCTTCGCCAGGCTCTTCAAGAAGAGTGGGATCGTGTGCCCCGGCAGATGGTGCAGCGGCTAGTGTCATCCATGCGCCGACGTTGCATAGCAGTTACAGATGCTGATGGTGGTCACACACAGTATTAGTGGACATGCCAATTTGTGAACTTTACAAATCAATGTTGCCCTGTTTATTGCCAGCTGGTGGCGCCCTCGTTGACAGTTTCAAGTTTTTGTTTTTCACATGTTATGCCAAAAAGATGGCAGAATATGGATCTAATTTGTTTCTGTGATATGAAAGTAACAATAAATATTTAAGTTAAAAAGTTTAAGGGTTGCGTTATTTGTTTGGTTCAGTATAGATAATCAATCCCTGTTGTCAGTCTGGCACGCCGTTTTGCATATGGTCCCGGTTGATTTCACCATACAGAAAGCATCCCATTCCAGTTTATGACTGCAGTGCAGAACTGACTGTGTGCAACTTTGAATCTGAAAACTTTAGTTCGATCAAAAGTAGCAATTGGCACAATGTTTTCGCGAGAATGTGCTTAAATGAGATAGGGCATGGGGTCGTGAAGCAAATGCAAGGGGCAAAAATCTGTTTCCCAAAAGCGCTTTAAAGTACAAGGTGTTTCGGGCAATGCTGTCCTGGGGTTAATAACCGACTTAAAAATCCATCTGTGACGTCATTCTCGTCATTTGTCGTAGAGAATAATGACGAGTTCCAACAATATATTGACTTCGCAGATGAATTTTTAACCTTGCTAACCCACTAACATGCAATTGAGGCTCGTTGACTTGTCTTTTTTAACAGTGTTTTTAGTTTAATTGGATTCATGAAAATGTGGGCTATATGTAAAAGTAGGCCTATCAACAAAGGAAAATCATATTTCTCAATGCATCAGCTCGGGATGTCTGCATTAAAATACGAACAGGTAATGCCAGTCAGCAGAATGACGTGTCTCAGGATTTAGAGCACGGAAACACGTCTTGCACTGGTTTCCGGCTGAAGACTCAAATTTCATAAGAGGGATAATATAGCTTAAAATTTTCTTTTTTATTTCAAATATTGCAATTAGGGTATGTTCCTTATACAAAATTTGTTAACACGTGTAATGATTCAGATGTTCACAATTTCAAGTGAGTGTGTAGCAGTCATAAATTTTATGAGCTACCTTAATTTGAAATGATGCCTAATATTTGTGCATAGCCAGATTTTAGATTTTGTTTTGACTTATTGCGCAAAGGGAAAAATTTTTGGGCGCAGCAGGTACTTGTGCGTCGCAATTGTATTTTTAGTGGAAATGGACAGACTAATTTAATGTGACACCGATGCCATTGACGTCACTTTCACTTTTGCGCTTTGGAGAACTGTAGAGACTGGTCAACTGGCTCAGAGTGCTTTCGAAAATGACACTTTGCAGTCCTGTTGGTTGGATTTAGAACTCAAAGGGGAAAGTGTCAGTCCACATTTACGAGGTTGTAGCCGTTTGCTTCTGGTGTGGAAGGGCAACAGTGAAAATGTTCATAAAAATGCGGATGTTTCATTAAGGTAGAGTAGTTTTTCTTTTGGAAATTGTTGACAAGAGTTGGGTGTGGCGTTTCCAGCAGAAGGTCAATGTCACTCCGGGCTGAAAAATCTTATTCTGTCAGAAACATGCCCTATATATAATAGGAAGCCCTCCACACGGGTCATGTTTTTTAAGATGGATCATTAAAAACTGTCCCAGGAGTCTCCAGTTTCTATTGGTCCTGGGTCATCTTTTGTTTGAGAAGGAAAATGTAGAGGTAAACATTTGCGATATGGGGTGGCTTGTAAAATACTAAAATTGGGATATGGACGGGATCTAATTGTATTCTTTGTTACGCAGTTATGGTTAAATAGTCATATATATATATATATATATATATATATATATATATATATATATATATATATATATATATATATATATATATATCTGCGTGAGCTTCATGCACAGATTACGCAGATAATGTTTTCTGGAAGAAGGAACAGGGATTTTACACTCAAATTCCACTGCACCTATATAGCAGCAAAGCTTGAAAAAATATCATTCATATCAGTTTGAGTTCATAATTATGTTTGTATAGCCTCAACGTTTTGTGAATCCGTGGGGTTCTTGTAGATTTCTTTTCTAAATTTAGATATGGAAACTGGTTGGAGCATCCCGGGATAGTTTTATAGCATTCATGGAGTTAGGTCTAAATACTTATCATGTCAATCAGTTAGGGTTGTTGGTCACGTGCAGTCTAGTTTCAGCATAATGGACAAATGATAGTTATAACATGTCACATGACCATTATGCCACATAATCAACGAAGTCCAAGACTGATTTGATTACGATGGCATAATGGGCATTGTGACATGTTATAAAAAAACCTGTAACATGGGTGGTAGGAACCGACCAATATATTCCTTGGTGCATGACATTCTCCCCTACCTTTTTTGTAGTTTGCCACTTATGTAAGTTGTCACATGCACAGTCAAGTTTGACTGTTTGTTCGTCATGGGCATTGTGACATGTTATAAAAAACCTGTAACATAGGTGGTAGGAACCGACCAATATATTCCTTGCTGCATGACATTCTCCCCTACCTTTTGTGTAGTTTGCCGCTTATGTAAGTTGTCACATGCACAGTCAAGTTTGACTGTTTGTTCGTGTATTTTTCACTTGTCACTGTGGCAGTAGGAAGACCTGGTGGATGAAGCAACAATGGCAAATTTAAGTGAATTAGTCAGCAATCCTACTGAACAGTTATTATTTTAAACGGTTATGTATCATAATGAAGAGTGGAGGCTACATGAAACCTATTCAGAACTAATTTCACTTACTTTTTTCAGGATTGATGTTTGTCATGGACACTAAATAGGAATGTTATTGTGTGAAAAGTGTTCATTATGTGTTTACTTCACTTGTTATTTAATGGTGAAGGAAGACCATAATCCACACTTTTCACATGAAGAGTAGATTATGTGATAAAATCAACACTTTTTAGGCTCCCTATTGGTCGTTCCTACCACCTATGTTACAAAGAAACATAATGTATGAAGGTGCAGTACGCTGAAGAGACCACAAAGAATTTCTTGGCCGGTTCCTACCACACATGTTACAAGTTTTCTACAACATGTTAATTTTTGCAGGGTAAATAAATGCAAACTTAATATGGTCGTATGGGTTTGACAACACTGATTCATTGTAACAAGCGGGAAGTAATGTTTCAGTTTTCGACAATTTCCGAGGTATATTCCCGCGATGGTAGATTGCGCTGGTCCTTGCTGATTTATTCACAACCACTTTAGATACGTGTAGGTACTGGAGTTCAGGATACTCCTGCCCTTAGAATGAATAGTTTGATAAGGTTTCTGTCAGTTCTGGAAACGGTTCTTAATACTAATGACAAATTATGTAGCTCGTGCACTAATGCACTGAAGGAATAATATAAAATAAATTGGGTATTTCGTGACAAAACTGAAAACTATATTGAGATGATCCGGCACCTGGTGGACATGGCAAGAACTAAATTATTCAGCAAAGGTTTTTACGTTCTATGATTAAAAATTTCAATATGTTGAAACTAGATTTTTTGCTGGAATCTTAAAAGACGACCAACATCAGTCAACAATGTTCTAATTAAACAAATTTAAGTTACAAAATGATCTCACATAGAGGCAAAACCTAAGTTACAGTTGACAGGTGGGTTCAGCCTGGCTAAATGATTATTTTTGAGTGTTGTTATAGAGACGGAAAATTGTTGTCTTCATTTCAACTGGTTATTCTTTTCAAGTTAAAACAATAAAAGGATAATCATCTACCGATTAAACTACGATCATCGACTACATCATTTGTTATAATCTTTTTATAAGTACAAAATGAAAAACGCTTCAACTTCTCATATGCTTTTTAAAAGCAAATACAAATTACCTTTTTCAATAAAGCCAGAGTAAGTAAGAATGGAATTTCTTTTTCCTAAATGGATTGTTTTAATTAGAGGGTTGGTTACTCCCAGATTTTTATAAACAGGATATTGCCTATAGAAATCATCAGATTTTGTAGAGGTATATTTCACAAATTTAATTGTTGTCTACACCTGAACTAGTATTTCCACAGGTGAGATTATGTTTAGTCTACACCGAAATTGAGTTTCATTTTTATACATAATTCTTCGGATTTTTGACGTTTATGAAACAATGTTTTTGTTTATTTGTTTGTTTGTTTGTTTGTTTGTTTGTTTGTTTGTTTTGTTTTGTTTTTCCTCTGTGTTCACTTGGTTCTGTCAAGATTGGAAAATGTTTATAAATGAATGACAAATGCCATCATGAAGTGCATTTATTTGACATATGGCAAACGTTGTCATAAAATTGAACTTATGTTAGGAAAATTTATATTAATGAATTGATTTGCTTGAACGAAAATCAGCCAGTTATATATTAGAATAGTGCACACAGAGTGGTGACAGAGTTTTCGTCAGTTGTAAGGTGTAATAAACTCTGCAGTCGTGGTTGAACAGCCCTAGTCAAAGGTCATCCAGCTTTCTTACTGCAACACTGTTAAAAGAAGAGCACTTGGGCTGGACTGGCGCAAAATAGGACTTGAACTCTGGTGTTAAAACAGAAACGTGCCTTGAGTCGTGATATTCGACATCACCACCTGTAGAGTTCTAACTACAGTTGTGCTTTTTTAGGTATCAAAAAGTATGTTTGGACTCGATACGTAGTTAGAATTTAACAATTTGTGAGGACTTACTGAATGGATGCAGACACTTCTGCGGAACCTGTGCGATGGAAGTATTAGGTTTAATTTACATGTACTTAGTTCTTCTAAACTGATTGAAGTCCAGTAATAACAATTACGTCAGCTTATTATTCAGCTGATATCATAGTATGAGCCACCCTTCATCGTCTGTCTGTCTGTCTGTCTGTCCATCTGTCCACAATTCACATTTCGACTTCTCCAAAACCGTCGGTCAAATTCACGTGAAACTTGGTGAGGATGTACCTTGGGTAAGTATCTAACAAGTATGTTCAATTGGTCACGGTTGATTGGTTTTATAATTTTCATGAATTTTTGTGCTTAGGTTTTGCAAAATCTTAAAAAAATCTACCCCCAAAACCTTTGAGCCAATTGCTTTGAAACTGCACAGGGACACTTCTCAGAACACCTGAATCTGAATTTATACAGGAAGTGTCATTGCAATTTTTTCTATTTTCATACGAATTTTTGTTTTAAGGCTATTTTTGACTTTGACTCCAGAATGCGACTGAGATTGCTCTGAATCCTAGTGGATATGTAGCTTGTGGAAGGGATAAACAAACATGTTCACTAAGTAGTGATGCTTGGGATCCATGATTTTTTAACGAATTTTCCAATTTGGTACTTGTCGGTAAATGCATTTCTATTGATTACTATGCAAGTCAATGGGGATTGCAGCGGAGATTCACGTTTTCAACTTTTCCATTATAGCGAACCAAGTTTATTTCAACCTTGATGGGAATGTACCTTGGGTAAGTCTCTACCAGCTTGTTAAATTGGCCAAGGTCCTTTTTTTTAATTTGTTTATGCATTTTTGGCTCGTTTTTGGTCAAAATCTACAAAAATCTGATTCTCTGAAACCGCTGAACCAATTGGTTTGAAATTGCATAGGGACACGTCTGGGGACACCTGGACTTTAATTTGGTCAAGAGGTGGAGTCGTGATTTTCTAATATATATATTTTTTTTTCGAATTTATGTGTGGTAAGGCAATATTTGCCTTCCCCTGCAGAACCGTCACTGCGATTGCTCTGAAATATAGTGGAAATATAGTTTGCTGGAGGGATAAATAAAGTTGTTCATTAAGTAGTGATACTTGGAATCCCTGACGTATAACGAATTTTTCAATTGCTTGGATTCACATTTAGTACATGGCCATCACTAAAGTGTCACTACAGTAAAAACAAGAAAGGATGAAGCTACACTGGATATCTTTCAAGTTGAGTACAACAACAAAATGTCTTCATTACAAATTCAACAAAGAGTATTGACCTCCTCTAAAATACCGACAATCCCTGCAGCGTCTCTCTGTCCTCTTGCTGCGAGTCCTGCTATGCCTACACAAGGACCTGAGGCAGAGTTTGGACTGTCTATGGTGGGTTCCGCATACCTGCGGTGCACCTCTACAGTAGGTCCCATAGATGTTCTATCGGGTTTAAATTCGCGGACCTTGCTGGTCCGTCCATTACATTGATCCCATCCTCCTCTAGGAATGCAATACTCATTCTGGCAGTATGCGGACAGGCATTGTCGTGCATAAGAATAAAAATTTTACACACAGGGCCAGCATACGGATGGCCAATAGGTCTGAGAGTCCCATCCCAGTACCTCTGCACCTAAGAGTACCTCCGACGAACACATATAGGTCAGCTCGACCATTAATCGATATCCTGAAGTGGGGTGAGGCGTGGCTTGACCATCCAAAGGCCCGACCTTTGTTGAGGCACTCCCCCCACCTCCAAAAAAATGATACCTTTCTTTTGCACTTTTCAACCAAAATAGGAGGGAATGTAGCCCCAAATTGGTGTGGAAAGTGCTTCGGGTAAAATATTTTGACCTAAGTTAGAGAAATTTCCTCGAATTTTGGGCCATGAAAGAGAAAAATTGCCCCTTTTGGGGAATTTGTCGCAAAATACTGGACCATTGTTTGGGAAATTTTGCTGAAAAGAGGTGCTTCCAGTGCAGCACATACCCAATATCGTCACTAATGGGAGCATCATACCCCCCCCCCCCCACCCCACCCTACCAGTATTGATATGCCACCGCAAACCATGACGGAACCTCTACCTTAGAAATCATGTTCAACAAAGTTACAGTCCGCATGACGTTCTCCATGTCTTCTCCCACCCTAAAGCATTTGCCACTTGTTGAATTGTGGAACTGGCTCTCATTACTAAACAGACCATTTCTCCAATGTGGATACGCCATAATTGGTGTTCTCATGTCAACTCAAGTCAACCTGAGCACAGGGTTTTTGGGCTTGGATGCAACTACTGAGGCAACTCACATGTTGCTGGTTGCATATTGTTGCTCAGAAATTTGGAGATTTCTGGCCTGCTGAAAGACCACAGGCAATGCTGTCATTTCTATCAAACTGTTATCTGTATATACCATTCTACTTGCGGTGTTGTTTCTATTTTACAACTTTGGCCTGGCTTTCTTTATAAGTGCCACTCTCCAGGTACCTGGTCCAGAGTCCGGAAATGACGCTTGGTAACACACCAAAATGATTTGCGATTCCCTAAAAGATGCACCAACTATCAGATGTTGATCAGCTCTGGCAACCTCTGGTTCTTTAAAGAAGCGCCTCACACACATTACAGCACATATTGTAATCAACACAACAACAAAAGTTTGAAACAATGCATTTTAAAATCTTCAAAAGTCATCTGAAGTTGTACTACAATACTGGGAGCCAAACTGGTTTTGACCAACTTGTCTTACATCATGCCTATACTAATACCTGCGACCCACTTGATGACAGTTATCAGTCAGCATCAATCAAGCATAGACATGGGTATCACACAATCCATTAAACTAAATAAAATAACTATTTTCCTTTAAGATATATCCGTATTATTATGTCTTCCTTTAATTGTTTTGAGCAGTGCTCTATTAATGGATAAATGGCTTTTAAATTTTTTAAACCAATTTAGATGTATCAAATCCTACAGAATGTACCTTGACTTTTTATTTGAACAGCACGAGCTGGGATATACCATCTCTGTATGTTTAAAACATGTAGTTCCTAATGTTTAGGCAAGAGGAACTCTACAATGGCACATTTTTCAGCAGGATAGCCCCACTGGGTGCTCATAACAAAAAATTAATTTGTACTATTTATGTCCGCTAATTTTAGAAAAAGACTTTAGGTAAGACTTGTATGACCATATAGATACTTGGGATCAAAAAGTATATACATAGTACACACTGTTCTGTTTTAATAGACTCCATGTGACCCACTTTAGTCACTGGAATAGTGGGTGTAGTGATATTTTATTGGCGGTATATAACCAACTGGATCTGTATTTTCGACTGATTTTCAATCACCAAAACACTTGTGCCACATACAGCATAGTACTGCTTTTCTTGGGAAGCCTCTCTTAGAGATTACCCAAATCTGGACTAGCAAAACATGATTTGTTTTTTTTTTTTTTTTTTTTTTTTGCATGAAAGGGATTGGGTAAAACAACCATCCATGACGGATGATTGGTTGATGATAAAAGCACTGCATAAAAGTCCTTGGATCCATTTATTTTTTCTATTGCTTCTACAAGTTACACCTCAGCAAAAACATTGACATTCCTTTTCCTTGATATTAAAAACCCTCTTACTTTTTCTTCTCAGTCCAATCATTGGAGCTGGGTACGTGTAAGAGCAGCCAAGATACCCTAGAACTTTATTGGCATGGAAATAAAAGGGATACTAAATGTAAGTAGCAATGAGTAATATCTCCAAACAGAGCATGATGAAAAAGCAGAAAGAGAGAAAAGGAACATGAGAATGGAAATTGGTCCTGAAACACCAAGCAACAAGAGGTCGAGAACATACTGATAGCGAGAGAAAACCCTGAGACAAAAAACACTAAAGAAGATTAAAGTTCTGACACTTTGACTTTTTACCTTAGACAAATATGTGGTGGGGATGTAGAAACATGTTCCTTTCATATAGTTACCTAAAAAATAAATAGGGGGGGAAGGTCCATTGACCACGACATAACTAAGAACAGCCATAAGAGAAACTAAAAACTCATCACAAGGGGATGCTGACTGTGTTACCACGTGCAAATATACACAAATGCAACTTATCAGTTTTTTCATTCTACATCCACTGTGTAAGTGAGTATGGAAAACAAGAAATCTTCCAGAAAGATGGCCCTACTGTACAATAAATCCAATACTCAAACCAGGTAAATCCACAGATGAAGCTACCTCATACCCATCTATAGCATTAACATCATGCCTATGCAATATAATGGAGAAACTAGCGAAACAGACTGACATGGTACCTGTAAAATCATGAAAAAATCAAACACACACAAAGTGCTTTCGGAAAAAACAGACCAGTTGCAAACCACTTGCTTAGAATACAGGACAAGATCTCCTGATCTCTAAGCCCAAACAACAGTGTCCCAGCGATGTTCCTTGATGTAAAATGGACATATGACACAGTATGGAGAAATGGATAAAAAGGAAATATCCTTATTTCCATCCTACCATTCCTTGATGATGTAATATTTCAAGTGCATACCAGTATTGATTTTTGAGATATTATAATATTGATATTTTATACAAACACAGCCTCCCCAAAGGCAGTGTAAATAGGCCTATTCTCTTTCTGGTAATAATACATGGTGCTAGAAAGCTACAGACATATACATACCAACAAACATACACTGATGATGTAGCCTACTTGTTGGAAGTGGAAAACCCTTTGCACAAAACAATATGGAAAACATGCAAAACATACTGGAAAATTGTTTTACAAAATGGGGACTAAAGCTCTGACCAAATAGAAGTGAAACTGGGATATTTACAAATAACAAAATGTCTGAAATAAACCTAACACTACACAAAGAGAATTCAAAGAATTCGCACAATATCTATTTCTAGTCTTTATTTTCGAGCCCAAACTAGCATGGAAAGCAAACACATAAGAGCAGGAAAATAAATGCCAAAAATGAGTTAACATAATGGAGCCGTTTTGGGTGGGACCAAAGAATAATACTTACCATATACAGAGCATTAATTCGATCATGCCTTGACTATGTCCATGTAGTATATGACCGCAAGTTACACCAGAAGTTCACTGGACAAGATCCAAATTATACTTCTTCAGAATAACAATAGGCACACTCAGGAGCACCCGAAAAGCAGCCCTAGAAGTACATTATGGGGAACCGACCCTATAGTTACCCTGGGATATGCTCTCAAAGCAATACACAGCCCCAAATAGACCTATCAAGAACCACTGCACTAAAGAAGTACAATACTACAGAAGAGGCTAAACCATACCTCATTCAAAGATAAAACTAAAAACCTTAACCTCAACACAAGAGATATAGCAGCAATAAAATAATCGACAATGCTGCTATGGGAAAATAAAAAATAAATATATAGATACAGCACTAGCTGATATATCAAAAAATGACGCACCTGATATATGTAATTTGCCAATGATTGAATAAATACCGGACAAATATATTCCAACAAGATGTACAAAACATCCACACACAGGTGCTACCGTCTGCATCAAGGACGGAAACATTCACCAGCATTTTAACATAAAGACAGAGAGATTAGATTTCAGAGCTGAATTGGAAAATGTAATTGAAAGTCTAAAATATGTCATGGATATCCAACCCACAAAGAAGCCCATACTTATTCACACCGACTTTAAGGTGGCAACACAAGCACTAAAATACGACAATCTAAGTTTAAAACCGGATTGCACTTATGAAATAAAATACCAATTGAGTGAAACTAATTAACTTAACATAAATATCACAATGACCTGGATACTTATACATCTAGGAATACTAGGGAACAAGGCAGATAAACTCACCAAAGCAGTATCCACCAGAACACAAAATGTCATTCCAATCAAAGTGCCACATAGATGACTATATTAACAAATATTCAAACAAATATTCAAACGATGGCTAACTATGTGGGACCATAAGTCTAACCAACATGAGTCAGCAGTAAACACCAACATTATAGAATAGGGGAAGTGGCACTTTCTGCATAAAACCAGGTTTATTGCACGCTCAAGTGGTATGTGTTACAGGTCTTCTGTAATGAAAGTGGGCCAAGCGACACTTGCAACAAGTGGAAAAACGAAATTGCACAAGCCACAAATGAATGAACTGAAATATTAAATACCGACAAAATCACACTCAGTGTTAAACCAAAACCTACTATCAAACCCTAAAGAAACTGATTATGCTCTGTCTTCCTTACAGAAACAAACAGATACATCAAACTACAATATATACAGAAGGAGTGGGAGAGACATACTGTGGCTACCCTACCCTACCCCCCCCCCCCACCATGTTTCTTGCTACTACTATGTCATGTGCAAATATATTCAATGTGGCAAAAGACAAAAAAGCATAGAGTGTCAAAACATTTGAGTTGGAATAGGCACAAATGCAAATAAATCACTAACTAAAATTCAAGTTCTTTTGAAGACATCTATATATTTTAGATATGTATATTGTAAACGTTAACAGTTCAAAATTTGTAAAATATAAGTTTCGTAATGCTGTGATGAAGTTGTCAAATATTAGGGCCTGTCAAATATTGCTCCTTGGAAAAATACTCATTCGAGCAAGCTCTTTTTATGGAACTGAAAAACCGCACAGCAGAAAAGGGTTTTCCTGCTGAAAGATTGTTTTATCACAACTAGCAAGGTCGTGATCACTTCTTCAAGCTCATAACGAAATGTCCACAATGGACTCCAGAATGCTCATAGGAATGAATGGTTATCCGAATGGTACAAGGGCCATCAAAATGCTCATTGGAATGAATAATTATTTGCATGCTACAAGAACCATACTAATTTTTGAGCTTATAATTAGCTATCTGTCAGGTTTAGAACCCCTGAAAGGCAATGTGTGTATCTATATAGGTGTATTCCTCAAATGGGATTGACAACACATTTACATTTAAAAGCATGAACCAGAAATCTGCATTCAGTTTTCTTCAATGTCATTTTAGTCACTTGGAACAGCTCACACCCCTGCACTGTCTGCAGACTGTGGTGCGCTAAAGGCCACTCTTTTTATGATAACATGTTTAGCAATTGCAGCAGATTAGCTTCAGTAAAGCAGAAAGGGCTGGGGGAATATCTGCCGTTATGGAAAGTAATCTTCCATCATTCAGATGTTACGTCCAGTTGCTCAGCAGTAAATGTAGCGCTGCTAATTTACCATTCCATTCTTATATCTGGTTACATGTTGGCAAGGTGTGACATTTAGCTGTGACAGATGATGGTAGAAGTGACACAGCTGGCACAACCTCACTTCTTATGGCAACTTTTCTGCAGAAAGCGGTGTATCACAATAAATTCAAATTTTCTCCCTGGACTTCCTCCTTACAGACAGACAAAACTTTCTTTCCTGCAACAATATTATCTGCTTGTAAAACATCATGTGGCTCATTAAATATTGCAGCTTGAGAACAGAAGTGCTCTCTCTCTCTCTAGTACCCTTTAAAGGCGGCAGATTTCCCCATACCATAAAATGCAGAAGTTAAGTCTCAGCCAAGGAAGGTATGAATGAAGAGCTGTGTTTGGACAAACTGTTTTTCTAAGTGCACCTTTGTTTTCCTAATATTCTATATGTTTCTTTTTTGCTAGGTTCTGGTTTAAAGAAAATGTCAAAAGGTGTTCTCCAAAATGGTAAGGCAGTGACACAAAAAGCTCTGTATCATCTCCATCCAATAGAGTGGGGGACATCTTAGGTTCCTGTAATGCAGCTTGCACTTGTACACCGTAGTTTGCTCTTTCCGGATACTCTGCAAGTATGAAATAAACTTTTTCTTGTTGCTTATATTTCTGAGGAACACCGCATGTCTCATCTTGAAACACATGCTACCTTGGAAGTGTACAGTTGATGAAGAGATACACCGTCTAACACATATCACACTTCAGCTGTAAGTTCTGACTGATAATCTTTGGTTCTTTTGCAAGTTTTGCTTTATCAGGATCTCCTCGTAAAGTTGCTGTATCAGAGTGTACTGCTGGATAAGACCAAATTTCAAATTTGAACATAAATACAGAATGTTCACTCAACTGTCTCAGAGAAATTAGGCTCTGGATAAAAAGCCCTGAGGTCACTGTGAGCTGTCTCGTCGTTTTTTCTTTATTGTTGATGAAGAAGGTGTGGCAGCTTGGTCTTTTCTTTGAATGACAATAGCATGATGCTTTGATCCTCCATTTTAATCAAAACCCTGTCTCCTGCAACCTTTGAATTGTACACATTTCTTTTCTGTGTTGTTATACCTGTATAAATGGTATAGAGAGCATCACTTAACTCAAACGGATTATTCTCTATAAGACAATCAAGCATCCATTTTTCTCTTACATCCTTTTTTAGTGAGTCATTCACGGCCCAATATTGTTCACTTGTTGTGGAAGACAGGCCTATGATTTTCTGCGTTGAAGAATTTACATCAGCACAGCCTGTCCTGAAAATAGCCAGGTAGCTCTATGAGACTCCGACATGCTTTTGCCATGTGTAAGACCACCTGTTGTTGAAATGCTTCTTACGAAAACTAGTTCAATGACCAAATTTAAATCTGTTGACACGTGTGCCCAGTACTTTTAACTTCTCTCACATTATTATAGCCTTTTCAAACACTTGGACACATCAGGATGCTCACTTGTCAGTGGTTGCATAGTTTGCAGAATAACATGAGCATACTTTCCATAGCCATTGTAAGCAGTTGCACTAGAAAAGGGAAGCATTAGATATACAGTTCGCAAATGTAACTTTCAAGAATGTCTACCATCACCAAAAATTTGACCTAAAACGTAGCAGTGTGCATTTCATTTAGAGCATTTCATGCGTTTACATACCTTTCCTTTCACTCTCTCTGTGTTACTGGATATGCAGCTTAGAAATAAGAAACAAGTGGTAGTCACAGGGACATTGTTTAATGAATATAAATAAAATGTTCTTCACAGGAGTTTTAAAGGAATGCAACCAGCATGGATGTCAATAATTCAATTACTTTTTACTCTATTTCCTCACTGTCTGTTATCCATTGGAACAGCTTTCCTTTCTATGCATTCACTAAAAAACACTTGTGCAGCATTAACTGACTTTTGGCATGAGACGTAGGAAATTTGTATCATACTATTATATCCTAACCTTGTGTCCTTTATTGGCAGTAATCAGAGAAAATTAAAATTTCTTGCCATATGAGAGTGGTGGTTAAAATGAACGATATAACAGAATAAAAATAATAATGATAATGACAATATCAATAATAATAATAAAAATTACATCAAAAACATTATACCGGGAATGTAAAAGAAAGCAGAGATGTGTGTCAAAATAAAAAGTCATATGGTCTCAAATATAAGTACAAAATCATAATAGAAGCAGAAGAACAAAGTGAAATTTCGTCCAACAGCTGAAACTTAAGCTCCGTGAGGAATGAATTTTATTTCTTCATATTGGTATTGGTAGATGAATGTTGATGTTTTAGAAATTTCGAATTTCTGTCTTAAGCTGTAATTAATTTTGCTCTCATTATCAGATTGAATTTTATAAATGTGGGTTATGTTTTCTGAACTATTTCAAAAATACTACATTGGTTTTGTTTTACTGTGGTATGTGTTCTCCGATGTATAATTGTAAAGGAAGTGCAGCGTTTTTATGATGTTTCAGAATCGCAAATATCACAAACAGATAGAAAGCCTACTTTCTTATTTTGCTGTCGACTCAGCAGACTGACACGGCAGCACAAGTAAATTTAAGGTGGCTGGCAAAACATGTCTCTTTTTACCTTTGGCACAAGTGATACATTTATTTCAAAGGTTCAGAGAACTTGTTTAAACCACGTGTTGTGTTTTATGGGCGACTACCTGCCTCACATCAGGACTACAATTTATTTCTTTTTATTAGTATTGGGACTTGTGTGGAAAATGGTTGCTTTGTGGAACCAAAAATATTCAAGACACCATCTGTGCCTGCCTTCATCCAGCTAAAAAATCAACACTTTGGCAGTGGTATTTGCCTGTGTAACGAGGTTGATTCATACTGTATCCTACATGTAGTACTGTAACTGCACTTATACTGCATTTTAGTCCTGTACAGCACACACTATCTTTTAAGGAACATACCGAAAGCAAAATAAGGGAGGATACTGAAACTATCCAATCAGAATACATGGATAGTGCTGCACTAGCAAAAGCCAGTATCTTCACAAGGGAAATACAATCTGCCCATTAACATAACAATGAAATTCAGTATATCCCTCACTTTCTATATTTGCAGAAACAGCTACTGTCATGACGTTATGCGCCATGACGTCACTCACATTGCAAGGGGGGGGGGGTGTCGCACAAGACGCATGACCTGACAAGACAGTAGTTCAGGCCTGTTTCTTCCTGGAGGGGAGATGAGCTTTTCTCACACAAAAATATGAAACAGAAATTGTATGTTTTATCTACTGAAGTGGTATGTAACATCTTACATTGTCCCAGGAAAAGCTGCATTTGCCCTTTTTGTTTAATTATGCCAGACAGACACATTTAGAATGCAAAAATCACCCCATGGTTAATCAGCCTCCTATCCTGTACAGTTCCCCTTTGAGCTCCTATCCTCCATCGACCCTTTGGGTCTCGGGAGTATAGAGGCTGTCAAGGGAGCGGTACTGGGTAGAATATTGATTTAGCCATGAGATAACCTCTAAGTAAATAACAAAGTACAGTGAGCAGGGTAGTAGCTTACTATAGGGTAACACTCTACCGAGAATACATAATTTTTCCAGGTGTAAGAAATCGTCAGGCTAAAGTGGGAGGTGTATCGAATTGGTATTGTTCATACCAGTCTAAACCTAGAAGGTACTATACACTTAAACTTCCCTTTGCAGGTATAAATATATATATATATTTATATATATATATATATATATATATATATATATATATATATATATATATATATATATATATATGTGTGTGTGTGTGTGTGTGTGTGTGTGTATACATACATACATACATATGTGTGTGTGTGTGTGCGTGTGTGTGTGTGTTTGTGTATATATAAGCATTAGGTGGACCAGTGCCTAAATTACAATATGGGGGCGGGGCAAAGGACCTAGTGTAATTGGTATGATCCTAACAAATAAGTTTCTAAAGAGACCAGAAGCCTCGTCATGCTAGCCAATAACCATTGAGAAATTTAACAATGTGTGCAATCCATCCAATTTTACGATGAGAAAATTTTGATATTCTTCTTTTGCCCAGTTCAATTCCATCAATTTGCAATACTGAGTCTCACCTGTAATAAGTATGGCATGGTGATGACCTAGGGAGAGCCACATGTCTGCATCTTCATACCATTGTGATAAGGATCTCCATTTCATGGGCTGAAGCTTTAACTATAGGTACATATCAAACAATGAGCACATCTGCTTTTACTTCATATGTCTGTTTGTTCAATTCTGTCCAGCTTGTGTGATCCCTTCATCAACATCATCTATCTTTTGAAGCAACATAACAAAAGACATATCAGATGCTTGGGCTTTGGCATATTTCCCCGTTTGATGGACAAACCTATTCCTTTTGTATATTAGTGTTTACTGCTGGTTCTTCTTTCCCTTCTACCATGTCAGCTGGAAATATCTCTTCCATCACTTCTGGAACCTTTAGGATTTTTTTTTCTTTGAAGGGTGAAGCGATTGCAATTCCATGTCTGTTGATGGACGTCTCTGTATTGCTACCATCTGTGTAGCATGAAACCTTTAATTTTCCCTTAAACTTGAGTTTTTGATTTAAACATTGTCACAACAGAAATGAACAAACCTCCCTGGTACCACATTTGGTGGTGTTATTGCTATAGTCTCATAATCCATAGACTTCAATGTACTCTCTGCAAGAGCAGTATCCACTTGTAAGACATTTCCATAAACTATTATACGCCATGCATTAAGAAATAACTGAACCTTTTTTTTTACCTGATTGCCTGATGAAGTACTTGCAAGACCTACATGTTTTTAAGTCAAGTGCTTTCCACCACTAACACTGTACAATAGATCCTGTACAGTGCTGACAACTACATTCTGGACCTTTGTATTTCTCTTAGTTATATTTTCTTTTTCTGCTTTATCTAGATCAGGTTCAAGAGGAATTTGGCCTCCAATCACCAGATGAATAAACATTAATCTACAGTCAGGAAAACATAATATGTCCATATCTTCACTGACTGTGACTCCTTTATATAAGGGTGACCCATTATGTCTGCTCACAGTTTGAGTGCCACGTGAACCATCTCTAAGAAGCTAGCCATCTTCTGGCTGTTGATAAACCTGTATACATGAAATCTCTTCACTTTCAGCTTCACCGGTCATTTTGGAAAGTAGGATATCTGCAAATTTGTTTGGACCCAACAGAGTCTTTCTATCTTAAGCTGCTTGATGACACAATAAATGAAATGGTAAATGTCACGAACATGTGGTTCAAGCTTTTTGGTGAGTGAATATCATCTACTGATATAAGATGCAGGTAACTCAATTTCAGCAACCTCAACGAAATCCCAATGTGTATTCTACACTCCAGTGAGCTCAAGTAAATGTGCCTGGACTGCAGAAATCTTCAATTCATCAATTAGCCACGACAACGCAATGTCGGTATTTGAGGATTTTGCTTTGGTGTCACTTGCATTTCTAACAAATTGTTTGTAACACCCAGGGTGATACTTCCCCTCTGCGGCAATAAGATCATTTACACCAGACAGGCAAATATTTGCATGCTGGTCAAACCTGGCTGCTTCAAGCATTTGTCAACCCATTTTAAATGTGGAAACTCAACAATTGGCACCCTTTTCCAAACAAACTGGCAGAACATGCATAACGTTCTATCCCTGGCTTCACAGAACTTCATAATTAACAGCCTAACTAGGCAGCTACTGTCTCAGAACTAGTGGTTAGACATCTTCTGGCCATTTCAATGTCGTATGCTACTTGTAAGCTTGATATCTTGCTTTTACTTGTGAAACTTGAATAGCACATTTGTGCCATATGATTTTGTTACTTGTTTCTTTTCTCCAGAAAACACTGAAGCAAGCCTATCTAGCGGTAATATGTACTGAAGGAACCGGGGGTTTGTGTAAGGTTCACTGCGTCCTTCAAGGTGGCAATACCTCTCTCGTGTCGAGCTATCGTACTATCAGTCTTGACTTTTTGGCACATAATGCATCTATTGAAGTCTATAGCTCTTTCTCTTTTAATGCTAAGTACAGTCTCCATGCTAATCTATTTGCTTACTGCAAGGTACAAAATGGGTTGCAAAACATTAAAATATGAAGCTCTATGCAAAATAGGGACAAACATTTACAGAGTAGTTTCAAGACTTAATATGCCGTTCTGTGCTGCCTTGGAAGGAACAACTGAAATAAGATCAGAAAGAGGAAAATTAGTTTGTGCATTAACGTATCTACTGTCAGCAGGTCAGGTAAATAATTGTGTATGTACAGGGTAAATCTACTGCAACAAATGAATATCAGGTATACAGTGACACATAAAATGTAGACTTAGAGACATACAAAGAACACAACATATATACAGCAATTTTTTAACACTGGTAATACCTATTCACAATTTTGTTGGTCCCGCGGGTGGTGCCAATAGGGAAATTGAGGTGTATATATACAAATGAATATCAAAAGTAAAAGAAATGACAATATATGTTTTGTATGAATCAATATTTAGTGTGAAGAAATTGCTGTTTAAGTGAAATTTAGCAGCCATTATGCACACTTTTTTCATAGTTAAATTTATTTTTTCACGCACATCATATCAATCTGTTTCTCATCTTTTATCTCGGTAAATCACTCTTTCCTAGCTAATAGTTCTTTTTCGTTTTTCATGCCCAACCACTACCCCACAAATTGCACTTTACATCTTTTTGTTCTTATCTTGGTGTATATTTATGCATTCTCTCTGTGACAGTGACTGTTGCTAATGTTGTCATTGTTTTAGACTACTTGCTCCTTACTGGGTGATAGCAGGCGCTGAGCCATGTTGGCGGGTACTGTTTGTTTTCTTGTTTGCACAGATGCATTACTTGTGACACATTTTCAGTATGTAATATTTCAGTTATTTACATAGTGCTCATATAATTTGAAATTTTGAATTATGCCTTGAACTACATGAGATTTTCTACTTGTATATTTGCATTTTAACAAGGAAACATAGGACTGCAGTCAGGGTTTATGTCAGTAATAGCAACCTATTGTCCTTCAACCGCAGTAAGATCTACATCATGGTTTCACTGAAAACACAAAATAATGACATAAGACACATTTTAAGACGTGTCATACCCGAAAAATTATATTAATTTTGGCAATAATAAATATGACCTTTGTAGAGCATATACGTGTAAAGTAAGGCGTAAAAATATCTCAGATATATATAATAGGGCAGAATTGTATGAATTATATCGAAAAGTGTGGAAAAAGTATATTCCTCTCCTGAGAATGAAACTGGTGTTTTTATTTTGCGGCAAATTGTAAAAAAGTTATTTGTTGTCAATTGAAAATTCATAAATTTCAAGGTTTTTTTAAATGGCAATTCTGGAAACCGGAAATCAGGCAATTGTTTTTAGTGGATCATGAATCGAAGCTTTCAGGGATATGGAAAATAAACATTTTGTGGGAACTGGGAAATGGAGCCATTTTTTCTTTCGAATTGCGCCTCCACTCCCAAAACCCCACCCACCCCCCCACCCCCCTTGCATTCTATCTGCATTTTCTCGAGGTAAAGTATTTATTGATATCAGCCTATACGGAGTGGGAAGAGCGTCAATAGCCTGCTATCGAATAGACCATTGTGATCAAGCATCATTAGCCTTTATTGCCCACAATCCCGTTGTCCATTTATGTTATTAAATTTTAGGACAGAACAGACCTACATTTCTATTTGTATTATTTTCCCTGACAAAACTTACACCTTTTAGTAAACAAATGATGTATCTTTATTTCATAACTTTTTCATCTGCAAATAGTGCACACATTTGATGCATTATATGTGCCACATCTGCAGATCAACAACATAGTCCGCATTATAACTGAAATGAATGTGACAGTAGTGCTGATTCAATTTTGCCACAATGTTTTTAAAGGCAGGTTCAACTGTTTTTCACTCCCGATGGTATTACCGTACTGTGGATCAGGTTGAGCAGAGACATTTTTCCAAGCTCTTCCTTTTTATGGATCATACAAACAGTTTTCCCTTTTTTCAGCCTGAATCAGCAATGGTAAAATGAAATTTTCGTAGGTAGTAAAATGTTCCTCACCCAGGGCTGGTTGCAATACCTGTACTAGGACTACATGGTGAGGATTAGCCGCACAATACAACTAGCCCATTCAATAAACCGGTTGTACACAAGAAACCGTGAAACTGAGCGAAATAAAAAGCTTAACTATAGAGGTCAAGGGCAGGTATTTGGAAAAGAATTTTACTAGAATAACTGGAAGCTAAAGGTGCAAAAGCTTGAAACAGTACTGTGCATATGACTTGGCTTCTGTACAAGCCACGTATGAACTCAGATTCAAAATGAAGTGTCAGAAAGCTGAGATAGAGAATCAAAGTCTGGATTTGAACTGAAGCTTCAGGCAAATATCTACAGCTGGTCTGTAATGGTATCTCCTTTTTGAATTGTACTTAATGTATTTAAACTTTGACAGATTAATTTCCATCGTACTTTGGTTATAATGTTGTTCAGAAGAACTGCATTAATTGCACTTTCTAGCCTAAGATGCACTCCTTTGGTTTAATAGTTTTTCCTTGTATACAACAGCATTTGGACGAACACAAAGTAAGGAGTCTGTCGATTCTAACAAAATCAATGGTGTAGTGGGTCAGGTCTTTCAAATAAATGAAAAAATAGCTGTATTTTTGACAGCCTCCATTGCGATTGGAACCCCCACGCTTTGCATCAGTAGCACATCGCAATCCCAAAAGGATCACTCGGCTTTAATTTTTTTGCTATAAACACTTCAAATTTGTACCACCAAGGTTGTCCCAAAGAGAAAAAGTAACTGAATAGCTGGTTAACTGAAATTATTGAAGCACAACTTACAAGTAGGAACCATAATATCAAGGTTTGAGTGAATAGAATCTTTGCACCGTGTGGCGGCAATATTAAACATGCCCGACAAAAGGCACAATGCTCATGAAGTTACCTTCGCAAAAAAAACTTGGACAGAGAAAATGATAAAATACTGCAATAAGACATGGATACTGCACGTTGTACCTTGTCATAGACATTCCATGTTATTTTCTTTTATTTTCTTTTAATGCATTAGTTTGCCTTGTCCATGTATACATATATTTCCCCAACAATTGTATATATTAGTATCTTTCATTTTCAATAAGAACATACCGTGACTTTGGATCTACGATGTGAAATTTAGTTGACTGATAAGTTCCATTCGCCAAATATTACATTCTTTCAGAGTACTGTATTACTATGTTGTTTGTTGTAACTTGATTTATTCTCATGTATACAGCTTTTTCAGGGACGATACTTATCGTATCTATCCACACGATTTTCCTCATTGTTTTCTTAGCTATTCTTCAACAAAATACTATGAAGATTTTTTTCACAGCCGATATAAAGTGATGTGTCAATTACGTATGTATAAAGTAGCTTTTCTTTTTGAAATACTCTTGGTTTATCTGCTTTAAAACAACATCATGCCTTTAACTACATATCTAAAACTCATCGAATTGTATAATCATGTTGTTTGGATTCTTGTTGATTGTTAACGCCTAGGGGGGTTTTCTTATGGATAGATGTTGGTGTTAGTGTCACTTTGTGGACTTATATGGATGATGATGATCATTGTCGAGACGGTGGTTGCAACTAGTACCTTTTGGATTTTCTTGATATTTTCAACAAATTAGGAACCTGTGTTTGCAAATTCTCTGATGTGCTGCAAATTTTGGTCCCTTTTCATGAATTTTATGTTCCTATATGCACATGAATGATGCTCCTGTTAAAGCCAATTTAGTGAAATAGGCCTATAATTTTAAACAAAACTTTTTGCATTCTGCCATGTTAAAACTAGACATGGCTTTTTTGACTCTATGGACCTCTGCACATACGTTTTGGACTCTTTTGGGTAAGGACGAACTATAAATTTATGTGATTCAGCTATACATACCAGGGAACGTTGCTTTTGGTCGGAATTGACTTTGATTTGTTTCATTAGGACTATGTTTTGGATATGGTATGACACTGTCTAATTTGAAATGATACAAGCCAATAATACAATGAAAATTTATGAGATTTAAGTAGCCTCTCCGCCTTCAAAAATCATTTCCCGTGCTGACATTCTGAAATGCTGTTCATATTTTTCTTGAATGGAAACCCGCAATAAGAATGGAAGTGGTTGCTCATGTGTGCGGCATTGACACGAAGTGCCTAGTCCTTTTTGATATGTGATCCTTTGTCCAACCAGAGAAACATATTTGAATACACTCGGTAAGGACTTACATTGTATGCAACGGAATGGGATACCATCCAATGTTACATTCTGTATGTACATTATAATATTGATGCTATACATATAACCTACAGCAATAGCATTAAAGCATTGAAAACAAATATGGCAGGCAGCACCTAACCTTTATCAGTTATCCAATGGGAAATATATTCATAGACAGCACAACTGCTTTATTAAGGTATACGCATGTCGCATTTACAGGAATGAGAATCACAGCTGTATGTAGGTGAATATACGTTAAGCAGACATGTCGAGTTGTCCATATTATGTCGTATCAAGGAGTGTGCGTATAATTAATGAATATATATTTTGTGGATAGACGTGCATAAATCGTCATTCAACCCAAAAAAGGAAAACTAATTTATTAAGGAAGCTGACAAACACAAAAAAAGGTTTGTGTATATTTGGTATACTTTTCATTTTACATGCTTCTGTTGTTAAAGCTCAAAAAGTACCTATTGACCACTGTGTGAGCAACAGTTTTCCAGGACAGAACCTACGGCTTAAATGACAACCAAGAATGTTTTGATTTTGAATTTGATTTTGAATTTCAATTTTATTAATGATAGTGGGGCAAATTCAGAGAATTTTAGGTCCGAAATACATGCAGTAACTATAATATGTATATATGTATATATATAAACTTTTGAACAAAATCAGTAAAAACCCAGGCAAATGGTATGCCACCATGTTTGATCTGGATCTGGCTTACAGTTTTGAAAAATTCAAAACTTTTCATTTCGGAGGGGGACAACAAGTATATAGCCTTATTTCTGTCAAAGATGAATATTTTAGACATTTTGTGTGGACGTATGACAAAAAGTATTTAAAGTGTCATGTCATCTTCTGTTTAAAGGAGATAAGATCCATCTTACATGCTATTTGCTGGAATTATATAATATAATTCTTGAAGGTACATCTATTTTATTTCCACTCTGGCTGTGCACAGGAATATATCATTGGTGTGCATGCAGAGACTCAGTTGAAAACACCACATTGTCCATAACAGATTACATATTATTGCTTATCATGAACCAGTTCATGGAATTCGAATATTAAATGCACTCATATATTGGGGCTAAGCTAATGTTTTGCAGGTGCATGATATCAATTCTTCATGTGCTTGTCTTAATGCAAAAATCATGCAGTCAAATATTTAGATGTATCATACCACCAAAAAGAAAGTAAAAGGGAAATTAGAAACAGCATAGGAAATTTATCCAAAAAATTACCTGTTGCAATGTCTCCTCCTGTCATAGCTGGAAGACGTTTAATTATTGAATTATAAGAAACCCTAAAGTACAGGTGCAGTAGCTTTAAGACAATGTTTAAGCAGAATCATTTGTTATTATAGGATTATAGATCCTTGGTGTAACTTTAGAGCTAAAGTGTTTACATCAACCCTAACATGGCCTTACTTGACGCAACAGCTTTGTGTAGTGTGCTCTGCCTACTAATAGGTCACCAAGTGGTTGCTAACTTTGGGCTTGTAAATCTGGTGGTCACTCTCTCATATGTATGTACAATATTCAATAAAGCCAAAGGCAATAATAATAACCGAAGATTATACCTAAAATTACCATTATATTTCTTGTTGTTCGTTGCAAGAAAACTGAAACCAAGGCTAAAAATGCATTTTTGCATAATAAACTTTTTTTATGTAAGAAGGATTTTTATCACAGAAAACTGGAGGGTACGACATAGCATACTTCAGCTGTTTCTATTTTTAACGAAAGATCATCACGTTCTGCACAAATCAATCATCTATTACTGAGCATTTGAAAGGCTAGAAACTCCTGTTCCATCGCATTCAATATGACATGGTGTACGGAATTAAACATGTGGTTCCCATACATGTAGTGCACAGATAATTTTGTTTTGTTAACCAGATATCCAGATCAAACATTTTATCTTCTTACATACTGATTCACCAGGAAGCACCTAAAGTTACTACTTAATATACAGCATTTCCCATGTCAAGCCAATATTAATCATTTTCATGGCACATATGATGGTATATACTTGCTGCCATATTTGCAGCAGAGGGGAATCGATGGTGCACATTGAGAGTGGCAGGAACTCTTTCCACGCTCTGTGTTTGCCGATAATCGAGCAACGTCATACAAGTGCAGACGTAAAAGACAAGCATGTTTCTGTTCAGCCAACCTTGCACCACATATATCTAAATACGGGTGGATGCTACGTCTTCTGAAATATAACCAAAACCACATTATAAATGTTTTTGGTTTGTGAAATGAGTTTTGAGAACATACATGCCTGTTAGAATATATAGTCAAGCAGCTACAGAGATTGGTGTCCATGTTTTACTACTTCCACGTGTAAAGAGATGAAAATTTCCACATATTTTGTAACAGTTATTTTTCCAATTTCCTCACAGATTCGTGTGCATGTGCAACTCGTTACCCATATGCAAAGATGTATGAACGTCTTTAAAAATTTATTTGAAAGGTATAACTTGTACTGATACTACTTTTTCAAATGGTCATCCTCTTCTGACATCATTCAAAGGATGTAAAGACATTCTTTTTATCTTTAGTACCGTTAAGCTTGGCTGCATCAATGCAAAGCTCGTGTAAAGGTGGCCGTACAACATGATTGTACCTCAGCTGCCTTATCACTTATTTTACGTGATGGGTGCCCGTCCATCACTTTTCACTTGCCCATCCATCCGCCCATATGCCGTCAGCTGATATCTGACCATAATTACATTTTAGCCTTCTTCAAAACCGTTTATTGGATCTTCTTCAAAGTAGGTTTTGGATTTTTTATTTTTCTCTTTTTTTATTTGTTCATTTTTGGCAACATCTTTAAATAAATGCGCTTTGAGCCATCTCAGTCCATGTACCTTATTAAGTGGTCAAACAAAGCTGTCCCCCATTTGTTGCCGCCCTGGATCCCCATTTTTCAGTTTAGGAACTATCAATTAATTGATAGTCGGTGGAAAAGGTGCTGCACTGAATGATAAGACATGTCATGTACAGTGACCTGTATGCAATATTTTCAAAAACTATGCACCAAATCTATTTCTAAGTTGCTTAACTCTTTCAATGCCAATTGCGACTAAACTATTGATCTACTTAAAACAAACTACTTTGAAATATAAAGGTGGTAGTTTTATGTTCCTTGTTAAAAGACTTTGACTGCAGTACCAACATGCCTGTAGTTACCAAAATATAATAGTCTTGGTCAACAGCTTTTTCGGCTTGCTATCTGCACCCAAAGCCTGCTGGAAAAGTTGTTGACGTAGTCCAAAATGTGCCACTGAAAGAGTTAAAATATACCTTGTGTAAGTATATATCTTGACCGTTCATTCAAATGGTCATGGGAATGTGCTCTAACACCAATTGGCTAATTATTTTAAGGTTGCAGACAACCAGTGGTGGGAGCATCTAGATGAGGGTGTGACTTATTTCTTTTGGCTCAGCTCAGCTCAGGAGAAGCCGCTTGGATAATGCTTTTTATAGGGGGGAGGAGGGTCTTGTTTCATTGTTTGTTTGTTTACCTGTAGTTTTACTTTAGTTCTATTGACTGTGAGCATAAGGTTTTCAGTGGAACAGTTTGTGGAAGCATTTGCCGTGTAACTCTAGCACTGGGAATCTTATACCCCCCAGTAATAATGGGCGTCTACAAATTCCTAGCTGTATCATCACTCTTGCCTTGGGCTCTCTCTGGTCATAAAATATGCCCTTCATTAACAGACCAGGAATAGCCAAAACCAAGCAACAAGGCTGTATGAATGGCCTGTGCTCAGCTGATGCCCAGCAGATTCAAAGAGGATATGCTAAATGGTGTCTCGAGAAAATCATATATACATATATACACCGTCCCACTGCTATACTACTATACTATAACATATCTATTACCAACCACTAGAACACTGCAAGATGCCTGGTAGGATATTAAACCAGTGACACCTCAGTGTCACATTAGTCTCTGATTTGTAGTGGACTGATTATGTTAATGAAATTGTTGCTAAATCCAACAAATGATCAAGGGTTTCAAATATTTTTACTTGATAAAATTATTTATCATTTATAAGACGAATCCTGGAACAAACATAGCCCTGTTTGGGTTGGATGTATTGCATATGACGAATAAATCTTGGAAACTATTTAATTAAATGTTGTTCACATTGTAACTGGGGCAATGTGTGGTACAAGTCAAACAACATACGAGAATGTTTTATTGCATACTCCAGCTAAACTGAGAGATACACTTAAAATTAACTTTAATGTATCAGCTGGTTTACATGCTAGCTTATGAAAAGTTATGCTTTATTAGTCCTACGTTTCTGAACACATTTACTGATACAAGATGTCAACATTTATAAATCTTTTGTTTTAGAGCTAACCTTTCAGATAAATCCTTTTTCCTTCTGCAGTTCGATTACGGAATGAATTACCTGTTACTGTCGGTCAATCTTTACCAACTGTGGTAACGGATTTCCATCCATTAAGTGCACACGTTCGTTTGGGCGCCAGCGAACTTGATTTCTTGTTAGATAAAATTGGTATACTAGACACACCTATGTGATCCTCTGGTTTACTAATTAAAATGTTGGCATCATTTATTTGCCTGTTTCTCATTTACTATACTACGATAAAACATACATTCTATTGCAACTCGTCTCGCCCCAATCACTTTGCAAACAGTTTTGTTTGGTTCTCGTGGGTGTTTTGACTGAGATAATTTTCTCTCCACCTCATGGATATATCTGGGGCATTGGTTGTTTTAGACAGAAAAGCATTGGCTAAACAATGATTCAGTTCATGGGTTCATAAAACCTGTAAATGACTGTGTCGGGGCTGCTATCGTTAAGTGTCTTTTTATCTCTTGTCTAGCTGCTACTTGTTTCTGTCTTTTCTTTGCAAGAGGTATTTGCAAAGAGTACAATCTTCTTTCCGAATTGTAATGCCATATCTGTGTAATTTCACCATTGCATTAGAACAGCATTAATATGTTTAAAAAAAACTTATATATATCCGTCATATATTTATATACATATATATATATATACATACAACAAAAAATATTGGATAATATAAAGCACTGGAATAAAATTTTGAAATACGAATCTTATGAAAGACGTATTTTAATAGGGTGTTTCAGAAGTTTAAATAATTGAGGGAACAGAGTATATTCGAACACACAATTAGCGCCCTGGTCTTCTCTTATGAATTCACTTTGTGTTAGAGTCAGAAAAAATATTGGCATTTAGGTAATGTGCAACACAAGGCACAAAGCATTATCATTGGAAGTCTTGAAATTACTCTTCCATGTATTGATAACCATGAAACTCGAATGCGTGTTCACCATCTATGTTGTCAACAGTGATGCAAGTCTTTTCGTTGTGGGCAGTAGCTGCCAAGGCCCCAAACTGTTCGGAAACCCTTCTCCGCGGTAGAACAAGCCACAGTCCATTTTTTATGGTTGTAGTCGTTCATTTTGGGGTTAGCTATTTTATAACCACAAGTAAGAAGAATCTGCCGGTTTATAGTGTCTAAAATATAAATTCTGATTCTTGGAGAATAATTGATCCCAGTATGTTCAGAATACACCAAACATTGTTGGAACTAAATGAAATTAATCAGAAAATTTACATGATCCATACCGGTTACATTGTTTGACTCTTTCATGTAAACAAAACGCGAAAATTCTAGCAAATTCGAGAAAATTATTTTCGGTTTTGACCTTTTAGGACACATAAAAAGCAGCATAAATGAACAATTTATTTATTTATTTATTTTGCCATTCCTCAGCTTAAATTCACATCCATCCCCACCTATTCAAGAATTTTGTTTTAAGTTAGATATTTGTTCAAAGCTGAATAAGTGGTCTTTCTGTGACCACTGTATTCACGTGCTGTGGTAAATAATACAAGTTTCTACGAAGCCATATATGAGAACGCTAAGTGGTGTTAAGCCACATGGGTTCCATTCGTGCAAAAGCACCCGGATGGAACTTCTCATCTGTCGTGAAGCTATGTCGCTAATCAAACCATTTGGAATAAGAAATCTACACAAGACCTGTCGGGATAACATGCTTAAATTCGGCAGTTTGTCCATGCACTGATTAGGTATAATGGGCGGGATCTCAGTCTTGGAAAGAGGGGACTAAATGTGCTTAATAAAAGGAGAGTTAAACCTGAAGGAAGAGAAGTGAAATGCCGCCAAACCTCAGTAGAAAGTTATTTGACGTAATTGTTGGTTTAGTAATACTCCTCTTGTGCCTTGCCACTTGTTGGCCATAGTCCTGTAAAAGAGAAGCCATTAAAAAAACAAACAAACAACTTTCCTACTCTTGCATCTCACACATGGCAACCAACAGCCCCAGTCAGTGTTGCCATAGCCAAAGTCATGGGAACCATTACAAGTGCTACCTTCTGCTTTCCCTTCCATCAGTTGCCCACTATTGCCTCTGTTTCCCTTTCCCAGCACTCCAGCAGGAATCCCTTCCCCAAGTCTACCCCTATTTCACTTCCTGGAATTCCACCCCTTTAGTCCCAGAATCCATGCTAATATGTCGCTTTCTGTCATATTTGGAAGTTGTTCCGTGTTCCAACATAGATCATATTTTTCAACCCAACCCTCAAACTGTGTATCTATGTAATCCTGGTATTCTGAACACCATAAAGCATGATCCACAGTTTTTCTACATCTTCCTACGTATTTTGCACTTCCCAATACTTCCTTCTGTCCACTTTTGCTCCCCCTTCTCACGGTTACCCACCCTGCTCACCCTGGGAATATTAACTTTGAACGCTAACTTCCAACCCAACACCTTCCCCTCACTAGCTTCTCTAATGCTTGGTAAGCTTTGACTCCCACATTTGTCTTCCATGTATAATGTCAACCTCATGTTGTCCCTTCCGGTCATACCTTTCTGCTAACTTGTCTGCGTCTAGCACCCACTGTGTCTGTTCTTGAACTGCCTCAAGGTACATCTTCCTGCGTCACCTATCCTCACCTGTCTCCTGTGAGTAGCCCCAATAGCTGGACTTTGCCTTTGCTAATATATCCCGGGCATCCAACCAACCCAGTTCCTCTAACACTGCTTCTGCTGCAACACAATGTCATGGCGGGGCCCCTTGTATCAGCTTGCGCATCTCTCCCTGTGCCCTTTCCGACCATTCCAATTCTTTCTTAATCATTGCATCTAATCCATATAGCATGCCTGGAACTGCTACTTTCTCCCAAAGCCCCTTCCCTATGAATGCTCTATTGAAACCATTTGCTTTTGTTGGTGCAATCATACATTTTGTTTTATTGCCCTTCTGCCTGATATTATCTGCACACTTTCAAAACACTCCTTGGCCTATAGCTTTGATCCTGACAACCAAGTATTCATAATCATCCACCTCTCCTATCTTCATGACTTTCTCGTGCCTTTCTGGACCCTCAAACTTTCCAGCCATCCATTCTCTCCCTGGCTGTGCTGCTGACCCAGAATCATAACCTTACTCTTTTCTTACTGTTTTCTGGCCTCTATTTCCTCCCCATAGCCCAATGTTATTTTGTGTAGATTTTTTAATTTCCTCTTTCGTGTTACTCACAAGAAGAGTGTGCGCTAAAAAAAACAAATCTGGTATCTTCTCATCTCCTACCTTAACACTTCTTCCACTCTCTAGCAACTGTCTACATAACCCACATAGATATAATGCCAATATGATAGGGGATAGGACAGAGCTTTTTCGAACCCAAAACACAGCTCTGCTCCTTTCGGTTCGATCTTCCTCAGACTCACCGTACACATTGCACATTCGCGCATAAAGCTCTCAACGCTTCTAAAAACCTGCCCCCTCCAAAAAAAAGCAGTTCAAAAAGCAGGTTGGTGTTTCTGTTGATGCAGCTCAAATGAAAGGTTACTATAAGATAATATACGCCACCTTGTTGCTGGTCGCTACTCTCATGTGTTTAAAGCGCAAATATATTTTAGAAGCACAAGAGAGAGCCATGTCCATCCATATCAAGAGTCATGTATAAATGCCAGAACTCATGGAACGTTTATCAGAAATAAAGAGGTGGATTGAAACATGCACGTTCCCATCAGAACAAAAACCTTCTATATATAAATATATATATTTTTTAACATTGTTGGTTCTTATGATGTTTAGATTTATATGCATATTGGATATGCAAAAATTGTATAATTTGTATATCTTAACATTGATAATTATATTCAATTTATATTACTGTGAGCAATACAATGATATTATTGCAGGATAAAGTTTTTATATAAATTCCACCGTAGAAAATCCTCGCAGTTTGATTACACACGCAATTGCCATAAACCTGCTTGGAAAACTGTTAACGTAATATGGAGAGCACTGGTTTACAATTCAGCTGTGGTGCCCGAACAGGTAACTTGACATATGGGACAGAACAGAACGGAGTATGGTTTTGTGCCAGGAGTACTAGTTTTTTCGACAGGCTCTTATATATGAATTCATAGGGAAGCATCGACAAATTACATTCAAATCATACATGGCTAATCAAATATCAAGGCAAAAGTGAAAGACCTCTTATTTTGTAATTTTTGGTATGTGAAAACCTTAGAAAAATGTGTAAATCAAAGTGGAATGAGAACAGCGTAAAAAACCGGAAATTGAGCAAAGCAAAAGTAATGAGGACGGGGTGATAAATTTTTGTCATATTCCAATTTAGTGGAATATAAAGCTGTTTTTCGTTTACATTTTATATTCTAGTACCATTGGGTAATTTTTTTAGGTATAAAGCGAGCATATAGTTCAAAAATATGCAAACTTGTGGAAGCATTTTCGCCAACATTTTCATGTTAATTTGAATTTTTGCACATTTATACAACTACAGCCAGACCTTTTATCATTTGTTTACTTCATTCACTGCACCCTGCATACTAGAGACCAGCCTTTGGTTCGCAAAGGCAAATTTTGTGGGATCTTTGAGCTAAAGCTCCATTTTTATAAATTCTCCAAACTTTGTTTCCATTTGTTGTATTTGTGACTATACAACAGTCTTGCCACCAAAAAATAAAACCACAACCATCTTTTTCTGATGTTAAATAGGTTTTCCTTTCATCAAAAAAAAAAAAAAAAAACAGGTTGTGCACTGTTCTATCGTGGGGCGGGGGGGGGGTATCTCCTTAACTACGCCTCTTTTGGGGGTGTTTGCAGCTATTCTGTCGTCTGTTTTATTTAGTCCATTATTGTGAAAAGCCTTTGTCATTTATTATTATTATTATTATTATTATTATTATTATTATTATTATTATTATTATTATTATTATTATTATTATTATTATTATTATCATCATCATCATCACCATCATAATTATTATCATTATTATTATCACCATCATTATCATTATTACGAGAGTGGTTTACACAGGCTCTGTGTACTCCCTAGTCGTTGGAAAATATTTTAAAACCAAGCAATTAAATATGTATATTTGAACATATTTGAATGTTCTGAAAAGCTGAAATTTGAAATGGCTCTAATTAACATAATTTGAAAACCTACATGTCAATTTCTGTGCAATTTACATCAGGTGAGTAACATAAATGTAGTAGTTAGAAAAAAACATCTCCGTCTTTCCTCAAGTTGTAGAATAACATGAGCATGATATCGAAACATTCACGTGTATGGCGTTAGTAACATATCTTCAACCCTTTACGAAAGGTACACAAGTACACGAAAGCGTTATTCAAAAATGATATTTAAATATGTTTTAAAACACAATATTATAAGAAGAATTTCGATGACTTTTTAAATAACATTTGTGATTAATATTGTACTGTGTTATTAAAACCATACACTTTTATGGTATTGTGAGACAACTTAAATAAAATGTTTTTTTAACTTTTGTGCTAGCTATATAAAGAAAAAAATTCGTGATCATGGATAATCTGCAAAAGTATACTGTAGCATGGTTAATCCAGGGATACTAGTGCACTGATTGTATCACTGTTTTCTTCAAGTCTTCTTGAAATATTTTGGAGATGTACCTTAGGGGCTCTATATCGCATTTGTTCACCAGGTGACACTCCAGTTGAGCTGATGTTTGGGATGTTATTTAATTCTTTTTGTTTTTCATGTTTGTTGAAGGGCGCGGAATTAATAAAAAATGCTTGCTGTGATATCACACATGCAGACTTCTAAGACCTCCTGCCTTTTAATATACCAGACGAGTGGAACAGAAATTTTTGTGTCTAAATTGTCCTGAGGTATCATGTGTTTTTTTAAATTTTGACCTCTCAAAATTACGGACTGTGCTTTCTTGAACTTTCGTGGAAATGTGCCTGAGGTAAGGTTTTTTAGCAAATGGGATTGCAGTCTTCCCTACGTTGAGAAAGTGCATATAACAGTCTGGGTTAAGCATACACTTACATATCGACGGGTAAAGCAATCATATAATGATCACATGAAGGTTAAAGCCTCTTTGTACTTTGACTTCATTTTGTGAGCACGTATATTACAAACCATGGCAAGTAAGTTACTTGGGTGAAACATCTGCTCATCTCAGTTTTTTTTTCAAAATCAAGTACTATTTAAGCTCTGAATTTTTTCGTCTTTGACTTTGCGTCATGAAACTTCACACAGACAAGCAAGGAGGTGCAAACCCGCCTGAATACCGGATATAGGAAGTGCAAGGGAATGGGACAACAGTTTTAACATTTGCAGTCAAAAAAGGTTTGCTTCCACTCTGAGTGCGGTCACAACCCAGAGTAGTTTAAGCCTACGACTGAGAATGCAGATAAAATATCAGCGATAACTCACAGAATTTCATTTTAAAGCAGGATTTTTAAAACTTTTACTCGTAAATTCCATAGAACCGCATGTCTTTCCAGAGAGTAAGCATAGTGTACGAAATTTCCACTATATGAGCAGAATATTGTGTACATTTTAACATGTGTTTGCTTTGGATGATTATAAGATCTGCTCCATTTTTGACGTGGGGCAGTCCACACCAAATAGACTTGGTATACTACAACAAAGGCTGTAGTTTAAAAAAACATTCAAAAACAGCCAGGGTCAACAGAGATTCCCCCAGGCAATTCTGAATTTAGCCACTTATGTGTGCAATGTTGAAAGAAGAAACCTTTCAGAGAGCTGGTACAGTCACTCAAATGTGTAAAAAGTATTCACGCTGTAGCTGCAATCTTGTTGTTAAATTTATTTTGTGGAGTTCTTGAAGATTCGGTTGGTTTAAATAGGTATCGGACTCTGAAGAAATATTTTCCTCTATCAACGTATATTTCATGTAAGGGGGACACTTGCTTTTTGTCTCTTTGTTTATATTTGTTATTCTTTGCAATAAAATGTGCTTGCTTTTCTTGTTAATTTCTGCGTAACTTCAGCACACATTAGAGTATTTTGGAAATGATCGTATATATTTTATGGCTTGTATATATTTCAATTGCCTATTAAACAGGCTTAGCCACGTGTTGCTCATTGGACAATGCACGGAGCTTAGTCTGTTGAACAGGCAAGTGACGTAACGCCTGTGAAATAGAATGACTAGATAAGTGGACGACAGCTGCAATGTGGCGCTTCGATTACCTTTTCTTCTCAAGTTAAAATTGCAGTCTATCTTATTTTTATTATCTTTGTACCAAAATTTGCATTTCGGCTGATTCGACAGTCATCCGAATTTATTGCTGGTCCTCCATTACTGTCTTTGTCATATGATCACAATTATAGTTTCGGTGTGATCAAACTCATGGCCAAGTATCTTGAATATAAGTGGAGTGCGTCTAAGTTTGTTCAATAGGCAGCATCACATTAGAAAGCGTCTGTAAAGCTTTCAACTTCAACTTTAATCTGTTTTTCGTGTGGTGCTGCAGTTTATGTGCCATGATGCCATAGAAATTCATTTACACATTAAAGTTGTAGCGCATGGCAACACCTCTCCCAATTTTAAAGGAATGTAACACAGTGACATATTTTAAAGGTTGTGCGCTAAAGGTGCTTTGATTGAATACATTCAATTTTGACACTTTTGATGCACTGCTTTATATGGGTCACCCCGGCGACAGGGTAGGTGTTCAAATTATCATATGTTCATCAGCTGAGTCATGTTTTTATCCAACCTCTAGATGTTTGTAATCACTGTATATATACCTCCATGTTCATTGGCTGCTTATCATAACTTCCTCGCTTAGATCGTCGGAATTTTACGTTTTAGTGTAAATATATTATATATATATATATATATATCCACCACGAAAAGCGGTGTATGTACTGGTTTCCCCACTAAAATATAAAAATAATACGAATATATGTATATTTGATCCTTTACAGACTAAAAATATCATGCACACAACATGTACAAACGTTTGCATGTGTCGTTTGTTTCTTTCGGCTGGTATGGCAAACATTCTTGAATCAAACATACTCATAACCTTTGATAGAGTAGAAAACCTTTGGCGCATAATTGTGCGACATTAGTGAAACAGGGCAAAGTGTTTTTTGAAAAAATCTTTATATTTCGGCATATCAAGATGTTCAACATTTTCACTTCTTGCATATTACCTTCATATGAATTCCTATATCCCCACAATGTCTAATATTGTCGATTATGTCACCAAGCCTTTTATCAGATTATTGGACTCCGGTACAATTCTTATTCAAATGTTTGTTATTACGGTAAAATTTGTAAAAAATGAAATGCAACTGACCACATATTCCCTCTAACCGATTTGGCAAGTTCAATGGAAAACATTCAACCTTTAGCAAAGCATTGCAGCCAGCCCATGATGTATGAAGAAAAGGAAACCATGCAAATGTTCAGATCATTAATTGCTGTTTGTTGACTTTCCCAGAAAAATTATAAGAATGAAGACATTGATACAGTCTTCTTGTTTACAGATCAAATGGCAAATATATTTGCAACATGAGCCTTATGTTTGAATGATTATTGAAGCATATCTTTGCATATTTTATTCGTCTTATGGTACAAAAGATTTGCACGACACATTAATATGTTACATGCGTGGTCTTTGATATTTGCTGTTTATAGTTAAAGATTATTACTATTCCAAATAAACACAATGATACGTAGATAAAATATCTCCAATAAAGGTATTATTGCTGCAACGCAACGCTACCACGTATCGCGTAACATTGCTGCACAGTGAGGAGGCAAAATACATAAATAGTTTCATAGTTTTTGACGAAAGTGATACTGCAGCAATTGAAGTGTCATGTTTTACGTTGTACGTGGCAAGCAGAGAGGGAGAAGTTCTTTTTTTTATTTGCATACAGACATAAACAACTGTCTATAGTGATCAATGTCTGGAAGTAAGAAGCTGTAATGGTGTTTTGGTGTCCCGCCTCAGCCCCCTTAAACAAATAATCATTTCCTTATGTTTTAGTAGAAGCACAAACCTTTCAGCAAAGATGCATGTCAATAGTAATGCATTTGAAAAGAATAGATAAATTCCTCCATAGAGCTAGTAGTATTAGAATGCCTTTCTGATGTCCGCTCGTTAAAACCTCTCTTCCTTCCTGGGAGTACGAGGCTTAGGTGTCAACAGTTTTCCCCCTCCTTTAAATAAACAACATTCAGCACACACCCGTGTTAATAGTAATGTACTTCAAAAGAGGAGATAAATGTCTCCTTTCCTTAGAACTGACAATATTAAAATGCATTCTAGATGTCCCTTAATTTACATCCCTCTTGTGTATATTCCCCATGATTTATTTTAACTATATCTGGTGTGGATGTCCACAAGGATTCTAAAGTGTGATTGTTTTGTTCTTTTTTTTCAATCTGTTATTTTGACGCCACCTTTATGATGATTGCAATGATGATTTGTAACTACCACAAACAGTCACAATCATGGTATGGGCGAAGGTCAGATACGCGATTACAGCTGTTGGGAGCCATGTACAGATCAGATACTATGAAATATGATTTTCGCTCAAAGCATGGGTTTCCTGAAAGCACAGGTCAGTTATGACAGCACACAACCAGAAATGCAAATTTCTCCAACATTTCACATTAGTGCTTGATTCATGATGGCTTAACGTACCAAGCATGCAAATTTTATTAATCTGAACACGCAGTATTTAATAGGACGAAATGAGAATACGTGATTTTTTTTCTAATCTAAAACATCATATTGGTACAAAATTAACCAGGCTTGAAAATTTCTGAAACTACTGACTGTGTGGACCAGTATTTTGTTGAACTGCAATTTATTTAACAGCCATGATTTTGAAAGTATTTTTGCAATGTGGACAAAACAGATAAAATATTTTTAATCGTGGAGACAGACAGTTGAAATGCGTGGAGTTAAGTAGTATTTCCAGTCCTTGTCTTTGTTTCTCACTCATTTAATACAAGGTAAGTCTTGGTTATTTTCATCTCAAATAAATACAATTTTATATTTTCTGTACTTTGGTTCATACAGTTGACCAGAGACACAATAAGATCTCACATGACCAATGATCGTTCACGTTTGACATGTTTCAGGGTAGCCATGAAAAAATATGCTGGTATTTGATATCATTTCGTGTTACATGGGCACCACTTTTGTCACATAACAAGCTCTGTAATGCCGACTGATCGTCTCACCATCAACCCAAGTATACGGCTTGTATGATAATCATAATCATTATCACAATAACCTCTTAATTTCCAAGGCAACAGAGCAGTTTTATATTGACCTTAAAGCCTGAATGAGAGATCAATTTTTTTTTTACATAAGGCCAAAATTAGTAGGGCGCATAGACATTGTTAATTGGTTTCAATCTGCCATATTCCAGTGATCTGTTTTATTTTCAGCATGGTTTTGATTTAATATTTGGCAAATTTGAAACATGCTTCTTCTGGAAATCTATACGGCCAATTGTTTTGAAATTATATGGAAACTCTTTTTGGTGCCCCTACACCTACAGTGCATTGTTACAGCATTAAAATAGCCTACGTTCTTGTATGCAAATATACTGAGAGCTGTACACATATAGGTGACGTTCCCGCAGAAAAAAAAATCTGGTAATAACGTTGCTTGGCTCTATGGAAAGTAAAATAAGCAACAGGCATTTGTAGAATGACCTTCACGGGAATATATACATTCGTGTACAATTTACACATTATGCATACATAGCTGCACACTAGTTCGTGTGCTTTAAGAAATATGTCTTTAAACAATTAAAGGGCACGGATATTTTGGCATGGAAGGTTCAAATGCAACACATATCTGGCCATTGCTGCCGGGTTGGCCATACTATTTCCTTTCATTCAGCTTATTGAAAAAAAAAAGATTGCTGATATATTCACTTAATGCATTAATGGCGTAAACTGTGTACTTCCATCTGAATTAATTATTACAAAAATGAAATTGTGATTTTGATACCCATAATAGTAGCTCGATTAGTGTTAGTGCGTAAAATGCATGAGTGATCATGAAGAACAATAGAAAGTGCTGCAAACTTTGATAAATTTGAATAAAATGTATATTCCACCATTGACTGAGCATTTCAGAAATTAAGTATGTAAAGCACTAAGTATGACTGAAAAACTTTCTTTTCAACTTTTTCATACAAAGTGTATTCCTGGTTTTTGTGGGCAGTTTTTGAGGCAAAATGTACGTCTTCCTAGTGTATTTCTTTGTAAAATACACACACCCTTGCAGGACACCAGGCAAGACCACTTGGGCATGACTTGTGTATTCAGTTATTAACAGGCCAATAAACCCATTGTTTTGATATACTTGCACGTGTTATTCACACCACCACTGCGCTATCAGGACTTACCATGAAATAAGAATCTTGCCTATAAAATGTTCCTATAGTGGTACATAGATATACCATTAACCTGGGCAAAATGAGACCTAAGTGACCCCTGGAGATCCTACATGCAAAATCAGAGTAATCAGGTCAGTAGTTCTTGGAAATGAACTTTTGGGTATTTTTTCAAAACGATATTTAAAAGTCATTAAAAGTACAAAAAATGTTGGATCCTCATCGGTTTTGCAAACTTGGTACAGACTGACCTGGGGGACATCCATATGTAAAATCACAGCATTCCACGAGATGGTTTTTAAGTTGAAAATGTAACAAGACATACCTTCAACGCAAGTGTTGACTGAAGGGTCCGCCATTTGCTCAAACTAGGTCATGGTAACACCAAAATCTAAGCAGATCATCTTGACATACTACATAAGCACACTGAAAAATTCTACACAAAATTCATTGGAGCGCTCAAGAATATTGCCGTAACAAGACCTACAGGGCAGCCTACCTCCCATTTGCTCATATGAGGTCACGGTGACACCAAAATCTAATCAGTTCATCTTGGCATGCTAGATAGGCATACTGCCAAATTTGAGCAAATTCCATTGGGAGCATTCTGGGGATATTGTGGTAACACGCCCTAACGAGCATGTAATTAGACTGCCATTTGCTCAAATTATGTCATGGTGACACCAAAATCTAATACATTCATCTTGCCAGGTAAGGTAAGCACATTGCCAACATTCAGCGAAATACATGGAGACATTCTGTAGATATTGTGGTAACGAGAAAGCGACATCTGGAAGGACGGACTGACAGACGTATGGACAGACAGACAACCCGACAACAGAAAGGTTACCCCATATGGATGAACCCTCAAAAAGTTATCAGACACACACAAATGAATCACAGTAACTCGGCAGACTTACAAGTCAGCAGAGCTAAAACAAAAAGCAGCACCACCTGGTGAACAAATTTAGAACTAGGAGTGTTCCTCTGTGATATCAGAGCAATAAGGGGAGTCACAGCATTTTGCAAAAAAAAAACCATTTAAAAAATCCAAAAATCACTGGAGCATGACCATTTGAACAAACTTCGTAGAGACCCACTCAAGGCACATCCCAACCAAGTATGACATGGATCTAGCCCACAGTTCTAGAGAAGAAGTCAAAAAAGGTAAATTGTTGACGAAAGTCAGACAGAGTGCATCCTTTTACCTCAGCTGATTTGTCAGTCAGCTGAGGTTATAAAGTAAATATTTGTAGAGTTTTTGACAAGTTAAGCCACTTCCCTGAATTGCATCAATATTTTCCCCCTATATTTCGGGTAAAAGGCTCCGAAACATGTTGAGTAGTTACCCGCTGAAGACCCTTTAATTTATTTGGGCTGATACAGCCTATGTCAAAATTTTACAGAGGAACGTGTGCAATATAGACAATAGTAATTCCATATATATACAGGTTAGACAGGGACAGGTTAGCTTATGGACAGTAAAGAGTTCGAACTGCGGAATAGGATATTGACTACTAGGAAGTGGTTCTGGGCAAAAAAACACAAATACAATACTAACTTATAAATCTCCCTCGTTTTTATTTTAATCTCCTGGATTGCAACTCAGGCTTATTTTAAATTCTGAACTACATGTTTCATTGCAATGAACCTGTCTGAATCTCATGCCTGGATCTGTTGTATCTGCTCTTGTGGTGAGAGTATCACCCAGCACCACTCAGCTCATCCAGGCCAGGTTCAGGATGTCGATGACAAGTAACAGGAAACTAAACAGGAACTTGAAGCGGGTCCAAGATCTGAAACCCCTCGGCCAGGTTTGATACCTGGGAAATGGTACTTTAGGTGAAGACCATGTACCTGCATGTGAAACCAGGAGGCGAGTTATTTACCAATAAATTCTTGGTCACGTATCTTTCATCAAATAAAGTAAATGGGGTCACACCGCTGGCAAAAAAATGGCGAACTTTGCTAGAATGTGCAAACTCCTCTAGTATCAGCATGTGATTATACAGTTTAAGCATGCATAGGTGACAAAAATAGAAGTTGCTGTCACATATATTCAATACGCAGACTTAGGGAAAACAGTGCCGATGAGTGACCTTCACCTACTTGTGACTTTGAAGTATGTCACATGTAGGTCACGGTTACTTCTGTTTGACCTAATGACAAAACATTGGTGCAAATGCAATGGCCAGAGATATCATGGCAAGGCCATTTTTCTTCAAAACAGTACTGTGATCTAAATATGTGACCCAGTGACCTAGTTTTCACTAGGTGTCTGAGGCATCATTAGGACCAACTGTCATTAATTATTGGTACAGCTACAATGAGTAATTTAACATTCAAAGATATCATATGGCCATTTTTCTTCAATGCAGCATTGTGACCTAAATATGACATAGTGACCTAGTTTTTGATAGGTGTCTGAAGCATCCTTAAGACCAACTGTCACAATTAATTAATTGGGCTACATTCAATATTTTAAATGTTGTGTTAATGCAGTTTTTTCTTCATTGTAGTACTGTGACTTAAATATGACCTAGTGACCTAATTTTCGATACGTACCTGAACCACCTCAATGGCCCGTGACAAAAATTCGGTCTCTGTACAGGGAGTATTTTTGGAGATATGGCGTTAACAAGCATGGACAGACAATCGGACACGTACATACTCTTCCGGCCCATATGGGCCAAGGGGTAAAAATGATCATACTTATTTCACAAGATTTACTTTCTAACTATCTATATCTTCAAACTAACTTATATAGCCTTAAGATACTGCTGTTTGACCCGAGATATGTACATATAATCTACAGACAATCATGTTTGCCCAACACCAACCCCAGGGAAATTTTATTTTTGGATATATTGTGATGTTAAACATCACTAGCAGGGCAATCACCAAACCAAATATGGAGATTCTAGCTTTGGAGTACTGGAAGAAGGCTCCAGAATATCACCTCCAGCTATAAAATCAATTTTCTATGAGGCTGAACTTCAGGCTAAAGTGAAGGTATATGTTTCATGTACCTGTACCACTGCAATTTCGTCACACTGGAAAAACCAATTCTTTGCTTTGTGAAAATGGCTTAAAAATATGTCAACACAGGTAAATACCTATACGTGCGTTCAACAACATCAATATGGCAGTGATGCATATGTGAAAATAAGAGTAAGCAGCACGGGAGACCATCAAAAGGCATGCCCAGATTGCTGCCTGCATACATGTACATATGACACACTTATTATGATGATGGCAATGTTTCTTGTGTTAGTACATTCAATATAATGGCCAAAGCAGTGGCCTAGTATAACAGGCAATTTGTAGCAAATTTGTATTAAGAATAAGGAGATAATAAACATAATTAAGGAATTAAGTATGGCGTGGCATTCATTGTTGCTAATATATCACGAAGTCAAAGGAGACAGTGGGATCGAAGTCAGATCTGACAGGGTCTCACCGCCTCCTGAGTGATATATTGGCAACAATGAATGCCACGCCATACTTAATTCCTATTTTATTATGGTTTCAAGTTGAAAATCCCCCAAATTTGACACAAAAAAGGGATTAACTGGCCTAATTTCACCCGTTCTCATTGCTTTTGTTTATGCCATTCCCGTTTGCTTGCATACTCCCTCCACTTCAGAATTTACCGGTTTGGAGATGAGCGGGGTCCTATTTGGGGGGGGGGGGGGGGGGGGACCTGTATATGTGAAGATTGTACCGCTGTGAGTTACAACCTTCCAAATAGGCCTAGGCTCAAAATATTAATCATAAAAATCAGAGACAGAAGTATATCATAATTGTGTCTTAGGCCTACATTTGGCTATCCTCCAGATACAGTTTTTGGAAGCTTTTTTATTGCTGTAATTGCTTTATTGATGAACTAAACAACCATACATTTCTACGTACTTTATTAATGATAGTGAAATAGAAATCCAGGGCTCATATGGGGTGGTAATTCAGTGGGGTGAGTACAACAAAAGAAAGGGTCATCGTGATATATCAGATGTTATATCACGGCAAACAAAGCATTTAATCACAGTACCCTCGTTTTTACACCGTCTACGATATCATAATAAATTATAATGCATTTTTGAAAGCATAATTGTGCAGGAAGAATTACAGTGAAACCAATATTTGCATGGGTGGTTTGGCCAGCAAATTGATTGGGCAAATTTAAACTTAATTTAGAACCTGATATAATCTGGTTCTTAGCACCTATGATACAGATACAATAAACTAACTTGTTGATGCATTTCTTTGCAATATGGGACACATGGTCAACGTTATGGAATATCACCCACAGTATGTATTGCCTCCTAAAAACACAATACATGCTGAGAGAGATGGTCTTTAATACCATATGACGACCAAAACTATATAAGGCAGTTACAGCAAAATGGTGATTATTACATAAGCAAACTTAATACAGGCATCAACATGGTAAATGCACATTTTGGTTGAGCTTTCTCTCCTTCCCACTATATTTTATATCAGTCACCCTGCATGCCCTTATATGGTTCTTAATTATGGAACTTTTCAGTGAAAGAAATTAATCAGGTTTTTACAGCATGGCACAGGGCCATTCTATATGTATGGAAATTACCTGGAACTACTCATTGTATCTTGTTACTACTTTTGGTATCAAACAATACCCCCAATTGAATTACAAATGCAAAAGCAGTTTACAATGTTCATGGAAGATGCCCTGAGTGGCAAAAACCAAGCTGTTAAAATATGCAGTGATATAACATTAAACATCCACATCACCACAATGAGAGTGGGTAGCATTCAAGTCTTCTAGGTTCAATATGCATAGGAACAGACTTGTTATCACTACACTTCCTGCCTTTCTGCTACGAAAGTTGTTATCATGATATATTTCTTGTGCTATGTCCTATCTCCATTTTTCTTTTCTGCATGGAGTTTATTTACATGTATCATTGAACTGATCCCTTGGTCAAATGTACAGATGGTTCAGCAAGAACAGTACACTTATATTTCATCTTCAAATATATATACGTATATATAAATGTACAGATTTGTATTTGATCTTCAAATATATTTAGTTCTGTAACGTGTTCACTGGGTAACAAATAAGGATACACATCTACAAAAGAACAGAAAATTTGCAAAAAAGGTGGACTTTTGGCACTGGTATTTGGTGCTTTTCATGGCTAAACTGAATTAACATTTTCCTTCTCATATCGCCCAAAAGCACCTGGACGCAAACTGCAGTCTGCCTTAACAGCTTTACTTATTAAATTTCTCATTTACTACAATCCAATTTCGCTGGGATTTGCATGTAAGCCCATTCATGGTGGAAAATCCCTTGGTCAATAGCTTTCCTTGGCATGTTTTGGGCACAATTTACCCAACCCTGCACTAAGAAAAACTATTGCCCCTGTTCTACTCTATTCAGGTATAGGTTAGGATTACAAGAAAAGGATATTTTGCACCCTACATTATCACAAAATTTCATATTTATATCACTCATATATTTGGTAACAATTTGAACATTCATGCATTTTCTGCACATATTGCGGTGCAGTAAGTGTTCCAAGTGTAGTGAAACTGATGTTGTTTTTTATAATTGTCTAATAAATATAGTTTTTTATTGGGAAGGTCATGTCAGGTTGGCTCAAAGTGTTTAATGTACTCTCTCTCACTCTCTTGTATAAATAATTAGCATCTAAATCAACTGACTGACAAGCTGAACTACGTCTGATTATGAATGAAAAAATTTAAAACTGTTACAGGAAAACAGTTATACTTACAGTTACCTTTAGGAATTTCAACATGATCCCCCCCCCCCCCCCCGTCTCTCTCTTTCTTTCTTTTCATAAAACCAAATTCTTTCTCTGATAAAGGTAGTAGAATTTTACAATAATTAGGACTGTTTTACAATTTGACCTTTTGAACTTTATAGAACCACGAGTTAGATGTACATTTTGCTTGGCTGACTTACAGATGACTTACAATGGCATACTACATTTTTGGGATTCTAAATTATTACCCTAATAATTGAATTATTAGATGACTTGTGGGATTCTATGCTTTCTTGAACATTTAAATTTCCTTTAAAAAATACTTCTGGAAACCAACTTGAAATGTGACTGCTATCCTTACAAATTTTGGCTATTTTAATGCATTTTTTGACTACGTTTTAATGGTTTGAGGCCGAATGTCACTTGCTTCTGGCTGATGTTTAACATTTGAACCAATGTACTTACTATATTTGTAAATTCAAACACTTTTCTTTTTGAAATACTGTTAGCTATCTCCTTTAAAGCAACATCATGTCTTTAACTACATGCCTAAAACACATCGAATTATATAATCATGTTGTTTGGATTCTTATTGATGGTCATTTTAGGCCTAGGGGGCTTTTCTGATGGATTGATGTTGGTGTTGGTGTCGCTTTGTGGACTTATATGGATGATGATCATTGTTGAGATGGTGGTTGCAAGTAGTACCTTTTTAAATACTGAACTTTATTGACATTTTCAACAAGTTAAGAACCTCCGCTTACAAATTCTCTGATGTGCTGCAAATTTTGGTCCCTTTTCATAAATTGTATGGTCCTGTATGCGCATGAATGATGCACCTGTTCAAGCCAATTTACTGAAATAGGCCTATAATTTCAAACAAAACTTTTTGCATTCTGTCATGTTAAAACTAGATATGGCTTTTTCGACCCTATGGACCTTTGCACTTACGTTTTGGTCTCTTTTGGGTAAATACGAACTATAAATTTATGTGTTTCAGCTATACATACCAAGGAACATTGCCTTTGGTCGGAATTGACTTGGATTTATTTCGTTAGGACTACGGTTTGGACATGGTAATGACACTGTCTAATTTAGAAACTTGAAGCAAAATAGTCTCTTCGGTTTGAAAAATAATTAATCTGTCATATTAAAACTCCTTTCACAAAGAAGTTTTGACAAAAAGTGAAGATGGTGTTGCCAACTTAAGAAAGCATTGTGAAGACAAATGCCACCTTTCAGTGCCCTCTGCCCATATAAGACAGCCTTACACTTAGCAAAGGGTCCTTTAACATGGACAGAACAGGGAAAAATGTGACTAAGGGTGGATTTTTTTATCTGACTGGTTTTACTGTGCTTGTTGAGCAGTACTACATGTACATGTATCTCAATTCAGGATGGGGGGAACAGCAGACAACAGATTTACATATACAAAAGTAAATATACATTTATATACAACAGGAATCAATAAACATTGTTTCACCATGTATAACCTTATGGGTAAAAGATGTCCTTCTACATGTATGTATATTTATGGCTACTGATCCTCTATTTTTGAATGCTAAGTTGTCTTTGCCTCTTTCAAACTCCTTTATACCTTTGAAGTTTTCAACTGAGGGTCCACTTTTCTGCACTATATATCAAAATATATATATATATATTGCTAACTATAATAAGTATTGATCATATCAAATTTTGTCCCAGACCTACTATTGACATCTCCGCTCACAGTATCATGTAATCAGTAAAATACACAAGATTGAGGTTGCTACCGTGGAAATCAGGTCAAGGTCACCAATGTACTGTCTAAGCATGGCCTTCACAGAGGACCAAAGCCATTTGCAAAATCATGCTCCTAACTCGAATAGTTCTCAACTTATCAAGTAATCAATAAAATGCATGTACATATAAGTGACCCAGTGACTTTGGCAATGAGGTCGAATTCCCTCGTGTATTATACTAGTCTGGCCCTCATAGAGTGCCTGCAGCAAGTCCCACCCCAAATACTCAATTTATCTTGTACATGGCAAACTTCATAGCAATGGCCCTGTGACCTTGGGAATGAGACTCAAACATGTCAGTCGAGCCTTACAGCACCAACTAACCATTAAAAACTAATGTCAGCAGAGCTGAAAAATAATTTTATCAAGCAAAGTTGGTAGAGACCAATCTATTGTACATTAATTTCTGTTAATTTATGCAGCAGGAACATGGTCTTGAAAGTGTATCAATGAAAAAGTAATTTGTCATTGCCTTAATTTGATGACAATGACGCTGGATAGGTAAAATACATATCATTCTCCAGGCTCTGCTAAACTGTGATGTTAGCTTTGTGTCAAGTCTTGGCTGCTCTGGGTAAACAAATGAAACAACAGTGATTTCAAGTCTGCTCTATTTTGATATGTGATCAACTGTGACTCAAATATATTCCATTGATCATTCACCAACTGTACTTTTATGGCCTTCATGCCTTCACATACAGCCATAAGTCCAAATATCTTTCGCTGTCCCTGCTGAAGTGATGCCAAGGAAGACCACAAGCACTGCTCTGTAGCAGATCTTAAAAATGTGTTAAATGACCTTCTAGAATATCTGGCAATGCTAGAGATCATTACAACAAGTTTTACCTCACAGTCATCACCTTCAAGCCTTTGGAGGAAAGAGATATCTGGTATGTGAGACTCTAAATATTCAACTAGCAAGTCAGCCTTTACGCAATAATTCAATGGGTCACGTAACAAATCGTGTAAAAGAATTGGTTCTTCTTGATGTCTGGTTTTGTGCTTGACACCCAAAGCAAAATCTCCTCCAATTCTTTCTTGTGGAGACTTGGATCGTGATCTTGACCTGTCACTTTGGATTTTTGTCAGGATTTTTCTGCACCTTTCCCGTGGCCTACCACGCTGATTACCATCAGGCCTTGGTTGAGGACTATCTGTATCATAGCCATAAACAAGGCAATGTGGAACACCATCAACAAGTGGCTTTCTGGAGGTTTCTGCTGGAGCTGGGCAGCACCTGATATTACGATTGAATTCCCGCATCATTGCTTTCAGGCAACTACCAAAAATGCTGCACGGGTGTTCATGCATCAAACCAGACAGCATTGCTCTGAGCACTTCATCATCATCAACAACAAACTCGGCAGGCTGAAAGAGAGAGAAATGACATTTTACAAACTTCTGGTTTGGTACTGACTGGTAATGTCAGGTCTTTGTTGTTACCTGAGATGTCACGGACTCTTGGTAACACACTTCTAAATGATATAGCATGCTCATCCATTACAATACATGTACTGGACATCCACAGTGAACCTTCACTGTAAGACCTACATGTACATGTATGGCAAAAGATGTTTTCGTTTACTGTTTCATGCCACATTGTGGTATTTTTGTCAAATATACCACATTTCGCTGGCAGTAGGGATGGTCTTATTTGAAAAGTACCACTGTTTTTATACTGTAGCAAGACAAATTTTAAATGCAGGTAACAACACACTATTTACGGTTTTGCCTCATTTAGATATTAATACTGAGGTAGAAAATGTTCCTGTATGAATCTGAATGAAGGGTTTGCAACTCTCATATTCCTTGACTTGATTAAAATGTCAATTACTAGCAGGTATCAGTGATTCTCATAAATACTAAAGTACAATCATTTATGTTCTACAATGAATACATGGTGTCTGTCTTGTTTTGCATTACCCTAAAAAATGCTTACTGATACTTCTCAGGATCATCTTCCTGCTACAATTTTGGAAAACTGTTTAAACACCAAGGTATTCAAGTCTCCAATCCATACCTGGGCATTTCTGGGCAAAAATGCTGAGAAACACTGAAGTAGGGAGTAGGGTGAAAGGTACCTCGGGGTTTCTTGGCATTTAAGCTGAGAAACGCCACCGTAAGAATAAGGGAAAAAGGTACCTCAGGATTTCTCGGTATTTTTGCCGAGAAACGCTGAGAGGAGAGTAGCATTGCAGCAGACCTCAGCGTTTGTCAGCAAAATTTCCAAGAGATGCCGAGAATGGCCCTTTCCTGGCATTTTGGCCGTCCTAGTGGAAGTGCCTGAATTGAAAATTTGGTTAAAACTCAGGGATCCACAGCAGTGCTACCCGGTACACAACCTTGTTTAACCCTTCTACAAGGCACATGTCCAACATGTTTCAGCATGTTAGTAATTGACAGTTTCAGGGAAGTGAACAGATAGCTTAGATGCACAAAAAGTAGGTACAAGTTTGAAAAATTGCATCACCACCTGTTTAACAAAATAAGCTTGTAGTCCCCGTAAAAGTCCACATGTAATTTCAAAGCAATTAGCCAAGAGTTTTCAGAATTTGGGGGTTTTTTTTAAGATTTGACAAAAATGAACACAAAAATTCATTAAAAATTCCAAAAACCATTGGACCATGGCCAACTGAACAAGACACACCAACCAGTGTTTGAGTTGAATATAGTCAATGGATTTTCAGAAGTGAACAGATGACAGCTCACCACACATCTTATTACCTGAGCTGACTGACAAGTCAGCTGAGCTACAATCCCTTGATTGTGACTATTTCAACAAATGTGGTACATACCTACCTAAATCACATCCCCACAAAGTTTGCAGTGGATTGGCAAACAAAAACAGTTTTTGAAAACAAGTGAATAACCTAAATTGCTAACGGACAATGGACAGAAAAACAATGGATGACAATACCCAACAGCCAACATTTATCCAAGGGGTAATAAGCAGATATCCATCTGTTTTACCTGTTTCATATACTCACAATGGGATGCATATCACGAAGCATCTCTGGTGTAATTTTCTTTTGAAGCATACTTAAAGAAGTACCTCCAGCATTTAGTTCTTTTTCAACTGCAAAGTGATACACTGGATGTCCCAGGTCCTTGTACTGTTCAGGAAGCTGATCTCCAAACTGAAACATAAATTACATGTACATGTATATCACATCAAACAAAAATACCAAACTCGGCCATTAGGATGAAACGAATGAACATCACGAACAGAGCTGGATTGATATGATATTTAAATACATTGAAAATATTGGTGCACTTGATACTATAATCATGATACACGAGTCCAGTTTGCAATATGCTATTATACGAAGAACATGGTGTATACACAAATACAGTGAAACGTCATTATAACAACTCTCAGATATCGGACATATTCAAGAGCCAAATTCAAAAAAGTGGCTCTATCCCCTTGTGAATTGGGTAATGGTCACAACTACATATTATCACTTCTGAAATATGACGATCCTAGCTCAAAAGTTGTTGAGTAATTGTGCAGAAACCACGACCTGTCGACTGACCAAGAGGACCACAGCTGTATATATTTAACCTTCTGCTATGGGACACATACAAATATGAAAATTAGCATGTTTTTGGGCTGTTTATAGTTCAGTTATAATGCTATCAGAAGAATACAAAATCTCTGACATGCTAAAGTAGATAAAGTATCAATTACAAGTCTTCTTTATAAGAAAAGCAACAGATTTGTCCTGATATAAGGTCTGTATATTGTACCACTACTTATCCTGGTCACCTTGTTTGGAAATACAGTGGTCCCTGTCTTGAGAGATCACTCCAATGAGAGGCCACCTGGCTTGAGAGGCCAATTTTGGCAGGTCCCTGCTGCTATCTTTTCCATGTTATTGTGCCTCTAATGAGAGGCTACCTGTCTTGAGAGGCCAGTTTTAGTCCTGCCTTTGGGGTGGCCTCTGAAGACAGGGGAGGGGCTACTGTACATAAACAAAACTGCCATTAATAGATTAATATCATCTGCTGCATAAGGTAGTGTACAACTTTGGTTGACACCAAGTCCAGGTACTTTTTCACCGTGGTTGAAAAGAATCCAGTGAACAATTAGCAGGCAGCAAAAATTGCCAAAACAAAGGGATTGTAACAGTCCTGTGCTCATGAGCTGACTTTGTAAGTTGTTTGGAACTTATAGTTATGACTTCAAGGATGGATGACACCGTAACTATACACGACTATCAAGGTGTCAAGTTTAAAAACTAGAGGACTGTGACAGTCCTGTGCTCAGCTGACCTAACATGTGCAAACTAAAGTAGACCTGTGAACTTCAATGTCACTTTTCTCAAAGACAATTATCAACCTAACATGAACATATTCCCTTACCAATTTGGTAATTTCAATTTAACAACTTGTTAAAAATCAGAAAGTGACAGCACTACCATGTAGTGAACAAAGTTGGTGGACATCAAGTGCAAGAATTGAAAAAGTCCCTAAAAATCAGTGATCCAGCATATCAGCACTCAGTGAACACTTGCCACAAGATACATTACCACAGAGTTTCTGATCAGCAAACAGAGTGGGGGTTTAGGAGAAGTCAATCATAGCAAAAACACACAAAATTTGTAAAAACAAAAGCCCGTAGGCCTAGTGCTCTGCTGACTTGTAATTCATTACAATAACATAAAGACTAAAAACAGAGCAAGAACAGGCAGTGTATATTTGTTTATTGTTTGATTGGGACGCAAAGGTCCAGCGAAATATGATCATAAACATATTTATTTAAACTGGATTACCTAATAGTACATATGACCAATCTGGAGGCTCTCCAGTACATAAAGACCACAAGATTCTGTACAAGACACACAGGACTATTACAGAAGACTAATTGTAAGGTTACACAAAGATACTTATGTAGCTATGGTTGAGGTGAAAGACTGCATGCTCCATGGAGTAAAGTTCAGTACTACTATAAAGTATATCTCTTTAATTAAAAATTGAAGCCCCTAGATTCTACTATGTAATGTTGAACGGATTCAAATACAGATTTTCATCATCAGACAAGTCTTCACTAACGTTCATGAAAATATTTACGAGAAATATTGATCTGGAGGATTGATTGATCCTCTGCTCCACTGACATCAAGCTATGCCCTAACATCAGTAAATCATTTCTATCAATTTTACAAGCCTGATGACCAAATAAATAATAGGTCATAGCCATCCATGTTCCATAATATAATAAATGTTGGACACGATCTATATAACCTTTCAATTTGGAATGTCTAGCTTAATTTTTTTTGAGATTTATCTAAGTCAGTATAATTTTGGCTCATAATTTTTGTTAAACTGTGGGTGATGCCACTTGTATCTCCATGAATCAAGATTTTGACCTACACAACCAACTTAATTTCATAATGATCACATGAAAAAAAAAAGGTACAGCCTTCACAAGATTTTCAGATTTGGCCCCTAAATTCCAGCTGCTCATGTGACTTGAACTCAGATTTGAAAAATTATTCAACTGAAAATGTCCACCCTGCCCGTGGCTACCCACACATGGTCCAACTGTTCAAATTCAGTATGTTTTTTTTTAAGTTCTTAAAAAAAAAAACACAATAAACTTGGACAAGTGCCAAAGTTTACAATAATTGGGTCGCAGTGACCTAAAAAGTAGGTCACCAAGTACAATTTTATTTGCAATGTACTCGAGTAGAATATTGATTTGGAGGCTCAATTCTCTGACTTTGTTATTGAGGTCCAAGCAACATTCTGCCATTACAAATCACCTCTTTCAAATTAACAGGCCTCGTCACGTAACGAAAAAAGGATCAAGGTCACTGATATTATATAACATACAAGCATTGATCATGGTCTATTATATCTTATGAATTCCGCACGTCTGATTCAGTCGCTTTTCAAGATATGGAATTTTATATCTTTTAACACGTTTTGGCTCATAATTCCATTCAAACTATATGTGGCACCACTACTATCATATGCAACTGAGATTTTGACCTCCCCAACAACCCCTCTAAATTTCATCAATATCTAACAAACATTAAGGATGCTGCAGCTGTCATAAGATTCTCACATTTTGACCAATATATACATAACTTTGAGAATGTGGTGGTTCCTAGCGGTGGAGGTGGGAACTAAATAAAAGTGGAGGATACACATTGCCAATTTCAATGAGCTCACATGTAAAAGCAGCATCCATTTAGCACCTAAAAGGTCACAATAATGTTATGTTATAATTTTCTGATATAAAGTAGGTAAAGGTGTTTTCTTGTGCTAGGCAACAGGATTTTGTACAAAACCTCTTCACTGACAGCATACTTAACGCTCTTCCGCCTGCATTCAATGCGGACAAGTTTGCCATTTTGAGTGTGGAATTACGGGTGGAAAAGGGTGGTTCATTTTGATAGACAACACTTAATAACATTTAGAAATAATTGGGATTTGTTTAATATAGTAGTAGTGAAGAGGTGTTATGCTTTGAGTTGAATATAGAGTGAAACTTGTATTTTTCACACCATGATCAGTTGTTTTGTGTGAACATTGAAACACAACATAAAAATGAACAGGTTGCATTGGATTATGAATCAGCTGATTATGCCTGCACAAGGCATCCAATAAGTAAAAACTATTATGCTATTCAACTTATCTAGGAAAATGAAGGAAAAAGTTAATGAAATATTGACCATTATCGAAGAAAAATTCAATGCAGATCACAGTCGAGTTTGTAAGGCAATGGGACGCTGCTTGTTCACAGCTTGGCAAAGTCCTCCACTTATCACTTGCAAAAAGGCCGAAAGATGGCACCAAGTATTTCTAAAGTTATGTACAACTGGAGGTGGCACCACCAATATCTAACTTGACCAGCTCTGCCACCAGTGGTCAGCAGAGCTAAAAAGGGAAAGAAGAAAGGTGTTCTCAGTTAAACAAGAGGGCCGTGTGAACAGCCCATGCTCAGCTGACCTAGACATTCATCACACTTGCAGCTCCGTGAACTTGGGAAAGGATCAAGGTCACCCATATTCTGAGTAAGTCTGACCTTTATAGAAGAACACTAACATATGCAACATCAATGTTCAAGTAGTTCTCAAGTTATAGTGAAGAGTAAAATTCATCTATGTTGCACTGTGACCCCAGAAACGAGGTTAAGGTCATTCATGTACTGTCTAAGCATGACCTTCATATAGAAACATTAACGTGCAGCATCACGGTACAAACTCAAAACAGATTTCAAGTTATCAAGTAAACAGTAAATTTTGTGTCAGTTGTCCTGTGAATTAGCATTCGAATGCCCATTGGCTCACATAGTAATCAATAGGAAAGCTGCATCGACCGATAACTACGCAAATTGAAAATCCTTAAAAATCAGGATTCCACAGCAGTGCCACCTAGTAAACAACTTTGTTTGACCCTTTCACAAGAACATGTCCATCACATTTCAGCTTAATCTGAGTGACGGTTCTGAGAACAAGTGAATAGTAGCAAAACCACACAAAAAATTCATTAAAAAAATAGAAAAAAATTGCAGTGCCACCTGGTGAACAAATTGGGAACTAGGTGCCCCTGGGAGTGTCTATGTACAATATCAAAGCAATTGGGTGAGCAGTTTCAGAGGAGAAGAGTTTGCCCAAAAAAAGAACAAAAAAAAGTTCATAAAAAATCCAGAAATCCATAGACCGTGACCATTTGAACAAACTTGGTAGAGATCCACCCAAGGCACATCCCCACCAAGTATGAAGTAAATCTAGCCAAAATTATTTAAGTTATAATAACCATTACAAGAAATTCGCATGTTAAACTTTCCTATTAAAACTTTTGTAAAGATTTTTAAAAAAAATCAACAACAAAAAATTCAAAAATCATTGGAACATGACCATTGGAACAAACCTGGTAGACACCCACCTAAGGTACATCCCCATCAAGTTTGAAATAAATCTGGATGACAGTTTTGAAGAAGAAGTTGAAAGTGTAAATTAGCATTAGAATGCCCATTGACTTACACAGTTTATTAGGAATGGGGGTTTGGTGGAGTGGATATGTGCATTTCCCATTTCAGCTAGGCGACTGGTGCCAAAGGTTGCAGGTTCAAGTCCCGCTGGTTCCGAACATAAAAGATAGTAATCAATAGGAACGCTACATTGACCGATAAGTACCTGAATTGAAAAAAATCGTTAAAATCAGGAATCCGCAGCATTCCCACATAGTGACCAACTTTGTTTGACCCTTTTACAAGGAACATATCCACCGTGTTTCAGCTTAATCTGAGTGATGGTTCTGGAGAAGAAGTCAAAAAAAGCTATTACACACAAAAATTCAAAAAAAAAAAAAAAAATGCAGCACCACCTGGTGAACAAATTAAGAACTAGGAGTCCCAGGGAGTGTTCCTGTGTGATATCAAAGAATTGGGTGAGAGGTTTCGGAGAAGACTTTTTAAGATTTGCCCAAAAAAGAACAAAAAAATTCATGAAATTTCCAAAAATCACTGTACCGTGACAATTTGAACAAACTTGGTAGATACCCACCCAAGGCACATCCCCACCAAGTTTAAAGTGGATCTGGCTTATGGTTTCGGAGAAGAAGTCGAAAATGTGAATTGTTGACGGATGACAGACGGACGACAGATGGAGGACCATAAGATAAGCTCAGCTGACTGACAAGTCAGCTAAGCTAAAAAAGTACAAGTGTGGCTTGAATCTAGGATTGTGTAATCTGTATTTGAGCAAGCACTGTTCAACTGACCTGGGTTAATGTACAGGTGAACAAGCCCAGCTTGAACTTGGATTCAAGACGGAGTTTCCCAAACCCCAGATAGGCAATCAAAACCTGGAATTGAACCTGAGTTTGCAACAAAAGTCTGAAACAGGCCATTAATTTGGGTCCCAAAACAACCTTTGTCTTGTCAAGGCTGAGCACTTGCATAGAATGAAAAAAATTCTGTGAAAATCCATTTCTCTTTGATACAGAAAAATTACAGCTCTTTATGTAACCAACACACTCTTCCTCAGATTTTGGGTAGTGTCTATTGAAAGGGTGTCTGATAGTGTGTTGTCAAGCCCATTATAATGTAGCATGGGGACTTCCTGCAAACAATATGGAAACTAGAGAAACTCAAATGTACAAAACTACACATAGATAAAACTGGTCTGTGTATTCTGAAGTTTCACCAGCAGTAGCATCAGTATCTGTAAACGTTGGATAAAACTACACAGCCACAATCAGGACCGATGTACATTGCACAACATAACAGCAACATTTTGGTACTGTCTACAGTCCACTGCAACTGAAGCATGCATATACCTTAAGGTGTATGAATCCCAGATAAAATGTTTCGGCAAAGTGGCTGGAACTTTACCCTTTTTGAAGCGTTTGTAACATACACACAAAACGACCTGTCCGACGGGTATATGTACTTACCTTATGCATGCATGTACAGCTGGCATCTTCAAAGTGGTCTTCGAAAATTTTTAACACCTATCTGTATCTATGTATACAGCATGGAGATAAACAGTTAAATGGAGCTCTTGGCATTTAATTAGTGGTTGGAGTACCAGATAACAGGGGCTGTTAATAATTTTCTTTTGTCTATCAAATGGGTACAGTGGGCACCCTACTGTTCTTACATGCATAACATGTATAATGCACACATCAAGGAATAGATAGAAGCTTAATCTGGAACCGCATGGTACATGAGTAGGCTTTTTATCACCTCACGATATGGAGTTCTTCAGCCTTTAACTCATTCCATACCAGTCCCTGATTTTTCCTTATATGTGCCTAGATTTAAGACGACAATTGCACATTTAAATTCTTCATGAAAAGAGCTTTCATTCAAGTGCCAACATGCCTATAGTCTTAAGTCAGTGCCAGAGCCACTGGCCAAGGCTTGTGACCATAGTATGGAATGAGTTAAAGATTTGTTTTCAATGTGGATACCAAAGTTTAAAAGTCCAGGATTCAGCCACAAGGATGCTGCCTGAACCCTCTGTTAACCAAACACCTCTGATACCCAAACACTTTGACTGGGTTCCTGGGGCTTTCGGCCATGAAGGATTTTACTGTATACATTCAATAGGATGTATTCATATCTAAATGCGGTCCTGCTCTAACACCTATTGAGCAAAAGAGGGAGCCACCTGCATCAGGGCTGTTCCATGTATTTAGCATGGTCAAAAGTACTTTCTCAACAAAATGAACAACACAAACACACAATGATATCAAGAAAATGTATTAACATACATTTGAAACAAAAAGGATGCCTAAATTGATTAGAAATGGGCTCTCTTTTGGTTGAAAAGGTGTTATTTATGGATGTTTATGTAGTATATAATACAAATCTACCCTGATCATGGTGGAAGCATCAGTCTGTTGCCTTGGCAACACAGGAAGTGAGCAGGATCGCAGTTAAATATGAATGTCTCCTATTGTAACCGTGCACGTAGGAAGGGCCTTTATCTATTAAAACATAAGCTACGTCACATTGATGCAATGGCTACCACTGAAGTTGGAAGTCATGAAACCATTAATTGAAACATATTTATTTAAATGAACTAACTTGACAAATAAGTCAGCTGACCTAAAAATCACTCAACCACGATCATTTGCACATAGTTGGTAGAGACTCATCCAAGACACATCCCAACCAAGTTTGAAGTGGATATGGCCAATAGTTTTTGAGAAGTTCAAAATGTGAGGTGTGCATGGACAGATGACAGTCAGGGGGTAGATAATGGATGCGAACCCATCACGTTATAAGCCAACCAACTTATCAGTCACCTGAGCTTATGACACGCACCTCACCAAAATCTCGCGTATTGTGTCTAATACAGTTTGGGAAGCACTTACCGCCTCATCGATAGCTTCATATACAGTTGCAAACATGTCAACAAATCTCACAATAGTTCTAGGTATTGCTGCCTGGTCAACTTCTGCAAATGTCATCTCATGGATAAAAGGTGAAGAGTGTTCTGTATCATCAGTCAATGTAAATGTAGTGAACTCATCCACTGCTTTAAATGCTGAAGGACACCCATTAGGATACACTGGTTCAAAGCCAATAGCTTTGAGGTCTCGATGCTCAAGGTCTCGATAGTGAGCATTTAGTCCTCCTATGGCTATGGCTGGTACCATTCCATTTCTCCTGAAATAACCAAAAATAAAAATAATTGAAATATTTGTTAAGACTGTTAAGACTTCAGTTGCTCATGTGTCCATGTACATTATGCTTCATACTACAGTGAAAACTCATTATAATGACACCAAATATATAAATTTGTGTCATTATATGGACTATGTCGGATAGCTGAGTGTCGTAGAAATGAATTTTCACTGTTTATTGAAGAGGCTCCAAGCCTCCCACTTTGGTGGTAAATCTCCTACTTTTTCTTGTTTTTTGAAACAGTCTCCGACCCTCCCACCCTTTATACATTTCAATGACAGGTACATTGCTTTCTTTCCAGTAAAATATTTATGATGCTGCTAACAATGCAGCAAATAAAGGAGTAATTTTCCAAAAATTATGGAGCAGCAAGTCGGCAAGTTGCTCTCTCCGGAGATGCTTGTGAGGGGCATCTCAAGATTCAGTTGGTAAAAGAGGAGGATCCCCACTTTTTGACAGCTGGTTGGTTGGAGCCTATGATTATTATTGCAGCAGGGCTGCCGATGTACTACAATGCACAGTCTGACTACACATGTACATGTACTGTAACACAGTGAAACATGTCAGGAAGTTTTTTCATGTTTTGCTTTGTTTTTTCTGGGTTTTTTCTTTTTTTTTTTTTTTGTTCTTGTCATTTTTTGGGGGGGGGTTGTTTTTGTTTTTTATTAATAAAGGATAAGGCTCTTACATATGTAGTAAAGTGTTACCATTCAATGATGCCCATAAGCCAGGCAAGGTCTACTGTCAGGAGCTTCGACTGAAAAAGAATATTGATTTCAAACTCTCCATCTTAAGTGCCCACAGATGTGGAGAAAATTTGTCTTACACCATAACTTGGCCTTGCTAACCTTCAAGCACATCTGATATATATAAATGTTGTACACACTTGATACAAGTTTGCAATGCTTCCAGATACATTGGTAAATATGATTTGCAGGAAAACTAGAGCAACTCCTATGACAAGCAATTGCTGAGATACATCCCAACCAGAAAATTGCACGAGTCATTCAGCGATGTGATCTCGAAAACTAAGTGCAACTTAAAATTTCTACCTGAAAAAGTCCATCTGATAGTGTAGGATGAGTTGTGCACACAAAAGTGCGTCTATGCACGGACAAGCAAGTCAATTCCCATATACCTGCCACAAACACTAACAAAATGTCTCCACAAGACACTCTGTGTCTGGGCAGCAGACTGGCAGCCACAAGACACTCTGTGTCTGGGCAGCAGGCTGGCAGCCACAAGACACTCTGTGTCTGGGCAGCAGGCTGGCAGCCACAAGACACTCTGTGTCTGGGCAGCAGACTGGCAGCCACAAGACACTCTGTGTCTGGGCAGCAGGCTGGCAGCCACAAGACACTCTGTGTCTGGGCAGCAGGCTGGCAGCCACAAGACACTCTGTGTCTGGGCAGCAGGCTGGCAGCCACAAGACACTCTGTGTCTGGGCAGCAGACTGGCAGCCACAGCCACAAGACACTCTGTGTCTGGGCAGCAGGCTGGCAGCCACAAGACACTCTGTGTCTGGGCAGCAGACTGGCAGCCACAAGACACTCTGTGTCTGGGCAGCAGGCTGGCAGCCACAAGACACTCTGTGTCTGGGCAGCAGGCTGGCAGCCACAAGACACTCTGTGTCTGGGCAGCAGACTGGCAGCCACAAGACACTCTGTCTGGGCACCAGACTGGCAGCCAGCAGCAAAAAGCATTGGCCAGCAACACACAGCCTGGTATTTATGGGTATTATCAGCTTTAACAGCAAGTCCCTGCTCACATTACACATAACATAATTAATGCTGGTGGATTTAAGTCCCCGATTCTGGAAATAAATGCCGACTCAGTACTTATACTGTACAACCGTGTTCATATGGCACTCGCACATAACTACTTTCATTGAACCATTCTTTTTTAAGAATGGGGATTTGGTCGAGTGGATATGTGCATTTCCCATTTCAGCTAGACGACTGGTGCCAAAGGTTGCAGGTTCGAGTCCCACTCCTTCCGAACATGAAATAACATAAATTTGATTAAAGTCGCTTTTGGCATGCTACCGTTGGTTGTCTATAGTCACTTCTGACAGTGAAAGAGTTAAAATGTCATCGAACCTTGCTAAAAATAATTCCATTTGCATACTCCTGATACCATCATTTCAGGCACTTTGTGATACCAAATTGTTGCTGGAGATACTTGGTCTCTTCATACTGTAACTTTTAACTAAGCTTGTACACGTATTTGTGGTTCCTGGGTCTGGGAGAAAAGGATTCAAAGGATTACACAAGCCCTCACCCCTGACCCATTTTGAACATTATTCTTCTTTTATATGTACAGCCTCCTTAAGCACATTGAAGATTATGTCAACTAGTAGAAATAAGAAAGTAGGTAGAGCAATAATGATTCATAATTAAAATTCACTTGTTTTAATGACCTTTTAGTACAATTTTGACACAATGATCTAGAACCACTCTGGTGTCGCTGCAGATGGTGCAGGTTGGGAGTTACAGTCGTGAATGGTTCATGGGAAAAAAACGAGTATTTATCAACGCAGTAGTGTGGGATTTGAAAGCTATAATTGTCATGGGAATGTTTTGAATGGCATGTCACATTCCTGTTTCTTCAATCATCTTTTTGCCTTTTATTTGTATAAATACAAACATATTTATATATATCTGTCTCTTGCACCTCTTAGTAAGTTTTTCATCATCAAGAGAGATTACTGTTGACCAGTAGAACTCACATATTCTGACAAATCATATCTCATAACCATGATGTCAAATAGATCAACAAGAGTGAGGGTTTGGGGTAGAGAAGCAAACCAAAGGGGTGCACCGAGACGAGGCAGACAAATCAGAAGTCTTTCTACACCCACTGATTCACATGGCGCTACTTCAAATCTTTTCCATCCTTTGGAGATAATAACTCAGCACCATATTTAAGATAGGAATAAACTTTCTCAAGTGAAAATGATCACATGATAGTGTGTGAGAGGTGAGAGGGCTGGGACTATCAGGACTGTCTTTAACATTACAGATGAGCAGCACAAACTTATCACTGAAAGTTCGGTATCCATGCATCATTTTTGTACGAATTGTGACCTGTCTGCCATGACAGCTGTCAATGCAGATGATGATATTGAAGAGAAGTGCAGAAATCCCTGTGCTGAAATTGAGGATAGGTTACTCAAGATTGAAGAAGACTTACCCAATAAACCATCATACATGTAGATAGCTTGGGTGCTAGAATTAATAAAGTAGAAGATAATCTAGGTGCCTTAGCAAAAGACATCACAAAAACCAATGAAAAAATATCTCTGGTTAAATCTGAATCAGAGGAAAGACAAAGAAAGAGAAGAACATCATTATCAGCAGAGTGGCAGAAAGTCATGAAAGTGACAGATATTGAAGCTGTCAAGGAAATATTAGTATCTGTTGACATACATTTTAAAAGCAAGCAAATAGTTGCTAGGTTAGCACTAGCAGTAGCCAAAATAGCCAATTGCTACTAAAACTTCAAAATGGCTAGTAAAAGTAGACAATGACTACTAAAATTTCCCAAAAATTCTTTATTCTCATGCAGAAATTTAACAGATTTCAAGTCTGTGTAGGTCATTCCTAGAAAAATTTAAATTTTGGCTACTAATTTTAAAATCCTTGCGCTAACGTAGAGTTGTTACTAGACTTGAAATGTCAGGGAACTGGCCCTGAGGACAAGTGGACAGAAAAAGAATTGGTTAGCCCTAATATGTGTACATGAATGAAATATATAATACATGTACTTCTACTGTCTGAAACAGTGTAACTTTTTGTGATAGCACTTTCCAGTCCAGAGATACATGTACACTGTATTTTCATTTTAGTGTTATCTTATCAATTAAAAAAAAACACAAAATAATCTTATTTAACTTTTCCCTTCAATTCTATGATACTTTTAAACAGAAACAAATGGTGTTCAACTTTTTCATGACCCCTCAGCACCTCTCGTTATATCAAAAGGGTTCAATGCAAATCTGCCTTGAGTGGCACATGCATAAAATAACCTTAGCCACTCATTTTTCTGAATGAAATGCAGCTTTGATTGATAATGCCTTTTGCAGTTTAACCCGTAGTAACAAAGTATGTCTATCTGGCATCATCTTCACAAATTTATCTGATCACCTACCATATTTTTACATGCCTAGACCAGAGGATAAACCTTCAAGCCCCACCTAAATATGTTCAAATCGAAACAAAAGATCCTGTGTCAATTCAAAATTTTATGTAGGATATAAATAATACTAACTTCATGCAAGTCCTTGATAATGATTTAAACCATGACTATAATCATACCTATGACAAACTTATAAACATAATACATGTATATCACTTTAAAAATAAACACCTACCCACCAAAACCGTCTGTTTTAATAAATATAAACATAAAAAGTCTCCTTCAATTTCAAATGGAATTCTAAGATCAATAAAATTTCGTGACAATCTCTACAAACGAATGAAGAGCACACTTCCCCATTCTTAGCAATTTCCGACCCTGAAGCAAAATCTAAAAATTTACAAGATACTAAACAGATCAATTCACCAAAATAAATGGAATCACTATCACTCCCAATTTGAAAATTTAAAAAAGAACACTAAAAAGACATGGGATGTTATAAAAACAATTCTAAATGTAGATAAAAGTCAAAATATGATTTTCCCTTTTTTTATGACTGATGACAGATATTGGCTCAACACTGGCAGCCAACATAGACCAGCAAAACTTACCTCACTTCAGCACATACCTAAATCATCTATGGGAAAATATTTTCACTTTTATAAGTACTTCTTCAGCTGACACTGAATCAATATTAAACAATTTTAAACCTAAATCAAGCTCAGGGCATGATCCGCTGTCAATGAGACTTTGAAGAAGATTAAGTATTCACTGGAAACTCTATTAGCTCATATAATTAACCAATCTCTTACCACTGGAATATTTCCGGATGAACTTAAAATTATTAAAGTAATATCAATATATAATAAGGATGATGAAAAGATTCTAAATAACTATAGGCCTAAATCTCTACTTTCAACTCTTTCAAAATTTTTGAAAAAGTGACCTTTCGTCAACTCTTTAACCATTTTGCATCACACCATATTTTTACAGAAGTCAACATAGCTTCAAACAGCTTCATAGTACTGAAACAGCCACTTTAGAATGTATTGATAGAATATACAAGATTCTTGATAAAGGTGATATACCCATAGCAATCTTTCTAGACCTATCTAAAGCTTTTGATACTTTGGATCATGAAATTCTCTTATACAAATAAAAAAATTATGGTGTTTCTCAGACACTTCTAAAATGGTTTAAAAGCTACTTGACCCATAGAATCCCATATGTTCAGCTAGAAGGTGTTCATGCCAAGCCATTACATATCACAACTGGTGTCCCTCACGGATCTATCCTTGGGCCACTTCTTTTCATAATCTCCATTAATGATCTTTACCTGGCCACCCAAAACTTTGAGCCAATACTGCTGATGACGCAACTCTCATAAATTCATATATGCTTTTCTGTTTTCCTCAACGTAGGTTAGACATGAATATTAGTCTGAAAATAAAAGACACACAATTCAAGAGAACAAGAGAGTTTGATTTCCTAGGGCTGATAATCAATGAAAAATTAAATTGGAATGCCCATATAAATAAGATTGCTAATAAAGTGCTCACATTATAGGAATACTTAAAAGGCTACACCATCTGCTTCTTTGAAATATACTACTTTTAATTTACAATTCTCTTTTTCTGTCACATATTAATTATTCTATATTGGCTTGGGGTTATTCCTGTGATGGCATATTTAAACTTTAGAAATCAGCTGTTTGTTTAATATGTTCTACATATTATTATGCACATACTGAGCTCTTATTTAAGGACTTTACGGTTTTGAAAACGCCGCCTGACTTGTTTAAACTTAAAGCTTTAAAATTTTACTATAGATACACTAAAAACAAATTACCTGGCTACTTTAATAACATGTTTTCAGCCTTGCCTGCTACTCACCCATATTCCACGAGATAATGCAACATTCCTCACTATGCCACCCCCCAACATCGAAATATCCACCGAAAAGTGCATATGGCACTCTATAACCAAATCACTTTCTGATACACCCTTACACATAACAGGAAAAATTCACAAACACTCGTTCTGTGGGTTCTCTAGATATCTTAAAACATATTATATTAACCAATATTCTGAAACTTCCTCCATTGTTGATTGCTTTGCCTGTAATAACACTTCGTAATCACACCTGAAATTTTGTACATTAATGCTGGAGTTCTTTGTCTGATTCTTTCTGTAATAGACCAAACCTCTGTTGACACTAGGTGTAACATACAAGTCAATTTTTCCTAGGTGGCACTTGCAGAAGCAGATGCTTATCATCCTTAACAGGGTCATCCTGACTACAATTTTTGTATGGTAACCATTCTCACTATGATCTATCCTGTTTTTGTCATGTATGTTTTGGCGCAATTACCAAATGTATACAATGTATTCACTTCTATGTCAAATAAAAATGAATCTGAATCTAAATATGGTTGAAAATAAAAAGCCGATCTCCACATAAATACCAGGGCCAAAGGAAAATGTATGTAGCATGAGGGTGTCTGCTTATTCACATGATTTCAGTCTTAGGTCTACGATGTTCAATCAATAGGCAACCATTTAAGAATGGAATGAAAAGGAATGATGCGAAATATGATAGTTAGTGCTCCAAAAAGTGTCTATTTAATTTTTAGTACAATTTGTTGAAGTAAATTACAATAATTTGGAATAGAAAGACTCTTGCTAGTTTTCATGCAATAACGTCCCATCAGTCACACTGTTTTTTTGTCCCATCAGTCACAATAGAAAATTGATAGAATTAGAGGTGGAAGGATGCACTTATCTCAAAACTGGTACTAATGCAGAGTTAAACATGATATCTAGTACATAGACTAAAACCTTAAAGTATGGCACTCAAACTGAGATAGTAATCACAACTTTTACATACAATGTGAAGCCTGGTAATCATTCTAGTAGCTTGGTGGATCCCCTCATATGATGTGATGTGTCATAACATTATGTTCTTGTTTATATTTGTGAAAACTTGAATAAAAGTTGGAAAATACTGATCACATGTCCCATAATAAGTTACAGTGGAATTGACTGAAAGCACAACCATCAAAAATAACAGAGAATTTGTTCCCTTAAAAACTTGCTCCTTAAATGTGCAATGTCTAAAATCAAAATTCACTCATTTCTCTTCCTTTATATCCACACATGAACCAGATATCTGGTTTCAGACACTTGGTTTGACAGTGACATCCAAGACACCGAGTACACGCCAGAAGGGTATACAAATTTTAGAAAGAACCAAACTATAGATTACTGTTCCCCTGGCACATACAAGGTTAGTGGAAGAAGTGGCATCTTAATACTTGTCAAAGATATTTTGCATCCTGTCAAGTACATGCATCCAGAGGTTGATGCAGAAATACATCCAGTGGGTAAGTTTGAGCACCCACCCTTGAATAAATTTAAGTATTAGAAGTTGTTATTATCCAGAAACAGATGAACATTTGATTCTCAAGAAAATATTTACCTCAATAAACAAAGTTGATGCAGAGAACTGTATCTTACTTGGGGATTTCAACTTCCACAACCTAGATTGGTCTAGCAGGTGGTCATGAGCTTGAAGACCACTTTATACATGTAGATACTATCAACCATAACTTGTTTACTCAAATTGTAACCGGGTCAACCAGATTTTTTTTTGTGTGAGCTCATTTCCGCATGCTATGTGCTGCTCAACTACAATACCAAACAAGGGGCCCATGGGCCTAATGCACTGCTGGCACCATGGTTATATTGCACTTATTCATTTCAATGTTGTGTGTCCTCAAATGGCTTCAGAACATATAAAGCTAAAGTACATTTAATGTATAAAAATTCCACCAGATGGCACTTCGCTCCACATGTAATCATAGCTTATTTGTGCTATTCCTGTGATGGATATTCTTGCATGTGTCAAAACAACGAGCAAGTCTTTAACTTTGTGTCCTCAATGACCTTGGGACAGACGATCAAAGTTTCCCAGATTATGTAATACAAGAGGCCCAAAAGCCTGGTGCTGTGCTGACATTGTGATTGATGTCCAAGCTGCACCCTGCCATTACAAAATCACCTCTTTCAACTTTATAGGCATGGTGCCCTCACAAAGTAGATCAAAGTTCCTGATATGAGATAAATTTCTAGCTTTGGACATTGTCTAGATATCCTATAAATTTGGCAAGTCTAATCCGATTACCTTTTCAATATATGGATTTTATATCTTAAAACACATTTTGGCTCATAATTTCCATCAAATTATAGGTGATGCCACTAGTATCAATAGCAACTTAGACTTTGACCTCCCCCCACAATCCCACCAAATTTGGTGACGATCCACCAAAAATTAAAGATGCTAGAGTGTTCACAAGATTTTCATATTTTGATCCCTATATAACACAATATTGTAGGTGGTCCCACCAATATTAAAAGGAACCTAGATTTTTATACACACTATCAGTCCTGAAACATATATTGGGATAATTTGAAAACTGTGGACGGTATCACGCTCACAAGCCAAAACTTTATGGATGGACGGAATGATGGACAGACGGACGACGGACAGACATGAGTGATGCTTTAAGTTCTGTCACCTTAGGTCAGCAGAGCTAAAATACCTCTTCCATCTATGGCCTTTGTCCCGTCAGACTTGCTGAAAATTTTAGACTTTACATTTGTAAGCAATACTAGCAGCCTTCTTGAGTGTTCAGTTATGGAATGCTTCACCAAAAGTGATCAAAACTCAGTATGGCTTACAGTGCCCAGTTGCTTGGGTTAACTACCAACCACGTAAAATCTATCTATATTCACAGGGTAGCTATAGTACCCTCCACGAGAATTTTTCAGAATTAAACTGGCAGGAAAAGTTGTCCCATAGTCCTGAACTTGGAAAATAGTTGGCAGGCTGAAAATGTATGAGAACTTAGTGGATGAGTTTATCCCAAGCAAATACACCAAACCTGGACAGGGGCATAGACCCCCTGGACAAGATATAGATCAGTAAAGAGAGCTAGACAATCTAAATGGAAACATTTTGTCAGCAGTAGAGAATCTGAGCTCTATTCCATGCTGATAAAATTATACAAGTGTAGAGCAGTTAGAGACGGTCATTTGCGAAGCTAAAAGGCATTATGAGGATAGATTCATCAACAATATTGAAAACAAAAACAAAAAGACAAAGGTCTTCTGGAACTACCCTAGGCATTTTTCCAGATCCTCCTCTATGGTTGATATGATTTAAGCTGGTCAAAATAAAACCATTGTAGACTCTGAGAAAGCTGAAGCTCTAAATCCCTGTTTTGTATCAGCTATGACTCAAGAACCACATATTACTAGCCCACTACTGCAAGAATTTACTGCCCTGTCGTACTGACCAGTCAAGTAGTGAACATTTTACGCAGGATTATATATGACAAAATATTGAAATTGGTTTTCGATGATTTTCTTAGTTGTGACCAACACTAGTTCCAAGATGGCTGCAGCTGTAGAACTCGGTTGCTCCAGCGCCTCTTTGATTGGTCTTGTAATTTTTACAAGAAACTTCAGACCCATATAATTTATTTAAATTTCGCTACGGCATTTGATACCATGCCTCACACTAGACATGCTAGATCAGTCCATACACTAAGACAGGCTGGTACAGGAGGCAAACTACTTATATGGCTTGAGAATCTTTTTAACTCATTCCATACTATGGTGAAGGGCAGTGCCAGAACCACTGACTTAAGACTATAGGCATGTTGGTACTTCAATGAAAGCCCTTTTCATGAAGAATTTAAATATGCAATAGTCGTCTTAAATCTCAGTAAATATATGGAAAGATCAGGGACTGGAATAGAATGAGTTCAAGGAAGAAAGCAAAGAGTGGTCTTCAGGAACCGGATGTCTGGTTGGCAGAAAGTCTCGAGTGGGAGGTTGGGACCACTTTTGTTCCTTATTTATGGAAATGACATACCAGGCATCATAAATACAATTTGTAAATTATTTGCTGATGGCAGGAAAGTGTATTTATACCTTCCACAATATACCAGACTGCAAAAACTTACAGACAGATCTAAATGCCCTCAGTGGCTGGTCAGACACTTGGCTACTCAATTTCAATGTTGAAAGATGTGTTGCTCAATTTAAATAACACAGGAAAGAAAAATATGCCTATACCTTACAAGGTACTTATCTGAACACAGTTTCTCTACAAAACAACTTAGGAATCCTAGTTTCAAACAATCTCCATCCAATCCAAGAGGGCATATCCAAAAAATAATAAAGAAAGCAAACCAACAGATAGGCTTAATATATAGAGATGCTTTACCAGACTTGACAATAAATTAGAAATTCTATACAAGACACTAGTAATACTAGTGCTTGAATATGGGGCCAGTATTTGATGCCCCTGGCAGCAGAAGGATATCTACGCCCTAGGAGCAGTACAAAAATGGTTGTTTGAGACCCTCAACAAAAAAAAATTACTTTAGAAAATTGCAGAACTTTTAGCGAATTGTGTGAAACTTACAAGCTCCAACATGGACAATACGAACTGAACCTCGATCAGCTTTTCTCACATCCATCTACAATTTTGAGAGGTCACTCTTTAAAACTAACAAAAAGATTTACAGATCATGATACCTAAATTTTTCTTTTCAAACAGAGTAGGTGATGAATGGAAAGACTTGCCTGAAGACATGGTATCTGCACTAACTTTGTTTGCTTCTATGAGAAAATTAAGAAGATTGAGACAAAAAAAACCCAAAGAAATTCATTAAAAAAAATCCAAAAATCAATGTCCAGAGTGTATTCATTAGCACTAATTTGCTAGAGACCCACCCAAGGTACATTGCCATCAAGTTTAAAGTCAATCTGACTAATGGTATCTGAGAGGCAGTCAAAACTGTGAATTGGCATTAGACTGCCCATTGACTTGCATAGTAATCAATAGGAAAGGTACATTCAACGGTAAGTACCCGAATTAAAAAATCATGAATAAGAGGGCTGTGTGAACAGCCCGTGCCTCAGCTTATCTTGACATTCATCACACTTGCAGCTCTATGAACTTGGGAAAGGATCAAGGACACCATGTTCTGAGTAAGTCTGACCTTTATAGAAGAACACTTACATGTGCAACATCAAAGTTCGAGTAGTTCTCAAGTTATAGTGAAGAGTAAAATTCATGTATGTTGCACTGTGACCCCACAAACGAGGTCAAGGTCATTCATGTACTGTCTCAGCATGACCTTCATACAGAATAATTAACATGTGTAGCAAACTCCAAACAGATCTCAAGTTATCAAGTAAACAGTAAATTTCGTGTCAGTTGTCCTGTGAATTAGCATTAGAATGCCCATTGACTTACATAGTAATCAATACCAAAGCTGCATTGAACGATAAGTACCCGAATTGAAAATCCTTAAAATTCAGGAATCCAAAGCAGTGCCCCTTAGTAAACAACTGTTTGACCCTTCCACAACAACATATCCATCACATCTCAGCTTAATCTGAGGGACTGTTTTGACAAGTGAAAAATAGCAAAACCATACAAAAAATTCCTAAAAAAAATGCAGCGCCACCTGGTGAACAAATTGGGAACTACGTGTCCCCGGGAGTGTCTATGTACGATAACAAAGCAATTGGGTACGCAGTTTCGGAGAAGAAGATTTTTTTAAGATTTGTCCAAAAAAAAAAGAACAAAAAAAAATCATTAAAAATCCAAAAATCACTGGAGCATGAACATTTGAAAAAAATTGGTAGAAACCCACCCAAGGTACATTGCCACCAAGTTTGAAGTTAATCTGGATGACGGTTTTGGAGAAGAAGTCGAAAATGAGAATTAGCATTAGAATGCTCATTGACTTCCATAGTAATCAATAGGAAAGTTGCATTGACCGATAAGTACCCGCATTGAAAAAATCATTTAAAATCAGGAATCTGCAGCATTCCCACATAGTGAACAACTTTGTTTGACCCTTCTACAAGGAACATATCCACCATGTTTCAGCTTAATCTGAGTAACGGTTCTGGAGAAGAAGTCGAAAATAGCCAGAACACACAAAAATTCATAAAAAATTAGTAAAAAATTGCAGCGCCACCTGGTCAACAATTAAGAACATGGAGTCCCTAGGTGTCTTCCCGTGTGATATCAGAGCGATTGAGTAAGCGCTTTTGGAGAAGAAGATTTTTTAAGATTTGTCCAAAAAAAGAACAAAAAAATTCATTAAAAATCTTTAAATCACTGGAGCATGACCAGAACATACAAAAATTCATAAAGAGAAGAGAAGATTTTTTTAAGATTTGCCCAAAAAAGAACCACAATAAATTATAAAAAAATCAAAAAATTAATGGAGCGTGACCATTTGAACAAATCTGCTATAGACCCTCACAAGGTTCATTGCCACCAAGTTTCAAGTTAATCTGACAGACAGTTTTGCAGAAGAAGTCAAAAATGTTAAACAGCATTAGAATGCCCATTGACTTATAGTAATCAATAGGAAAGGTGCATTTACCAACAAGTACCAGAATTGCAAAAGAAAAAACAACTTAAAAGTCAGGAATCCACAGCGTTGCCTCCTAGAAAACAACTTTGTTTGACCCTTCCACAAAGAACATATCCACGACGTTTCAGCTTAATCTGAGTGACATTTCTGGAGAAAAAGTTGAAAATAGCTGAAACACACAAAAAATCATGAAAAATATAAAAATTGCAGTGCCACCTGGTGAACAAATTCAGAACTAGGAGTCCCACAGAGTGTTCCTGTGTGATAAATAAGCAATCGGGTGAGCAGTTTCAGAGAAGATTTTTTAAGATTTGCCCCCCCCCCCCAAAAAAAAACATTAAAAATTCAAAAATCACTGGAGCATGACCAATTAGAAAAACTTGGTAAAGAGCCACCCAAGGTACATTGCCACCATGTTTGAAGTGAATCTGGCTGATGGTTTTGGAGAAGAAGTCGATTGCTGACGACAGAAGAAAGACAATAAGGCAAGCTCAGCTACTGACCATTCAGCTGGGCAAAAAATACAGCTAAACACTGAAACATGCCCCTTCTATCCTACACTCTCGAAATTCTAAGGAATTTGAACAGTTTTATCTTTTAGGATAAATTCAATTTATCATTCACATCACACATTTGTAAGTATTTGACTACCTTGATAAGGTAAGTAAAAATTTTATTGACAACTCTAAAGGTCAATACTGACCTACTTGTTCCATATACATGGTAACTCATCATATAAATGTCCATCATGTTGACAAAAACATAATATTTTATGTAATAACATATTTGCAGCTTTTCAGCAATATCTGCATGCCATGTTGGCACTGTGAGTTCAATGCATTAACTCATTCCATACTATGGTCACAGGCCTTGGTCAGTGGTTCTGGCACTGCCTGGCAAGTCATACTGCAGCTGCCACAAGGGCAGCTGCAGTATGACTTGCCAGGCAGTGCCAGAACCACTGACTTGAGACTATAGGCATGTTGGTACTTGGACGAAAGTTCTTTTCATGAAGAATTTAAATATGCAATTGTCGTCTTAAATCTAGGTAAATATACGGAAATATCAGGGACTGGTATGGAACGAGTTAAGAAAATAAGTAATTTGTAGTCTTCCAATATTATCTACATGCCATGTGCAGATGTGGGCACATTGAGTTCAGTGTAGCACAATACTGACCTATCTGTCCTACATGTACATACATTGTAACTCATCATCATATAAATGCCTGTTTCATAGGCATGATAACACCAGAGGATAAAACACACATACACATGTATATATATATATATATATATATATATATATATATATATATATATATATATATATATATATATATATATATATATATGTATGTGTGTGTTAAGTACTACGTTCATACCGATATATTAAGTGAATAAATTAAACACAATTGGCAGCTTTCCAACATACTTTGCATGACATGTGCGAACCGTAATTACAGTACATGTATAGCACAAAGTGAAAAGAAAGTTTTAGAGCCCCTGATAAAGCAACCCATTTACCCATTATTTAAAATAAGTATTTTTCTGTTATGACACTTGAATTGATGCCCTGCTGAGCGAGTGCTCGAGATTGTTATTACATTGTTGCTGTATATGGGGTAGGTATTATTCTGACTGTCGATCTGGGTAAAGAATAAAGGAAATTTAATATTTTGGGTGTATATTTTTGCACATTCATTTCTCCCACAAAATCAGGAAAGTACACCAGGTAGGAATGGGAACCACTCTGCACCAATCTGCACAAAGTACTCTGCTTTCTTCATTCAAATCATTTGAACCGTTAGTTTTGTTTCAAAAGCTACGAGAGGTTTTAAATCTGAACTTGGTTTCAAAAGTCATTTCAACTATAACCAATTTTCAGATTTTCACGTGTAAGTTTATATATTTTTCTGCTTTTAGTATTTGGTTACTTTTACAATTTGATTTCGTCATTATTTTTTCTTTTTGCTTTTTTTTTTGGGGGGGGGGGGGTCTTTGTTTGTTTGTTATATTTTGTGTTGTGTGCCTGCAATATGATTCGCTGTCCTCATGAGGCACACTGGGCAAGCACATAGTGCTTGGTGAAGAGAGTCATAAATTTATACACACTTATTCAAGGCAGTGTAATTAACTTCCAGCAGAGAACTTGGCTTTACTGCATGATATAATGAGGTTAACTTTAAAAGAATTAAACACACACACACACACACACACACATCAAAAACACTCTGCTACAAGATTTTATTGATAGACATGTGGGGGGTGGCTGCAACAAAACAACACTGGCCCAATTAATGAAAGAAAAAATGTTTTCATTGGTCTGGGTTTGAGTTCTAATTTAAATTGTTACATTTAAATACATAACAGATGTATCATACTACTTCCAAAATTGTACCAGGTGCAAGAAAAAATATCCCAAGTTTACTTTGTGTTGTTCTTCTACCAAGTGAACTCCACTTGTACTGAATAACAAATTTATTTTATATATTTCAAAAAGGCCCATGTGCACAAGACATTGATAATATCAGAGGAGGGAAAAGAAATACAAATTCTTTATAAATATTTAAAATTTACTTTGTGTTGTTCTTCTACCAAGTAAATTCCTCGACAAACTGAATAATAATTTTACTGTCCTGAATAACAATTTACATATATATATATATATACATGTATATTATGCAGGTTTATGTACAACACTGACAAAATCGTAGGAGTAAGAAGAAAAATAGATACAAATTCTTTACTTCCAACAAAATCCACATACAAAACTTTATATATTTATTAGTTACTATGTAGGTTTAAATATGGTAATATCCACGAACTTTTCCGCATTACAAATTCTGCCACAACCCCAAATGAGTGGTTTGCAGAGAAACCACTGCAATTTGCCGAGCACCGCCATGCACAGGCGCAGCACACAGAGTTTGGTTCAACCATAAGGAGGCATAATCTATAAAATTAGCATTAATTTAAATTTGAATTTGCGGAGTTTTGCTTCATGATATTTTATTAATCAATTAGCAAGCACTGTTCTGTCATTTTCCATGAAAAAGTCAAAAAAATTGTGAACCAGTTTGTACAGAGATGAGGGGCAAATACGGACAATATAAACTGAAGGCGATACTTTAGAATTAGTCCCCAGTCATTTCATTATCTTGTGGACAGATCTGCCCCCCCACACCGCATGTATCTTCCTTTTTTATTTTATTTTATCTAGTTTTTCTAAATCTTCTGGGGGGCTCCACCCCACAAAACCGCCATTTCTTCTTTTTTTAACTTCTAGAGGTCTCTGTCTATGTTTACCACCTGTAAACATGGCGATAAAATTGCAGCGGCATACTGACAAGAGATTTTTTGCAGGATACATTTGACAACATTCCACTCCAAAATAACGCGAACTATTTACCATTACAAAACACACATTATAATGACAATGATATTTGTCAGTGTGGAATAGTTAATTGTGCGTATAACAGCTTTCATGCTTGTGTGTCTCGGGACATGTATTTGTGTGTATCAAGTGCCCTAGAGCAAAGGCATGTCAGATGTGCTACCAAGCAGGAGCACATAAAAGACACTCTCACCAATTGAAACTGATAAAATAGAGCCTACATTGAATGTTAACCCAGTTGAAGCTATTTGATTACATGGTTTTGGATTTTGGCAAAATTGGACAACCAGACATGGAAACCCAAACTATATCAGATAGTATGACAAACAATATATAGCAGTCGATAATTTGGTCATGCAAGCCATTTCAGTTTCTGAAATGTAGTAGGACTGATACATTTATGAAGTGTTTTTTTCTCTCTTTCTCTCTCTTTTCAAACGATACAGTGTAGTTTGGTACGAATAAAGATATATATATATATATATATATATATATATATACATATGTATATATATTGAATATGTGACTAATTAAGTTATTTGGGACAGTTTTATATAATAGTATATATATATTGTAAGAAAACACCCGGGACTAATAGGAGCCCAACGATATCTTAGTTCTCCCTTTTGTCATCTTATCGTGAAGATTGTGCGCATGACTGAATTCAGCTATGCTTGTCTGCTGCTACCAAGTGGGACACCCTAGCACACGCTATCGTGACCACAGCTGAGGCTAAACTGTGAAACTGTGGAACGTAACCCCACACATCCATGGCCATTTGTCAAGATTTGACAATACAGCTTGGTACCTTGCAATTGTACACAAGCATATTTCAGGCACAGTACAGCTTTAACTTGATCAAAATCACTTTTACAAACTTCCCCACTTTGTTCACGCCTATACACTTTAATATGGCTGTAGATGACCCGCTGATGGTCTTGGACCAGTGACCCCTCAAGGTCAGGTCAACTGGCTGATCTACAACTTTCGAGCGAGTACTGAATACTGTTGCTGTTTCTATTTGATGTTGATATCACAGGAGCACAGCATCCCAAATTTAGTTCCATCATAATTTTGGATAGGAAAATACTTATCAACTGTGAGTTTTACAAAGGCATTGCTACTCTAGAAATACTTTAAATTATTTGATAACTTTGTGTATATTTGGACACATATATGGCGCGGAATGGTCAATGATGGAGGTAAGGTACACAAATCCACCTGTCAGAAAAAATCTAAACACATGACCCCCCATTTTCCTTGGTTTCAACTTGCTGCTATCGGTATATACTTGAAGTAGAATGCAAAGGAAGTTGTGGTTTCACGTTTCAAGTAGGGCAAATAAGCCAGCAAATGTCGCTATTTTAACATGTACTGTATAACTGGGTTGTCTTGGCTGAATATTTAGCTTAGACAAGGAGCTGCTACTCAGAGAGACATGTACGGGTAAAAGGCTCTGAAACACGTTGAGTAGTTACCCCCTGAAGACCCTTTAATTTATTTGGGCTGATACAGCCTATGTCAAACTTTTACAGAGGAACATGTGCAATATAGACAATAGTAATTCCATATGTATATAGGTTAGACAGGGACAGGTTAGCTTATGGAGAGTAAAGAGTTCAAACTGCGGAATAGGATATTGACAACTAGGAAGTGGTTCTGGGCAAAAAGACACAAATACAACAATGTAAATGTGTTAGGCCTAGGTTACAGGTCCAAGACCTGATAGTGGTGTCCCACTTCCCGCGAAATACCATTTAATCTCGTCACGGGATCCTGTTGGTCAAAATTGAAAACTAAAATTTCGTTAGGTTGGTATTCAAAAGTTTAGCCTAAATTGAATGCTCCCTGATGTAAACAAGTTCCAATAATTATGGTGGCCACGGATCTCGGCAGATTGGTCCTACAGTGCGATAATCTTCACAAAACAAGGCTATTTTGACTTTTTTTCCCGTTGCAAATGCTACCCGTGTTAAGTGGCTCTTATTTATGTGTCAATACTACACAAAACCCGTGACAGGTTCTACGACCTGATTGCCATATAAGAGCGAGACGCAGCCTGCAGTGCCATTCTGCGTAGCCCCATTTCTGAGGCGTCGACGGTGTTGTTTTGAAATGTGATATGAAGATGGTGCCCATATCAAAATAACACAATCGATGCCTCAGAATGGGGCTACATGCTGCGCAGAGTTCTCTGCGTTTTACCTATCCCCAAGGGACCTCACCACGCTCTGTTTCCCCGACGCCAACAGAGCGTGGGGAGGTCCCTTGGGGCTACGTTTTACCCAGTACCGTTCAGAATCACTCGCGTCGGCGAAAACGACTCCCAGACAATTCTCCATTTTTTTTTAGGCCCCGAGCATGTTCTATACTCTTAATTTATGACTTTTATCGGCCCTGATTAAGTGCCCTGTCTGTTGTTTTAACTAATTGAAGTACCTATTGTAGCACAAGTTGACCACTCGGTTGGGACCAAGCAGGTTTTCACGTTGACGTCTTCCCCCAGCGGCAGCCATGTTGATTTCGACGATTTGTCCGGTCAATACTAAACAGAGAATCCCGAACTCCAACCGAACAACCTAACGCTTACCGTCAAAAACATTGTCGCAAGATATTATTTTACTCAGCAACACATGAAAATTAAAAATAAATAAGTAAATAAAATCATTTGCACGGCTTGTCTATAAGTCTGGCATACAAAAAATATAAAATCATTTGTACGGCTTGTCTTTAAGTCTAGCACATGCATCAGGCATAGATACATGGCAATAGTATTATAGTAGTAGAAAAATGTTTCCCGGGCCGATGCCAGTGAATCCTGTGATGGTCACCACATAAAGTTTAGAGTGTTTTAAAGAGGCAATTTAAGGCATGTCATTTGATTAAGATATACGTATTCACTACATCTAAATGTAATGCACATTCATAATGTAAATTACGCAAAGGTGGGATTTCCATTTAACAAGATAACAGACCATGCATGTAGGCCTAATGGGGGGGGGGGGGGGAGAGGGCTACATTTTTTTTTTCAGTGTACTAAACTTTCCATGTGAAACAAAGCTCTCCCCGCATGCATGCATGCATGGATTTAACTGGACCCCCCCCCCCCCCCCAGTTAAAATCAGAGGCCACCCATAATTTCTGCCAACCTGTTAAAATTTAATAACTGGACACACACACACCCATTATTTTTGGCCCCACCTGTTAAGAGTTTTGCAAGTTTCTTAATAATTCAGCTAAGTTTATTCAAAATAATGTCAATATTATACAGATTCATAAATATCACAAAAACGATGTAGGCCTACTTTCTTCTTTTGCAGTAAACTTAGCTGACTGACAAGTCGGGAGAATTAAAAAGTGATAGGCCTACCAGGTCTCTTTTACTTTTCGGCAGAAGTGATAAAATTTGTGTTTTGGGTGGTTAGGCCAAGACATTTTGGAAACACAATAGTCTGTAGTTAATGAAGAATATTTCAAAGGTTTAGAGGACTGGTTTAAAACCACCAGTTGCCTTTTGTAGGTGACTGCCTGTCTCAAGTCAGGAGTGAAATTTGTTTCTTCAAATTGGTATTGGAAGATGAATGTTGATGCTTTGGCAACTCTAGATCTGAAATCTCTTTACTGTCATTGTTGGGTTTTGAATTTATGAATATGGATCATGTTTCCTGTACTATTTTATATGAAATTTGCCAGAATACATGTATGTTCAAAGAGCCATAAAATAATAAATGCAGTTTTATTTTCATTTTCATTGTGATTTTTTTCATTTTTTCCAGAGAAAAACTGTAAGGAATGTATTGCATTGCAAAAATTTTTGAAATGGCCACCCACTTGCAAAAATGTTTCTATGAAGGGCACTGTGACAACAGAAACACAATATTCATTTTTGATTGTAGCACATATCTCAAGAGAAGTACATGTACCCTCTACTTTTCATCTTGGTGTTTTCTTTTCTTCCTTTTTGCTAGTTCGGTTTGGGGTTTTTTTTTTTTCAAAATTGTACGTTAATATCAACATTTTTCTAAATTGGGCCTGGTGAATTAAAAATCCGTAGATACTTTTCACTGAATCATTTCTCTATAAAGTTATGTTTCCATTGCTATTTTCTTTTTTTTTCTTTTATTAATCCAAATAAATACATTATAAATCATAGTTACATACAAAGTAAATCAAATATCAGATAGTAGACAATGACAGAAATCTGTTCTGTAAGTATAAGTCTACATTTCAGTACATATTTGCTAGAGATTCTCACAGTCAGACTTATTAGTAATCCACTTGTTATAGATTTGAAATACTCATACAGTGGAGAGAACCACAGTCAGCTTAAATAACTGAAATTTTTCTTTTTACCATATCAAACCTATTCAGCCACTGTCTATTTGGAAATGACAGTTCACAAATTTTAGGGTGCATTAACACAGACTCTTCAGCTACAAGTAGAAGGTTTACTTGGTTAAAGTTGTCATTAGCTGAGTTATAACATTTAATTCTTTCAACAAAGATACTTCTCGCAACAACTGATAAAATGAAATTTCTAAACCTTGTTGTATCGAAAGATGCTAAAAGCATATGTTAGCTGTGATAAAGCTAATGTCTTAAGTATTAATATTTTCCCAAATAATGTTAGCTTTCTGTTTTTCCAGTCTTTTAACAGTAATTCCATTTTATTTATTCTGTTTAAGCAGTTCTTTTCATGACATTCTTTCTTGTCATGCCAAATGTATATACCTAAGCATTTGATAGCTTTATTAGTGAAACGGATGCCATTCACCTCAGTAAGATTATCTTTAAGAGATCCTAATAGAATCCCTTCAGTCTTTTCTAAGTTTAGTTTAGTCCCAGCAACATCACCAAATTCTTTTATTTTGTCTGGTACATATGAAATAGCATCCACATCATTTAATAGAATTGTAGAGTCATCAGCATATTGTGAGATCTTGATTTCTCTTTTGTAAATTTTATAGTCTTTTACATTATCATCATTTCTTATATTTATTGCCATTATTTCTACTACCATAATAAACAAGAGCGCTGAAATAGGGCATCCTTGTCGAAAACCTTTACTAAGTGAAAAATACGATTTATGTCGACCTGTATGGGATTCGAACCCACTACCTTCGGCACACTCGCCCAGCCAAATGTAAAGTCGAACACGCTGACCTCTAGGCCATCGGGAAAACCCCATAAAAAGGTTGACCGAGGACCCAGGCTGATGTTATAGCAGGTGTGGCTTGTACATTGACACGGTAGGGCACTTCCTCAGACCGACAATTTATGAAATATACCTCAAGATTGATTTCTCTAGATAACCATCCATTGTTCTTAATTACTAGTTTAGGATCCTTGTACAAGATCTTAATACATTTTATAAAGTCCTGTCCAAAGCGAAATTTCTCTTAAACTTCACGAATTCCCAATTAACCGCGTTAAATGCTTTTTCAAAATATAAACATAACATGACACCTTTCTTTTTGTATAACTCTGAGCAATCCATAACATCTTGTATTAATCTTGCGTTGCATCCAATGAATCGCTTTTTTACATTTGCTGTTTGATCATTATGGATCATATTTGGTATGAGCTTCTGTAGCCTTCTACACAAAGCAAAGGCAATCATCTTATAATCAAAGTTCATTAGACTTATTGGCCTGTTATTCTTTAATATAACTCAATCACCTTCTTTGAAAATACAGCTAATACAGCTTTTTTTTTGAGGGATCAGGTAGTTCACCTTCAATGAAAACTTCCCTTAGCATATGCTTAAAAAGAGATTTAAGCACATGCCAGTATTTCTTATAAAAGTCTGGTGTCAGACCATGTAACCCTGGTGCTTTATTCTTTTTAAGTTCATGAATCACTGTTGATATTTCATCTTCAGAAATATCAGTATCGCACAATTGTTTCTCATTTTCAGACAAAGTTTTGTTAACATTTCCTTTCTGTAAATATCTTTCCACGTCAACTAGTGCACAATCTTTAGCATATAATTTTTCATAAAAATTTGCTGCAGCATCAAGTATTTCATTGTCTTTATGCACTGTGAGATCACCATCTTTTAATCTCTTTACTATATTAAAACATTGATGCTTTTTCTCTAACCTCAAGAAGTATTTTCACTTCTTCTGCCCATTTTACCCTTGCGCGTATCTTCATACCATTTGCCTTTTCATCATATATGTTTTCCAGTTGTTCACTCAAAGCATTCTTTTTTTTTCAAGTAATGGCACACTGGCTGGTTCTTCATTTAGATGATTAAGTACATCATCCAACTATTTCTGTAAAGCCTCTATTTTATTATTTTTGGCCTTAGCCTTTGACATGGAATAGTGTATTGTGATCTCTTTCAGTTCAATTTTAACTATTACCCAAAGTAGTCTTTTTTATTCTACATCTTTATACATATCCATAATATAAATAATAATCTTCTCCATTTCCCGGCCATATTTTTCATCATCAAGCAAGGCAGCATTAAACTTCCAGTAGCCTTTGCCCCTTTCGTTTCCTATCATTTTAAAAGTTGTGATGACTGCTTCATGATCTGCACCTACTCCATGTTTGACCTTAGCACTTTTTTATGATACAAAAAAGTTATTGGACACAAGTATATAATCAAGCCTACTTTTAGTGCCATATTTTTTATCATAAAAAGTGAGGCCTCCTTTTATTGGATACAGTTTGGACCATGTATCACGTACTCTCAGTTCCTGCATCATCTCGTTTAAGCTTTTTTACTTTTGTCCCTTGACTCTGTATCAGGAGTACGATCCATATCTCTTAAACAACAATTCAAATCACCTGCTATTATAATATTCTCATCATTTGCAGTAAACTCCCTAGTCCATTTTGTTAACCGACCAAAGAACTCCTTTCTGTTTTTTCATCATTTGGGGCATAGGCATTAAGCAAAGTTAATGTTTCTTCACCCAGTTCGACATTTACAAGTAGCCTCCTACCATCATTGCTCTTATGAACATTCAAAATTTTAACGTCTATTTTTTGTGACAAAAGAATGCTGACACCTCTGCTATGGCTTGAATCTGTAGTTGCATGAATTACATGACCCTTCCATCCAGCATCAAAATGTGGTTTCAGTTTTTCCGTACAATGGGTCTCTTGTAGGAAAATTATATCTAAATTACACTTTTCGATCCATGAAAAAATTTTCCCGCGTTTATGATGGTTATTAAGACCTTTTACATTCAATGTCATAATAGACAATTCTGACTTTGTCGTCATTGTCTAAATATACAGAAGCAATGTACAACAAATAGCAAGGAAAAAACAAAGATGTGCATTGTAAAGTCTTATGCCACATTCATCACATGGTTTTAAACTTTAGTAAAAACAGAAAAGTGCATAGCAAAGTGTATATCAAAGTCTTGTACCACATTTATCACATATAGTTTTCTAACTTTATGACAAATGCATGGTGATGTCATAACGGAGCTGGTAAAAAGGTTCTGTGGTCATTGTAAAGAAAACTTCAATCAATGAACACAGAAAAAAACAAAGACAAAAACCATCCACTTTCTTGGCCACATGAAACATTCATAAAACGGTTTACTTAAGGACACATTCACAGCCACTTGTAACATTCATGATATGATATCTTCTGAAGGCACACAATTACAAAGTTATGGCCACTTGTTATGAGTCAATCTCCCCATATGCTGTATTACTCTCAGAGTTTTGTTTTTCACCATTCTTACACTATGATGGCAGAAGCATGGAGACATTTTTTGTCCGTACTACACAGGAAAGAGAAAAAAAAAGACAAACAAAAAACATATCCATGATGTGGTAACTTCTGACTGGACACTTTCACAGAGATACGGAAGCCCATTTTGAGTCAATCTCACCAGATTCTGTACCACTCTCAGAGTATTGTTTTTCACTGTCCTTATTCTGGGATCGCAGATGCATAGAAACACTTTTTGTCCTTTCTCATCTGTTTTTCACCTTTTTGTATCTGTCTTTGATTTTTGATCTAAGTCTTTGTAGTAAGAGACCAAGCTTATTCCTCCCTGGCCATAGCTCAAGCTTTGTATGCTGGGCATGTATTTTGGTATACAGGTTATAGAGTGCTCAGAGACTAGCTGTTTGTACAAGGGAGAACAAGAGATGGGCAGTGTAAAAGCTTAGAGCAAGTAAGGGACATGGCAGAGAATGATAGGTTAGCATGGATACTAGGGTTGAAGGGCGATTTTCCCGGAAGTAGAGTTGGTTTAGAATCAGTGAAAGGCTTCTTTGTGCAGTGCTGGGAGAGTAGGAATAATATCTTAGGACTAGTCACGGAAGAGAATAGAGGGCAAACTTAGCAAGGGAAGGGAGAAGGTAGCCCTTATTAGGGCTCCCATGACCCTGCCAGGTGGCATCATCAGCAGGGGCTGTGGGCATTCCGAGCACAAAGTTGCGACAGTGGGATAGGGCTTGCTTCTTTTTTTTTTTTTATTTTTATTTTTTTTTCGTGCTGAAGGCCACCTGACTAGCTACTAAGCTAGTCAGGACCGAGGCAGATAAGCGGAGTGCCACGGATTATTATTATGATTTTGTTCAAACCAGAAGCCCAGTAGAGGTCAAAGGTACCCTCTGTGAGCACACTGTTCACCTTCTATGAGTTTCTGTTCAAACTATGGAACTTGTTTAGCTTCTGCTTCCAGTATTTCATACATGATTTCTTCATCATCCTCACACCATTGTGTGTTTTTGCCGAAAGCCTCTTCTGCCAGTCTTTTGGCTATTAGAGCACTATCAGCTTCTAACACATTTCTTGCTACTTCTGGTTTTCCTTTGTTTATGGCTTGTTGATATCGAAATGCATGCTCCACTGTTTTTGCATTCACCCCATATGCTTTCAAGCTCTTTTCACAGAAGTGTGATAGTATATCATACTTTCCTGCAAAGGCGACTGTATTAATTTCCTCTATAAATCCTCTGCAGACTTCCTGACCTGCAGCATGACCTGGAGCTTTACAGGCTCTACACACGGTTTCATTACGACACTGTGATCTTGTGTGTCATGGTTGGAAGCAGTTTGTACAGAGCAGATCCTCTCCAAAGTCTGAGTGTAGAAAATATGTTTCCATTGAGAACATCCATTAAGCCATGTGTATTGGGATTCCTCATTCTTTCATATTTCACAGGTGATGTAATGGACAAGTCTGGCTTGAGCCTCAACAACATAGCTTTAACAGCCTGATTGTCTATTGATAATGGCAGCCCTTTGATTGTGACCTTTGTCATCTGTTGGTCTGGGTCCTTGACCCCTGTTGAATAGGGATTGTCACTGAACAACTGCACCAGCTGACTTCGAAGTGAGAAATTTAGGGCAAGCAGTTTGATTCTGCATTGTGTTTTTCACATAAATTCTCCACAATTCTCTATCTCGCTGAATGCACACTATATCACTCACTGCTTCACTAGCTGCTTGAAATACTTCAAAGTCTGATAGTGGTTTCTGTTTGCTCCCTTTAATACTGGATTCTTTAAAGTAGACTGGCTTCACAGTTTTTACCTGTTGAGATAGGGTTTCAATGCCTCCTCTTCTGCCATGTTTTCCTGCGTGGGTCTGTGTGTGTGTGTATCAATGCGGTAAATGTTCCAAAAAGTTAGTTCCACTTGACTTTTTGCTTCAAAACACTGACCAAAGCATTCCAGGTACCTTAGTTGTTGTTGGTATCCACTAATAGCAAAGCTTCATGCTTGGTTTGCAGGAAAAAAGTCAAAAAGACCGCTGCCAGGAAAAAGCCTTCCATGTACCACAGTCACGTGACCTTGACGTGTTTGTTATTTTAAATAATATGCATCTCTCATATAACTTTTAAAAACATATCTGATTTTTAAAAAATCACTGTATCAGCAGGGTGTGGGACATGGAACAAAATGTATTATTCTATTGTGTAAAACCAAAACCATTTGAAAGCAAGAGATGGTAAAGTGCAATGACAGTAAAAATGTCTTTTGGGACAAATTTGTATCAGATAATGCATGTACTGCAATATGCTTTTTAATTTGAATTAATGTTACAAGGAAAAGCTGAAAAGTTTTTAAGTCCTGTGCTAAATGATAATCAGCAATAATTACTGATTCATATATGAAGAAAACTGAACATATCAGGTGTCTGATCATCCAGTGTACATATGTCATAAATAGGATTTTGTTATCTTATTAGATTTCTAGAACAAAACAAATGTCTGATTGGGGGGGAGGGTACTCCCATGTAGGATTGTACTGGGTATGCGCTGCGGGAAAGGCCGTGTTTTCATTACTCCCCGGATAAGAAAAGCCCCCCCCCCAAAAAAAAAAAAATGTTCACAGCTGTATTAGGATCGAGGTAACAATTATTTCAGTGAACCGAATGTATTATTCATTTTTCAAGCAAATGTATAGATCTTGGATATAGGCTGGAGAGTAAGTTCAGGGGGGTGGGGTGTGTGGGAAGTAAGAATATGCTAAAACTTGTTTAAAATTGGAATGTTCGTCTCCAAATTGCACCAGGCTGCACCAATGCAGCACTCCTTTCAACACATACTTAAGAAAGGGTACCTTTTTACATCTGGTGTAGGATTAAGATAGGGTATTGTATGAAAATGTCCGAGGCACACACACACCCTGATGTTGAGTATGTGCCCCCCCCCCCCCGTCTGATAGCATCTTTATCATACAAAAACATATTCCTAATATTTTTATATTGTATTTTGCAGGATGGCTGCTAACGGAAGTGTGGTGGCTGAGCGATTAAGACGACACAAGACTGCCCCGCTAACAAATGCAGATGCATATGAGATACTTCTGCTGGATTAGAACCAAAGTCCTGAATACTTTGCTGTCAAGCATACGGCATGTAAATGTAGACAAAATCTGTGAAAAAAGAACTGTTGTCTCTGAAAGTGTGTAAAGGGACTGGTCTTGTCCAAACACCAGCACGATTTCAGAAAGATGTGACCGATATTATTAGTTTACCATTTACAGCTATAAACTTATATATTCTACGCTATTTCAACAGGTACATGACTGTATAGTCTGTCACGAGCTTAAAATTGTTTGAGTAAAACCACTATTCACGAAAACTCCAAGGCTTGAAGTTGGAAACTCTAGACCTGTAGCTATCATTTCCATTGTCTCTATACGATTCTAGCAATAGCGCTCTATATTAAACTGGCCGACTATTTAAATGTAAATAACTAATTATGTTGAATATCAATCTAGATTTAGGAAGGCATTCTCCTTCGATACCTGCCATATTCTGATAGATGATGAAAAAGCACTTCATACAGTTGACCATTACATCGAATGCGAAAAGTTGATCATGAGATTTGGCTCAATAGATTGGTTTTACTCCTATCTTTCAAACAGACAACAATACAAGAAATGCATGTTAATTTTCCGTCACAACTGCATATACCAGATTGCCTAGTCTCGCTTTGCAAGATACAGCCTGTATTACAGGTCGGTACCTCTGTGGACAAGCTGGATGAAACTAATATTTTGGAAATAAAAAATACTTCTTAAAGGCAGATGGAATATTTTTCTTATATATTCAGCAACACACGAAGAACGGGCAGTACTAGATGAATACCAGTTTGGTATAATTTGTGAACTTAAATTTCTCAAAAAGCTAATTTTGTGAGAAATGAGTATGCATATGGCTCTGTCTGTGATAGTGATGTTACCCGCACATCCCCCGTGATCGCCAGGTGTCAAACCCGTGCTTTGTGGCTGGAAATTAGGCCTAACATATATGTGACGTACTAACAGAAATCAATGGCACACAAATTTGGCATTGGAGACATCTCATGCGGAGTCACTCAAGACAGCATTTAGGGTCCTTTGTTGTATTTATGTTATGTAAATGATATCCAGATCAGTGTCACATGCAAAATGCTGATGATTCCGCTTTATTAGTGCCAGGCGAAGATCCTGAAGAGGTACCTTCTTAATTAAAAACCAATTTACAGTCTTCCAAGCCATGGCTTTTATATAGACCAGTGGCGTAGGAAGCTTTGAACTATTGCCCCCCCCCCCCCCCAAGTGATGAACTGTGCACGGAAGGTGCACCCTGTTGGGGGGGGTGTCAGATTATTGGGGGGCCAGCCCCCCCCCCCGTTCCTACGCCACTGAAGACAATAAATTATCCATTCATTTGGGCAAGACTGAATGCGTTCTGTTTAGAACTCGTAAAAAGCTGAGGAACGCGTACAGCAGTCCGCTGTAATTATCATAACATCCAATCAATTCAACTTGTGAAATAGGCCTACCTTGGTGATGAACTGGATCAGTGCCCTTCAGGGGCCCACATAGTTGACACCATTCTGAGAAAGACCAGTTCAAGACTAAAATTCTTATACCGACAAGGTCATTTTTCAAATTTGAAAACTCGCAAATTGTTGATCAAAGCTCTAATTCAACCATGTTTTGACTACTCAGTTCCTGGCTGGAACCCCTCATTATTTGGGCCATTAAAAACCAAACTACAATTAGAGGAGACTGGGGAGAAGCTGGACACTACGAAAGGAGAGTGGATTTTTTTATTTGTCCTCTTCAACAGAACAACTTCATGTGGTGGTAATATATCCAAAGGAAAGTTGGGGTACTTTGCTTAAAAGTAAACTACTTTCATACCACCTTGTACACATATACATATAACTGTGGAGTATAAAACAAAAAAGGTCATTCTCGGGGAGAAATGGGACACCAACGGGCCAAAGTGGAACAAAGATGTGGGAGAACTGCGACAAATAAATGAACAGTAATTTTCTCTTAAAATTCTACATGAGTTTAGCACATGTGTGACAAGTCTAGATATGAGTTTATCAAGTGTGTATTGTTTTAAATAGGACCTTTTGTCTTGCCCTCAGCAGTTAAGTGATCTGTTGCGATAGACAAGACACCACATCATAGTTCAGTGACTGCAATATGATATTGTACAAATTTTACAATAATTTCTAAAAGGCACTTTTACAAAGATGCTTGGTTCCAGGGAATAGGAAAATTTCTTTTCACTATACCTCAATTGCCAGTTGTACCTGAACTCTCTAGGGAGACCTCCCAAATGATACATCAGTACTTGGGGATAACTGGGACACCATCCAAATGATACATCAGTACTTGGGGATAACTGGGACAGACTGTTCCACTTCTCCCCATGGGAAATGTTTAATGACAGAAAACTCCCCATATAGGCCTACTTCAAACCTCCTGACAGTTGTTATGACTCAAAGAATTTAAATCTCAATTGGTCATAAGCTGAGCAATGAAGAATAAAATCTTTCTCTCATTCCACTGGAGTAGGCTAACAGGTGTTTACCCGAGTGTGAGACCCTGCCGTATGATCGCTGTAGTTCAGTGACTGCGAAGTAGGCCTTACTAATGTAGCCGGGTCTGATATTCGGGTCACAAGTTATGTTCCTGTAACTAACATAAAGATGTGTCGCCTGTTTTACCAAACTCAAACAGTTTAATCAGGGACCCTCTATCAACATATTGAGAGAGGGCCCTTGGTTTAATGAAGGTCAAACTAAGTTAATCAATAAAGTTTCATAATAAACAAAATTTATAATTGAAAAGTTGTTCCACTTTTTATTTCATGAGAAATACAGGAGATTTTGTCGGCCGCCATGCTCTACATAAATACACCCTGCTGTAATCAATTTTGTCATTTTCATTTGAGTGGGTCGAGGAAAGGGATCTTTTTATTGATAAAAGGTTTTTTTTTTTAAATGTCCTTTGTGTCCCCATCAGGTTCTATAGTGGATCTTTGCAGTATTGATGGTTTTGTAGACACGCCATACATGCATGACAGTTCGACGACCATCTCTACTGATCCTTTATAGCTTTAATAGGTCCATTCGGCATTAGGGATTGTGTTAGTGTCACCGGTAACAACATATGCCTACGTAATCAGACTTTTTTCCCTCCCCCCGCCCTCTTAGCGTCTAAGTGATCCTTCAATTCACATTGACGTCTAAAATTTAACTTGTCACACGTTTTTGAAGTTAACGTCGAAAGCTCAGGAACCCCACACGCCGAAACGCCCTAAGGCGTTATCTGTCACACTGACACGATCCCTCCGTCATGACGCGGTTTGCCCTGGACGTCGACCCGTTTTGCTCATATCATGATGTACTTAGGCTTAAGTAGCTATAAATTTAAGTCATGGGGGATGGTTTTATTCACACTCCAGGACGAAATAGTGCAAATAAGAATATAAAGATTCCATGGTCTCTGCTTACAGATATTTCTTGCATGTTTTTTCTATAAAAACAAAACATACGCTAAATTCTTTTAATATTCAATAAACCGTTATGCCCGTTCCCAGGACCCGTTTTGCCCAGGCACTTGAGCAAAAGGGGTAAAACATCAAATATTTCAAGTAAAGAGAAAAAAAACGATGCCGGGGAATTTTAATTTAATGTATAGGCCTACACCTCAAGACCGGCATTTATGATCAGCATTCTGTTCAGGTAACAAGAGCTTCTCACAAATTCTATAAAAGATCACTGCAGTAAAATGTGGGCACATTTCGAAGGTGTTCACTTATGTTCAAACGTCCCCTTACAAAATCAAAATTCTTGGATCATGCTGGATTTTGCTGGTATTTGCTGGACATGCTGAGAAGTGCTGGAACCACGTTGCATTTTGCTGGAAAAATAACTTAATTTTTTTCTCGAGTTTCTGGTTTTTGCTGCCCATGCTGGATACTGGTGGAAACATGCTGGGTTTTGGTTGAAAACGATCTTAGTTTTTCTCAGGGTATTCTCATTGTTGCTGGGAATGCTGGGTATTGCTGGAAACAGGCTGGATTTTCCTGGAAAGAGAACTTCAGGGTTTTCTAGTTTTTGCTTCGGATGCTGGATATCGCTGGGAGCATGCTTGATTTCGCTGGAAAAAGAACTTGTAAAATTTTAGAATGTTAGATTTTTGTTAAAGATGCTGGATTTTGCTGGAGTAGGCCTCAGGGTACAGAACTTAGAAAATTTTGAATCTTGAGTCTTTGGCAGCCCAGAAGAATCCGGCACAGCGTTAATTTTGTTACTGCCTAGTTTTTGATGGGCATGCTAGCTGGATTTTGGTTGTTAAGAGTTGGCTGACATTTACTGGCACAATTTATAGTCCAGCAAATTCTTAAGTGTTACCACAGTGTGGTTTTGCTAGATTTTTCTCATTTCTCAACCCAGCAAATGATAACGTTTTTTTTTTTTTTTTGCTGGACCTGCTAGATTACAATTAAAAAAGATCTCGATCTTGGTGCGATATTCAATGGTAAAGATTTCTGTGGAAGGAAGGCAGCATGGGCGATAAAGGAGGAACAAGTGCGTCTACCCTCGCTGAAGTTCCAATTCTAATCTCGATGTTTCAGCATTATTAATTAGCCCCAAAAGTTTTATTTTAGTATGCAATCTTATGTATATATCTTATAACTGGATCTTTAATTACCTGTGCCAGAGTTTTGGAAAATTCATTAGACTTATACCTATCAAAATATTGAATGAAGATACAAAATATTCGATCATCGGTTAGCCTCGTTCTCAAAGGTTTGCAAGGCCAGAAATTTTGTTTAACTGAATTTGCGGATTGTGAAGACTGCGTTCTGTTGTCCTGTGTTGAACTACTGCAGAATTCAACAAAGCATGGGGCAAGGCAACAAATTTAAATATCTAGTAGTCTTTCCCTTGTGGTTGGATCAAACATTGGCAGTGGTTAAACCCGCGCAAACATCACCAGCCTTCAATGGGAGCAAAATATTGGGGAAGAGGTGGATGTGTAAACACTGCAATGGCCAGCGACAATTCACAAGGCTATCATAATGGAAATGGCTTGTGAGTACACAATTATTAACTCATGAACTTTCATGTCTTAACGTTACTGGATTAATACACAGTATGAATATCTTTATTGACATGAACCAATGCAGCTCAGTATGGTAGAGGTACAGTCACGATGGATGTGATGTACAATGTAAAACGTAAAAGATGAAATCATGCGGTCACACTAAACACCAAACCCCACTTGAACCCACCAAAACTCACCAAACCCCACCTGAACCCACCAAAACTCACCAAACCCCACCTGAACCAACCAAAACTCACCGAAACCCATATTTTTGCTGGATTTTGTCGAGATTTGGTTAAATCCCAACAGAATCCAGCGAAATTTTGTTCGAACTGGCTGGAAAAATGCTGGATATTGCTGGATGCTTGGCAGAAAATGCTGGATTATGACGGATGTTTCTCCAGCATTTTCCACCACGCCCAGCAATATCCAGCAATATCCAGCATAATCCCAGCATTTCGTTTTTGTAAGGGTCTAACTGTCTTAAACTGAAGTTTGTGTGAACGGCAATTCCAAATTTAGGATATTGCTACCGAATTCTAATCAATAAATGTCTGTAGTTCCAAGCTGGTACAAAGCCTAAGGACATGTGCCTCGTCATCACTGATGCGGGTAAAGGCTTAGGCCTACACGTTCCCGCTCAAATCGTCCTGAAGTGCCTGATGTAAATAGTCGTCTGCCGTTTTCATTTAAATTTCTCTTTACCAGTGAGCCAACATTCAAAATGCCATTTCAGGGTCGTTTACGTGAGAACGTCACGCACACAGAATTTTTAACAAATGTGATAGGCCTACAAGGAATTCCGTATTCAGCATTAATCGCAAACACCGTAAAGTATAGGCCTATAGTCAAAATTTCAGAAACTACCTCTATGCTCTAATGATAAAGGACAGTTGCACCTTCTCTGCGTTACTAGGAAACAGTTTTGCTCAGATTTGCATGTAAGACCATTCATAAAGTCACGTTGTAGGTCATCGTAAATAATTTTATGCCCATTCTAGTTTCCACATTTAATTTTTTTCAGACGTTGAAAATAATTAAAACATACACAAATTCGCCAATTCTAGAAACCTTTATATTACCATCTTTTAAAATAAAAGAAAAATACCCAAACAATTCCCGAGGAACTGCAATCAAACAGTCAAGTGACAACTAGGAAACTCTCACAATAGACTGACAATTTGCAAGCCAACTATGAATTGTTAGACTGCACAGTTACCGTACAATTAATTGAAGGAAGAAAATTACCATGAAGTGTCCGGTGTTGTCAATTGTCACTTTCCCCCTCGTGACAATAGAGACTTTATTTAGAATTGTAAAGTTTCCGACGACTCGGAATTCACCTGATAATTTGGACTTCAGTCATAGTCATGTGCTTTACAACTGGAACTTAACGTTTTCAAATTACTAAGCAGCTGGCAATGATGATTTAGTCGAGCAATGTATCATGACGACCTAGTTTCTTGAAAATTTTAAGCCATATTGACAATTATGGCTGGCGTTCTCATCGCTTTGTTCTCATGATTAGAAAGTTTAAGTGAAAGTTTTTACCTGCAGATAGATTTGGAGCCACATTGCATTGAGCCTCGTGATGGTTACTCCATGATAATGTATGCCTCAGCTGGAACACATTCCATGTTTGTACCCGTGTGAGTCTTTAGGATTGACTTGACTGGGGTAGCACTGAAATAGGGATGTGAACCAAGCGTATGCTAACAGCGGCAGTCCTGGGGCTATTAGGGGACAGTGTTTGGGTAAACCGCCCACACAGTTGGTACTGTAACGTAACGTATGGCTAGCCGTTTTGATATTAAGTGCTATTTGGCAACATCACTACATTATTCAGCTATATCGCCTAATTATTTGGCGGGAGTGCAAGATCATTTAGCGTTATCGTTAAATATTTGGTGATCTCTAATTATTTTTTGATATTGCTAAATAAGTATATAGCTGAATATTTAGAGATATATCTGAATCATTTAGTTGCATCGCTAAATGATATGGCGATATCGATAAATCATTTAGCGATATCGTTAAATGATTGAGAGATATCGCCAAATCATTTAATGACATTCCCTAAATAGGTATAATTTATCGATATCTCCAAATGATTTATCGATATCGCTAAATCATTTAGGGATATCGCTATATGATTTGACGAAATCGCTAAATAACATTTTTAGTCATACTGCTCCCCGTACAATTTTTGTCCATTATGGCTGCCGATTTGGAGTAAAGTGCGATGGCTTCATCCTGCAAAAGTGTTCCCTCAAGAATTAATTGTTTTCTCTGGCATTTTCAATGGGTTTATTATCATGCTGCAGAGACACTGAATGCTGACTATTAATTTTGTCAAAGTTACTAGTTTGGCCTAAAAGTCCAAATGCTCGTTCCTTTGCGCCAATCACTATACACGCACGGTACAGTTACCAAGCATGCACAGATCCACTAATTTAGCACTATCCCTGGATCATTTGGTGATAGCGCTAAATCATTAAGGGACATCCCTAAATCAATTACCTATATCGTTTAATCAGTTAGGGACATCTCTAAATCATTTAAGCAAGGTTTAATTGCAACAAAAATTGTACATGAAAGTTTTTTTTCATGAATTTTTAAATACCCGTTACTTTTTATAACCAACCTTCAATCAGGTTTTAGACACTTGCATTCTACAGCGACATCACTTGTTCAATTTTGAGATGAACTTTTTTCAAACATTAAATATGGTAAACTTAATGGTGCTATATTAATAGACCTGCGCAAGGCTCTTGATAAGGTTCTCATCCAAAACCTGAAAGTCTACGGTGTTGCAGGTATTTCGCTGGCCTTTTTTCAATCATACTTCTTCAATAGGAAAGTGTGTATCCATCGGTGTCAATGTATCAGAGTCTCTCCCTGTCGCCGTCGGTATTCCCCAAGGGTCAATCCTTCGGCTGTTACTGTTTTTATTAGATTTAAATGACCTGCCAGAGGTCCTTGATGATACCAAAGCCCATCATTATGCAGACGACACTAGCATTGCCTGCTCTGACAAAGACACTGATATCCTAAGTGTGAAAGTTGATGGAAATATTCTGAGGTCGCTGATTGGCTATATCAAAATTAGCTTTAGCTTGTACTTGACATTCCAAAATTCCAATCTATCATCTTCGTTACAAGGCAATGCCTCTCAAAATGCAACCTGGGTGAATTCCATGCTTCCATCAATGGTGCAAGAATTCCACAGGTTAATGAAGCAAAACTGCTTTGTCTCACCTTTGATTCCGCGTTGACCTTCCAGAGCAGTGTTGAAAAAATTGTGCAGAAAAATATCACAAAAACCTGGAGTTTTGAAATACCTCAGAACAGTTCTGCCTCAAGATTATACTAAATCATTACATAATGCTACTGTGAAACCTCATTTTGCATGTCATATGGGGGAACTCTAGTGTAGGTCTGTTTGACAAAGTATTCAGGCTCCAGAAACATGCAACACGGGTGTTATGTCGGGCCAACTGTTTAGACCACACTGAGCCTTAATTTTAGCGACGGCTACGGAATATACTACATGAAAAATTCAAACTTCACAAATGGGAATTGAGTCAAGATCATCCATTTTCAATCTCGTCCGAGGCCTTATGCAGGACTAAAAGCATGTGCTATATGTAACCCCTGTGCAAAAAAAAGGTTCAAGTTATCACGTGAAAACCAAATACACAAAAAATGGGTCTGTGACCTTTGGAATCAGGTCAAGGTCACCCATCTTCGAACTCGTCTGGGAACTTAGGTAGGACACTAATAAGCTGCAATTTGATAGGCCTATGTCAAAAACGTCTCGAGTTATCGCGTGAGAACGAAATTCACTAAAATGTTTCTGTGACCTGGGAAATTGGAACAAGGTCACCCATCTTGGAACTCGTCTGGGAACCTAGGTAGGACACTAATAAGCTGCAATTTGATAGGCCTATGTCAAAAACGTCTCGAGTTATCGCGTGAAAACGAAATTCACTAAATTGTCTCTGTGACCTGGGAAATTGGGACAAGGTCACCCATCTTGGAACTCGTCCGAGACCTTATTCAGGACTATAAGCAAGTGCATTATGAAAGCCCTGTGTCAAGGTTTTTCGTCAAAACCAAATTCACAAAAGTGGCTCTTTGACCTTGGGAATTATGTCAAGGTCATTCATCTTCGAACTCGTCCGAGACCTTATGCAGGACTATAAGCATGTGCAATATAAAAGCCCTATGCAAAAAACTTTTCAAGTTATTGGGTGAAAACCAAATTCACTAAAACGGCTCTGTGACTTTGGAAATTGGGTCAAAGTCACCCCAGACTTTATATAGGACTGTGATCATCTGCAATTTGATAGGCCTATGTCAAAAACTTTTCAAGCTATCGAGTGAAAACCAAATTCACTAAACTCCTCTGTGACTTTGGGAATCAGGTCAAGGTCACCTATCTTCGAACTCGTCCGATACCATATGAAGGACTTTAATCACCTGCAATCTGACAGGCCTTTCTCAAACACTTTTCAAGTTATCGCGTAAAAGCCAAATTCACAAAATGGCTCGGTGACATTGGGAATTGGGCCACTCATCCTCGAATTCGTTCGAGACCTTTTGTAGGACTGTAAGCACCTGCAATTTGTTAGGCCTATGTCAAAAACTTCTCAAGTTATGGCGTGAAAACCAAATTCTATAAAATGGCTCTGTGACCTTGGAAATTGCGTCAAGGTCACCCATCTTCCCATTCGTTCGAGACCTTACTCAGGTCTATCAGCATATGCAATATGAAATCACTAAGCAAAAAGTGTTCAAATCATCGCGTGAAAACTGTCTGTCAGGACACACACACACACACACACACACACACACACACACACACACACAAAGTTATAGCTTTATGCCCCCTCCTCCTTCGGAAGGGGGGAGGGTGGCATAATCAACAAATTATTGGAGCTTTACCAATTGAACAAATTTGCTAGAGACCTACCCAATGTAGATCCATGACCAAGTTTGAAGAGGGTCTGGTCAACACTTTGGGTGACGTCGAAAATGTGAATCTGAACGTACGATGACGTCGGGCGGACGATGGACGACTGACCACCCTATGAGCTCAGCTGACTTAACAGTCAGGGCATCTAAAAGTCTACGCAAGAGAAACCGTGCTTTGATTGATTTCATCATGCTAAAGGAAGTTGAACATACTTTCAACAGCCTACGTAAGCGGAACCATATTTTGGTTGATGCCATTGTTTCAGAGAAGTGGACATACTCTGACAATGTATGCATGAGGAACACTTTGTCTGATGCCATTAATTTCGGAGAACATGAAAATGTATACTTTGACATTCTAGTATCATATTGTTACTCTGTTTTGAAAGTACCCATGCTGAACGATGTAAGAAAGAATATTTATATGACTTGGCGCACCTCTCCTGTGCACATCTACAATATCAACAACGCATATGACAATAACCTTTGAGTCATCAGAATTGTGTAGATCCCAGAACTCTGAACGTGTTTATTTGGCAAAAATCTCAAAATATCAGTCTGTAACTATGTACCGATATATACAAGACGAAACACAATAAACAATATGCATCTTTACAGGCTTTTCATATATACATATATAAAAAAACAGGATCTACACCATTCGAAACGGTTCTGTTCATGTTTGAAGTTCAGTTATACTAAGGCAGCAGTATAAATGTTCTGAAACCGTATATGGCTCAATAAAATGGTATCGCACTCGATCTTGAAATATAGATCACGGAAAAAAACCCTCCAGTTTGAAAATCACTGTACCGGAAAGGTTTCTTCTAACATGCAAATCATCCTATTTGCCGTCAGCTGATCCAACAAGAACTGGTCTTGGTTGAATCTTTACATTGTCTTTGTTAGTCGCAGCAACCTTATTACCCTTGGCTTTAGAAGGAGAGAATTCTCCTTTTGATGTGAGTTTAATAAACAATAGAATAGCCAGGTCTACAAACAGTTCCAACAGCTCACATAGGGTTAACACTGATACACCGATCCATAGCCCCATCTGGCCGCCCATGTCACCTAGGAGCTTTGGAATCTACAAATAATAATAATAATAATAATAATAATAATAATAATAATAATAATAATAATAATAATAATAATAATAATAATAATAATAATAATAATAATAATAATAATAATAATAATAATAATAAAAACTATGTTTTTGCACGGGTATGAGGGTAAATAGCGTTATAAGTACATGTATGTTTATATAGTGCATATCTGTTTTAATATTTTTTGAAACTTGATAATTCCGTGACTTTGGGTTTAAGATGAAAAAACTTCTGTTTTACAGATAATAAAGTGCGTTGTTTCTAGCTAGAATACCAGTGGATCCATGGCTTGGCGTTCTAGTTGAACAATTCCTTCTTTAATGTTGCCGTGTCTTTGAAATCAGAACAAATGGCAAAATGTGTTTTTATAAAACCAGTGTCTTTGTTGCTGGGATATTTACTTGTATCAATATCTTCTATAACTTTACTGTATCCGTGGAAATTTGCAAATTGAATTAAACTGTGAAATATGTGCAAATAAATACAGGAAAAACTCTGGGAAACAATAAGTCAGCTTACTGGTCCAAGCTTTCACCAAAATGTTTGATCTTACATTAACATCTCCCTAAGCCTCCAAAGAAACTGAAAACATCCCCGAACTATCATTTGGCACAATGTTTTATAATACACGGATTAATTTGTCCATTTAAGATTTTTTACTCAATTTTTTGGTCATCACTTTAAAATATATCCGTTAAAAGTGTGTTTTTTGTAGTTCTTAGAAACATTTTTGCCTGCTATAGAAGTCCCATATGCACATATTTCATCTTTGAAGAGATATTTAAGCTAGTGTGAGAGCCTCTTGGAAAAACAATGATAAAGTTTCACGTTTTATGTAGTTTGGTTCATAATAAAAGTTTACTGGCACCACAATAAGATCTTAAATGGCCAATAGCCGTTCATGTTTGACATGTAATGATGAAGACTGAGAGTGACCATAATAATAAATAAAATGTCACTCGGCGTGCTCACCTCGTAAGATGGTCGCTCAGAAACTTCCTCGAAGTTCATTTCTTGATAGAACACAGTCAATTTCGCAAAACTCATGCTGCTCATGGAAGAAAATGGAGACCATTATAAATAACAAAGTAAAACATTCCTCGCTACTCTTGTTTTTGATTATGTCTAACATACAGAAATATAGGAACAAATTGTATCAATTTTTAAATTTAAACAAATGAGACAAAAATTGCGATTCTGATGCTTCTTTTTAACTTTCGACTTGTACATAAGCGCGGACTGAATTTAAAATTTGATTGACATAAGCCTCGAAGAAAATTTGCACCAGAGACTACTTACTTTTTTTTATTTTAACAAAAAGTCAAGATTCATGAATCAATGATATGATGTAATATGATAGTAAATCCACTTTGGATCCCCACGCAAACGCATGTTACGTTATTTTTTTTAAATTTTATGTACCAAATCATATTCAAACTATGCAGCACTGTACATTGGATGCATGTCTACCAACGTCGTTCAATGGGTGACCTATCATTGAATTTTAATTTGTTTGAGAGTGTTTTTCTCTCTACACGTTGGGGGGGGGGGGGGGGGGGGGGCATTGATAAGAATGTTGCGGGGCATCTTTGAAACCACTAGTTTCTTTTGCTTTGAGACTGCATGGGAACATTTGTGGGTATCCCAGATGTTTTTACAACAGGTGGCGATAACATCATTTTATAAATAAAACAAATGTGGTTTCTTACGCCTGTATTGGAAAAACTAGGTGAACCCTCTGCCAAATTTTGCGCAAATGTACATTGACAGAGTCTTAGAAAAGTTTTTCGTTGAAGTGTTGCTGTTATGATTCCGTGACCTTTGGCGATCGCTAGCGTAAATGCATGCATGCGTATACAGTATTGCTTATTAGTATGGCCCAGATGGACATTCAGGCTATATTTCATACTTTATTGATTTTACTTTACAAAAACAAGATTACATCAGCACAGGACCGTCACAGTCCTCGTTTTATTTGCTTCTCAACAACAAATTTACCACTTCAGGATTTCATGAGTCTTGAGATGTCTTCGTCTCTTTGGCCAGCAACATAAGTTAATACCCGGTTTGCAGGAGCTAAAATATGATTAGAACTTCCCAAAACTTGTTCTAGAATGATGTTTAGTAGTGTAACACAAATTATCTGCATTTACAACTAGCTTGAAGCCCTTATTGGTCTTTGAAGGTAGACAGGAGCACTCCATCTTTATGGGTTGGGTTGTGACATCGAAATCACAGTGTAAATTACCTTTTTTTAATTTCACGTTTCAAGATACATTTTTAGGTGTAAAAATAACTGCCTTTGATCTTTCCAATTAAGCTTTAAGCTGTACATACTTAGGTGACGTGCAGTGCACACCTGGTAATAATTTGCTGTTAAGTTAAATAGAGCATGGCTTACATGGAACACATAACTGGTCACTTTTACACTGGCGTGTGAACTTTGCACATTATGCACATAAGGCTACACACTGGTCATTAAGGTTTCAGCAGTACGTCTTTAAACAAGTAAAGGGCAGGGGCAGTTTCGTCTGGAAGGTTCACATGCAGCTCATACCTGGCCATTTCTGCCGGATTGACCAAACTGTCCCCATCTTTCAATACATCATTAAATGCATCAAGTTCCACGGAAAGAGATTGCTGAAAATATATATGTACATGTTCATATAATGTTTCTCATGTTTGCGTCAATGTTTGTTCCAAAACATGCTCTGATACATACTGTTTAGGAACGAGCTACAGAAATGCACATAAGCCTCGTTTACATTGGGGTGTCATAAATGCTTATTGGTTGGTTTTGATTTTTTTTTTTTTTTTTTTTTTTTTTTTTTTTTTTTTATTTATGGGGGGGGGGGAGGGTTATCCGTACCATGTGCGATAATAGAGCAAACAACCCTTCATATCTGGCGCCAGTACCAGCATGCTTGTGGTTGCATAGAAAATAATAGTCCAGGTCAACAGCTCTCCTCGGCGTGTTTTGGGCGCACTGTTATATAACGGTTATGAGAACGATTAGAATTTAGAGATTTTGCTGAGACTTTGTTGGGGAATTCAAACGTACCCTTTGAGGAACCTGCGTCTAGATACGTTGCAAATGCTTAATAAAACCTGCGAATAAAACAAATGTTTGAAACTAACAAGGTGAGGTTACGTGGATTGCAAGGTTTTTAGATTTGTGAAAAACAAAGAGTGTGTTTATATCTTAGGAAATAGCTACACAGCTCCACACGCAATTTCAAAGCTGCATATATGAGAACGATAAATGTTAAGCTGACGACCTCGCATATTTCTTTATAGACTTTTGCTTCAGAACGCGGGCTCAAAACTGTAAATTTATAAAATTCCGTTCTTTTTGTATTATCTCTGATGGCACCAAGTAAAAATAGCATCATAATAAATTGGTGTTGTAACATAAATTTATTAGGAGCTATGTCCAAAATAATGAAAATAAAATTTAATCTTCAGCGAAATACCAGACATGCGAAAATGTATAAACGTGAAAGTAAGTTTATTTACAGTATTTTTGTCGTAATTGTACTTGCAAATGTAAGCAGATACAACAATATGTTACTGAGGACATTAAATGTAGGTATCGTTTATTTACCATCGATGATGCAGACGGCCATCTGGAGGATGAAATCTGTGTCGTATAAGCAATATCCCTGGAATAATTCACCATATACTCTTAGTATAAATATATATATATATATATATATATATATATATATATATATATATATATATATATATATATATATATATATATATGTATATATATAACAAAAGGAAGTCAGCATAATTGTTATCGACGTCAAAGACATTGCATAAATCTCCGGTCGCTTTGACAGACCTGCTGAAAAGTGCCAATCCATTAATTCATGCTACCTTGGATGTACATGCATTAGGGAAAACAAAAACCAAAAAGCCCATTTATGTCAAGATTGTATATAAAGAGTGCCGAGCGAAGTTGTTGATTCAGTCAAATTGGCACCAACCGACATGGCATGTGTCTCGTTTTCCAATATCTTATCAATACGTATCACACAATTTGCAATATTGAAAGATCTAAACTGGAGATATCGGTTTTCACTTCGGGCTAAAATTCTGCAAGTGGTAATTGCGTCGAGCACACAAAATATTGCTTACTATAATTCAAAATAAAAGATTTTCTTCACTTCACCTGAACATTACGCTGCAAAAATGACTGTTTCTGTTTAAGTAAACGCATAAGACAGATTTCTACTCCAAAAGAAAACAAATAAAGATGACATGGAGAGAACGCAAAAAAGGGCACATGTGGAATATTTTTGTGCACTATTTGATGTCAGTAGAATACTGAGGTGCAAGCTCGACTTTGGCCACATTCATGGCGAGACACAGATACAGCGTCCTTTTGTGTCTAACGTTTCAAATGTGAACACTGTTAGTTATTTCCAAATTTAGAAATAACGGAATTAATCTTTTCTTTTTTCTTTTCACACGCGACATCTGATTTTTCTCCGTGGTTTATGTGAATTCTTTAAGTGCTAAAATTTTGAATGGAGACTGTGTCAATAAGTTTTCTTGGTGTACTTTGGCCGCAATGTGCTTAAAATACACCGCGGGAAAGCTATTGATTTTTAATTTTTTTTTTTTTTTTTTTTTTGGTCGTCTGCACCTGTGTCAGGCACTTAAATGAAGGTCTTTTTGCATGCAATCCCGATTTGGAATCATTGTAATAATAGCGCATGTCTAAGACACTATTCATTTTGGTGGAAGCACCTCTTTCCTTTGTCATATGAACATTTGAGAACAATAAATGAAGTGGCTGGGTTGATTTAAACATATTTCATTGAGACAAAACAATTGGGAATCAGGACATAGCCCATATTGATCCCTCTTGCACAAAGAGGAGAAGTATTGGACATCACACAACAAGGACGACGAAACACTTGCTGGGTTTTGTTATCCCCATGCATCGAGTGCTCCCACCTGCAACAGGCAGGTACCGGAAGGAAGTAACCTAAAGTGCCACCTACAGGCGACAATATCCATTAAGACAAACACGCCTGTTCTGATTTGCAGGTAAAGATAAATGAACGTGCGGGCCAGCGGCTCCTGAGCTGTGGGAGCTACAGGGCAGTACTTACTCACAGGATTCGGGGCAATCACAGCTGTAACCATCTAATCCCTCGAGAAAATGTGTCCAAACTTCTTTTGGACAGGGATCTGAAAATGAGGCAAAGGACTTATAAGTTTCAGACAAAAAGTTGTGCTTATATGTTTTAATTTATCATGATTATTATTATAGACACATCAAATTGTGTTCAATTCTTAATCCAGATGTTGACATTTGCATTTGCTTTTCAGCATAATTCCATTTGTGTGTTTCAAACCGGAAGTTGGATGATGGGTATTCAAATTTATATGCAGCAGAATCATTAAGACCACCTCAGTAAAGCGGCCACTTCCATATTGTACGTTTTATTCTATGCCACAGTTATACGATATTTTCAATATTTTAGGTCGTCTTAATAGGGAGATTCAACAGTATTTCAATATTTGTGTCTGGGTGTATGAGACAGTATATTTCAAACCAGAAGTTGGATGATGGGTATTCAAACATATATATATATATATATATATATATATATATATATATATATATATATATATATATATATATATATATATATATATATATATATATATATATATATATATATATATATATATACATATATATATTTGAATACCCATCATCTAACTTCTGGTTTGAAATATATATATATATATATATATATATATCATTTATCATCACCCTCACTTCAGTAAAGTGACCACTTCCATATTAAGACCTCGAATTTACAGTCCTATTTTTAAGGGTTTTTACTATTTCTGGGGAGGATTGGACGTTCAACTAAGCCCGCTCCAATTGAAGGCTTGGCAGGGTTTGGACGGCAAAACTGATCAGCTTAAATATAAAAAACGCCTCAAGTGTCAAATGACAGACTCATCTCAGCTTTGCCACTTGGGAGGTGAAGTGGTGCGTGCGGCGCGTGTCGTGCTAACACTATCGGCAGACGTCACGCAAGATCGACGAAACACAATGCGCTGGCTACTGACGTCACAAACCAACGTCGGCAATGAACGTGAGGGCATTGTTGCTGGGATTTGTCAATAAAAGCGCTTAGTGATTCTGCTTTATTCTTACACAGCATTGTAATCGTAATATCATCCCAAGCCTTTACCTGTGAAAGCGTATTTATTTTCTTTGTGGAGCATGGTAACGCGGGAGTTCCTAATATCCATCATAGCCATGGAACTATAAAATGACTGCGTCACAACTACATTTTTCAAGGAAGCCGGATGTGGCTTTGTGCTCGTTACTTGCACCGTCCATTGATTTACCCCCTTTATGCTTGTAATATGTATGCGGGTTACAAATACAAACACTTCATATTTGTGTCAATTTTTCTTCCATATGAGGCTTTGATTTACACTATACAGACAGATACTAAAGGAAATGTGCTATAACACAACCGGAAATGTAATGAAAGCAAAGCGTTATGGCATCCTTGCCTCGTTTTTAGCATAGAATTATACCTTGTGGCTCTGCACAAATGACTTAAGGGGCGTAAAGGGCATTTTAATTTAGGGTACATGCGCATTGGAAGTCCCTTTATTTTCTGTACACTGCAAAAGCTGTTCTTACTAAAGGTTTTTATATTACATGCCTTCTGTTTTGGGGTAAATATGTCGCCTGCACCAGCGTATTGTGACCCTTCCCCCACCCGCAAGGCATTATAGGTGTTCTGCCATTTGAAGATCCTTCGTCTTGTTATTACATTTGGGATCCCCAAAAATGCTCTGGTATCAGAGGTTAATCAGAGATTTTGGCTGTACTGCGCATGTGTGTATTCAGACACATACCGTAAATTCTCTGATAGAAGCCACACCCTGACTTTGAGTCCCTCCCTGGGGAAGATTTTTCGCCATTTCCAATTCAAGAATAACCCTATTAGAAGCTGCACCCTAACTTCAGCGGCTTTTAGTTATTAAAGGAGAGAATGATTTGAATCAACATTATGACATTATGACCCTTTTTTTAATGTGATAATTCTGATGTCTTTACATGCAGTTTTAGATTTGACGTATTTTAACAAAGTATGTATCACATGTGCTTGGCGTTTTGTCTTTGATGGACGTATTTGTTTTAACCATGACGTTGTCAATTATACGAGGTTTCTCGGCAGAAAACCCCTAATACAAGCCGCACCCTGACTTTATGATACTGAATTTGTGTTCTTGAAAATCCTTACTCTAATTGAAGCCGCGGCTTGTAACAGAGAATTTACGGTACATGTACATGTATTTATGGATTGTGATTGTTGAATGTCTGTATTATTTCCCCCAAACCAGTAAGAAATTGTCAGATCTATAAGTATGCTTCACAGAGATGGGCATACCTTAAAGATTTGGCTGTTTGGTAATACCACCTTTGAATGTTGTGTGTGTCTTTTATGGGCCACTCACTGCCAGGAGTGAAACTTGTTCCTTCATTTTGGTATTCAAAGATGAACTCAGTGCACAAAACATTGATGTTGGTGTGTCTGTATCAATTAGGTTTAACCCTCTCTCCAGAAATTAGTTTTATTTGCAGATGGATTATTTGCATTCTGGTATGACTGAGTGTGTCAAATCGTAGTAATTGCAATCTTGCAATCCAAATCAAATTCATTGCATTAATTCATATGTCCGCTTTTTAACACACTACTACTACTACTTCTACTACTTCTACTACTACTACTACTACTACTACTACTACTACTACTACTACTACTACTACTACTACTAATAATAATAATAATAATAATAATACTAATAATAATAATAATAATAGTAATAATAATAATAATAATAATAATAATAATAATAATAATAATAATAATAATAATAATAATAATAATAATAATAATAATAATCCAGTCCAGGCCAGCCCACCCCACTCAATACCAACCAATTCAATCCAAAACAATCCTCACGTGACCATTGTATACTGTTATGCAGCATGTTGAACGTGATCGGATTAATTATAATAAAGGAAAATATACAAATTACATTGGCGGTTTTGGCAAGAGAAAGGACCTTTCTGCCGCCATACATAGGTGTTTTTTCTTCCACAATTTTACATAGGTGGTCTTGCTAATTTTGTTTTGACAAAAAAAAAAGCTCAGCGAAAGTGATCTTTAAAAGTAATTATGTAAGGAAATATTGTCCAAGACCACACCCAAGTAGAATCTGCAAGTAATTTTGGCACATACAAGGATTTTATCTAACACGGATGGTGTTGATATGTGTAAGTATACTGAAACATTGATCATGGCAAAAAGTATTGATTCTTGAGGCGAACATTTTTCTTTCTTTCTTTCTTTCCTTCTTCCTCCCTTCCCTTCTGTCTTCCCTCCCCTCCCTTCCCCTCATACCCTGTCCTCTCCTCTCCTTTCTTTTCATCTCCAGCAAAGGTCTGGTCAGTCACTATTTTCAACAAGATGTCTGCAAGTATAAGTGCAGCTAGAAAACATGATGCATATAAACCGAAAAATCTCACCTGAGTTGATAAAACACGCACTCATGTTGCCACTCCTGAGAAAACCCACTCCAGAATCAAGTAATGCGCAGTTGCAGTGATGTTTCACCAAATCATATAGACAAATTTTCTGACAAGCCTAAAAGAACACAAGACAAAAAATATGCACATGACGCATCGCTAGCTCTTGTATTGGGCACACTCTAAGGAAAAAAGGTTCTTTTTCCTTTCCTTGAAGAACTCTTATGTTCTTTGGGGAACCAGGTTTTTTTCACTGTAATAAAAACGCCTTTGATCCCCAAAGGAGTAGAGTGTGTTTAGATTCAAGCCTTTTGGGACCTAAAAACGGTTCTTCGGTCAAATATTCATTTCTAACAGCTATAAACCCAAACACGAGTTAACAGATCTACACTTTAAAATATACATGTAAAACAAATAAGTTCAAAATGATGTACAATTACTCTTAAAGATAATTTTACCAAGTTTGAAGCAGCCAAACTTTAATCCGAAGAGTGTGTTCATAAGCTACCTTCAACACACTGACATGTCGTTCGTATCCATCTAGTTGACATGCATTAGGCAAGGGCAAGAACAGAAGATTCAAAGACGGCCTAAAAGAGGGCACTGCAGTCGGTGGGGGGGGGCGGGGCAAGGGTTGTCTATTCACATTACTTTACATTATAATTTGCACCTTAATAGCTTGAAAACTACTCCATATAGGAACACTAAATTTCAGACAGTAAATTTGCATACAACACTTAATACCTCACAAAAATCATATAACCACAGCTACAAAAGTGACTGGTTCACTTAAGGTTGCTTTAACATACAAACTAATGTGAATACACATCTCTAGCCTTCCAAATGTTTGTGTTTTCAGATGTGCATTGGGGCAAAAACACATCTCAGAGCTAATTCTGACCTTTCCTATTTAGCTGAAGTGAAATCCATTTTCACTTTAAAAGTGAAATGGAATTTCTGAAAACTTTGCGCAACCAGAATTGTACCTGAATGTCAATAGATCTTATGCACGGTCGCCATTTTGAATAAATTAGCGCCATGTTGGGAAATTGCACTCTCGGATTAATTGTAGTACGCTGCTGAGATCAGTCTGCAGGCTGCATTGATATTAGATAGCTCGCCGTGATAGGTTTCACTCGTTGCTTAGCGAGTTTTTTCACTAATATGGTCGGACAAATGTAACATATAGTTGGTTTCTGAAGGTGTAGTATAGAAACTATCTGGTCTCCAAAAACAATGTGGAAAATTTAAGTCTTTAAGGGAGGAAAATAAGTTATAGTTAAGGATGTCCTTGAGGACAAATGTCATCAATTCACTGTGGTGTTTTTTGTTTGCATGCATCCCTACTTTCTCATCTTTTTCTTTCGCTTGTGGGTAGTTCTTTTCTTTTTCTTTTCTTTTTCTCCTTTTTTCCGAGTTAACTGGTGCTTTTCGATCGTCCTTTAAGAAGTGTGATTTTCTTTGACGCGGAGGTCTACCTTTTAGTGAGAAATGATCCATGGACAAAATGAACATAAGAATGCAACAGAGAGACCACATTTCTCTGGTTTGGCGCGGTTTTCAATGATATTTCAATGAGGGGAAACGGCAAACTCGTGGGCATATCGAACAGAGCGAAAATGTCATTTTTAGTGCGTTTATTGTCAAATAAAGAGCATAATAATAATAACGACTACTTGCACGTACTTCAACAGTTTCTCTTCAAATCAGGAACGTACACTTGCCGTAAGACATCCCTTTGGTAATCAAGAGGTTTGACAGATATATACAAACAAACAAGCGCACGTGCAAGACACAATTTGCTCCTGCAAACACTCTAGATGTGTGTGTGTGTGTGTGTGTGTGTGTGTGTGTGTGTGTGTGTGTGTGTGTGTGTGTGTGTGTGTGTGTGTTTCTCTTGGTTTGAACGTATTTTATTTCTCGAAATACATGTACCATTGGGGAGCTGGCAACGCCTATACGAGCCCATCTCTTGGGCGGATATCGATGCAACCTTGTACATTTAAGCGTGTTGCACATCTTTGCGATGTATATGTATCTTATTTCAGTAATTCTTTTCATTTCACACAATTACCTAAAAATGCCGAATTAAAATGGGAAAACAACGTGTTAGCGATATGGTTCCTGAGTATTCAAAGTGTGCTTTCTGAAACCATTAGTACGTGTTAACGATGTTTGCATTATATTAATCACCCGGTGCTTAAGCTATGAAAGGGTTTATGAGATTAGCACAAGTACTGGTTTGGTTCCGAAAGGAAAATGATTCAGATGACAGGGTTACCCAGTTGGAATGGATATGTTTAAAGTAAACTATGTAGACTGATCGCAATGTGCAAATGTCGTCATTCAAAGTTACACGGCAAACGTAGTATGACGAGGTCATGGGCACGAATTTCACCATTTTTCAGTCCTGGAATGTCATGCGATCATGAGCACGAATTTACACAATTTTCAGTCCTTTCCAGAACAGGAAATTATTCTTATCCATTTTTTTCCCAGTTTTTATTTGTTGGCAAGGGATAAATTTACGTTGTTTGCCTCAGGAATAATTTGTAAAGCGCACAGCCAAATAACAAATTAAACTTCTTATGGCTACCTGTGTAATTTCATAGTCGACACAGGCTAGCACAGATATGGCCATAACCGCTCGTATACTACAAATAAGCCCACAATGCACTGCGCGTCAAAAAATTTGGCGCATGCGCTATGCCGCGAGCATAACATCTATTGTATCACTCACGTTAAATTTACTTCACTTGAGTGAAATATTTTTACTTCGTGGTGTTCGTTTGCCGTATAAGGTATACTATCACATGGTCAGCAAAAATTTGCTGACTGTTTACTGACTACCACTGGATGGATTAGTTAACCGTAACTCTTAATTATTTTATAGTGTGTAACTGGCTTCCCCGCGAGGTTCGTGCTATCTCTTAGTACAAATTGTATTGGTTCATATATCAAGGTTTACTGTGATGTCAGACCAATTACTTCGCGGAATAATAGGGCAGAAAGAGCAAAGTCTGACTGGTTGTATCACCTGGTGATTGATGTCCAATCACCAACTTGATCAGCAATTACAGTATTGACATTGACAAAATGATCGTGACAGTATTTCGATATACACTGTAAAGAGGCAACGTATGTGTCTACATTTAATAGATAAAAGCATAAAAATTGTTTGTAAATATGGTTAGTATTCCATGTCATACTTAGTCTAAACATTTTTTTTAGATGTCGATCGGACAGAACATTCTTTGTAACTCCAGATGGTTATATGAAACTCTGGTGGTCATCCCAGCTAATATCCTTAACTGAATTAAGGATACTTAAAATTACATTTAAGATATCTCAAAGTAGGACTTTAAGATAACTTGACTCAACTAGAGATGTCAGATATTTTAAATCAAATTTAACTATTTCCTATTCAATTAAGATATGGGGCAGTCATTGCATTGAAAAGTATCTTCAGCTGAATTGAAGATATCTGAACTTCATATTTTGTATATTATGCTCTTTTTATGGATTTTGTTTTTTAGGAACCAACAAAAATAATATCCCTTTTATTCTCTTGGTACATGGAATCACCTTTATAAACACATACTGTGAATGGAATAACTTGTATAAACATTTACTATAACATTGAAGCGTTTGCTGGGAATCTACTAAAAGTTATTTAATGGCGCCTGTGTGCATGTATCATTCTTCAGCTTATCCAATTATGTCTGAATACCAGCATGCAATTGCATTTTGATAGATAAACATTTTTACATAAATTCGTATTCTAGTACATAGGGTGAAACACGTGATGTCTTTGGAGGCGTAGAATGTTTCATTCACTCACACCAGCTCGCTCCGTTTGATGGTGCTTGCACCTAGCCAAGTTTCGAGTTACACCTTTTTGTGGAGGCTGTGTTAATAAATCTAGTTCTATGAGTTACACGGGAGATGTTTTGCCAAAATAAAGCGAAACAAAAAAATGAATAAATAACAGTGACATCCAGAAAACAAATTTGATAATGGCCTACCAAATGCACTTCACCAACTGCGAACAGATTTAGCCAACGATTTTAAAGTCAGAGAAGATGAAGGAACGAGCAAACGTCCATTATGTCAAGATGGCCAGCTGACTGACAAGTCAGCTAATATAAGCTCAAGGAAAACTGTACGCTTTGTGCGTAAGTATAAACAACCCTAAAGATGAAAACAACTGCACTGTACCTTAACGGTGTATTTATAACCTGACAGAGTAGCCTTTCCCTCGCCATAAGTACATTCACCATACGGATATGGCCTTCTGCTTACTTTTGCCTGAAAAAAAAAACAATGAAGACGACCTTTGAAACGATTCTATTAGATGATTAAACAAGCAATTTTCCTTGAAGGGGAGTAAAACTGTTGACCAAAAGCTTTATTGTTCTGCTATATATTTGCTGCATCTTTTGGTCAAATTTGCTGCCTTGTACTTCTTAATATTAGATCAACAGAAATTACAAACTCATGCTGAAATCATTGGGTAGTCAAGGTTTCAAATTTTATATTTGTTACGTTAGATGTGCTTTAGCGTTCCTGTTGTTAACAAGTGGTTTCCTTGGAGAAGCATAAGAATTCCTTCTGGCAAAGAACGTCTCACCGTGGACAAAAGTCAAACTTTTCATGCATGTTGGGCTTGTCCCAACCAATGCGAGGATCTGGTGGTAAGACCAGATTCTCAGCACAAATTGCGTTATGAAGTCAAAGAAAAACAAAAGACTATACTTTGAGTCACATGTAAAACGAGGTGCTGATAATGAGCTGGAGGAGCATCAAAGGATAAAAACCCTTGCAGGTCTCGCGAGATTCGCAGACAGTCATGTACTAAGTTCAAAAAACTAATTCTAAGAAGTAAACTTAAGTGAAGCCTAAATTTTTTCACATCAAAGGGGTCCAAATGTTTGCCTCAAATATAATTCGTTTACTGATCCTGCAACATAAAGTTCGCATGGTAGACCGAAGAGAATAGTGTGGAACACTATACATTTGGATAAAGGCACATTCATCCTCTGCCATTACGGGTGAGAATGAGGATACTTTCAACTGGCGAGGAATAAATTTTGCACTGTGCTGCAGCATTTGTACTCTCCAGTTCTGATTGGCTCGAGCATCAATGATGTGTTTAGCTCTGACAGTAATACTTTGGCCTGCAGACATGGATGTACCACTTCCGAATCTCTCTCGTTCACTACCAAATGTGTAAGGCAGTCAGTTCAAAATCTTAAACAATGCTGAGTAACCTGCTCGGTGAAAAACATACAATAAAACATGTCAATAAGGATAACTCGAAAAGGGGGACATCTCCTGACATAAGACACTTTTTCCCAGAACCAAATGTTTTAAAGTCATTTTCCTATTAACATTACCTCAGTAAAGAGGACACTCTCTATTGTGCATTAGGGACAGTAATCTCAGTACCAAATGGTAACTTTACCTGTCAAATGGGGAAAGCTATACTTTTTTCAATGGGGACAACCTTTACTTTTTCTCATGAGTCAGTTTTACAATTTATTCACGAACCTGTTACAGAAAAATAGCTCACTGGTTTACCTTTTCAAACATTTGTGTACACAGATGCCCTCCCTGCCTTAAAACACTTGTCAATCCACAGTCAAAAGCCAATGAATTCAATTTTTTATCTGACACTTGTCCAGCATGCTCGCTGTTCTTTGGGACTCACCTGAAGCGTTTGGATAAGCACATCTTGCTCAATCATAATCAAAGACTATTCAGATGAAAGCAGCACTTTCACTTAGCAATTTAATCCCAGAGATCAAGCCAAAGTCTAAAAAGAAATGCAGGAAACTTATAAAACGGTAGAACCTTTCTTGTCTTTTCATAGCCTTTTAATTTAAGGTACATATGGGTATGCCCATGCATCTACATGTGTCTAAAATGGTCAATCCAAGCTTGTTTTACCTGCCAAATATACATGTACATGTATTCCCAAGTAGTACCTCAAGTGCCGTACCTTGGTAATAGGGACACTTTCCTCAGTATTAAGTGTATCCCTATTAGACAGGTTTCACTATATTGTCTTCCATGAGGTGAAAGAAATTGAAAGTTCAGTAGTTTGAAAGGATAATATGCACCAAACAAACCCTTTTCAAACCAACGCGAGTGCTGAACCCAGTAGGGAAGTCCATTCCATCTTCATCGGGGAACGGTTGGACGCCAGGCTCGTGAATGCTGACCCGAACTCCGTTCTCTTCTGTCAAATCTCTTACGTATTCACCAGGTTCCACATTGAAAATGACCTCTAGTCCTGAAATACAAGATGAATGAATGAGATACGATATAGGTTATACACAAGTGCAATCCTTGCACGTTTATTCCAAAGAAAGCGGCGTAACCAACCTTTTTGTTAAACTGACCTCCCATCATGACACAGCGTATGTGCTTGGTGTTCAAGACCATATAGCGGCCCACAGGTCCGAGGTGCATCGTTCGTTTTGTGTTTTTATCAACGCCCCCCCCCCCCCCAAAAAAAAATATATTTCGTTTTTCTCTAGATTTCTCAAATGTCAAAATACTGACTCTATGATGATGTTTCAGAACGCATGGGGTGTTTTAATTGACGCTGAAATAAGATAACAATACCCTTTCGGTGCCAAAAGTGATATACAATATAGGAAATCGTACCTTAAGCAAATATCTAAAAATCCAGTGTTTAGCTTTCCTTCAAAATGAGGGGTTCGTGTTTTGTGAACACTTGAACTGGTTGAATATGATATAGGTAACCTTTGACTTCATTTTTTTCAGTTGCCAAAATAGCATTTAAAATTGAAATGTCGTAAAAATGAGTTCCTAATTTAGTACAGAGAGCTGCAACCTGTCGAACTTTACGGACCATACCTAATCGATGTGAATTATTCACTCTCGAAATTTCCTGTCTATCCAGTCAGAAATGTTGGTCAGTGCTTTGTATTATGATGATCAAATTAAACTCGTATGTATCGAGGATACTTTGAATTGAGGACACAAAATTCTATTCCTTATTAAAATCAAGTCTCCAACTGGGAACAAAACTGGCTTCAGTGTCAGAATTCCAGGACGCGCAATGTTTAACAAATGAACGCAGTTGGATTAAAAAGTAAAAAATATTTAGTCCACTTATACAGGTTCATCACAGTGAGCCCAGCCAATCCAAACGTGATCAGGACAGAGAGCGTTCCTCTAGTTAAGCATTTCAAAAAAAGTATTTCTTGCGCCTCTGTCTAAACCAGTCGAAATTGACGTATAACAGCAAATATACATTAAAGTTGCATTGGGTTAATTTGAAAAGATTTTGTTTACTAAGTTGTCAGCTAACCAACTCCCATTATAGTGTGAGAGGAAAAGATAAACAGAAAACCAGAACAACTGATGAATGAAGCGAATCGTCTGAAACAACTAAAAAGCTACGGTAAGCAATATGCCCGGCGAGGAGCTCAAAGGCCGCTCAAACAGAAGAATTCACTGAGTACCGCAAATGACAACCATATATGTGACCAAGTACTCGGAGTGTTTTACGAACATCACACGGGCAATACATGACTAAATAAATGAATTAAAGCCAGTATCTAAGTGTGTCAGATGAATGAGTCAAATTTCGAAAGGACCTTGACTTGAGTCCCTGAAAACTTGGGTCGTCAAGTGAATATATTGGATATCTGGGTGTCGTTTTAGATGAAGTTTCACTGTATCAGGCATTTTGTTAACGCACCATATTTGGAACCGGAACGAGTAGACACGAGTGGTGTTGTGTTGTGCTGGCCATGGTTGAAGGTAAAGCAGTTTCCGTGGTCATACGTGTGGAAGTTAATGAACCATCTGAAATGTAAGGCACAGTTACGTATCTCCAATACTCCTTACAATTTACATGAACAACATGACGATGGAAATGGGAAGAATAACAAGAGTGTAAATGTATCAATGTAAAGACGGAAGGAAAAAAAACGTATCATGTTTTTTAAAAATGTGATTACCGAATAGTTAGAGGAACAATTTAAATACAAAACAACAACAAACAAAACACAACGACAACAAAATAGAAAAATAGGAAAGACGATTTGCTTCACAGAAAATATGTCTGGGTGCTTTCAAAATGAGAACAGAATGAAATGCTACACTTTGCCGTTGTTCAACCTTATCTAAATTTTGTGTATTTGCCTAAGTTGTATAAATTAAAATGCTAAAACTTTGGTTCTTGGTTCACGGGATGTGGCCATGTAACAAACTTATAAACTGAAGTTTGCACGACACCACTGTCTATAATAATTTTGAAGGTACGCTACATTTAAATTTTGTGTATTTCCTTAATTTGCATAAACAAAAAGTCTCCAACTTTATTCTATGGTTCATTAGATGCGGCTAGGTCGCATACCTAAAAATTGATGTGAGAATGGCACCTCCAAGTTTAATAATTTTGAAGTAATTTGATGTTTAAATTTTCCGTATTCATCTTATTCTCATAAATTGAAATAGTACAAGTTTGGATCATGGTTCATTGCATGTGGCTCTGTTACAAACCCATACATTAAAGTTGGAATGCCACCTCTATCTATAATTATTTTGGAGCTATTCAAGTTATAAATTCTGTATATTTACCTAATTTGCATAAATTTAAATCCTGCAACTTAGGTTCATTGGATGCGGCTTTGCAACAAACCTATAAATTAATGTTGAAATGCCATTTCTATGTAACATAGTTTTGAAGATATTCAACTTTTAAATTGTTCAATGCCCCTTATTAGCATAATTTACAATTCTACAAATTATCATTGTGCCAGGAGTTTATAGGTAGGGAGCTCTCTGCAGACCTTTTTATTTATGTGCAGAATTAGTAATTCTCTTCACATTTTTTAAATTATGTGCAGAGAGCTTTTAAGTCCCTACAGGAAGTTTCGTGGTGGTTTCAGTCCCTTATTGAAAGCTGTGACTCCTGAGGTGACGTCAAGGTCACCAGCCAAGGCACCTGACATAGCCTCCCAACATAGTGAAGGTTTTTGTCTGTCAATGGGAGATAAAACCAGTTACCTCAGGAAAACAAGTGGAGTGGAGATTGAAGTTACAGAGATTGTGGAGATATCAACTGCTAGGTTTTTTTTCTTAAAGGGAATTGGGATTTTCACACACTTTGCAAACAAAAATGAACAGGGTGGCTCAAGACAGGTCCGATGTAAACAATGAGGCATATTCAAGTGCAAACAGAGTCCAGGCCGGAGCCAAGCCAGTCTTCTTTGTTCAAGGGAATGCCTTTGGTAAAGGCACCAAATTAAAAAATGAAAATAGTATACCTGGCTGTAGCCAAAGTAGTCTCCGTGCATAATATAACTGGCATACAACGAAAAGGAGGCCTATAGCACATAAACACAGATTATACTACAGCAAGAGCTGAGGTTCCCTCAGATGGAATTTCTATAAATGGCATAAAACTGGAGTTAAAGGACACCAACCACATTCGGATACAACATGAAGGATTGAGCTTAACTATCCACAGTGTTCCCCTATCAGCCAGTGAGAGTGTTATAACAGGTGGAATGATTAAAGTAAGGTTAACATCAACTTCACTTATCAGCACAAAAGTTGAGGGGTTAAAGGCCAAATCACAAATTGTCAGAGTGGTAGCAGAATAGTGTGTGTGAAACAGCCAGCAAAACAGTCCCGACTAAAATACAAGGTGGACAGTACACAGGTACTGTACACTACAGAGGACAAAACAAACGAAGTGGTGCTTTGTCATTCGCTAAGGGCCTTCAAGAAGGACATACAAAAATGGCCTGCCTAAATGACTGGGTCCGTATGACCTGAAAACACAAAAGAGATACTTGCCCCCTGATACAGCTTGAGACAGAGGAAGGGGATCGCCAAGAAAACATAGATGGTACACCAGTTGAGTTGAGAAGGATACAGAGGGGTTGCCTAAGAGTGAGAGTGAGCATACACCAAAGTGAGGAGGAAAGCTTGCTTGAGGATGGAGACTTGCCTGTAATGGAGCAGGATGAAGCAGAATCATCATCAGAGGGAGAGAGTCCAAAGAAGGTGGAGGCACCTGGGAAGGCACAAACCCAGAGATACCCCCAAAAACCTACAGGTAGCAGTGACGTGTGCAGAGTCATGAGGGCTAGCATAGGAAGATTAGGCCAGCCCGAGACGGAAATACATGTACCAAAACAACACCTTGACAAGTTTAAATACAACAAATCTTTAAAAAAAAATTTGATTGCAGAATCATGTCAGAACACTGTGTTAACTGGGACCCTGTGTAGTGTAGACAGCATCTGATTCTTAATTTGGGGCTCTGATACACAACCTCAAGTTGAAATAAACGATTAGAGCCTGGACAACACATGCTGGATTTGGAACTATAAACCATTAAAATCAGTCATTGTATGAAAAAACAGTTTTACAAACACTACATGTTATTCCATTGAATGCTAGAAATTTAATTGATAAACAGAAAAAAGATGTTATTTTTCCACTATTTAAACAACAAACGGCAGATGTAATATTTCTGCAGGAGACTTATTATACAGACGTTTTACAACCATACATAAATGCAGAATGGAAAGGTATATCCTTTCACACCTTCGAAACAACAGACAATAGAGGTGTAAGTTTTTTGGCTAAAGATAAATTGAACTAGAGGTTATTGATACACATGAATGGGATGTAAGAGTGCTGCTTGTAAATGTCAAGATACAGGATTCCTACTTCACTTTTGTGAATATATATGCCCATAATACTCATAAAGAACGGAAACTTTTCTATAAGAAATTGAAAGCACGGATTACGGAGAAGAGAACAGGCATTCCTACTCTAGGTGGAGACCTAAATGAAACCATGGATGAAAATATTTGATAGCAAGACTATTGGTAAAAAATTAAACGGTAAGTCTAAGAAACAAAGATCAAACATCAGATCTTTCAGTGAAGTCATTGGTGTAATTGATGCTTGAAGGTTTCTGCATAAAAAAAAACCCCAGTTTACATGAAGACAAAAAGAGAGAAGTGGTTATACCACTTCAAGTCGACTGGAATACTGGTTATTAAAGAAACAAGCATTTGATATGATACGTACATGTGATATAAGACCTGCAGTCAAAACTGATCACATGACCATCTCATGCAAATTTAAAATAAATTTTGATATCCAGGGGTCCCAGCTATTGGAAATTAAATACATCTCTTCTTAAGGATAAGGTTATAAGAATCAAAATGAAGCATTACTAGAGAACATAAAATTTGACGAAGAAAATAACTTTGACAAGCGATTGACATGGGATGAATGCAAAACCAAAATAAGAGAGATGTCCCTTATTTTTGTAAGCTAAAAGATAGAAATGACAAATCAGAAATGCAGTATCTTGAAGAACTCAAAGCTCAACAATCAACAATAGATGAAGCAAATACAAACAGTGTGGCAATTGAAAGATTTTATACACCACAAGGAAAGTGTGAAGGACGTTGTGCATATAAAGCAAAAGACGCGTTTATAAGGGCCAGATCTGAGTGGGTAAAAAAGGGAGAGAAATCTACCAAATACTTTGTAGGCTTAGGGAAAAGCAGGTAGTGTAAAAAGCATATCAGAAGTGTGAAAAGTCAATAACGGAATTACACTTTATTCAAAATTGAAAACATCCAGTAAACCCAAGAAACAAGATGTGAATAAGTATTTGACAGATACAACCTTCGAAAAAAAAACACACTAACTGATGTTAAAAATGTGAAGGTACCTTATCATTGGAGGAATGTATTGAAGTAGTAGCCAAAATGAAAAAAAAATAAAGGATCTGGTTTAGATGGTTTGTGTTGTTAATTTTACCAAATTTTCTCGGAAATCATCAAGAAAATGGTAGTATCATCTAAATGAAGAACATGAAAAGGGTGAGTTTTCTAAAAAAAACACAGTGACATGGTATATTTACACTCTTGTATAAAAACGGGATACAGAACAACTCGGAAACTGGAGACCAATCGCATTCTTAAATGTGGATGTCAAAATAGAAGGATATGTACTAGCAAAAGATTGCAAATGATACTTGTAACATCAGTATGTGGCCAAATCTGGATATATCACAAATAAGCACATTGGTCTAAACATAACATTGGCTGAGGATATTATAGAATTATCAGATAAGCTTAAAATAGACTCCACTATCCTTTTTTAGATTTTAAAAAAGCGTTCAATATAGTGGAATGGAACTTCATGGAACTTTATGTTATCTGTTCTTGAACATTTTGGCTTCGGGGCATCATTTGTGAAACAGATAACAACCTTTAACACAAACATTTCTTGTAGCATCTCCAATAATAACGCGATATCTGAACCTATACAAATGTCAAGAGGCATTAGACAAGGATGTCCACTGTCTGTGCTGATTTTTATTTTAGCAATCAAAGTTTTGGCACTTAACATACGCAACAATCAAACGATGATATGAATTACCCTACCCAACGGGTATTACAATTTACAGATGATACCACCCTGTTCACTGGAAATGAAACTTCAGTAGTAGCATTGAAAACAGTACTGTTTTGGTCATGTCATGTTGCTGAACCAGTGCTTAACAGAGATAAAACTGAAGGCTTACGGCTTAGTTAAAGACCATAAAAAATAAAATTAATGTCAAGTGGACAAGCAAGCCGGTTAACGCCCTAGGTGTTTATTTTGGAGTAAACAAGAAATATGTGTAAGAACTTAACATGGAACACAAAGCTTGAAGCTCTTGAACAAGTGCTGCATTCTTGGAAGATTCTTGAATAATAATAATAATAATAATAATAATAATAATAATAATAATAATAATAATAATAATAATAATAATAATAATAATAATAATAATAATAATAATAAAACGTTTAGCATTATCCAAAATTACTAGCTCTGTATATTGCCTGTGTGGTACATATACCAGATTTTGTGTTTAAAAGGGTTGACAAGTGTATTTTTGATTTCGTATGAAGAAGTAATCGAGAGTTAAACGGAACACATTAATAAGAGATTTTGAAAGAGGAGGCCTGAAAATGGTCGATGTTCAAAGTCCCTTCAAGAGATTCCAAGTCAAAAAGATACAAAGATTACTCTTCGACAATTCTACACTTTGAACAATTTTACCGTTACGTTATTTCTAACATTTTGGAGAAAATTTGATTGTGTTTCCGTTTAATATGCAATCAACAAAACAATTGAAACAGAAATATAAATTGCCAATATTCTATTGGAAGATTCTAGATGCTTGGTTTTCAAGTCGGGGAGGAAATACTAACCTTCCCTTTACATACATGCAAACTAGACAACAGGTTATTTGGGGTCATCAGTTCATATTACATAATAAAAGAGTCTAATATTCAGAAGATGGATTGACACTTATATAATTTATGTTGCAGATCTGCTGGATCATGGAAATGTTATGAGAAATGATATTGCATATGCCAAAGTAAAGGACAAACGAAACTGGATAGCTGAAAGTAGCATACTGTTTAATGCTTTTCCCAAAAGATAGAAAGTGGTGCTAAAATGTGAACCCGCATTGAAATCTAAGTGTAAAATAAATACTAGCATCCATATATATATAATTGAGCTACTGATACTTATTTTCATGGTAAAATGATTTACAAAGTAATGCATAGATAAAAAATTTCAGAAATTATTCATACAGAATTTGTGGAAAAGGAAATTCAATATTGATGGAATTATTTGGCCCAAGGTTTGGGCCCTGTGTAACTGTATCTATATTGAAAATAAAGTAAAACAGTTTAGATTTTAACTGATTCACATGCTAATTACTTGTTATTCACATTTATGATAATGGAAACTAACAGATAGCCCTTTGTGTTCTTGTTGCAAACAAGATGGTTACGAACTTTTTCTAATAATGTGTAAGAGCATGTATGGATTACGAGAAAAAGTGAGAAATATTTTTTGTTTTATTGGGCTTAGAAAATGTTAAGGCTATCTTACAAGAAATAATTCTAGGATAGAAAATACACTACAAACAATACAATTGGGTTAACTACGTTTTGCAATCACTGACTATAAAGGTCACATAATAAGTAAAAATAGAAATAAAAAGTTTTATTATTGGAATTTATTTAAACATGAAATGAAATGGAGGACGAATAGTAAAAGAGAAAAATCTACTGTTGTACAAAACTTTGTTCAGCTTGCTATTGCAGACTTGTATTAACATTTCAGATTTCTGTTATTGTGTGATATGTGACATTTTGTTTTTGTCAATGGCTTTGTGTATCATTATGATGTATACTATTGTAGTCATAGATGTGAATAAAAGAAAAAAATAGTAGTGACTCTTCATCCGGGTTTTCAAGAGAAATCCAAGACAGAGTTAGAGACATTGATGTGCTACCTATTGTGAGCATATGGTAACTAATCACATGGCTACTGCCAGCAGGGTGCTGGCTGGATGCCTTGCTCTTGCCCCCAAGAGAAGGTAGGGTTTATTTCTTGTCAAGGTTCTAGAGGTATCTGAGCATATCTATCAAATCATTTTCATGAATATTGACTGCTACTCAACAGGATTAAGAACTCCAGCTGGAATAAACACCACACCTCCAGATGACATCCTTTCTGGCTCCAAGCATGTTGTTTACAGCATGTTTGTGCATAAATCCAACAAACCGTTCTGACATTCAGTGCTACTTGGCGATATCACTAAGTCTTTTAGCCATATCGTTTAAACATGTTTTAAATTTCTGATACCAAGGCTAACACCACCACAATGAAGCATTCTATTTTTCCTTTTCACCCTCACGTATTTGAACGCTGCTCGGATTCTAGTTCGGTAAAACAGCAAATTTGGGGATTCTGGTTTGCAAAAGCAGCATGAGTTTGGTCATGCTCCAGTATATATGTATATATATATATATATATATATATATATATATATATATATGTATAGCCAGGGGAGTGTCTGGAGTGTCAATCGACACCCCCATTGGCACCAAAAGGTCCAACAATACCCCCCTGCCCCCAAAATATAAATCAATCAGAACAACAACACCAACTAAATCAAAACAAAAGCAACAAAAACGGAAAGTAAGAAGAAGGTATTTCTGAAATACATGTTTACAATAATGAACAATCCCTGCATAAGGTCCACACAATAATTCACTCAACCAAGAGTACTCTAGTAATTCTAACTGACAATAGCACTTTAAAAAACGAAAACAAAAATCATTTTACAATTTTCACATTTTTGGCAATATGGCAAGACCTGTTTAACGTCCATGTTCGCATAACACTCTTCCTTTTGGAAAGCATACTATTGATGGTAAAAATATCCCACCAATAAAAGGAAAAATGTTGGACCTTTAAAGTTCTTTCCAGCTGTTTTTTTACTTGGACCTTTATTTCCTTTTTTGCCGATTTGTTAATACATCAAACGCAGCTTCAGAAATACTCTGTGAGGCAGAACTAAATGAGCACGTTTCCTTTGTTGAAGGAATGAATAAGGGCTGTTTTACATTCAATATTTGCTATGTCAGAACTTGGTGCTTTGATGTTGGACCTTTAAGCTTTTAGTCGAAACTTGGAGCAGTAAAACTGGACCCTTTAACCTCAAGTTATCCAATGTTGGACCTTTTCGATATGTTCGCGGCAACTTCAGGTCCATATTTTATAGCGTCACTTTCCCTGAAGCAGCACTATATGTAGGTCGGCCTGACTGGAAAACTGTCGTAAAAATAATTTTGATTGAAAGTTAACAAATATAACAATGAATAAATTAAAAGAAAACATGAAAAAACCAAAGAAGAAACAAAGCACAAAGAAAGAAGTAAAAAGAAAAAAATGGAAATACCCAGAAAAAATAAAGCATTTATATTTTTAAATGTATTTTTTTCTTTTATTATATTAATATTTTTAAAGTATGCCCATGTACAGATAGCTGTCACCTTTGTAGAAGGTCCTCGTTCGTACAATACAGTTTGTTCAATAACAAGCTAAGATGAGTTCACAGTGTATCTCATTATGGTATATCTGGTAAAGTTATAAAACTGTGACAAGAGTTTTAAAGATGTATCACCCTGAAAACTAGTTTTAAGGTAGTCGAGCCATGCCCCGGTCCACTAAGTCCACTATCCTTTGTCCGACTCCAGGAAGTTAAAAACTCACATATACATAAGCAAAGGATACATTGTTGCAAAGCCCATGATCAACAGATCATTAATAAGATAAAAGTATCACCCTTTCGGTCAATCGGTGACAAAAATCCAAAAATCTGCTTTGATCTGCAATTACGATGTGAAATCGGTATGCAAAAAGGTGTGAATAACGTGTTTCCGGTTTAACCACATTCTGCACTGTTTCCAAGTATTGCAAACACATGTAAATGGGAATGTGTAGACGCTATACAGTATATGTATGACACGATGCAGCACACATGTAAGCACATGATTCAATGAATTTGTAACTTTAGAGTACGGTGAGCCAGTGTAGATAAAAGGTTCAAAAGGTTCATTTTGGAACCCCCAGAATCAATGTCTGGCTACGGGCCATATATATATATATATATATATATATATATATATATATATATATATGCATATTTGTGTGTGTGTGTGTGTGTGTGTGTGTGTGTGTGTGTGTGTGTGTGTGTGTGTTCACTGAATGGTGTTCATAGAGAAGCCTTTATTGTCATTAGCGTCATAATAAGGCACATCACTATGCAACATAATAAGGCACATCACTATGCAACTTTGACTTTCTCCAAACTTTAGGATGTATTGCTGGGGCTTCATTACACTGGACCTTCAAAATACATGGTCCTTAGAAGTAGCCTACAGATTTTGGGACTATTGGACTTTCGGATAATACATTTTCAGAACACTGATCCTTCTCAACATCAGACCTTTGGAATACGGAAAGGCGGACAAAGCGGATATAGCGGGCAAAAGGGATCACTTGAAGTTTTTTAATATATGATATTTTTATAGCTTTTTATATTTAACTGCAAGTAAGAGACCACTAGGCTAAAGAAGCATTATTATTTGCTTCCTAAATCACCGAAATTTTGATTTCCAGAGAAAGAATTAAGCGGATTTGACAGCTTGGTGTCACCGGCATATAAAGCAAAATTAAACAATGTACTGTCACTCTTGTGGATGATAGAAAATACAAGGCCTAGCATTGAGCCTTGAAACACACCTTCATAATTTGCAGACATTCTGAGTTTGAACCTTAAAAGTTGACGTCTTGCTTTCGGTTTTATAAGTTACACTGTGGTAGTCGTAATGATATACCATTGATTCTATAGCCCTTCAGCTCTTTCATGTATTGTTTTTGTAATCCACTTAGAGCATTAAACGAGAGATCAAATAAAATGCTTGAAAGATTGACAGGACTTACCTACAGCTTACACCAAAAGGTTCACTTTAACCGTGAAATATCAACGAAAAGATTAAATGATAGACCAATTTATATCCAGGCGCTATTGGGTTTCAGGTCGAGTGTCAAAGAACCCTCCGAAATAAGCCTGTTTCACCCCGCCCGTGAGTAGTCTATGCAATGAATGTGATTTCATCATGTGGTCAAGAAGTGACATATTTTCTTTTTTTTCTACCTTTTTGTGGCACCTTAGGTTTCCTTTTTTCTTTCTTTCTTTCTTTCTTTCTTTCTTTCTTTCTTTCTTTCTTTCTTTCTTCCTTTCATTATTTTTCATTTCCTTTCTTCATCCCTTTCTTTTAATCTTTCTTTCTTTATCCCTTTACTGTTTGGCTAGACGTTTGCCTCACCTGTCTTCACACAATCCTCCATTCCACAAGCATCTAGTAATGAAGGCTTTATATTGATGACCAAGATTTGATTTTTCCTCCTCATCCATGTGTGCTACTGCACTTTGGTAGCGGTCGCGGATGATACTGCGCGACACAGCACCTACAAACTACCAACAACATTAAAATATTACACACACATCTTTTCCTATAGGCCATCTAGCATCTGTAGCATAGGCCGCTCTCTAAATGCTACATGCTCTGTATATTTTCAAAGTTGCATAAAATTATTAACTCCCGTTTTCGCAAATTACGATTACATCACAAGCATAAAGAAATATTTTGCGTTTAGAATCTTCAAGTTAGCAGATAATACAGCAGGCATCTTTCCTGAATTTTTACCAAAGAGAGGACTTTATTTGCCTATGTTGTAATTGCCAATTCTAAGTAGAAAACACTCGTGCCCCTTTAAGTTCAATATTAGATAATGAGTCTAAGGACAAATCTGCCCCCCAGCTGACCATAAATATGTTCAGACTAAACACAAAATAAATTGCCTATAAGTAAACACGCTCCTTAAAACACCCAGAGTTTATTGAAGCCATCGGTATATTTTCGTGCACCCGGTAGGGAAATACTACTAAACGCTTCTGTTCTTAGTTACAATAGTTTTTTTATGGGAACTCTCTAATTCCAACTGAATGTCATCTGATGGTAACAAAAACTTGAAACAAAAAGTTACCGTTTTCCAACCTACCACATGTTCCTTTTACAATGTCTACTTTGGTTTATTATTATGCTTTCATCATCTCTGCAGGCTGGGAAATGCCATATCACAGGACTTACTTTCGGCGTTCCGAGGTAATGACATAAAACCAAGCTCTTTGAGAACATTTTTGATACAAAAAGTTACCCGCTGAAGACCCTTTAATTTATTTGGGCTAATACAGCCTATGTCAAAATTTTACAGAGGAACGTGTGCAATATGGACAATAGTACTTCTATGTATATAGGTTAGACAGGGACAGGTTAGCTTATGGAGAGTAAAGACTTCGGACTGCGGAATAGGGTAATGACTGCTAGGAAGTGGCTTTGGACAAAAAGACACAAATACAATACATTATAACAGGGTGGATACAACTGCATATATAGGTACACAGACAATATCTTAGCCATACGTCTTTATTTAATGTCGTGGGATCACTGTACGAACAATTTTACTCTACTCAACCCCACAAACCAGCATCAATTTGTTATAAAAAAAAAAAGTAATCTCTTTAAATTGTAGGCGAGAAAAATGGCTTGTCCCTGCTTTAGAACTGTGCTTTAGGCTCCGTCCGTGTCCTCCCAGTGCACCTTGGATCTGATCCTAGCGCTTTACTCTAATCCCCATGGATCTTTGATCCCATCCCAGTGCATCTCTATCTCATTAAATCTTTTTTTCCTTATCCCAGGGGCTTTTTGATCTCATCCATGGGCATCTTTACGTTTACATCTTTGCCTTGTTGTTGTCGTCGTCATATCTGCTGATTGCAGTTCTGGTTGTTAGTGAAGACAAGATAGTGGATAGTGTGACTCGCAGGCTGTAACATATTCACATTCTTCCAATGTACTTACATTTGCTGTTGTGGAAAGGGTCTGCCGAGATGCCGAGCTAGCGACATCATTTATGGAGGTCTCGGATGAGCTGATTGAGCTTGTGGAAGCATTTCCCGTTTTGTTGTCTGTTAAATAGAAAAAAGCAGGTTACTCGAATGCAATTTGCTTACATTCCGTTGTTTCATTTAGCCGTTGGTGCCCCTGCTGTGATTGACTCATTTTATAATTTTTTGTAAAACAAAGTAATGATAAATAAGTATGTATGTATGTACGTACGTACGTATGTATGCATGTATGTATGTATGTATGTGTGTGTATGTATGTATGTATGTATGTATGTATGTATGTATGTATGTATGTATGTATGTATGTATGTATGTATGTATGTATGTATGTATATGTTATGGCAGTCCAGGAATACTGGTCTAAGTGAACGTATTTGTGTGGGGTTTTTGTGACTATTTTCGCCGTACGATGAAAATACCGTTTTGTCTATTTTCACCGTACGGTGAGAGTAGTGTTTTGTCTATTTTCACCGTACGGTGAGAATAGTGTTTTGTCTATTTTCATCGTACGGTGATGACAGAGTTTGGTCTATATTCGTTATACGATGAGAATAGGGGCTGCTCTATTTCTACCGTGCGTCAAATGGTAGAGAAGTCAACCAGGGAAGAATATTTTGGAAAAGCATTGTGTCATGATATTGCACACGAAGAGAATTGGAACCAACATTTGCTGAAATAAATAAAAGACCTAAACTTCCCAGTTTGAGCATGGTTTATAATGAGATCGGTTGAGGTGTTATTTCAGCTTTTATTATCTAACAGCTTTTACAGAGCCAACACTCTGTATTTTTTATGTGAAAAGGCGAAAATTTAAGTGACAAGACAAAGTAGGAACTATTTTAATATTGTCACAGATGGGAGTAACGGAACTTAAGGGTAATATAGATGTATCTCGTTATGACTTACTTAAAGATCTCACAAAAATAAAATAAAATAAAAAAAAACACGAAGCAACGAAAATGAAAGGGTGGGTAGAGTGAATTTATATACATCAATTTGAGATGTTGAAAAGCCAAACATTGAATGCTGTCACGGTGTCAAGGAAATTGCCTTACAGTAAACCCTTCGTAAGCGGGCACTTTGCTTTGGTCCCGTTCCCTATTGACTATACTATGAAGCTAGCTATCTCCCTAAAGTAAGCAATTTTCACCAATCTTAATTTGCCTCAGTTCTACGTGACAAGTCATAACTATATATTTGCACAAAGGCTCTCAATTTCTATTTTCAAAATGGTGAAAATAGAGCCGCCTCTATCCTCACCGTGAAAATATACCAAACTGTACCATCATCACCATACGGTGAAAATAGACAAAAGTCTATCCTCACCGTACGGTGAAAGTAGACAAAACTCTTTCCAAACACTATTCTCACCGTATGGTGAAAATAGCATCGTCCTTTTTTTAACTGTGCACAAAGTTCGTGTTTCTGAATTGTGCTTGTTTTTTAAATTAGCTCATTATTTGTGAACAATTTAAACAGGCTTCGTCTTTGAAATAGCGGTGTTATTTACTCTGAAACAAGAAAACATCTGAGAATCCCTAGGGCATTTTCACCGTGACCTAATTCTCAAGGTGACATGGCAATTCGTATTAGTTTCGTTTATGGTTGAAAATAAAGTAACTTTTGAGTCAGGAGTTTGACACTGCACATACGGTACCTAGAATTTTGTGCTGGCTGCTATCATGAAACTGAAAGTGTACATACGATGCATTAATCGAATACCCCTGGGTCACTGCGCTGCTATAGTACCCGGGTACATGTCGTTTTCATGTGATGATCCAACACCTGCTGGTACTGATAGTTCGGGTTGCTTTCCTGAAGTGGAGTGCCCGCGTGATAACTCGAGACTGATTTGAGTTGGTCTTTCATTGTACATGTATGTGTAATGACTGCTAGCCGTTAAGGGCTATATTGGAATTTCTGTATGCTTGACCTTGACCTTGGCCTTAACTTAATTCTTAGGATTACGGCGTAATTTAGATTTGTTTCAGGATAACGTGAAAAGTGATTGGAATTAGGGGATACGGCACCTGGTGGTGTTCATTTGTGAGGCTAAACTATTAAGGGATATGAGTAACCTGGACTTTATACCTGATCGATGCGACAATGCAACTTGAGTTGAATTATTCTACCTTTCTACTGTATATCCTCCTGAAGAATGGCTATCGATTCACAACTTCAGACTGTCTTTAATTTCTAAGAAATTTTAGCTCAAAACAGTAGAGAACAGGGTTAATTTAACATATAGAGACGCACTCACATCAAACTATCATTTTTCTGGACACCAAGAAGACGAGAGAGAAGGAGGGAAACTTCCATTCAACTATGATATTATTGTTGGACTGCCATTTATTTTCTTTGTATTGGTCCAATCAATTTAAAAAAAAAAAAAACACACACACAATTTTGCCGCCAGGCGTCGCGGCCGTCCGTCCTGCAAGGTGCCGTAAAATTATGCAAAAGAGGGGCAATTAAAATTTTAAAAGCTCTATATCTTCTAAAATATTGTAGACAGACACAAAGTTCTAACTTACACATATAGGTTTGAGACAACTGGCAAATCTAATAGCATACAAACAGAACTTGGGGAATTTTAATGTATGCTAAATTCACCAAATTTCTCCCCAATCCACATGCAGGCCTCACCTGCTTGCTGTATGACCTATTGCTTGATCTGTATGATGCCAGGCAACCATTTTGCATTCATATTTAATCAGCTTGTACCTGTCTCACAGGCAGTTTTCTATCCATACATTCTAGGTGTATGCTTTGGAAGGTTTGGGTCTTGCAGCAAAAAGGGGAGGGGGGACTCCCAACAACTGCAATGAAGCTCTCAATAAAATACAAAGAATCTCTTTCTGTTCATGCAAGAACATATCGACTCCATGCTGCCATATGTACCAGGTAAGCTATAGTTTCCACTAGTGCTGAACAGACCTGTCAATGTACCATGACTGAAACTGGTGTCCTAGCTGGCCTGCTTTTGCCTGAGGCAATGTCAGTCTGCTGAGCTTACCAGTCCCAAGGGAAAACAGGCTCCAGACTTCTGGGCAGAACAAGCCTGAGTGTACCCTCTGAGTCGGCCAGACCAAGGAGGGTAGAATTTTTGTCATCTCAGTGGATACTTGGCTTTGTTTTCTTGTAACCAGTGAGATGAAGCCTGTCCTTCATAGCCAATACTGAGACAGTATAATGCTTGTCTTGCTTTACAGGTACATGTATATGTAGTTTCCTGACAGCTTCTGTTAAAATTAGTTTATGTAACAAAGGAAGAAAAACAGTTTTGTATTGCATATATGCACACCCCCTTGAATTATAATATGTATACACTGTACATACATATGTGCATGTATGAATAATGTACATATATATACACACATACTCATCCATACTGCCTAGAGAGCTGACCTGCTCACGAGTGGGGACTTTTCTCTGGTCCCAAGGGTGCGCACTTTACAGAGGTTTCACTGTGTTAGTAAAAACTGGAATTCTCTCTCTCCCTTCCCCCCCTCTCTCTCTCTCTCTCTCTCTCTCTCTCTCTCTCTCTCTCTCCTTCCTTTCTTCTTTCTTTTCTTTCTTTCTTCTTCATGACCAAGTTTCCTCACATTCCATGGCACCCAAATTTGTCTGGAGTTTATCTCAGACACTATTACTCCCAAAACCACCAAGCTTCCATGGTGACTTACCTACCAATTAAATTTTGCCATTTGGTGCGGAATAAGATTGAGATTATGCAAATGAGGGCCAATTAAAATTTTAAAAGCTCTGTCTTCAAAATATTATGGATAGACACAAAGTTCTAACTTACACATATAGGTTTGAGACAACTGGCAAATCCAATAGCATGCAAACAAAAGTTGGGGAGTTTTAATGTATGCTTAATTCACCGAATTTTTCCACAATCCAAAAATACAGGCCTTTCACTGCTTGTTGACCTCTGCTTGACCTCCATGGTGATTGGCAATGATTTTGCATCCATAATTAATTAGTTTGAACCTGTCTCATAGGCAGCCTTCTATCCATGCATGCTAAAAGGCATATGGTGTGCAAGGTTTGGGTCTTGTAGAAAATTGGGGGGGGGGGACTCACAACAACTGTATAATGAGGCTCTCAATAAAATACAGAGAATCTCTTTCTGTTTATGCAAGAACAGATGTTCTCCATGCTGCCATATGTACCAGGCAGGCTAAAGTTCGCACTAGTGCTGCACAGAGCTGTCAGTGCACCATGACTGAGACTGGTATTCTAGCTAGTCTGTTTTGCCTGAGGCTATGTCAGTCTGCTGAGCATATCAGTCCCAAGGGAACCGGCTAGCCTCTGGACTTCGAGGCAGAACAAGCCTGGGTGTACCCTCTGTTTAAAATAGACTACTTGGCCAGACCCAGTGTGTTCTTCATAGCCAAAACTGAGACAGTATAGTGCTTGTCTTGGTTCACAGGTACATGTACATGTAGTTTCCTTCTGTTAAAATTTGTTTATGTAATCAAGGAAGAATGACAGTTTTTCATTGCATGTATCATGGATGTATTATACCTCCATGCATGTATAGCCTCCCATTGAAATATACTATGTGTACACTGTACACGTATATGTGCATGTATGTATAACATACACATACATGCACACATACCCATCCATACTGCCCAGAAAGGGCTGACCCTCTCAGGAGTGGGCACTTTTCTCCGGTCCCAGGGTTGACTTTTCTCTGGTCCTAAGGGTATCCACTGTAGAGAGGTTTAACTGTATAAGTAAACACTGGAAATATTTTTTTCAATCTTTTTCTTTCTTTTCTTTCTTCTTCACGACCAAGTTGGTCTGGAAATTTTCTCAAGTACTACTTTTCCGAAAACCACCAAACTTGCTATGGTGACTGACCTAACCAGTGAAATTGTGCATCTCATTTGGAATAGTCATGATGTTTAAAAGTATGCAAATTTAGGGGAACTAAGGTTTTAAAAGTTCCATATCTTCCACACTATTGCAGATACTCAATATTGCAATCTGCATATATAGGTTTGTGACACCTGCCAACATAATGGACAGTATAAGTTAAGTAGAATTTCAAATTATGTAACTAAGGGGCTTTGAAAAATTTCAAAGTTGCATATTTCCAAAACTATCATACATAGACATACCATCCCAACTTCTATTTATAGGTTTGTGGCAAAGTCACATCCAATGAGCCATAAGCCAAAGTTGTAGGATTTTAATTTTTGCAAATTGGTGAACATGAAAAACGTTAATCTTGTTTGAATAGCTTCAAAGCTATTATAGATAGAGGTGCCATTCCTACCCCAATTTCTGGGTTTTGGCAAAGCCCTATCCAATGAACCGTAAACCAAAGTTTCAGGCTTTCAATTTATGCAAATTACACAAATACACAAAATTAAAATGTTGAATAGCCTCAAAACTATAAGAGATACTAGTTTCATTCAAACTTCATTTTATAAGTTGGTGACATGGCCACATCCAATGAACCAAGAACCAAAGTTGTATCATTTTACTTTAAACAAATTAGGCCAATGCACGAAATTTAGATTATGTTGAACAATGACAAAGTGTAGCATTTCAAACTGCTCTCATTTTGAACGCAGCCAGACAGATTTGCTGTGAAGCAAATCTTCTTTTCCAGTTGTTTTTCCTCGCATTCAAATTTGTCCCGAGTTTTTTTTCAGACACTATTATTCCGAAAAACCACCAGTGAAATTGTGCACCTGCTTTGGAATAACCATGACGTTTAAAATTACGCAAATTAGGGGCAATTAAATTTTATGAGCTCCATATCTTCCAAACTATTGCAGATAGACACAAAATTTCAAAGGGAATATGTAAGTTGGTGACACCTTCCAATGTAATGGACACTTAAAATGAAAGTTGTATCATTTCAAATTATGCTAATATCGGGGTATTGAAAAATTCAAAAGTTGGATATCTCCAAAACTATTGTAGATAGAGATGCCATTCCTACTTCAATTTTCTAGGTTTTGGGGCAATGCCGCATCCAATGAACCATGAACCAAAGTTGTAGGATTTTGATTCATGCAAATTAGCTGAATATGCAAATTTTAAATCTTGAATAGCTTCAAACCTATTCTAGATAGAGGTGTCATTCCAAATTTAATGTGTGGGTTTGTGGCACAGCCACATCCAATGGATCATGATCCAAAATGTACAATTTTAATTTCATAAGATGAATACAGGAAATTTAAATCTTGAATAACTTCAAAACTAATATAGATAGAAGTGTCATTCCAACTTCAATTTGTAGGTTTGTCATAGAGTCCCATCAAATGAACCATAAACCAAAGTTGTAGGCTTTTAATTTATGCAAATTAGGCAAATACACAAATTTAAAATCTCTGAAGCTTCAAGAGAGATTTGCTGTGAAGAAAATCTTCTTTTCAAGTTGTTTTTCCTTCGGCGTGGGCGAAGGGCTGGCCTTTTTGGCAGAGAACACGTTTGCAGGCAGTGACTCGCATTTGTATGCATGGATTTTTAAGTTTGCAATAAAGTCAGCATGTGTTTTGTAAACTTTCGTTTCTAACCCAGTGATTCGTATTTATCAAGTACACCGAGGAAGTTACTATGTATATATATATGTGTGTGTGTGTGTGTGTGTGTGTGTGTGTGTGTGTGTGTGTGTTTCTGTAATGGCATGACACCAAAACTGCCAGGCTATTTGTAACGACGGATACTGGTAATGCCATGACACCAAAGCAGCTTGTCATTTGTGATGGACAGATACTGGTAATGCCATTGACACCAAAGCAGCATGTCCTTTGTGAAGGACGGATACTGGTAATGCCAGGACACCAATCAGCTTGTCTTTTGTGAAGGACAGATACTGGTAATGCCAGGACACCTATCAGCTTGTCCGCGTGTAACGAAGGATACTGGTTGAACGTATATTTTAAAGAACTTTAAGAAAGAAGCAGGCCGCACAACCCCGCACACTGTACCTGCCAATGGTCGATTTGGTTATCACATATTGCCCAAGTCGCTGTATGTAATCGATATCAGGGTATACTTATTTTATGGAATGTGTAAATATTTACTTTTGATCATTTTTTGCGTTGTTTGTATGTGACCATACCATGTATGTTAGTATGTGTGTTCACACCCAATCTTCAACCTTGAATGTTTAATTACCAGCTGCCAGGCTTTGATGGGTGGTTTATATTTTCAAGTTAACTGACTTCATCAAGTGAATTTTTTTTATTTCTGAGTTGACACAAACTTTCAAGCATATTTTCCTATAATTTTCTTTATCTTTCCTTCTTTTCGTTTTGTCAGTCTTTTTCAGTGAAACTTGTCTAATATTTTCCCTGACAATGTATAAGAACTTACAAATGTCCTGGCTATAGTCCATAAATTACATTTTAAATCTTATGTCGAGAAACAAAATATGCTTATTGGGGGGTTTGAAAAATCAAATGTTGAGTATCGACTGCAGCAGGTATAAATGCGATAACATCATTGATGCACTTCACGAGCCAGTGCACATTATATTGAATAAAAACAAAACTGAAGTCCAATAATTTAAAATGTGAAAGAGGATTAGCCTATGTCTCAAATTTCAAATCCACAGTATCTTCAAAATGTTTAAATACAGCGATACCATTCCATTGCCTTCACAGTTTATCGAGCATTGCACATGCCATGAATATGAAATAAACGTTTTGGCATTTTAAATGATGCTGATTTGCACCATTTTAGATTTCTTCAAAACATTGTACATAGAGATTTTATAGAAACTATGCATGCATGCATGCATACATACATACATACATACATACATACATACATACACACATACACGCATACATGCATACATACATACATACATACATACATACATACATACGTGCGTACGTACGTACATACATACATAAATACATGTCATATGTGCGTCTGTGTGTGTCTTTGCGTGCATAATTATAGGCCTGTATTTGAGCGTTGCCTCGTATCCGAGTGATAGTATCGGTTCCCCTTGTTTTTCGGGTAGACAGTTTTATTCTCAACATTTTTGTGATGATGGGACAACCCCGTTTGTTATTCTGTCATCTGAAGGGTGCACTTAAAAAGTCTGATGCAATTTCCTATATATGGTAGTGCATTGGTTGGTAAGAAATACCTGTTTTCGGCACTTGTACCCAAGTACCGGCACATACTAATAATAGAAACAACAACGCTGAAGCCTTTATACAAGCACACTTTAACATTATTTTATGGCAAAAAAATCCAACCAACAAACAAAATTAGCAGATCTAGGCCTATGCAAGAAACACTGGAATACTATTCAGTGAGCTATAGTGAACCTTGCGTTACGAGGGAATATTTCTCACGCAGCGCTAAAAGTGTAATATTATGGCGATTAATTCCCAACAGTTGAGCGCTTGCAGTATATGATAGTTTAAAGACACTTTCAAGTATGAAGACGAGACGTGAGGACGCATAATATGATTAGGCCTATGTCGTGATCAGCAATCACAATCAGCAGGAATCTTGATTCAACCTTGCCGAAAGTATGAAAGACGCCACTTTCCGGAACCCTGCTTAGGCCTACATGGCGATCAAACAAGCTTATGTGGTCAAGCCCACACCACAATTGTGCAATTAGAATCGAATTGCATGAATATTATTTTCCTGCATGCGATTGAAAAAAATTAATGGTTCAGAAAAATATTGGCATTTGGAAGCTCATATCCCTCATCTGTACCGTGGCAGTCCATATAGTTTGCCTGCTAAACATGCTGAGGAACGCATCAGACTGGAGAGCAAAAGGCCTGCATCGCAGACAAGGCCACAATCTACTTTCCAACTAATGGTCAATTTTTTTATATCGAGAGGCCCCCGTGTTTATATACTTGTAATGGCCTGCAATAATTATTTGTTTCTTGGTCTCCTGTACTATGACCTCCTCCATCCTATTCCCTATTTAGCTCAGCTGATTGCCAATCAGCTGCGCTTATAGGATGGTTGTCCGTCCAAGACTCACATTTTCGGCTTTTTCCCTAAACCCGTTCGCCAGATCCACTTCAACGTTGGTGGCAATCCCCCTTGAGCGGTCTCTATCAATTTTATTCCAATGGTCACACGCCATTGATTCTTAATGATCGTTTCAATTCGAGTACATATCAGTTACTATTACATTCTGTTGATTACTATGTAAAACTCAATAGGTATTCCAATGGATATACATATTGTTTTTTACTTCTCCAAAACCGTATGCCAGATTCACTTCAAACCTACTGTAGGTGGGTGTTTACTGAGTATATCAAAATGCTCGTGTTCCGTTAATTTTTGGATTTTTAAAATTGTATGCAGTTAATTTGAAAAATCTTTTAAAACAATACTTTTTCAAAAATTGTGCGACAAACTGCTTCAATTTTGCATTGGACGACTTCTGGCAACCCCTAGGCCGCCCACTTGTTCAACAGGTGGTGATGCGTTTTGGTTTTTTTTATTATTATTTTTTTAGGGGGGGGGGGAGTGAATGTGTGTGCACTTTTGCTCTTTTCGACTTCTCCCAAACCGTGCCTCAGATTATGCTCAGACTAGGAAAGGTCAAAGAAAAATGTTCACTAGGTGGCGTTACTGTGGATCCCTGATTTTTAGTTTTCCTATTCGAATACTTGTCGGTCATAGCATAATTATATTCCTATTGATCACTTTTAAATCACTTGGGGATTGCTGCAATCGAGCCAATAAGTCGAACATGTGATTCCTATTGAATAGGAATCACATTTTCGACTTTTCCAAAACTGTCCAGTAAATCATCTTCAAACTTGGTTGTTTTGTACCCTGGGTGAGTGCCTGAGTATTTTTTTATTATTCTTTCTTTTTTCAAATGGTCATGCTCCATTCATTAAAAAAAAAAAACAATAAAGAAATTGTCATGTTCATTTTTGGCAAAATCTTAAAAACTCTTTTTCTCTAAAACCTCTTAGCGAAAGGCTTTCAAATTGCATAAGACATTTCCAGTTTTGATGCGTGCATGGCTGACCTTGTTCTCACAGCCGAAGTCGTAGGGCCACCAACTGAATGTTACTCTTCAGTTCATAAATTGAAAACTATTTGAGCTGTGATTTTTACGTCAGTGGTCATCTATGAGGGCCAGACGTAAACTGTAAATGAGTGACTTCATTACCGCATGCAGGGTCACTTTTGTGAATTTTACTGTATACATTTGATGACGTGAAATCTGCGTGAAGTAAGACGCATGCCAGCGTTTCAGGAAAATTACATTGACCTAGGTCATAGGACCATCTCATTTTGTGTAAGGTCAGACGAACACAGGACTGTCACAGTCCTCTTGTTTCCTTCCCCTAACCGTATATTATATTTTCGCTAATTTGGCAAATTAAAACCTTGTTTATTAAACCGGGTGGTTTGTCGCCACCTACAAGCAAATGATAAATTTGGAAGAAACCGATTCAGCTTTGCTTGCGAACTTATTTTTGCATACTTTCAGTGATAATTCTGTCGCATACCCTGATCTAAGAAATTATTTACAAAAGTGGATATCAGTCCCTGGAAAAGCAACCGTCTCAGACTCAAGCCAATGGGAGTTCTCTTTAATGAATAAAACTGTAAAATTCATTTTCACCTGATGCAGCTGCACGACGACGCCGTTTTCCGAAACTAGAAAATCTGCTGGTACTTTTCCTTATTGTCGATATTACGTTATTAATGCTGTTTTGCTGCTGTGGCCTTTGTGTGGTGGGCAGGTCTCGGCCCGTGGTTTGGGAAGCATGGGTACCGCCGGACCCGGTGTTTCCCAAACCAGCTCCACTGGTAACGTCGCTTTTCACTGAGGAGACGCTATTGTCAGTTGTGGAAGAGGAGCCCCCAGGTGGACCAATGACGTTCCTTCCCGATGAGCCACTGGAGAACCCTGTTAACGTTGAACTGAGAGATCCACTTAGGCTATTTAACAAAGACGAGCCTCCCGACGAACTAACTGCACTTTGTAGCAGAGCTTTGGTGCTGTTCACAACAGTCTGTGCCGACGTTTGGCTGCGCATTATGCTCTGGAGAATATTTTTAATGTCGGGATCAGTGTTTAGAATGTCATTGAAGTATGAACTGGGAAGTACTCTGCCTAACTGCTGCTTGAATTCAGTATTATTCTGAAGTTGCGATAGTCTCACTGGATTTATGTTGCACATTGTGACGGCTGGGAATGACATGGCCTTACTGAAAGTTACCTTCACCGTTGTTTCTACAGGGAAGCTGAAGTATTCACTGATGAGAGAACTGGCTTGACTTAGAAATCCAGCGAGTCCTCCCAGGCAAAGTATAATCCACACAAGCCGTCGAAGTGGTGCTCGGCTGCCAAAAATACGTGGAACACCATGTGCTGACGTTTCGTCGCCGTATTGCCGAACCGCCGCCTGGAAACTTGTGTTATCTTTGTCGCCCATTTCCAAATTGCGTATTTGCTTGATGAGGACCATTACATCTTCCTAGTCATCTTATACTTATACAATCCAACTACATTTTTCGTCTGTCCTGTTAATGCCCATGACAGTTTCCATTTGAGTTTTAAAACAATTCTCGGCGCGGCGAACAAGTGTACACGTATTAAATTCACTTATTCACAATAATGACGAATTCAGTTGTTTCCGCTGAAATCAAAGTTACGCAATGAGATTCTCTTTTTTCGTACATTTGCTTCTTGTGTACAGTTTAACAGGAATGCGTCTTTTGTCAACAATGTCAATTATTTACCAGCTGCATAAACCTACTATTTTGGTGGTCTTATGTAACACACATGTGCGAATGACGGCTAGAACAGATGTCAAATTCACAGCATGGTCAATTTTCACGGACAAAAGTTCAATATCTGAAGCAAGGGGGACACAGGCAACTGCTTGTTCCTTCGATCCGCGGTATTTTGAAAAAGTCTGTTTGTGGACCATTATTTATATAACAGGGAAGCGTTTGCGATCCAGTTCTGATTTGCGACTTTTCAGTGGTATCATAGCCCCGGGATCACAGCCGGTTTCTTTCTTCGTTGTGTGTGTGTGTGTGTGTGTGTGTGTGTGTGTGTGTGTGTGTGTGTGTGTGTGTGTGTGTGTGTGTGTGTGTGTGTTTTGTTTTGTTTTGTTTTGTTTGTTTGTTTGTTTGTTGTTTGTTTGTTTGTTTGTTGTTATTCCAATACCCGTGTACCTGCATGTATCGTGTACGATATGTATGATAAACAAATAACTGGTAACTCTACATTCCATTATGATATCATATGTATTATGGCAGTAAATTTGCATTCCATCATGGTATAGTATTATATGGCATCGTGGCATCAGTAAGCACTGGACATACCATCGTCGTCGTAGGGATTGTTATGTTTTTATCCACAAATTTCTAGCACAATGTCAGACGCCATATTTGTATATACATGGTGGGGGGGGGGGGGGGGTGAAAGTAAGTAAGTCTTTTATCGCCACAAAGGAGATCACAAGTGGCCTATTTGCCATAATACAAAGATAGACATTAGGCCCTATGATACAAAGCTAGCACCTGGAAATAAAACAATGCCAGATCTATATTAAATATGCTACTTGACCAGTTCAAGAAAGACATCAATGTGTGTGTGCATTTGTGATTATGCAGCATTCAAATGTTTATGTGTCAATATCTGCGCCATAATAGTAGCATGCACCAACGGGAGAGGTATCAGTCAATGTATTCCTTCATTGTTCACATGGTAATGCACTGTTAAGATCCATGTGTGTACAAGTGAATCGAACGCTGTGTGCTAAGTGTGCACTGTTATTTGAAAACAACAAACAACAAGCCCCTGCGACTTCTGAAATGAAAGTTTTGGCTAGGTCTATCGGAACTACACATTTCTAGCGTGTGGCGTTTGCTACATCTGCACATTTGTACAGAAACTCACCTGAGGGAAACAATACATTTGAGTAATGGTTTGACATGATTGCCGTAAATTTACATGACATGCACATCGTCTGGAAATTATTTATAGGCCAAAATAAGGTGGCTACGCGGAGGATATTTTCTCTTTCTAAATTATGACAAGGTCAAGTAAATACAGTACAATATCATTTCCCACCGCGTTCAGGGTCTTTGGATTCTAATAGATGGATATTGAGAAATTGCGGAGAAGAGTGGCAGCTTTTTTCTCTTCGCATGTATAAATTACATGTGTGGCTCTTGGAAGATTAAAAAGATATATACTTCTATCAAAATCTTAGTGATTGCTAGAAAGATTTGCTGGGAAATGCAGACAATTCCCTGGTCCCCCCCCCCCCCCTTTTTTTTTTGTTTCGTCGAAAGGCCATATGGCAGCTACTGCAATACTTGCCGGATAGTGCAAGAACCACTGACCAGCATTGCCAGCACGTCATAGGATCAGTTGGATGGGTACCAAGGCTGTCAGCGATATTTTGGGCGGACCAACACCTGTAATGTTTTATACACATTAGTGTTGACTACATGTAGGCCGATCCTTTATTCATACTGACATCTCATGTCATGGTATAATAAGAGCGCTCTCCTTGTTAAGCTCAAGTTCCAGTCTTCGCCAGAACGGTTTTGAGGACAGCATAGCATTACAAGTGCGATGGCTTCAGTTGCTGCAGATGTGAAGAAAGAGTAGTCTGCTTGGACATAGACAGAGAGTTTAATGTCTCATTCAGAGTCCACAAGACTTCGATATCAGAAATTAGAGGCAATCTGCGTATGCCACAACCGGTTACAACACACGGGCTTCTTAATGTTAACAGTTGGGCCTAAAGAGAAAAGAAGTGTCGAAAGCTGGCAAACTTGCTTGTGTTGGCAATCTCGTATCTTTAACTCTATACAAATTTACATTCGCTAAAATTGTGGTCTGTGGATATCTGCCAATGATTTGTGACCAGACATGATGCCATGGTTTTCACACATACCGGGCTCCGTTGGACATTTTTTTTTTTTTTTTTTTTTTTTTGCATATATAAAATAAAGTGACCATCTGGCCTTCGGGGTTCAACACTCAGTCATGTCTTCAGAGTTTTGGGCATATGAAAACATGAAGAAAGATGTAGTTAACACACTGCCAAGGTCACTCATATGCAATCATGTTTGGGTACTCATTAAGAAAAACACACATCAAATTTGGTTGGTGCAAGTCTACATGTTTAAGTTATTGTGTTGACGGCAATTTTAGATGGATGGACAGCATTATGACAACAATACCCTTTTAGTATGACCAAACGGATAAAAATCATGTTCTTCTCCTAAAAGTGTACTTTAGGAATGCTTATATTTGTACTATCATTTAAACAAGAAGACTATGGCAGTATTATGCTCAGCCGACCTTGCACGCATAGACTGAAGTGGTCTTGTGAACTTCAGAATATCAAGGTCACCTTTGTTTGAGACCATCATCACTGTTTGCAAGTCAGTCTATGCTCATACATTTTAAGTCATTTAATGAACAGTGGCAGAATCCAATGCTGCAAAGATATATGCCAAGGTGTCAGTTTGACCTGTCAAGGTCACTTAAGATCAAAATTATCAACATCAAAAGGAACCCGTAGGTGCTTTCCTATTGGTGTTTTTTGGTAACACGACCATATGATACACTATTGCTGGAATATTAGCCATTTTGCCAGTTGACCTTTCAATGTCTTTCAAGGTCAAGATCTACAACGCCAAAAGAAATATCAGAGTTACTTTCGTATCAATGTTTAATTGTAACCATGGCCCTAGTATCTGAAATTACCGAGATATAAGCCAATTTGTCCGATTTGCGAGCATCTCTATTGTACAGTAACAATGCTGATATGTACATAGTACCTTACTGATTTGTCCTAATTTATTTGTTGAAAATCAGAAAAGGACATCAAAATCATGTAGTGAACATATTTGGTGGAGATTAAATCCAGGAACAGTCCAGTATGTTTGAAAAGAATCCATCATATAGTTTCGAAGAAGTAAAAAACAATAAATGAAATAATAAAAAAAAAAACTGAAAAAATTGCGAAAAAAATGAAAAAAAAAATCACAGCGCCACATGTAGAAGTGTCTTTATTCAATTATAAAGTGATTGGGGAGGTGGTGTTGGGGACGAAGATTTTTTTTTAAGATTTTAACAAAACATTAACGAAAATCCATAACAAATCTAAAAAATCAATGGGACATGACTATTTACAACGCTTGGTAGAGACCCACTCATGGTTCATTCCCATCAACTTTGAAGTAAATATGGCTGCCAGTTTTGGAGAAGACGTCAAAAATGTGAATTACCATTGCAATCCCCGTTATATAAGATGCTACTCAATCGGAATGCACGCATTCTGACAAGTACCCAAACTGAAAATCTAGGCAAAAGTCGAGGACCAGGAGTATCACCAGCTCATGGACAACTTAGTTTAACCCTATCAGAAGCTCATTTCTACCACATTTTCGAAAATCTGGGTGCCACTATTTGAGACGCAACCAAACACAGTGAAAACACACAAATCTTTTTCTGACAAATTAGAAAAAAATGAAGTGATACCTGTTGCAAACATAAAGCTTTTTCGATTTCCCAATGCAATTTCCAAAAAAAATTGCCATTTTACAGGGTGGAGCAGTTTTGGAGATCTTTTCACATTTTATCCAAAAATCGTTTTTTTTTTTCGTTTTAAATCTAAAACTCATTGGAGCGTGCCCACTTACACAAAATTGGTAGAGACCCACCTAAAGTACATTCACACCAAGTTTGAAGTGAATCTTTTGACGGTTTTGAGAGGAAGGTAGTTTGAATTCCCGTTGCAATCCTCATTGGCTTCATTGCGATCAGTAAGAATCTATGCATTAAAGAACGAGAGCCCGAATTGAGAAATTCATCAAAAAAAGGGACGCAGTACATCACTGATTATTCACGCTTTATATATATCTTTATTCGTACACAGAAGGTACAATGTTGAGTAGAATAAAAAATACAATAAGTTTAACAACCAAGCACAAAAACAAGAGACGCTGATCATATTCTGGGCAAGGGGAGAACATGAGAATGCTGTCGCTTGGCCCAGCATACATGCATATAAATATCAATGAGCATACATTAGTGAGCCATCATTAGTATCAATATAGAAGTATATTGAAAGTAGAAATATGGATTGGTATCATTTACATGATTAAGACATTGACATAAATCCATATTTGTGAGATTACATCTATTTACTTGATACTTCGAACATATATAATTTAGTGAATTGCAAGTTGCCGATTGGCTTCCGTTCAAACTGAGTTGTCCACAAACCTTTACAATATCATTAGTACTATTCATTATTTTCCCAAAAAAATTCAAGAAACGTTTATGTAGCTGACTCTCTATTGGGAAATCTTCACAAATTAAAGGCAACAGATCATTATGACATCTAATATGATATTTTCCATACAAACCGAACTGCTTTTCTCCATGCAATAAAGAAACGATCAACTTGTTTTTTGGAATTTCCACAAGCTACATTTCCACCAAGTCCCTAAAAATCTGAATGGCCGTTTAGCTGTTCTCGATACGTCAAACATAGCAACAAGAAAAAAAACAAGAACAAAAACAAAATCAACAAACAGAACAAAAACTACCCCCCCCCCCCCCCAAAAAAAAAACCAACAAAAAAAAAACAAAAAACCCCAGGGTTGCATGATCAACCCGTCTTCAATTGACATTGATATTGAACCCAGAAGTTCCTATCTGGTCTAGGGGCACCTAGCAGTGTTCCTGCGTATTTTTGAAGCAATATGCCCAGCGTTTTAGAGATATTTGGTTTTAAGATTTTGCCCAAACAGCCCGACAATACATATATAATTCAAAATTAATGAAGCATGACCATTTGAAGAAACTCTACTGAGGCCCAAACCAAGGTCTATTCCCACCAAGTTTGAAGTGAATCTGGACGACCGTTTTGGAAAAGTAAAAAAATGTGAATCACCATTGCATCCTGAATGAAACATTTGTTTAAAATCAGCAATCTGCAGCATCACTACCTAACAAACAAGTTCGTTGGACGCTTCCACAATGAACTTATCCACCAAGTTTCAGCGCGATCCGAGATTTACATAGCAATCAGTAGATATGCATGCATCAACCAACAATACCTGAATGAAACATTTGTTTAAAATCAGCGATCTGCGGCATCACTACCTAACAAACAAGTTCGTTGGACGCTTCCACAATGAACTTATCCACCAAGTTTCAGCACGATCCGAGACTCTGGTTTGGAGAAGAAAACGCATATAGTAAAAACATACAACACACAAAAAAGTCATTGAAAAAAAAAGGAAAAAATAGCAGTACCACCTTTTGATCAGGTTAAGGTCTAGGGGTCCACAAAAGTGCCCCAGGCAATTTCAAAGAAATTGGCCAAGTGATTTTGGAAAAGATATTTTTAAGATTTGGTAAAAAACTGAACAACAAATTCATGAAAATATCCAAAAATCGATGTATAACTTGAGGTGAAGAGAGACCCAACCAGAATACATTCCCACTGACATCGAAGTAGATTTGGATTACAGTTCTGGAAAGGTCAATAAAGAGAATTACCATTGTGATCCCCATTGACTTAGTAGTCAATAGGAATGCATGCATCAGCCGACAAGTACCCAAATTGGAAAACAAAGCTTATAATCAGCAATCCGCAGCATCGACACCTTTTATACAACATTAGTTGACCCTTCAAGTTTCATTTCTGTCAGGCTTCAGCACAATCTGAGACATTGTTTTGTTGAAGAAGTCCAAAGCAGCGAAAACACACACAAATTAATGAAAAAAAGTGGGGCAAATTACAGCACCACCTGTTGAACAAATTCCGGTCTAGGGGTCCCCAGAAGTGTCTCTTTGCAATTTCAAAGCAACTGTGGCTGCGCTTTCACAGAAGATCAAAAAATCATTAAAAATCTAAATCATTGGAGTGTGATCATTTAAAAAAAATTTTGATAGACACCCATCCAAGGTATATTCCCTCTAATTTTGGAGTGAATTCGACAGATGGTTTTGGACAAGTCGAAAAATTTAATTGTGAACGATGGACTTGTATTTGTGTCTTTTTGCCCAGAACCACTTCCTAGTAGTCAATATCCTATTCCTAACACCTACCACATAACCTGAACTGACTGACAAGTCAAATAGTATATAAATTCTTTTTAAAAATTAGAAAAAAACAGCAGCACCACCTGTTGAACAAATTAAGTTCTATGGGTACCCAGAAGTGTCCCCCGTGCAATTTGGAAGCAAATGACCTGGTGGTTTTGGAGATTATTTTGAGATTTTGCCAAGAAAAGGACTGTTAGAGTCCTGTACTCAGGTTCTCAGCTGACCTTACATGCACAGACTGAAGCGGTTCCGTGAACTTGAGAATCATATTAAGATCACCTTCGTTTAAGACCACCATCACTGTTGCCAACTTGAACATATACCCTTACTGATTTTTCTAAATTTTGATAACTACTAAAATATGAAAAATGACAGCACTACCATGTAGTGAACAGATTTGGTGAAGATAAAGTAGATGTACATTCCCAAAAAGTCTGAAGAGGATCAAACTCTCGGTTTGGGAGAAAAAGTCAAGAAAAGTGAAAATGAACAAAAAAAAGTTCTTCAAAACTTAAAAAAATAATCGCAGCATGTTCGTTTGAACACTTTAAGGTCACCAAAAGTGTCTTTATGCAATTTAAAAGCAACTGGTTTGGCAGTTTCAGAGAAGGAGTTTTTTTTTGGGGGGGGGGGGTCTGAAATACACAAGAAACTTCGTAAAAAAAAATCTTAACATCCTTGGGGCATGACCATTTGAACAACTTTGATAAAGACCAACCTAAAATACACCCTGACTAAGTTTGTAGTGAATGTGATTGAAGGTTTTGGAGAAGTTGAAGGAGTGACTTGCCATTGCAATCCTCATTGTCCAACATAGTAATCCATAGAAATGCATGCAGTCACTGACTGGTACACAATTTGGAAAATTCATGAAAAATCAGGGATCCAGAGTATCACTATCAAGTAGGCGCCATTGTTCAATCCTCCCACAAGCTACATTTCCACCAACTTTCAGAACAATCTGAGTGACGTACCTCGAAAAGCTCAAAATGGGAAAAACACATGAAATGTGTGAACAGCCTATGCTCAGCTGACCTAAGCTTAGTCACAAAATCAAAGTTGCAACTGAATAGACCTGTGTTGAGCTTTAGCTGAGTCCATACAACATACAGAAAATAACATACTTTGTTTAAAGAAAACTTCATTAAAAATATAAATTTTACTGGAGCATGAGGAATTGAAGAATATTTAAAGAGAACTTTAAAAAGAACATTGCTACTTGGTGGAGAAAATACATGATATTGAGGATTACAATGTCCATTGACTTACACAGTACTCAAAAGGAAAGCTGCATTTACCCACAAGTACCCGAATTGAAAAATTCGTTAAAAATGAGAAATCCACAGCAGTGCCACCTAGTCACAAAGTTTGTTTGACCCTTTCACAAGGAACACATCCTCCAAGTTTCAGCTTACTCTAACAGACGGTTCTGGGGAAGAAGTCAAAAATATCAGAAACACACAAAAAATTAGAAAAAAAATCAGGAAAAATTGAAGTGTTACCTGGTAAACAAATTAACAACTAGGAGTCTCTTTGAGTATCCCTGTGTGAATCTGGTGAAGATCCACCTAAGGTACATTGCCACCAAGTTCTAATGGTTATCTGGATGACGGTTTCAGAAAAGTCTAAAACGTGAATTAGCATTAAAATGCCCATTGACTTGCATAGTAATCAATAGAAAACATGCATTTAATAATAAGTACCTGAACTCAAAAAAATCATTAAAACCAGGAATCCATAGCAGTGCCACCAAGTGAATAAGTGTGTTTCACCCTTTCACAAGGAACATATCCACCAAGCTTCAGCTTAATCTGAGTGATGGTTTGGCACAAGAAGTCAAAAATAGCAAAAACATATCAAAAATCCTTTAAAAAATAGAAAATTCCAGCACCACCTGGTGAACAAATTAAGAACTAGGAGTCCCTAAAAGTGATTCTGTATGAAATCAAAGCAATCAGGTGTGCAGTTTTAGAGAAGTTTTTAAGATTTGACCCAAAAAACAAAAAAACAAAATCATACAAAATCTTAAAATCAGTGAAGTGTGACCATTTGAATAAACTAGATAGAGACTGCCCTAAGGTACGTTGCCACCAAGTTGAAGTGAATCTGGCTGACGGTTTTGGAGAAGTCGAAAAAGTGATTTGTGGATCGGCGGACAAGGGACAATGGACCACCCTATAAGCTCAGCTGATTGACAGGTCACCTGAGCTAAAACATCCTGAAATCTTTGGAGCATGACCATTTGAAGATATTTGGTAGAGATCCACCCAAAGTAGATCCGGACTAAGTTTGAAGTGGACCTGGCAAATGGTTTGGAAGAAGTCAAAATTGTGGAGTGGTAACAGACAGACGACGGATGCAGACCCAGGTCAGCTAAGCCAAGACTTAAATGAATGTGTGACATATTATTGACATACAATTCCTTCCCATGAATTACACTAGAGCCACTAGATTTAATAAATAACTCAAACACTGGCATATACACATACATATATTTTATTGCACCATTTTCCTGCTTCATCCACATGTAAAAACAGCAATAAAACTCGACCTATAAATTATTTGTACAGACCACACTAATGAAGTTTTACTTCCAAGGAATTAGTACAATGTTCCTTCTCAACACCCTAGGAGAATGTGGTATTTAACTTAAGGTAGGACCCCCACTTTGAAAATTATAACCCATTCATTCCTCAATAAGCAGGGCATTCATGTGACTATGTTGACCTCAGTCGGCAAAAAAAATCCTCTGGTTCACAACTATTGTGGCAATGCTTTTTTAATCTATTTTTTAACAATGAATTTTGGTGATCTCAAAATTTATTTGCTTTCCATTGACCCTTTGCCCTTGAATTGAGTGACTTTAAATTTCCTCAGTTAAGCTGGTTTTTGTCACTGCTGAAATCAGTAAAAACCAATGAAATGATGTTTGACCACCAGATGGTTTTGGCCTGTTTAAAGAGAAAGGACCAGGAGACTAACCGCTGTTTGACAGCTTTTTCATCTGCCCTGGAGGTTATTTCTCAAGTGAGGCAGGGCCTGCTCTGACCACTAGCCAGTTTGCCAAATGCTAATGCTGCTTGAATTTGGTTCAAGAAATGTTTTAGTGGGTAAGATGAACTATGAGAGGGCCATGACAAAATCTTTTGTTAATTAAGCCTACATGTATGTTTCCAATTTTTACCACAGATTGAAGTCCACATCTGTCCCTGCACAGGGACCACGGTCTATAGACATCCAAAGATGCTTATCCATAAAGAGTAAATAGAAGGGTATTTTCAGTTATACCTGCTATGAAGGCCACCTGTAATAAAATACTGAATCTTTTCAAGAGTGCTCTTAGATGGCACTTTATTACAACTCTGTCGAGTTTACAGTCTACCTTCATTTTATGACCAGTTTCAACCTGAGACCCAGTGCATTCTGCTTGCAGCATAGATTACATTGAAGTACAGAGTGTAAATCAATCAATATTTCACATTTAACCCTTTCCTGTTCAAAATATGTCTGAGTCATTAGCATTCAGCAACACTTGGGCCCAAACTGGGCCCAAGCTGTTTCGAAGGAAACCAGTTGAGCTGAGGACTGTGTCAGTATGAAAGGTCTGGTCTGCAAATCCTCGGTAAAAATCTGTTCAATTAACGTGAAATTTAACTCTTTCAGTGCCATACTTTTGACTGAGCCAACAGCTTTCCTTGGTATGCTTTGGTTGCACACAAAGTGTGCCAAGGAAAGCTGTTGACCTGGACCTATGGCACTAGAGGCATGCCAGTACTTGAATGATAGGCCCTTTTACAAAGAATATTCATACAGCATCCATTTGATAATTGTGAGCAGTTCATTTTAAGCACTTAGAAAGCAAATGATGGGCACTTTTGAGTGATTTGAACTAGGTAGGTTAACAGTGCAGTGGAATATCTGTTTATACAGTGAACCTGTCTTCAAAGATCATTTGCTAGGGATGATCAAATTGTGGTCTCTCAGAGACAGGTGGTCTTTCAAAGGGAGGCATAAATCAGATGTCAAGTACAGAGTAAAGTATTCTGAAAGGTGGTCTATCATGCCAGGTGGTCTTTCATTAGGGTGGTCTCTCAAGACAGGGACCACTGTACAGTACTCAGTTACACAGAAAAAAAACTGTGAGTTTACCTGGGATCAATTGAAACAAAGGCAAATGCAATGCTTTTTGTCAGAATTGAGCCCTTCTTTTACATTAACATTGACTACACTATTGTAAATTGCTATGTTATACATCTTCACATTTTGTAAACATTGTAACCAGCATTTTAAGCCACTATAAGTAGCAGACCTGCATTACAGTATCTTTACATGTATATGAAAGTATGGTAATAGAAAATGTGCATCCACTTCTTTGAATAGGGATCACAATACATTCTTCCATTAGTCAATATGAAAGTGAAACTGTGCAACTCAGGTACAGTGCACTTTGCACTTGAAAATTTTTTTCGGGCCAGACTGAATCTTGGGCATAAATGTTGTACTTTATATATATACATGTACATTTGTATTTTACAAACAGATATGTTAAAAATTTATATGCACCTAATAAGGCATGTCAGATACAATGATACAATATTCTGTTTCAATGGCAACATGTAATTTTGGTGTTACATGACATTTTCAACCAATGAATGAACAAATTTTGTTTATGACCTGCTGCCCCAACTTGTAAGTGGTGGAAACCAAGAAAGACGTGACCTGTAGTACCACCTGGAGGCAATTTCATACCATTTATGTTGACAGTTTTCAGTTGTCTACCACTTAACTACAAAGGGCCACTGTACAACTGTACATGTTACTGAATACTGTGGCATCAGGCACACACACATAGAGCCACATGAACAGATCCCATGAGCATGAGCAATTTGCCACATGAAGATTGCTTTTTTGACTGAGAATTGTAGATGAGCTCTATAAACATAAAGATAAAGATCACATGCCCAAGGTCAACAACTTTCCTTGCCATGAGTTGGGCACTTGGTGCCCAATGCCAAGGAAAGTTGTTGACTCAGGTGTCAATTCAAGGTAAAAGGGTTAAATCAAAGGATACCACGAGCATTCCTGTATCAAATGTGTACTGTTACATGCATATCATGCTACTATTGAATGGCAGCAAATCAGTAGGTCTGTTAGAGGTAAATAGATCCTTTCATGAGGCAGCAACACTTGTATACATATGTCAGAGCCTTAAACCTTTCACTGCCAAGTTTTGGATCCTGTGTACCCAGACCATTATGGTTTCTGGAACTATAAGCATATCCGTACTGAACGAATGGTCTTTTCACAAGCAATATAACTCTGGCATCATTATCATAATTGACAGCAGTTCGTCTGGAGTAGCTGGAACTATAAACATGTCCGTCCTTAATGAATGGTCTTTTCACAAGCAATATAACTCTAGCATCATCATCATAATTGACAGTAGTTCGTCTTGAGCAGTTGGAGTTTATTAGCAGTCGGTACTGAAGGTGTTAATGCATCACCTTACCACTTGCACCCCTTCTCTCACATTACTTTGCTCTCAGACAGTGTGTCATATAAACCTGTTCACCAGTGGCTCCCTCTACATCCACTTGTGGCTTGTAATCCCATCCCATATTATACCCACCAAGCACCACCCAATACGCTCGGGAAATATCATAATGTGAGAACTCACCACTGAACTATGTTTTACATTTTTTAACATCCTGGTGTCACAATTTTGTCTGAACTAAGAATACACATTCTATTTTACCATTTTGCCATCATAAAAATGGAAGGGGTGCCAAGTAGGGCCAATACGGTACGTGAAACTGTCACTTGGAGCCCAGCTGCCCACTTTTCTCAGCCCAATAACAGGAGAGTCGTTCAGCACATGTCAATGTGTAGGTTTCTCTAATTTGAATTATCACTGAAAGTCTTTTGTTTATTCTTTGTCTCAGTCTGGTGTCTCAACTGTGTGGTCATTTTGTCACCTTATTCTGTTACCTTAGCTTGTTGCACAGCCATAAGGTGGACATAAAGTTGACCACGCCATCTACCTTAATTATACAGCAAAGTTTGAGAGCTGTGTGCATACGAATTTTAGTTTTTCTGTCAATCTACATTAAATACATGAATAAAACCACATTTTAATGAAGATTGTCATATGTGTATTCAAGCCCCACCTTTGTTTTCTTAAGTTGTCAATTCTATGAAGAATCTATTGTTTTAATTGGTCAAAGTTCAGGGTGGAGAAAAGGCCAATTTTGGCTGGTATAAATATCTGGGGAACTTGGGACTTTGCGCTCCAGAGCTGTCTTCCTGCACTATGGATTAACATTTACGAACTATATCTGTATTGTGACTCTGTAACCTGTGAGCATTATAAAAATAAAAATTTAAAACCTAGCAAGACCAGTGACAGGGAACCAAAACTAGGAGAGAAAGCCAGAACGGTTTCATATCGAGTGATACTCATCAGTGGCAGTTAGGATCAACGTGTCCCACTGCTTTTATAGGCAGGGGTAACGTTGCTAGTTGACGTTAGGTCAACGTCATGGTGGTCGTACATCATGACGCAGACTGACACTACCAGTCAACTGTTGGATTTAATGAGTTGGTGTGACGTCTCGGAAAACGACATCACGAGAGTAAGAACTGAATGGTGGTTGCTTTGCACAGAGTAAGCTCTGTGTACAAGGCCTGTTTTTCAGCCTTAAAAGGAAATGTCTTTCCATATTTAGTGGGAATAAAGGACGTATCAGACTGATAGCGATTGGAGCTTTATGGTGTTCCTAAGGTCAACTTTGAGGAAAGGTTGACAAAGAGGTTATGCTGATTCCCCTATAGCAGTATGATATGGTGGAGATTCTCGAGTATACATTTCTGGCCAGTTTTTAACAAAGAATGCTACAAAGTTACACATTTGTAGATAGCAAAATAGAAGTTTGCAGTGACTGGTTAAACAATATCAACATGCAGAACATGGCAGTCTTGACGGCCAAGTTATACACGTACATAAAGAAGTTTTCTTGATTGGTATCAGAGGACGCACAAAGTTTGTAGATGGATTTGGAAGTTATGCCATGTTAAACCAATTAAATGTGAAAGATGACGCCTCAGGAAAGTTGCACAGTGGCATTTCTTTAACACCTGTCTGGACCCACTTTAACATGGTACAATACATTAGTTGAAACAGACAAGAGCACTTGGGTCAAACTTTTGGCGGCACTCAAAGAAAGATATGCTATTAAAAACAAAGCAGACAATCCATCACTGCTTGTCAAAAATGAAATTTTTTATCAAATGTACCTCTTGCCTGGGCAGTCCCTTGAGGAATACCACAGCCAAGTGCTAGAAAAAGGGAAGAGGCTAGACAAAAAATGACAGAGACATAATGACCCGGTTTATTCAGGGACTTGCCTCAGAAATGGCCTTTTTCATGCGTGCAGGAGCACCGAAGATCATTTCCAGGCCCTCACTGCAAGCCACCTTGCAGAAAGTTATGGTTTTACACAGGATCAAAACAGAGCAGTAGTTCTTTCAGCCACATACTCCTACCGCAGCAAATGAATCCCTCTAAAGACCATACCATTTTCGGGCTCAGCAGCCCAAGCCACAAATGTTGCAGCAGCCTCAGTGAGTCTTGAGAACAAAATGAGCACAGATGTGGAAAAATCGTCAGCAGACTATACAGAACTGAAAGATCTTCTCACAACACTGAGTGTCAAAGTGGACAAAATAAACACTCGGTCTCAAAGCCGCCTCCAAAGTGTTAATGGAGGTAGGCCTTCCAACAGCAATAGCAGTCATACTTGTTACGCGTGTGGAGGGACCCACCTTGCTCGTGTGTTTAACAAAATTCCAGATGGCAGTCCAGGTCGCCCTGACTTAACTTGCAGACTCTACAATCAGAATGGACACGGACTTCCAAAGTGTAAGCTGAATAACAGCTATGGCTGTGTAGGGGAGCATGCCTTTGTAATAGGAATACTGTTGATTCGTTAAACAAAACATAAAGTAACTTTTGCAGTCAATTTCTAAGATTAAGAAAAGGAAGACATTTATTCTATACTAAAAAGAGCTTCACGGAGTTGTAGGTAATCAAATTTACATAGAACATTATAAAATTAGGAAAATATAGTGTCAGTGTATCTTAGGCTTTTTGCCCAGTCATTCAGTGATAGAGTCATATCAATATATTTATCATCGAAAAGCTAACAAAAATCAACAACAATTTTAACTCCACTATGGTCACAGGTCTTGGTCAGTGGTTTTGGCACTGCCTGGCAAGTCATGCTGTAGCTGCCCTTGCAGCAGCTGCAGCATGACTTGCTAGGCAGTGCCAGAACCACTGACTTAAGACTATAGGCATGTTGGTACTTGAACAAAAGCTCTTTTCATGAAGAATTTAAATATGCAATTATCATCTTAAATCTAGGTAAATATACGGAAAAATCAGGGACTGGTATGGAACGAGTTAGACTTATTCTGTGCATGTTGGCAAACTTGTGTTTGTCCTACCAGAGACCTGCTGTTTGTAACATGCCCCCAGTCCTACTTTGACTACTGAATACAAGGTGAATGGTATAAGCCAATTATATGTCGCACTGGATTTGTGTGGACCTTGTTTATTTTGCCATTTTAGTACACATGATCAATCATATACCATGAATTTCAATTGTGATTAGCAAGCAGCAGTGCTGAAATTTGTCCTCATGTAAAATGAGGTAATTCATTTTATGGCTTCATGTTTGTGAAAGATTAGCTTGACGGATCTGAACTGTTTTTATTATAATTGTTAGCTTTACTTATGAAGCATGAAATGCTTGCGCTTAAATCCATGTTACATTTACTAGGTAGAAGGGTATAGTTATTGCATTTACTTGGTACTTGAAACTTTGTGAAATAATGTATGGTGTCATAGGTTCTCAAAATTTTGCTGTCATTCACAATGAATCTAAGTACAACATAAGTGAAATTATTTCATTGTTTTATTTTTCACATGAATCATGAACTGTATGGTTAATTGATGTTGACATAGATCTTTGTTTACAGCCCGATAATAATGTATGGTGTCATAGGTTCACTCAAAATTTTGCTCTCATTCACAATGAATTGAAGTTCAGTGGTCCCCCTCTTATAAGGCCACCCCAAATGCAGCCAAAAAGTGGCCTTATAAGAGGGGTGGCCTCTCTTGAGGGGGAGAATATAATGGAAATAGCCTACTTTCTGCACAAGAATGCTGGCCTTTCAAGAGGGGTGGTCTCTGGTGAGAGGGGCCTTACAAGAGGGGGACCACTGTACTATGTAAGTGAATTTATTTCCTTGTTTTGTTTTTCATGTGAATCATGAACTGTATGGCTAGTTGACGTTGACCTAGATCTACACTGACGGCCTGATACCACTGTCATTCCATGTGATTAACTGCACAATGAATAGATATATATCATAATTGTAGACTGTAATAGTGTAGATAAAACTTGTTACAAGCAAGTAAGATATCTAAGCTGTCACAAAAAGATCATATATATGTGTGGTATGTTCCACCTTTTCCTTCCAACATATATAGATCTATAATATGTAATAATTCACTCTGACAAGAAAGTGGTGTTACCTTAAGCTCGGACTTCAAATTAACAAACCTACATGTATCTGAAATTTGTTTACAAAGATTTTTCTTTGCCCGGGGGCGTTCTGCACATGTGAACATGTAGGTTTATATACTTTGAATTCCTCCGAAAGTCTTCTGTTTAGTCTGTGTCTCAGTCTGGTTTCTTGACTGTGTGGTCATTTTGTCACCTTATCTTGTAGCACACCCAAAAGTTGGACATGAAGTGGACCACACCATGGACCTTGTTTGTACAGCAAAGTTTGAGAGCCGCATGCATAAGAATTTTTATTTTTCTGTCAATCTAGACAAAATACATGGCATTGCATAAAACAACATTTTATTGAAGATTGTCACGTATGCGTATTTTAACCCCACCTTTGTTTTCTTAAATTTGTTAATTTTATGAAGACTCTAGTGTTCTAATTGGTCAAAAGTTAGGGTGGAGAAAAGGCCCAATTTGGCTGGTATAAATATGTGGGGAACTTGTGTTCGCATGCTGTGGAGCTCTCTTCCTGCTTATGGATTAACATTTATGATCTGTATGTGTATTGTGACTCTGTAACCTGCGAACATTCAATAAAACTGTGAAACTGCATATGCAGTGTGCCAAGACTTCATCATTTTCTGCCAAAGAGCTGATTCCCCTCTAGCAGCAGGATTCAGTCCTCCCTTTTCTGAATGGCCATTCTGACTTGAAAGAATATAATCAAAGAACGAATTACCCCTGGCGTCCAACATTTTTCCCCCTCAATTCTGCACTTTTTTTGAGACTTCACAGGTGTCATAATACAGTGTAACTGCACCAAAAATTTGATAATGCTATGATGAATCCTTCTTGAGATATTATGGTAACAAGATTGTCCACGTGTGTGCCACTCAGACAGCCTTCAAATAAATACTTCAAAAGTTTTGTAAGTTTAAAAATAATAAAAGAAAGCTGGTTTTCAATAGGAACATGGGCCATTATAACCTGCATCTCTGATAAAAATTTGGTGAAGCTGCAAGGCATCCTTGTTGACATATTATGGTAACATCATCCCCTTGTGCACCACTCAGATGGCCTTCAAATAAATATTTTAGAATTTCAACACAAAAAAATTATAAATACAAAAAGGATGTTGGTTTTAAACAGGATCTGCTCCATCATAAGATGCATCTCTGACAAAAAGATTGGTAAAGCTGCAGTCAATATTTTTTGAGATACCACCGTGACGTCGTCAGGGTTGATGCCACTCAGACGCCCTTCAAATAAATAGTTAAAAGTTTCATAAAAAGTTTTAAAATAATCAGAGAAAGCTGGTTTTCAATAGGAACTTGGTGCATTAAAAGGTACATTTTTGACTAAAATTTGGGAAAAGCTATGGTGAACATTTTTGAGATATCGCAGTAACGTTGTCAAGTTTGACACCACTCGGACGACTTTCAAGTAAATACAAAAGTTTCATAAAGTTTAAATATTATCAGAGGAAGCTGGTTTTCATCAGGAACCTGGCCCATTACAAGGTGCATCTCTGACAAAAATTTGGTAAAGCTACGATGAATATTACTTGAGATATCACAATAACGTCATCAGGGACGACGTCACTCAGACGACCTTCAAATAAATATATATTACAAGTTTCATAAAAAGTTTAAAATAAATAGAGGAAGCTGGTTTTCTATAGGAACATAGTCCATTATAAGGTGCATCTCTGATAAAAATTTGGTAAAGCTTTGCTAAATATTTTTTGAGACTGCTGTAACATCGACAGGACAGACGGATGACTCAGGGAACAACAATACCTTCCGGCACTTTATGTGCCGAGGGAAAATACCAGATCAGGAGTACAGTGACCCCTCAAGTGCTTGAGAAATGTGTAGTGATAAGTGGGTTAGCCTCTCTTTAAGGTGGTTCACAAACAGAATATACAGTGAAACCTCCCTATACCGAACACCCTTGGGAGCGGAAAAAGTGTTCAGTATAGTCAGGTGTTCAGTATAGGGAGGTTTTATAGCATTGAAAGTATATATTTGGGATCGAGAAATGGTGTTCAGTATAGAGAGGTGTTCAGTATACGGAGGTGTTTAGTTAGAGAGGTTTTACTGTACCACACTTGCTGCATGAACAAGTGGCCTATGCAGAGAGGATCGCCTGTTGCCATGGGGGCAGGGGGCAGGGCTTGTATGATGGAGACCATTATACTACAGACTGCTTTACATGAAAGACCGTATGTCTTTTTCAAAACGACCTAATTGAGATACTACAGTCTTTTCTCTCATATATTTACCTGTATTTTAAGACCACTTATAATGAGACCACTTTTGACTTGCAACTGTACCAATTTTTAAGCAACAGGCTCTACAGTGTTTGTACTTGTATAGTGTATTTCTCCCATATATAACGGCCTGGCCAGTTGTAAAATTACTAGTCAATTAAAATGATCCTTGACATATCACTTGTATTATTGGTGTATATTTTAATTTTACGTTCAGCGGTAAGTCAAACTGTTCTTATCTGAACCTGTACTAAACAAATTTAGAAATTATGGTTTGTTTGACAGGTATTCTTCTTCCATAATGAAGCTCTGCATTCATAAGCAAAACTTTGCGTATTTAGCTAATTCATCATTGGCTGTGTTCATATCTATTCATTATCATGTGGGTTGTCTTTGCTGAATATTTAGCTTAGACAAAGAGCCGCTACTCGGAGAGACATGTACAGGTATAGGCTCCGAAACATGTTCTGAGTAATTACCCGCTGAAGACCCTTTAATTTAATTGGGCTAATACAGCCTGTGTCAAAATTCTACAGAAAAACATGTGTAATATGGACAATGGTACTTCCATATGCATATAGGTTAGACAGTGATAGAGAGTAAAGAGTTTGTACTGCGGAATAGGGTAATGACTATTTGGAAGTGGTTCTGGACAAAAAGACACAAATACAAATATGTATATATAACATATTTTACTGTGTAAAAAAAGAGCTTAATGTAGAATGTTTAGCTTAAATTTAGCTTTTTCTGGTCCTAGTGACACCAGGGGCACTTATTAAAACATAGGCCTTCATTGGGATGAATACAGGATTTCTCATTTGATGGGCCTCTATTAGAGACCACTTACTTGATGAGACTACTTTGACCTGTGCTGGAGTGGTGTCTCAACAGAGGGACTACCGTTGCCATGGTAACAATTACAAGGTACGGTGTAAATTCATTATAATGACACCATCTATTCCCTAAGAAATGTGTCGGATAACTGAATATGTCCGATAAATGAATCAAATAAAAAAAGAAAACAAACTTTTTCCCATTAAAAATTTGTGTCAGAATATTGAATATGTCGGATGTTTGAGTGTCGTTATAATGAGGTTTTACTGTGCAACAAGCTTTTATAAGGAAGCTGACCCAGAGTTTAACGCAAAGATATGGTTGCATTGTGCCCAAATCATAGTCAGGAAAGTTGCTCAATCTATCCCCAGCTTAGCAATGAAAATATTTAAGTAAACCCTTTCACCATTCAATTCAGACTGAGTTACCAGCTTTCTTTGTCATGGGTTGTGGGTGCTTAGCATCCAACCCACATCAAGGAAAGCTGTTGACCTGGGACACATTATGGTCTCATCTACAGTTCTTATTCAAGTTGTTTTTCATTACAGTTAAAACTGGTCAAAAACATTGGAGCAGACAGCATTTGACCAGCAGCGTGATTTGGCTAGTTTAAAGCGGGCAAAGGTTACGTTCAGAACTTTCTAGTTCATACTGCACAAACAGAGCTGTCTCGGGATATCACCCTGTCATGGCACACTGTCACATCTAATCTTTGGTAATGTCCTCCCAACTTTGTTGGAAGAGGCTAAAATGTAGCAGGGAAAGGGGGGATAGGTGGATAAATTTTGTGAAATGACTTTTTTTCTGTACTCTTTGTAAATGCACCGGTGCACATGCAAAACAATCTGAAATCTTTTGCCATACATGTACATATTTTAATCCAAATGAAGCAACAAATATCAAGTGTCCAGTCAATATAATTTTGTATATAAATTTGGTAATGCGTCCAATCTAAATTTACTTGAAAAAAAGTATAAAAAAACTAGGTAAGAAAAGAACAATTGACATAATTTGCCCCCTTTTAACTTATTTTTCCTGCATCTCATATTCTACCTGTAATCATACAGCCCTCTAATAAAAAAAAAATACAATGCACCCTATTTATCATAACTTATCACTATATATCTAAAACAGGAGGTTTGTGTCATGAAAAACCATCAGCATGATTGTCATATTCCACTTCCCTGCCCAACAGTCTGTCAGCATTTATTGTAACTATGGCAACGTCTCGTGCCAGTTCCTTGCACCACTTTTGTGTCTTCATCAACAACTGCTGGGTCGGTTGCTTTAACACTTCACTGGGGAGTTCCCTGGTTCTCTCTCCCAGAGTGAGGCTGTGTTGTAAGTTACTGGCCAGCTGTGTCTGGTCTGACCACGATGTACATCTGTATGGCTCCTGCCCTATGCTCATTGGTCGGGGCTCTGGCAGAGAGGCCAGCCTTCTACATAACTCTTCTTGGCAGCACCTGTAATAAAAGGTGTGTCTTAATTTTTTATTTTGCAGTGGGGAGAGTCGGATGGATACATGGAATCCCAACATTTCAGCAGATAATGGACATTTACCTTCAAAATGTGTCAAATGGCATGGACCAACATAGCTGACTGCAAACAGATTTATCAAACTACAGATTGATCAATGCTGCCACCTGGTGATAAATTTGTTACACAACACAATAGATGGTATAAACTCAGCGAACTATGGTCACCAAAGCTAAAAAGTAATCAAATTGTTTGGAATGAATACACTTTATGACCAAATCTTAGTAACACACTTGGTTTTCCATCAGTATGTCCACAACATGACAGCTGATCACCACAGTATTACCTACAGAGAAGGTCAGAGAATTGGGTGGGGCATTAATATGTATGTCCTATAATAACAGACCTTAAGTGCCAGATGATTAAAATCTTTATCTTATATTTCTTTCCACAAATATCCATAATAATAATACCCACATGTAACTACTGAAAATGTAAGTAAAACTGGAAGAGAAGATTTATTACCAAGCAAATCTCTCTGTGTGCTTCCAAAATTTGCATAAATTCAAATGCTACAGCTTCTGTTTGTTGTTTATTTCATGTGCCTTCAGCACAAACCTATGAATTAAATTTTGAATGGCACTTCTACCTATTATAGCTTTGAAGATATACAACTTTTCCAAGGGGCCATAGTAGCAATTAAAAATTTTACAACTTTTATTTATGGTTCATCGGATGGGGATACTCTCTAATACGGGGCAGATGCTATGTGGCCACACACATTGTGCAAGATTATTAATACATACCTTAAAGACAAAGTTTGTGGCCACATATCTGGCCATGTAAAGTATTTGTGGCCACATGTATGTCTTTATTAGGCTCTATTCCATCATATAAATACATTGGGATCCCTGTTCCAGGGTATCACCAGTATCAGTAGTGGGGTCCATCTGGGAGAGGAATCTCATTGTATCTATTTGACAAAATAAAGCTATTCTAATATGGCAGTGGTGATAGTGGTCCCATTTCATTACTGTAGCCATTATATCTGAAAAATCTGCCCTGTGATGTAACAATGTAATTCATATGCATATACACTTGCCCCAAAATGACCCAATTTTCACTTGAAATCTACAACGTCCTGACTTTGATACAAATACGCAGACTCCTCTTTCTTTGTATGCCAGTGATCGTGAAACTATCAAATATGCACGGACCTTGCAGTGTTTGGGCCTGTAATGTACACATCATGTGTAACCTTTTCTTTGTAAATCGATTATTCTAAACGAAGATAAATCCATTTTGATCATGATATGATCATCCAGCAGCTCAGATTTCTCGGAATAGACATCTGCAAGAAAAGCTGGAGACAAGAGGCAGGCAGCAGAGGGAAAGGAAAAAGAAAAGGGAAGAAAGAAAGAATTTTGGGGCAACAGAATGTCTGTGTTGGCACACAGACATAATAGTGTTTATGTAATCTCCTTTGTGACTGATATGACCCTTCCTTACTGGGGCTCAAAGGTGTGTGTGTATATGTGTGTGTGAGAGAGAGAGAGAGAGAGAGAGAGAGAGAGAGAGAGAGAGAGAGAGAGAGAGAGAGAGAGAGAGAGAGAGAGAGAGAGAGAGAGAGAGAGAGAGAGAGAGAGAGAGAGAGAGAGAGAGAGAGAGAGAGAGAGAGAGAGAGAGAGAGAGAGAGAGAGAGAGAGAGAGAGAGAGAGAGAGAGAGAGAGAGATGTCTGTGTTGGCACAATTAAAACAAGAAGCATGTTGATGCACATAAATACCTTAATGGCCATTAAAAAAAAAAAAGACACACACACACACACAAACACAAACTTCTCCTCTGGTATTTTGCACCATAGCCTTCCAGAAACAATATCTGGCATCACTTTATTAGTTGTCTGCACATAAGGAGTGGCTTTTTACTTGCCTTATATTGTGCATCAACTCCTTCATCTCCACAGAGCATTTTCGTGTGTCTGCCGCCAGGCGGTGGACCTGTTGCCAGGCTGCTCGGTCCTCCATCAGGCAGCTCTCTGTGACAGACCTCAGCTCTCGCTCCTGTAGCACCTGAGCCTTCAGCTGTTCCACTTGCTCACACGCCTGAAAGTAGAACACAACACACTCAGTGTTTCAGTTAACCCCCAATTCAGGGTATATTACCCTTTCAAAACTTGAAATACCCACGAGAAAATTCTGGAGGGTCACAAGTCTTGTTTATTTACATGTAACACTGACACTGGTCATTGCAGACAACCGTACATGTTTTTGTTTTTGTCTTTTTAAATAAAACTTGCTTGATCAGTATGGGAATTAGATATTTAAATTCCTCAGGAAACTAGCTTCAAACTGGCTACAGTTATAAAATTCACAGGGACAGCCCAGATTTGCCTGTAGGTGGCACTACAGGTAACATCCCCTCAGTATTCACGTGTGGTCGGTGGCAACACATTGGGCATAAATCAAACCTGCTTCATTCATTGGTTGAAAATGTCATGTGATACAGGAAACAGGTGGGCCACCTGGTGTTGTAAACTGTATTTTGGTCATTTTCAAGGCAATACAGGTGCAAGTAACAACCATATTACCCCACATCCAGAAGAATACAGGTGATAAATATGATGGCAGATACGAGAAACATGCACAAATACCTTGCTCTATGTATCAGCAAATGTCAACTTTTCCCTCCATTGAAAATATGTACTTTAATTTTGTTTTCACATCACCATCACCACCATCACGATCATCATCATTATCATCATCATCCTGATGAAAATAGTAAGAGTAAGCAGTCATTATGGCAAAGGTAACAGTACTGTACTAATAACAGTACTGATAATAACAACAAACAATTAGGGATGACACTACCTGTGTTACCAATGAAAATCATATCATCCCTTTCCCCTTCCCCTTGAACCCTTCAACCACCCAAGACCCACCGGGGGTCATATGTCATTTGCTTCAGCATTTTCAACAAATTTCAACAGTATTGAAAAACAACTTGACTGAGCATTGGAGATAAGGTCTATCATGATTACCTGTTCCAGGTAAAATGTCTTTCCTTGTCATGTGTTGGGTACTGAGTGTCCAACACATGACAAAGAAAGCTGTTGATTGACACTTAATTGAAGGTGGACAGGGTTAAATCAGCCTAATTGGCTGGTGGACAGGCAGCACCTGCTTCATTGTTTTAACTAATTTTAACCCTTAAAGTGCTAATCATGGCTATAGTTGCTTTCTCATAACTGTTAAACATATAATGGTTAAAAGATTCAAATTCCTCATAAAGATACCTTTCATTCAAATACCAGCAAGCCTCGTCTAAAGCAAAAAGTAGTTTCAGTCAACAACTTTCCTTGGGACACTTTGCGCGCAATGCACACAAAGTGTCCCAAGGAAAGCTGTTGACTCAATCCTAAATCACTATAAGGGTTAACAGCAATTAAAAATGATCTGAATAGGAATTGTAGATGAGACCTATGAAGATAATATCCCCAGATCAACAACTTTCCTTGCCAACATCCAAAGAAAACAGTTGATTCAATCTTTTAAACGGACAGTCTTAATTCAAGGGGGACAGTGTGAAAATATAAATCACTTCAATGGTGGTTCATTTGTTTCCCTTTTATAAGGAGCTCTTGACCAGAGGCCACCCTCTCAACAGACCCCCCCCCCCAAGGCTATGCCTTTTATAAGACACATAGGGTCACATTTCTAGCACACATGGAGTGACCTTTAAAAAAAAAAAAAGTTTTAAAGAGGGCCTCACATGTTACTAATCTAAACCTTTCACTATCAACCTACTCAGATAACACGATACACAAAATAAAAAAATATGCCTCTATTTATATCCTAGAATAATGTGCAAATTGTTTGTGGCCATATTGATGGCAGCCTATCTCTGCCAGGTCTATACATATTGACACTGGCCGACTTCCAGCTACAACTCTATTTCTATAGCAGTATGTTATTTACGTACTTGCCATTCCTGCAGTGTTGATCTTTTATTGAACTCTCATGACAAAGTGGGGCATTCTTCTGGTGTTTTAACCCTTTCCCCTGTAATTAAGATTGAGGCAACACCTTTCCTTGGCATGGGTTGGTCACTAAGTGTCTGTCATAACTGCTCAATTCTCATACTATAAGAGAGAATATGTACACTGATGTACACAAGTCCTGGTTTTTTGTCCAATATGCACTAACTCATTCCACCCTGATAGAAGACCAAGTCAACACCTTTCCTTGGGGCGCTTTGGGCGCAATGCGCCCAGAGCGTCCCAAGGAAAGCTGTTGACCATGGGCATATAATTTGGATTGATCTTCTATGCAAGTTTTATCCAAATTTTTTTCTAATTGTCCCCAAATTAGTAAAATACAATTAGCAGAAGACATTAAGATATTGGAGGGAAAAAGCATCATTGGCCTGGAATGAGTTAATAAAATGCACTGGATGTGGGATTTTCAGCTAGTTTTGCTATAACCTGTGGTAATGCTACAAATATCCTCCCAGCTTTACTACAGTGGAGCTGCCTACAGCACCAATATTGCAACAAAAATATTTTGATGTAAACTTTTCTCAAGGGTCAACAACCTAATGGTGATTTACAAGCCTGGCATGGCACCCTGTTGTTCCAGACCCTGCGAATAACCAAGCTGAGTTAACACTCTTCCACACAAATTGGTCAGCAACAAACATCCTTAAAATCTTGTCTGACTTTCTTTTCTTTCATCTTGTTCTCTCAATTTTAGCAGAATGCTCCAGAAGACCACAACACTCAAAATTTACAAGTCAAACCCTTTCCTGGACTTACTCAGTGTGTATACCTAGAGCAGGCCCAGGAAGGCTATTGACATACTCCTATAGAATGAGAGTATGGCCGGCTAAGAGTCAACACCGTGTATGTATAGCATATGGATTAACCTGGGGCTGGGCTGCTTTATATATTCTACCATTGATCTGTATTATGTGTACTCAGGTACAGTAGTCCCTCGATCTGTTGGCAGATCACCCCCAGGGCAGGGCAAGAGCGGCCATGTAAGGCTGGCGGCCTCACATTGAAGGTAAAATAACATGAAACCTGGCAAATCTGGTCTTAAAAGGAAGGTGGTCTCTTAATGAAGGGTCTCTCTCAAAGAGGGACTACAGTTCTGACATCTTCTACACTTGCTTCAGGTTGCACCTACAAGCTTTCAGGGGTGCACTAGAAGTTTCAGATGGACAAAATAACTGAGCATGTCGCTCTTTGACTCTGAAATGTCCATAACAATATACAGTGGTACTTGCTATATGTGGCCACCCCTTCTGCCAAGAAAAAGTGACCACATATAGCAGGTGACCTGTCACCACATGTAAATTTTACACAGAAATTGACTCCTATGTCCAAGGTGACCACAAAAAGCTATGCAGCTGCTCACGGCAGTGGTTGCATACAACAGGTACCACTGTAACTGATCTCCAGGTGATCTTCCACCACAACTGGCCTTAACTTCTTAGGTTGACAACATTGAAAATACTACCATTTTTTCAAGGTGAAACCTCTCTTGAAAGACCACCCCAGGGATGATGAAATTGTGGTCTCTCAAGACAGATGGTCTTTCCTAAGAGGTATAGATAAGATGTATACAAAGCAAAGTATCCCCAAAAGGTGGTCTTTCAAGACAGGTGGTCTCTTTAGACAGAAACTGACAGAGACCAATGTCCTTTAAAACAATTCTACCTGCTATCAAAGACCACCCGTTAGGAGAGACCACATGCCAAGATCAACTGGGATCCTCTTTAACTCATTCCACTCTAATGACGCTTTTTCCCGCTAATATCTAAATGTCTTGTGCTAATTGTATTTTACTAATTTAGGAATTTTTTTTATAAAATTTTTGATGAAACTTGCATGGAAGATCATTCCAAATTACATGAAGTGAAAATAAGAATAAAGTAAAATTAAAGCAATTTACACCATGTGGTCTCTCATCAGAGTAGGTATCACAAAACAGCTTATGTAGCATTATGTGCAAAGGTGGTTATTAGGAGAGGGGCCACTTTACTGTATTCTGTAAATTGCTTTATTTTCACGTGTATGAATTTTCAGTTTTTTATTTTTGACATTTCAATGTGGTTTTCATTTCACTGTTTTGGACATAATTCCTACTAAAATAATGTTAAAATACAATTTTACTGTGTTTTTATTTTCTCGGCTTTGTGCCATCAGCGAAATAAACAAAAATATAAGAGGACAGCAAAATCAAAGCAATTTAAAGTATATGTATCATTGTTTGTCAAGTGCGATCCTTCTCTTGGTACATGTATGTTTCAAGAACTGTCCCTGGGTATTTTGCCTGCTGCGCTAACCTTTCTTCATTTCTTTTGAGTTATCGCCACGAGGCCACTTCATGGCACCTTTTCAGAAACTGTCCACTCAGCCAGGATGACGTCCTTCATCAGTGGACTGCTCCTTCTAAGCTGGTCCCCCTGTTCCACTCCACTGACCAGCCCAACCTGGCGTGTTTGGACAGATCCCCAAGTACAGTTTTAACCAACATGGAGGGGCCCGAGTCCGGTAACACCTATGCCCTGACCCCAGGCTGGCTTGTTGACGACATCAAAGGTATGTGGATAAAAACCTTTCATTTTAATCCCTATCTTATTGTCATCACACTGTCACACAAACTGCACCACTGAAAACGTTGTATGCTAACATTTTTCTGTGGGGAAACACAGGGGATCTTGACAGGAATGTGCTTCAATATATGACCAGTAACACACGAGTGTGTATTGTACGAGTGGTGGTATACAAAAAGTATAATAGCACTTTATGTATCTTGCTGGTTGCTGTTACGGTGGTGAATTTAGCTGCCAGTCAATGTGGGACTATTCACATTTATGTATCCAAGCACACATGGTATTTTGCCTGTTTACTTGTGGGTTCATGTAAACACTTCTATCTGCCATCTGTCAGTCCTATACACACCTGTAAACATCTGATATGGAACAGGGAAGGAGATGGCCCAAAGTGGAAAAAATTTTTGTTAAAAATTCCAAACAGTATGGCAAACTGTTGGAAAATGTCCACCAAATGGAGAGACTAAACATATCACACTCCTTGTTTTGACAGTTAAATTTTTCACTGAGACCAGCTGCTTTATGTGACCACATTGACCAGGTCCCTTACTCTACCTTCACATGTTTATTTTACCTCCAATGAGGGCCACCTGCTTTAACCCATTCCATACTATGGTGACAGGCCTTGGTCAGTGGTTCTGGCACTGCCTGGCAAGTCATGCTGCAGCTGCCCTTGCAGCAGCTGCAGCATGACTTGTCAGGCAGTGCCAGAACCACTGACTTAAGACTATGGGCATGTTGGTAATTGAATGAAAGCTCTTTTCATAAAGAATTTAAATATGCAATTGTAGTCTTAAATCTAGTTAAATATACGGAAAAATCAGGGACTGGTATGGAATGAGTTAATTACGTGACCTCTTTTGACCTGCTCTAGGGGTGGTCTCTCAAAAGAGGGACCTCTGTATGTATCTGTCTACATGTACATAGCTTAGTTACTGCCTAATGAACAGTTTCCTACCTTAACACCAGTGAAAACATAAACATTGAGCTGTGCAGGCAAGTAAAGCCACTGAAATACAGCAAAACCTGTTACAAAAGACCATCCCTGGATCATGGTCTTTCGAAACAGGTGGTATCTAAATGGGTGTATAAATAGCAATGAAAAGTGAACTTAAGTCTGTCTAGAAAGACCACGCCCAGTAGATCAAATTGTGGTCTTTCAGCAGGTGTTCTCACACAGGAGACGTCACTTAAATGAAAAGTACTACATACAGTAAATTGCTTTATTTTTGCCAGTTTAAATTTTCAGTTTTGTACACATACCTGGCTGATGGTTACATAGAGGTTATTATCTGGTACAAATCTTGATCTAGTCAAGCATGTGTCAAGCACAAAGGTTTGTCTAAACACTGAACATTGCTCAGTCATCAAGTCCATGGATTAACATTCCCACCTCCCTTATTTCCATGGAATAATCCTTCCCCTCCCCTCCCCCCCCCCCCCCCCCCCATTACTGACCAAAACCAGCTGAAAGTCAAATGTTGCCAGCTTTGATGACTTGGACTACAAAAAATTTCAGCATTTTTCCCAAATGATTTGAGGGAGAGTTGTAGATGAGTCCTATCAGAAAGGTACATGCCAGGTAATCAGCTTAACTTGGTCTACGTTGATTGCTAAATGCCCAGCCTGCAAAAGTTTAACCCTTTCCCCCTTAAATTGGCCAAAACTGGCTGGTGGTTAAATGTTGTCTGCTTCAGTGTTTTCACTTAATTTCAACAGTTATGAAAAACAATTTGATAGAAATGTTCATGAGATTTATCAAGGTCACATGCCCCAGGTCAACAGCTTTCCTTGGCATGGGTTGGGCACTAACTTATCAAGGTCACATGCCCCTGGTCAACAGCTTTCCTTGGCATGGGTTGGGCACTAACTTATCAAGGTCACATGCCCCTGGTCAACAGCTTTCCTTGGCATGGGTTGGGCACTAAGTGCCCAACCCATGCCAAAGAAAGCTGTTGACTCAGTCTTAACTCCAGGGGGAAAGGGTTAAATGTCACCATCTTACAACCTGCCATACCAATCAGGGTTTGTCATGCCATGGACCTACTATCTGATAGTAGGTCCATGGTTATACAATATTTATCCAACTTTTGAGACACACGTTCTTGGTGTTTTACTTAATTCTTTTAGCTGTACAGAGCATAATTTGAAATGGAAAATTTGCTCATGGTTTTGGCTAACATTGTCAGCATTTGGCCAAAAAAGTTACTGTTACTTTAGCCAGACTTGCCACAACTGCAAAATACCCAGTGCCGGCCCAGTGCTGTAACACATAAGGTGTACACGGTGACGTGTCCTAAACATCAGGTCTTGTTCATGAACTGCATTTATTAACTCATTCCACACTATGGTGACAGGCAGTGCCAGAACCACTGACTTAAGACAATAGGCATGTTGGTACTTGAATGAAAGCCCTTTTCATGAAGAATTTAAATATGCAATTGTCATCTTAAATCTAGGTAAATATACGGAAAAATCAGGACTGATATGGAATGAGTTAATATACTGCTAGTCAAACTGATAACACTAATTAAACAGCCTCAAGTGCACAAAGCTCTGGGTTCTGTTCATTTTTTGTTTCATTTGTTTTTGATTGCAGCAAGGACCTAGTGCATATCTTTGATGTGCCAATGTCATCTTTTTAATAGTAAGGTAAAACGGAGCACACAGCGATGTCATAATCCACACTTTATCCTTAATGAACACCGTCAGTCAAGTTTCAAGAGTACATGGGTATCACTTTATTATTTGATAAAAAATACATTCACTATTGCAGAGGCAAATATAAATTTCAGGTATGTGAGGGGCCAGTTAGAAAAATATCTGAACATTGCCCAAAATCTATCCAAAATACCTCCAGATCAAGGAAAAATAGAGGCTTAAAATAGCTGAGCTAATATGAAACATGAAGGAAATACATTATCAATTCAGCTGAAACAAGGTGTTAAAACAGAGAAAATCAGCTGAATAAATGAAATCTCAAATGCCTGAAATATGTATTCACAAGTGTCATGTCTCCCTCATTTGGACGGAGTTTCCCACTTGTTGGACTTTTAAACAGAATTTTGTTCAATGTTGAACAATATGTCCAAGGAAAACATGTTTAATTTTTCTTCAGTCTTTGCTAAATACAAAAACTGCTACGGAAGAGACACTTTGTGTCTTTCTTGTTAGAGGATGGTCACAGTATATGTGTATCAATAATTGTTGACAGTCCAAGTGTTTTGAACCTCACAGATCAATATGAACACAAAATGTTCATGCTGAACTCATTACCTGGTTTTCTCTGTCCCTAGCAGTCCAAAATTAACAGGTGCTCCTTGTCACCACCAATCTACTAATATGTTGATACTGACATTGGTATCTTTTCACTAATTAACTCCTTCTACTTCAGTAAGTCAGGTTTTCTCCCTGCTGTAATACTATGCCAGCACCAAAGTGATTAGGCTTCCCAGGACAAAGGGTTACCTTGAAATTTAAAGAGTCCAATTGCATACCAAAAAAAAAATGTTTGGCTGTCCAAATTTTTCAGGCCTTGTGTTCCTCACATCAACTTTTTACACTTTATCCATTAAACATAGCTGTATTATCAAAAAAAAAAAAAAAAAAAAAAAAAGATCTGGAGGATAATGTTGTCCATATTCTCCTAGTTCCTATATCAAAGGTTGTAATTGCAAAGTGGGAACTACTTTTTATTCCTATTTAGAAAGTGTTAAAGGTACTAAAATAAACTGATGAAAATCAGGCTACTTTCTAATCTTTCCTTTCAGTTTCAAAAGAAAGAGTACTACAAATATAATCACTGGATACAAGTATAACTTGCCCGGTCAAAATACAAGAAGCCTGCCTTAATTACCAAATTTACTGACTGGTTCACTCTTCATGCAAGCACTGAGAGTGATCTGCCCAGGAATTGAGCTAGTCTGACTGCCCATATTTCCAATGTGGCTAGTTTTACCTTGGTATCTGTACCCAGCTGTAGCTGCATATCCTGAATGGAACACTGATCACTAATTATTCCTTCAGATCTATGGGATTTGGTAAATAGCCTATAATCCAGGAAATCTGCATGGCATTTGCTTTCCTTTTATTTTCTTTTTCTTTTTTATTAATCTCAAAACAGTGGCTGCAATAAATCTAGGAAAGTCGACTCATTAGCAAGGTATTCATAATGAGCAGATTTTAGACAAGTTTAGACCAAGGAGGTTACACATGTAGCCTGCTTGTTTACATTAAACAGGCACACCTTGACTGTGCTATAGACTTCCAATCAGATCTCACCTCATACATCCAAACTACCTCATTGTGTGGATCAATTAATTCAGTAGCTCTCCACCTGTCAATATGCAGTTAACCCTTGCATGACCAGAGAGCAATCACTTCAATGTGTCCATTGCAAATAAATTACAGCAAAAATGTAAAATACAAATGAACACAGCAAGAAAATCAAGACAAAAATCTTACTAATTTATGGACAATTGGTGAAGAATGGATTTCTTTCTTCATCTTTTTAAGTCTGGGTTATTGAGCTGGTGACCAGAGTTTGGAGAATAATATTTGTTGACAATAGTATTGACAATAGCAGTGTTAAGGTTGTCATTCTGCACCCAGTTTGTGAAAGTCTTCATCAGAGTTTTTCCACTGTATGTAAAGTCATGCTGCAGCTGCCTTCCCACAGCTGGAACACAATTAACGGGGGGGGGGGGGGGGGGGGGACACCATACCCATGACTTCAGACAAGCCATAATAATTCCGAGAAAAAACTTAATTACATCCACTTTGATACACATCTGTGAAAAAGCCACTGGTACTGAATGAGTCAATATAATTCATTGACGCCCAGGACACCTGTCCCGCTGAATATGGCACAAGTCCATACCTGTCCTCTGCCTGGCGTAGTTCACAATCACCCTGTACAATGGGCCATAACAATATGCACAGGGGATTGAGTCGGGCAGTATTGACTTGTTTGCCTGACTTCCTCAGGTTTATGGTTTAATTGAGGCGGAACTGGAAGTTTTCTATCTGGGTGACCATGTCGCACGCTAACAGTGGCACAGGTAGGTCTCCTCTGTCTGCTATCAAGGTTTATATGTAGTTAATGATCACATATTTCTTAAACTCGAACATGCATGTGACATTGATTTTGTACTGCATTTGAAATGGCAAACTTTTGTATTATTACGTGCACTCAATCTACATTGGGACTCGCACTGATTTTCTACCATGTACAAGCAACAACACAGCTTTTTTTTTCCTTGTTTGACTTTTGACCTGTGCAAGTGTAAAATACATGTACTGTTGTCAAATTATTTCTGTTTAGCTTTTGCCAGAAAATTTCTGATCAAACACCAGCAAATACAAGTTCACTATTAGCTACTGAGCCCATTTCACTAATCATTATACACCACCCTACATCTGAATGACGTGAGTATAGGTCTTCCTTTGTAGGACACATTCTTTATTTTTTTTTTAGTAGACTTAGCCTGCAATTAAGTCCGTCTCTTATGAATAGGACCATTTTAATATGGAAGATTGGGTCACCTTACAGTAAGTTGCTACCATCATTAACCATTCCCCTTGAATTAACACTTTGCACCCAACCCACACCAAGGAATGTTGTTGACCTGAGGCATGTTACTTTGATAGATCTCATCCATAGTTCTCATCCAAATTGTTTACATAACTGTTGAAATCAGTCAAAAATACTGAAACAGACAACACTTGACTACTAGCTGGTTTACACTGCTATTTGTTGGTGGGGGGGGGGGGGCGGTTAAGGATCAATTTCACTAGGTTAGTGCCCTGGCATGGCAGCCACAAATTTACATAGGCAGTACTGTTTGCTGTTGAATTAACATCAATCAAATGAATATGGTCCTAAACATGACGTAACACTGCACTTATCATGTTGATATAACTTAAAGCCCAGATAAGACTGCTTATACAAATACCGTGAGCTCATATTTCATCACAAAACGTCTTGTATTGAGCAAAAGAAAATGCATGGATAAAGACCATGTGAGTACTTGCAAATTTTATTAGAGCACCAGTGACTATTGCTTAAATTTTTTCATGTGCTGATATTCATTCTGAGCCTCATCAGCAAAGCTACCGTATTCATTCTAATTGTAGCACACACCCTACTTTTTACTCTCAGGGGTTTTAGTAAAACTTCAGTACTTTTCAGTATTTTTTAAAATTTATTGCACTTCTGATGAAGATGGTTCATTGTTGTTATTTTATGCTATATGGATTCTGTAAAAAGCGTGACTACTTGTGGCATTTTAAATTAAGACATATCCTTATCACAAAACTCGATGAAAACCATGTATGCTCCAGAAAATCTTTGCATTAGGGCAGCGTGCTCCTGTTGGAATGAATACGGTATATCATACTCATGTATGTTCCCAATAACAATTATACTTTTTTGATGCATTTAACTTTTTTAATGCCAACTGCGACCAAAGTCAAAATACTTACAAGGGACTGCTCTCAATACAATAAGGATGTTAGAGTCATGTTCCCTGTAAAAAGACCTTCCTTTCAAGTACCAGCATGGCTATAGTTCCAGAGAATATGATGGTCCAGGGCAACAGCTTTCCCTGGTGTACTTTGGGTGCATTAACTGTGCACAAAGCACATCAAGGAAATCTGTTGACTTAGCCCAAAACATGGCACTGAAAGTATTAAAAGTGAGAAGACAATAAACCTTGCATTTGTAAATTATAATTGGGGCTTCTGCTAGCTGCAGAAACAGCTTACTTCTTACCTCTCACTCTCTTTAAGCCTTGGTGCTTCCTTTCCTTTTTTTTTTTTTTTTTTTCACTTTTTTAGCTTCTTGAGTCACATTTTGTCCGTTTAGAACAATTCAAGTTTAGCTGAGTAGTGAGTCTTTATGACCCACTTCAACGATTCCATTGACAGAAAGCAAAAGATGTAAATACTGAAATGACTGGATTTGTCTACTTTTTTTGTTTGTTATTGAGTCCTATTTTGTCACCTTGGAGCAATTCATTTTAGCTCAGATCTGAGTCTTTTGCCATACAGATTAAAAATCCATTCACACAAAGCAAAAGACAAAAATCCTGAAGTGGTTGATTTGTCTACCTATGTATACCTGCCCCCATATCCATTACCCAGAAGAGGAGACCTTCTTAGGTCAACAAGAGGGAAAATCAATGGTCAGATATAATGACCCAAATAGACTTACCTTTTCAGGAACTTAGTAATATGTACTCAGCAATTTCTAGCCTTTTATGCCAGCAGAACTGGTTAATATATTACACAATGTTACAAAACTTTTATATGGACAAGCTCCTAAGTCAACTTGCTAAGACTGTCACAAAAATACTTTTTTGAAAGGGCAAGATTTCAAATTCATCCAGCAGATGGCGTTTGGTCATATATACATGTTGGTCAATATGATGTGTTGAGTTTATGCTCGTTCAACTAACCAGTTTTACTCCCTCATTAAACGCCGCTGTTGTGTGCTGTTTACATTTGTTGGCCAATATCTTTGTCAAAGTCAACCTGATGAAAACACTAAATTTGATGGAGGGGAAGACACGCAAAGGACTCCCTCGAGTATGCCTGCGAAAATGTTGACAATTTGGAATGGCTCTTTTATAATACAGTGATACCTGTCTTGAGAGGCCACCTGAAGGGCAGGCCCAAAAGTGGCCTCTCCAGTTAGGTAGCCTCTCATTAGAGGTAGAATAGCATGGAAAAGATAGCAGCAAGGACCTGTGAAATGTGGTCTTTCAAGCCAGGTGGCCACTCATTGGAATGGTCTTTCAAGGCAGGGACCACTGTAGTCTGTTAAAGAGGCAAACTCGCTACTAAGCATTCAGCCAAAAATGTAACAAGCCTAATGGACTGCTATGCAGGCAAAGGTTCTATATGATGCTAAAAATGTAACAAGCCCAATGGACTGCTACGCATGCAAAGGTTCTATATGATGCTAAATACAACAACTGAAACCAAAACGTTTCTGACTTGTTTTATTAAACAGTTTGCCTGCTGACACAGACCATGCACTTTGCACTCCACAGTGGATTGATGAAACAAACCTAGAACTTGGTCTGCTAAGCAGGAAACTCAACTCCCCCTGTGTTTAGTCTCTGTATGTTGGGTCACGTATTTTTCAAAATCTTTTGTGGAGTGGAAAATGTTTAGTCTGTTCAGCAGGTGACAGCTGGGCCTACCAGGCTCATAGCATGAATGTGGGTTTAGTAGGCAAAGTAAATCCCTGCATTAACAAACTCTTTTCTTTTGATTGTTCTATGCTCATTTTCCCCATGCACGAGGATTACTTCCCATAAGCAAGGACACTAGTCCTTTCGACTCATTTAAATGACTGCCTAACCTTTCTGTGGTGTTTTCATTCTAGGACAAAGAATGACCCCATTTGTCTCAATGAAAACTGATTGTTGTCATTATATATATATATATATATTTTTTTTTTTTTGTTATTTGGCACACCGTGTATCTGTTCTTATCAACACTTGCCTAGTCTTCTCATTGCTATATATATATACATATATACACATACACACACACAGACACAGACACATACATATATATATATATATATATATATATATATATATATATGCAGAAAATTTATGGCAACAATCAGTTTTCATTGGGAAAGCAGGGGTCATGTCCAAGCATTTCTGAGATACATTCAGAACACACACACGTACACTGTATGTGTGTCTGTGTGTGTGTGCGTGCGTATGTGTTACCCAAGTATCTCAAAAATGCTTGGACACATTTTGCTTAAAATTTGTCAAAAAGTCATGTATGTGTGTACCTCATATGGAAATGGTGAATGCTGTGTTCTATTATTCCTATTAAACAACCTTATAATTTTAGGTTTGCGAAAAAAGAAAAAAAAAGGAAAAAAGTTGAAAGGCATAAAAAAAGTTATTGACCTAGTTTTAGATTATTGGGTATCTCTTTCAAAACTTTCTGACAAAAACACATTTAAAGTATATGTTTAACCCTCTGGGTACTGAACTAACAGCATTCCTTTGTCCATACTTGGTGCAATGCACACAGAGTGCCCTGATTTAATTCATTAACTGCCTAAATCACTATGGATGCAGGAAAGCAACAGTTGACATTTACAACACTGGACAGTTTCTGATAACTTTTAATGGGAAAAAGTTGCATGCCGATACATCGGCACTGAGGTCCCTCAGGGCTATATCCAGGTCCTTGAGAGCCAAGATATAACCACGCCAGTACAACTCTTCTCCAACCTCAAGATAACCTCATGGATCACTGTCCATTTTGTTTGGTTACCAGCCAGCAGGCAGTGACAAGTCGACCTAGCCAAGTGTGCCACATGCCACTGTGTCCCAGTCTTTGGCTATCATCTTTATCTTGTCCTTTCTTTTTTTCTCTTTCTTTTTCTTTCTTTTTTTCTGTTCTTTTTTAGTTACAAACTTCTCACCACCTAAAGATAAGTGTACTACGTGTACGAAATAAAGATATATATATTATATGACAATGTTTACATCATACTGGGGGAGGGGGGTGAGGTGGAATAAAAGGAGAGCTGAGAGAATTTTGGATTATGATGAGGTGTTTTTACAGGAACCTCTGTTGCATGGTGCCATCTGGTGTGTTTGGCTAAACATCACAATCACAGCCTGGGACATCTGGGTCACATCACTGTCGCCTACACATTTGCGGGGTTTTTTTTGAGACATTCAAGTTCACAAATGTGAAACTGGTATTCATCTAGTACTTCCCAAGCCATACAGAAGACAAGTTTCCATCTGCTTTTCAACAGTATTCTTTATCTCCAAAATATTAATAATATCCCGTTTGTCACCACATAACTCGCCAAGCGAGACTAGGCAATCAGGTATGCAGTTGTGGCGGGAAATTAATAAGTATGTCTCGTATTTCCACAAATGAAAGAAGTAGGTTTTGTTTATCCTACAGGTGTCTCCACCTGCAAGAGGTGGAATACCAGGGGAAATTACCAGTAGGGCCACCTGCTGGCAGCACCCGTCATTGTTATTTACACCTACACATGTACATGTTTTTTATTATAATGTTGCATGTATGTCTATCATTTTGCGCTTGACTTATTTGTATATCATATGAATGTTAACTTTGTTTTTTAATCTGCCTTCTTTGATTTTGTGACTGAAATCCCATGAGAGCAAAGATTATACGTGAGACCAACTATGCAACATTGACATTGAGTAAATCTGATTTTCCACTGTCATCTTTTTCATATATAGGTACAAATGACTCTGGTTGTAAAAATAAAAGTGAATCCCCAAAAGTTAGACTCTACCTCTTTTTAAGTGAACTCCTGACATCTCTTTGAGTGCAAATCATTATGCCCAAAGCAGGGTGTGATCCCTGATAGTCCCAGTGTGACTCTTATGGTCTTTGAAGCTACATGCATGCTGGTACTTGAATGACAGGTTTGTTTACAAGAAATATCAATCTGATATCGTTATGTTAATTCAAAGCAATATGGTCAAAGTTGGCAATGGAATCTTCACAGTAAGGCCGAGTCTAAAGCTGTCCTTGACAGGGGTTGCTAACTGTGCAGGCAATGTCAAGAAAGCTGTTGATATGTGGCCTGCTATCTTGTGCAATCACGTTAGTATGTTAAGTATTTTTCCTTTCCATTGGTTTAAAAGAGTGTGACATGTTCTGATTTCTGTGCATGGTTTTTACTTTAACCATGACCACTTCCCTTCTATTGAACCTGACTTAGTTTCTCATGGGATCCATCATTTTGTTACCATTTCTATCCATCCGTCCATATTTTATGTGGCGGTCTGGTTTTTTAATAGTAAGAAAACACAAAAGGAATTTCATTGTTGGATTATCTTAGGCCTAAATGCTCCACAATTTTAAATGGAACAAACTGCAACAACTCTTGGTCCTGACTTTTAGACTTAATAAAAAAAGAATGCATACATAAAAACGATAAAACTGTTGCCACCTCTGGTGATGCTAACTGGAAAAATGCTCCCCCGTGTGTCTTGCAATCTCCTCTGGTCACAATACTCTTCATCAATGATAGAATTAAGGTAATACAGTAGTCCCTGTCTCAAATAATTATTGCCATGGGAGACCCCAATCTGGTCACCTCTAGGGGTGGTCTTTCAAGACAGGTTTCATCCCAGCTTGAAGCTATCGTGATGCTTTGCCCTTTCACCATCAACTTGACCAAAAGTGGCAAGATGTAAATTGCCATCTGCTTTACTCTTTTGAATCAAATTTTATGTTAACAGACAACATTTTTGCTCTGAATTGTAAATAAGGCCTATCATGAATGCATATCCAGGTCAACAGCTTTCCTTGGTAGGGGTTGGGTGTGTTGCACCCAACCTTGGCCAAGGAAAGCTGTTGACTCAGTCTTGCTGCAGCCAGGGTCAACATCTGGGTGCTATTTTTGACAGTTTGAGCATATACAGCAAACTATTCCCGAGTAAACTTTTGAACTGAATCAACAGCTTTCCTTAGTATACTTTGGGTACAGTGTACCCAAAGGGTGTCAGAGAGGCCATTGGACAAGGTCTGTTCTTTTCTTCCTGCTCATGAAAAAAAAGACATGTTGGTACTTTGTACTTAAATGAAATGTCTTTTTGTAAGGAATTTGAAATCGTTAAAAAATACAGTGGAATCTCCATATTAAGCCCACCAATGGGACTGACTTGATGTCGGTCTCAATAGGCAAGTGGTGTTAATATGGCTAGCAAACTATATAAATAAATACAAAATTAGGACTTGAAAACTGTTTGCAACAAAAGAGTGGATTCATCACAGGGAGGTCTTAATATGAAGAGTAGAATGTCCTTCAGACCAGTATGATTGTGATTAGAAGTGGAACGGTCCTGCTCACCTGCCCCAGGACTTAAAATCTCACATCAGAAACAAGACTCTGCGACTTCAGTCACAATTACAGTGAAATAACCTTGTTTGTATTTTGTTTTGCATGCACTAATCCTGTCATTTATTTTGTTGCTTCTTTCTAGCTACAATGTGCATATACTAATCATGTTTGGATCCTTCTCAAACAATATCATGATGGAGAAACGTGAACTAGTTCGCTCGCGCTCACAGAGTGATGCGTCAGAGGATGAAGCGATGATATCTCCAAGACCCAAGATGGGGCTGGTGCATCGTAACTCTTGGTCTCATCCTGGTAGTGTTAAAAATCCATTTAAGTGTGAGTATTTGGTGACTTATTTCGTACCAGATAATACTGATGGAGAGTTTGACAAATGGGTCGTGATCTTGTATTTTTACTAAGAAAATAATGTAAGTATCATAACCTAACTAGTCCCATATGCTTCTTTTAAAACTGTGTATCTGAAATCATTGAGTACATTTGAATATCTGCACTGTCTCATAACCTCTAAGCAAAAAATAACAAAAACTTTGTATTTTGGTGAGCATTGGCTTCGTATTCCTATGACTGGACTGGCTTTATACAGTACAGGACAACTCAAAATGCTTTTATGTTTAACGCATTTTCCTCAATGCTTTAAATTTGCTTGCTTTCACGGTTATAAATTTTCAGTGTTTTTTCACATTTCACGCATTAAAATGAAGTTTTAATTTCTGTCTGTTAGATACATGTATAATTACTGGCAATTAAACCATTGTTTAAATGCTATTCCTTTGTGTTTTTATTTTCACAGATTTGTGCCATCAGTAAAATAAGTGAAAATAAAAATACAGGCATATTAAAGCAAGTTTACAGTAACCTGAAATATAAATACAAAGACCCCGCATAGATCAGGGAAAGTTTATGTGTATTAATATATATATATATATTTTATATATATATATATATATATATATATATATATATATATATATATATATATATATATATATATATATATATATATATATATATATATATATATATATATATATATATATATATATTGGGTGAAATTTGAATAAGTAAACAAAGCTTTATTTATATATGTATGTACTTAATTACTTGCAGCTTAACACAAGTTTCTTTCAAATATTTTTTGAGAATTTGGGTTTCTGTATTTTGTATTGATCACTGCATAAACAGATGCAATGATCCCTTCTATGAAGACCACCTCTAATGAGGGACCACTCTGCAAGCAATTGTTTAGTGATTTACCTGCATTTTGAATTTCAAGATCACCCACTATGTAGGTATGGGACCACCTTCTGTGGGCAGTTGGGGTAGTGCCAAATAGCAGGACCCACCGTAATCTGAAGTCAATGGAAAGGAAATCCCAAACTGTTGACTGATGTGTATTAGCAGCAGAGCTGCACCCCCTAATGACTTGGCAGATGGTACATGCTTGCTGTGGGTTATTACTTAATGAGCACTGGTATTCATACTATTGATCAAATACTCTATTTGCACAATTGATGACTGACTTGCATGTTGAATTACTTCTGTTTCCATGAGTTATAGCACAATTAAATTTCTCCTCTCCAGTTCAGGTTATGAAATTCCCAGGATAGATGTCAGCTCCTAATATAATTAGTTCCTATTTCATGATGACCTACACCAAAAGCATATGTCACAAGGAAATTAAAGGGTTAAAGGTGGTTAATGTCTATAAAAACTTACACAAGTCTGTCGTTGTTGCAGCTCAACTCTCCAATGAGCTCAGCGAGGAGAAAGAAGACACAGACGGCCACAACCATGCAGCCAACATGGACATAGAGGGATTTCCCGATCCTGAGCGTCAACTCAGCATCGTCAACTCTATAGACACAGAGTGTACGTGTACTTACGCTGTGTCCAGAGCTTGGTATAAGAAATGGGAAGAGTATGTAGGTGCACCAAAGGGAAGTACAGCAGGCAAATCTGACTTCCCGGGGCCCGTCGATATGGATACACATAATGACGCCAATAATGATTATGTAAATGAGGAAGTGTGGAAAGTCTTACTGAAATGGTATGGAATTGTTCCGACGCATCAGCTTGACAGAAAGCATTTGTACTTTAAGGACGAGAAAATGTTTGACATTTGCATTTTGAGTCCTTATAGTGGTATTGTAGAGCACACGGTGAAGAAGTTTAATCGATTTGAAGAAATCGGGTACATTGAATGCCAATTGCGCAGAATTTTTCATGTGCCTGACCAGAAGAAATCTCGACTCTGGATCAGTGAAAAGGCACAGGTTCCCAGATTCCGACAACTGCTGTTACGATTCAGGATGCTAAATGATTGTATACACAGGGACAAGATGTACATCCTGGCTCTTGAGGAGTGTAATGGACGCCATACATGGCCCAGTGGGGAGCCAGGGGAACCAAAGGGAGAACTGATGAAATATGCTGAACTGACCACAGGGCCAGTGTCGAACGACCACTGGCGTAAACAAATAGAGGGCTCACTTAGTACTCTAACTCTGGCCGTGTCGGAGAATGTGAGAGAGACGGTAGACAGCTTTTTACAAAGTGGCACAAAGCTGTTGAAAGACCGTGAGGATGCATTGGAACAGAGTAAAAAAACGTATGAAGAGAAGACTGAAGAAGTGAATGCCAAGGAGATGTTTTTGGATGATAAGGCAAAGGAAGTTGCCAAACAGGAAGAGACTTTGAAACAGGACTGTGAGAAACTGCAGAAAGAGCGTGAAGAGTTCCAAGCCCGGGAAGCTAAATTCTACACAGAACTTAAACGCATGGAATCCATGCATAAAATACAGGAGACAAAAATAAAGCTTGATATCGGGGGTCACATATTTACCACATCCATTCAAACCTTATCTCGAGATGCTGACTCCATGTTGGCCGCCATGTTTAGCGGCCGCTATGAGCTCAAGAAGGAACCTGATGGAAGTTACTTTATAGACAGGGATGGTACCCACTTTCGTTATATCTTGAATTTTCTGCGGGATGGTTACATTGAGACTGGAACATTGCCATCTGATCCTGTTCTGCACAAGGAGCTCCTGCGCGAAGCTAAATATTACCAGCTGGTAGGATTCACACAGTGCTTGGAGGAACTATTGTCCAGCAACATCGGCAAGCTTGTTTGAGCACCTGTCACCCCTATTCGTTTGGATTCTGTGGACTAAACCACAAATTGATCCAGTGGACTAAACCACAAATTTACGCAACTTTTATCCATAAAAAAAAAAAATGTTGACAAACTAGCCTTTATTGATCACATTTTTACCAGAATGCTTGTCAAGTTCCCCTATTCTTCCAACTAATGGTTCTTGCTCTAACAAGCCTCCCCACCCCACCCCCTACTTGCACCAGGAACTTTACAACTGTACCTTATTTGGCTATTAGTGGCATTAACCTCTTCTGCCAAATACTGAACAGATTAAGTTTGCCGAAACCATGAACAGAGTTCTACATTTTGAAATTATTCTAACTAAATCTAGATAGTTAAATGAATTAGCACGAAATATGTGCATAAAAATTTTAACTACGAAATATTCTTAGCCGATTTGGCTAAAGCTTACAAAAGTCTGAAAGCCAAACCACACTTTTCTTTGTTACTGGCTATTTTACTATTGGATATCACTAGGGTAGCTCCCCCCCCCCCCCCCCCCCCCATGCGAGCTTAATGATTAAAGATCAGGCAAAAAATTTACATTCCATGCTATTTTTCACATTCTTTTACCTATAATAATCCTCAACGTGGTAATTATAATTTTGAACCCTGGGTGCTCTCAGGTAAGAATCTAGTTTATATGTAATGCCCATATGTCCAATGAACAAAATGAGTTTCTCAAATAAAGTAGACGAATTAACACTGAGGAACCCCTTTGTAGTGTCATTGTAACTGCAGGCAACTTTTTCCCATTAAAACTATCAGAAATGACTGAGTTTCATGAATGGCCCATGGCTCTTTCTTGCATGCAAAATAATATAGATATAGCCCGTGGTGGATGACTATTACCACATAACACTGCTTCTTGTATACAAGAACATTTCTGGTGGCTTAAAGTTATTGTCCAGAGCGATCCTTTATTTGCTATGGAAGATCAATGAAAGCAAATGCCCATGGAAATTAATTAAGTGCCTCAAAATGTGTCAAGCTCACATACACTGAAGAATAAAAAAAGTAAACGTGTAACATAGGTGATATGAATGTGACTTGGCAAATATGATGCTTAACCCTTTCCCCCTTGAATTAAGACTGAGTCAACAGCTTTTCTCGGCATGGGTTGGGCACTAAGTGCCCAACCCATGCCGAAGAAAGCTGTTGACCTGGGTCATGGCGTCTTGACATGTCTCATCTTCAGTTCTCAGTCAAATTGTTTTTCATTTCTGTTGAAATCAATTGAAAACGCTGAAGCAGACGACATTTGACCACCAGCCGGTTTTGGCCGGTTTAAGGGGGAAAGGGTTAATTACTGAGATGTGTAACATGGCCCTGAAAGTCAAGTTTATTGTCCACTGCAGCAAACAAAAGGGTTGGCCTGGAGTAGAGATAAGGTCAGGACCTGCCAATACATTAAATCGAAGGGACTGTTTACTTTTTTATTCTCCCCAGTATATATGTTGGATTTCTAGGTGTCTCCATTACAGAGATGGATTGTCATTTGACGTTACTTTAGCAGTTCTATGAGAAAATGCAGACCCCTTCATCACTGTATCCCCTTGATATGACTGGTCGTAAGACAAAACATTTCAATCTGTTGCCCTTTAACTAGCCACAACTGGCTGTGGGACAAATATTCTCTGCTTCAATGTTTTTAACTAATTTCAACAGTAATGGAAAACACTTAGTAGCAGAACTCTAGATGTGATTGGTCAAAATAATATGACCCTTAAGCTAATGTCAAGCATGGCTTGGGCGTTTAGCACCCACCCTACCCCAAGAAAATCTGTTGACTCAGTCTTAATTCAAGGGAAAAGGGCTAATTACCAGAAGCTGTACATAACAAACTTCTGTTCTTCTATGGCCTGAAAGAACAACTTTTTATCAAGTGCCAAATGCTACCGGTGTCCTGTGACGAGACCACATGGTTTGTGTTAAGACTTACTAAAGAGTAATGGATCTCATGTGTTATTTATTTTACCCATTTAATTTTAAAGGTAAAAAGAATTCATGCAGAAAAAAGCACACCACTTTTTGCTTTGTGGATTATACATGAAGCTCTTAAAGTGCGATGTCAGTCCACAGTGGTCATGTGATAATTAGCTCTCTTTAGCTTTCTATGGGACCCAAGCCCGGCAGGGAACCATACACTTAGGTGTTGCCCACTACCTGGGCTGGTGAGACACTGTAAGCACTGGCCTGGCCCATGAATATATAAATACCTGATTAATGAGCTGACAACTGGGCAAGTGGCCATGGAATCTAGGAGGGAAGTTCAATCATAGAGGTACTGTATAATACCTGCATGGTTCAACTAGTTCCAATACTCTGGCCATCTCATCAGGAACTGTTGAAAAGAGTGTTATGCCCTGTTTATATACAGTGGTACCTGCTGTATGTGGCCACCCCTTCTGCCAAGTAAGTGGCCACATACAGCAGGTGACCTGTCACCACAGGTAAATTTTACAAAGAAATTGACTCATATGTCCAAGCCTAGCGACCTCAAAAAGCAATGTGGCTGCTCACAGCAGTGGTTGCATACAGCAGGTACCACTGTACACGTACTTCATTCAGCTACCGTGGTTTCTATGCAAAGCACATGCATGTGTTTATGCACAGAACAGGAGCCCACCATCCATGCCTTTGTTGATATGGCGTGATTTCAAAAAGATCTCTTAAATACCTAATTAGTAACCTGATGGCAATAGCACCTATCTTTTCCCTTGAGTTTTTATCTTTGTAAATAGAGTGTAAGTCTCTGTTATAAACTACTTGTTTGTCACTTGCCTGCTGAGCAGACCTATTTTTTTTCTCTAGTATCCTTTGCTCCCCACTGTGGCACTTTAATAGTCTGCCGAGGATATGTGACACACTAACAAGGAAATTTTAAAATTTGCAACCCATTTTGAAAAAAATTAGTCAGTTTATATCTGTACTGTTAGCCACAAATTGATACTGATGTCCTTTGACATAGCAATTAAATTCCAAATTTGTTTACAAGAATGAAAATCGCTTTAGTTCACCTTCTATTTTATAATTGCTGTTTAACCCTGAAGATAAAACTTATTTCCACATTGCCATATGATGAATCTCATGTTTAAGATCTTCAAAAATGTTCTTACTTTATAAGTTACCCTGGAACATTAATGTGCTGTGCCCCAGTCATTTTTTTCCTGTGTCATATACCCCTAAGAGGCATCCAAGTGATAGAATAATGATTTAACTTAGCTGGCCCTTCAGACAGAAATCAGAAACATAAAAAACTGTAAACTTGCAGAGTTCTTATGCAACGTACATGTATTGACTGTCTATCAGATCTGAACCAAAGAGTTAGGTGAAGAAAATTAATACAAGATTTAACCAGACACAAGTGGCTTTACCATGTAGAGATTCACTCAAGAGTTTGAAAAAGCTAGAATGAAATGTGACAGAGACAAATGATTTTTAACCCTTTCAGTAACACATTTTGGACTGAGCTTTCCTCAGTTCACTTTAAGTGCAATGTGCCCAACGTGCACCGAGGAAAGCTGTTGACCTGGACTATTATATTCTTTGTAAGCACAGACATGATGGTACTCGACAATATCCTGAAAATGCGGTCTTTCGTTGTGGTGGTCTCTCAAGACAGGACCCACGGTACACCGTATCTGCTCTATAGACCATCTCTCCAGAGAGACTGCATGACTATTTGTGACCACCTTTTTATGACACCAGAATCGTTTAGAATCTAGAAATTCAATTCTGATAAATCTACAATCATGTATTAGTATGATAAGACCACTTTTTACTAGCAAAAGAGCTGGTTCATATGTACATGTAAATAACAAGTGTTACTGTAGATATCTTGTCCTACGTTTATTTCATAGCTTGCCTTCAAAACTGTTATATACAGGTAAATTTTTTTGTAAACCTGATCATATCATGGCTATGATAGCAAACACCATTCATTGTTCACTTCAGTAGATATATACGTGTGTGTATGTGTGCATATTAAATGTTCTGTAAAGTTTTGTCACTACTGGTAAATTTATGAGTACATTATTATGTTTTGATATAATGTGCACAATACTCTGTGTATACAGTGGCTCCCCCTCTTGAGAGACCCTTCTCACCAGAGACCACACCCTCATCAGAATCCCCTTATTACAAAGGCCACTTTTTCAGTGAAGAAAGGATGGTCTTATAAGCCGGGGACCACTGTATTTCTCATACATTATTGTGCCCATGTCTGTAGACTCCTTGTACATGTTGTAGTCAGACAGTAGTCCCTGGTTAACCACCCTCATTTTGTGGCCACTTATGGGCTTACCCTTGGGGTAATCCCCCACTGGAGGGACTGCTGCATGTTAGGGAGAATTTGAATAAAACAAAATAAATGTACATAAGACCCAAGCCTGTGTTTTTGTCTTGATTTTGTATGTCCCTCATTACAAGGTGGAATCTGGTATTACATGGTGGGTCCCTTTCCTCTCACTGAAGCTCTTCCTATTGGTCTCTGTTAAACGTCCTCTTGTTACAAGCCTCGGATCTTTCTTTGCCAACTGTGACTTGAAGGTTTTGACGATTACAACCCCTTTTTATTTGCATACATGGGAAGTAATTATGCTGTTCCATCCATATCCACTACTATTTTACATTTGTGGTAATGAATTAGTGTCTTTTATTGCCTTTTAAAGTTGCTACTTTGATGTGCACATTGTGGGTTATCGTTCTTTCCCGACACCTCCTGAGTGGCCGGGGTGCTGGCGTCAAAAATGCAAGACTGTACAGTGGGCAGATAGCAATCATGGCATGTATACAGAGTCCTAGCTGTCAAAGTGTCACACATCTGTCTCTGACAGGAGTAAAAATGACCAGAGGAATGTGCATTTCCATCTCAGTATCCATGGAGGATGGGTCGCTGTGTTGCTACCAGGTGCAGAGACACCAAAAGTTCCAAGGTGAACCTGTTTCAATTTCCAAAAGACCCGATATCTTCACTGTGCATGAACTCATGCCGTATGCATTCAGTTGGTGGTTTTCTCAAACTGGCGAAACCCCTACTCAACATGACACAGAAAAAAAGCCCACAAATTCATAATCATGGTTGTATGTAAGCGTACTTGGGACAGGAAGTATGCTTTTAATCCTACCAGTAGTACTGTGGTTTGTGTACTAGCGCTAAATGACTTCATGCCTGGCTAGCACAGCATGTGTTTTGATCTCATTCACATTGATTGCTGGTGTAACACCAGTAGCTCTCAGCACCATGGCCCCCTGCTGGCTGTGCGATATGGGTCAATGACATAAGATAATGTGGCACAGTATTAACAACAAATAATCAGCTACAGTTTACATTCAGCAAACCAGAAAACTTAGCAGGACTCTGCGAGTTGTAGGACCTTCTGATAGGCCTACTACAGACTTCAGACGGTCACACCAAACATTTTACCAGCCCATTTTACTAGCACTGCAAGTGACACCAAACCAAAATAAGGTAAAGAGATGGGTCATTTTAAATTACAATGAATGCAACTGTTTGATATTTATTAACAAAAAGTTCATTTTATCAATTTAAGGAAAGAAATCGGGGGTCTTGGGTCATCCAATTCCCCGATCTGTTCTGTGTTGCCGGCATCACGTTGGCCTTGTACTGGTACATGAACCACGACTGGTTCCCGTTGGTATATCTCAATTGTCCGTTCTTTTGCCGAAATTGCCTGGTCTATTAAATCTAGTTCTTCAGAAAAAGTGAAGGATAAATTCAGATGGCCATCATCATCACACTCACTATCACTGCGGAAGTTCTTGCATCCTGCCTGTGTAATGCCAAGCACTGATGCAATTCTGCAGGCCATCACATGCCAGCTGGGAGAATGGTTGCTTTTGTGACATCAGTAGCAGTTTTGTGCCAGTGATAATCTGGCGGAAAGCCCGTGCTAATGGCTTTTCCAAGGAGGCTCATTTTAAATGCATCAAAATCATCACTGGAAATTAAGATGCAGTAGAATCTCCAAATTAAGATGCTGGAAAATCTCCAATTTAAGACCACCTCCATAAAGAGACCATTTCTATACCAAGAGGACCAATTTAAGGACCCTTTTTGTCAAATCTTCCTTTAATTATATCCCCCATTAAGACCATTCCCCTACTAAGACCACATTCTCCAGTCCCTTAGGTGGTCTTAATATTCCACTCTATTTATGAAAAATCACCAGATATTATTTCTAAGACATCTTGATCCAAACTTTATGGAAAGTTAGACCCCATCAATCAGAGAACCCCTAACAGGTCAACAGCTTTCCTCAGTGCACTTTGGTGCTGCATCCATCACAGTGTGATGACAAATTGGCATGTGTCAGTTTGGACCCCCCCCCCCCCAAAAAAAAAGACTCTAAAACACAAAAATGTATCTGGAGTTGCAAGACTACTCAGATCACTAAGCATATACATGTACTAAACACTGTCAAATATAACAAAGGCTAAGTGGCTGGCGTAGATCCCAGTGAACTCAAAATTTCCCTTGGAGGTTATTTTCCGAAGACTGTTAAATACATATGACAAAACTTCACAGTGACTCAACTCTCTCACATTTTGCTCATCGGGAATTCAGACTTGTGCCTTAGTCATTTTTTGGTGTCAATTTAAAAAGGAAAATGAATAAAAACAAATAGACTTTGCATTATGTTGTCAAGAAAGCTGCTCAAATGTGATGGCCTCATAACTTTTGATCTAAATATGAGGTGCCCAAAAATGACTTATTTTGGGGAGGCCACGAAAAAATACTCCAGTGTTTTTTCACAAAAAGTCAAACTGACTAATAAATAAAAAAGTTCAAAAGAATTTTTTTTTTTCAAAAAGATATCTTTGCATTATTTGTATTTACATACACATATATGCACATAAACACAGATATGTATATATACATATACATATGTATATAAATACACACACCTGTACATACAAATACTAGTGTATACTGTATACAAATATCAAATATATATCAAAATGCAAGCAAAATGGTAGATAATACAGAATATGGGATCTCAATTGCTTGTCATTTTTTGGAAAGCATACTTTATAATCCTTTTCATGGAAATATATATATATATATATATATATATATATATATATATATATATATATATATATATATATATATATATATATATATATATATATATATTTTTTTTTTGGTGGGGGGAGCAATTTGTGAAACTGGAACTCACTTGTGTGTTGTATGCATGTACTCTTAACATTTCATATTTCAACAAGAAGTATAGACAAAGTAATTTGTATAATTTAAGGCCACTTATATGCACGTGAAATCTGTGAAAAATTTTCAGAATTGGATGAAATCTACTAAAAAGTTTTCAGCAGAACCATAGTAATGTTGAATTGTATCATAATAACTTTTTTTACATTATTTTTTGGAAAAATCTCCATACTCACACCCCACTTAAAATAATTTTAACTCATTAATGGCAGCATATAATTTTGATATGCACATAAGCCATTCTACAGATTTTTTTGTGCAGTTACTGGCCTAAAAACTAGCCTGTTACACTGAATGAGTTTGCTATATGGAAACAGTCTTTCCTATATAAACAAAGGACACATATTTATACATATACATTATATGTAGCATATCTATTTAATACATTAAATAGATATGCTACATAAAAAAAGGAAAAGCCAATATAACAGTGACAATAGATCAATTAATTCAATAGTAAGCATTAATTATCAAACAGGACAGATACCCATGTTTATAATGTCTGGGTGCAAAGAACAAGTTGGAGAATGAAACATCTGGTTGAAAATGCTCTCTTCACAATGACAAGAAACTGAGTGATCCAAATGTCTTTATAATGCATGAACCTGAGCATTCAATCACACCAGCCTCGTCACACATGGCTGTACACATGGCTTGACTCAGAACCTACTCCGATGTGGTTCAATATCTCTTTTATCACCATGCCTTACAACAATGCATGTTGACAAAAGCACTAAAATCTGAGGTTTCAGTACGACTTATATGATCAAAGTCACTAAATTGATAGATTTTTAAGATAACCCGATACCTATGCTACAATAAATGTCAATTCAACTTCCAATGCCTTCACTGGTGCACTTCAGTGCATGCTGTATTAGGGATTCCCAACAGTCCTATAAATAGCATGAATGACATAGGTTTGCTGGTCACATGACACAATATGGAGGAAGTGGTCACATGATCAAACATGCAGCACATGGCCTGCCTGGGTATTGCACAAAGCACAGAAATTGCACCATCAAGTGAAGTTCAACATCAGCATTTATAAAGATTTTCAGCACTAACATTGCTATTTCATAGCTGAAAGTCCCTGCTTGGGCAGAGCACAGGCCAGAGGTGCCCAGGTCTGATGGTCACCAGTAATTGTGCAATCTAGGAGCAGAGAGTCCCACACAAAGAGTCACTCAGTAAGTAGCATTTTCTTATCATATACGGAACAGACAGGAAATGCCATAGAGGATTAGGTCACTTTATTCAAACAGGGTAAAACATGTCGTAAAAGGCCACCTGTTAGAAAACACTCTATCCTCAGGGGAAAACAAATTGATTATTGACTTCAGATTTAATTTGGAGTTACAAGGAAGCACATTGTCAGTTTGGTGCAATATCTTTGGCTGTCATACTCCTGCACTGTGTACAGAGGTGCCAAGTCTCCCGATTTGGCGGGAGATCTCCCGTTTTTCTAATGATATAAATCACCGAAATTTGTCTATCTCCCTCTTTTTTTACCTGTTTCCTCCATGATAATATAATAGGACTCCCGCTTTTTGTAACATTTTTCAGCTTGAGCACCTGTTTTATATGTTGGGCAACTTGGCACCTCTGTGTGTAGTAGCCAAATTGATCTTTTCTCCAGCTAAAATGCTTACATTTACCCAAAATTTGTATAAAGAGTGACCTCGTAATTTAAAAAAACACACAATTTCAAGTTAGCGGTTATTTCACCAGATCAAATTATCCACTGTCCTGGCATTTCTAGTAGAATATGTGGAGAGCCTCAAGATTAGTTCTTAATAACTATTTATGCAATCCATGTGAAATAAATATGTTTAAAATAAAAATTTCTAGTAGCAAATTGCATGAGAAAAGGGAGGTGTCATTGACCAGTGTTGTTGCTCGTGTATAGCAATTAATATTTCACCATTACTTTATAATAAGACCTCCTTGTACAAAATGTCCAGAAGGACCCAGCACAAGTTACACAGTGTCCTTGAGAGTCAGTAAAACAGTCCATTCATGACTGGTGCATGGCTGTTAGTGGTGATGCAACACCATGAAATATAGTGAATATGAGAAACCCACTGGTATTGACAGGAGACACAGAAATGCTAATTCCATTGTTATCTTTGTCAGAGCCAACTGCACCTTAAGTCCAAGTCCTTTGATCTGGTCAAATAAACGCTAACTTGAAATTGTGTGTTTTTTAAAATTACGAGCTCACTCTTCTTGAAAAACTCGTTGAAAAAGAACATTCTAATTTTCCCATTTTGTAGGTGACACCACCATATTGAAACCAACCTATATTATTATATTATTCAGTCCTGAATGTTATATGGGGTTAACTTGAAAACTATGGACTGCATCACATTCAGAAAAAATATTTGCAGACAGCCAGACATGAGTGATGCTATAAGCTCTACAACCTATGGTGAGTAGAGCTCAGCAGAAAAAGGGCAGGGACTGAAAGAAAAAGGCAAAGTAAAGTGTCCCTCCCTCTGTTTTAACTCATTCCATACCAGTCCCTGATTTTTCCGTATATTTACCTAGATTTAAGATGACAATTGCATATTTAAATTCTTCATGAAAAGAGCTCCCGTTCAAGTACCAACATGCCTATAGTCTTAAGTCAGTGCCAGAACCACTGACCAAGGCCTGGGACCATAGTATGGAACGAGTTAAGCTACAGAGAACACTGAAACTCTTCACAAACAGACTTTCATTCAGATACCCAGGCACATATCTAGTCTAATGTCAGGGGTTTTTACACTGCCTGTCCAGTCATGCCCCAGATGCTACATGGCAGCTGTGGTATGAGTTGCCAGACAATGCACAAACATCCACCAAAGACCTTTACAGCTGTCATAATCAACACATTAACTCTTTCACTGCCAAATGTCACTGAAGACAAACTATTTAAAAGGAACTGCCCTCAAATATAATAAGGGCAGTAGGCTCCTGTTCCCTGTGAAAAGACTGTTTATTCAAGTACCAGCATGCCTGTACTTATGTAGAATATAAGAGTTCAAGTCAACAGCTTATCTGGGCACACTTTACACATTGTGCCCAAAGTGCACTGAGAAAAACTGCTGGCTCCATCTGAAATGTGTCACTGAAAGAGTTAAAGAAGTATGACATTTTTTTCAAATTTTGCTTTGTAGTTTTACAAGCTATGGATCCACAAGAACCCGTCGATCCTCTGACGCAACGCAAAGTTTTATCTGAATTGACTGCAGACACGGACGACATGACCACGTACTGCTATAAATATGCAGTGTCAAAAAACTGGTACAATATATGGCAGAAATATCTAGGACTAGCTGACGGGAAGTCACCTGGTCAGACCTGCCGTCCGGGCCCAGTAGACATGGACACCGAGGACCCAGAGAAAAACATTTGGGTGTCAGGCCATATATGGGCACAACTTCTCACATGGTACGGGATCAGTGAACACCATGAGTTGGATCGGGTGTATGCACAAGATGACAGCAAACCTCACTTCAAGGACTTTGAAGTAACAGTGTTGAGTCCCATAGTGGACACCTTGTCACATAGAACCAAGAAATTTGACTTGACTGACTTTGTGGCATACATCGAGTGCCAGCTTAGAAAAATTTTCAAAATTCCCAAACACAAAAAATCACGCTTATGGATAAGAGAAAAACGAAAATCTCCCCCGTTTAGTAATTTTGAACTTCTACTTGATCGTGCTGAGGAGCTTCAATACAGTCATGGTATAGACGATGGCACAATGTACACACTGGCTTTAGATGTTTGCGAAGACAGTGGGGTGTGGCCTTATGGCAATAGTGTGGAGCCTACTGGAAGTTTGGAGGAATTTTCCCATGTTATAGAAGGTCCTCATACTTCAGATTTCTGGCAACGAGAGATCTCTGATGCCATGTGTGGATTGTCTGGGGTCCTGGAGCAGCACGTACTGTCTACAACACGACAGTTTCTGATGAAAGCCCGGGATCTCACGAATAAACAATATGATGAGCTCAACACAATGAAGTCAGAACTGACCCGCAGTTTGGACAACGCCAGGGTCTTTCAACAAGAACTTTATGCCAAAGAGGCAAAACTGAAAGAAGGAGAACAGAAACTGAAACTAGTCCAAGGTGACCACATGTGCAATCTAAAAAACTTTCATGAGAAACAGGACAAATTCAATGAAGAATTGCGCCACATTGAAGAAATGAACAAAATACAACACAAAATAATAAAATTAAATGTTGGTGGCAATGTTTTTGTGACTTCCACTTTGACCTTAACCAAAGAAGTCGATTCCATGTTTGGCGCAATGTTTAGTGGTCGCCATAATCTTCATCTCACTCAAGATGGTGAATATTTCATAGACAGAGATGGGACTTATTTTCGTTACATTCTCAACTACATGAGAGACGGTGGTTTTGATGATGGAGTTTTGCCAAATGATGAGAGTATACTGCGAGAATTACTGACAGAAGCAGACTTCTATCAACTCAAGGGGCTCGTACACATTTTAGATGAGACTTTGAGGCATTTGCATAAACATCATCGGAGGAGTCGGAGACATGATTCATGCTCCATTCTCGGAAATTTGTTTGATGAAGATTCTGATTAAAACAGAAATTAATGTGACCAACTCACTCATACCTGGATGAACATGAGAAATGCATTTTATGAAGACCCCCCTACCTGCACCCAGTTAATGACAGTTCAGGAATGCATCTGTGTACCAAATTTTGAGAAAAATCCATTCTAAGCATTTAAAGATATTGCGCTAACAAAGGCGGACAGATATATGGATGGACCCACTGACAACATGAAAACAAAATGCCTCCCCCATTGTGGTGGAGGCATAAAAATGTATATAGTGAAACCTGTTTTGAGAGACCACTGTGAGGAAAGACCACCTGCATTTTCAGACCATGTTCCCTATGTCCCTTTCGCCATCTTTCCCATGTTACTGCACCTCTAGTGAGAGACCACCTGCCTTATGTGACAACATTTTGGTCTGCCCTAGGGGTGGTCTCTCAAAACAGGTTTTACTGTACTTGAATGGGAACAACAGATAAAACCCATTGTGGTAATATGTCCCAGGTCAACAACTCTCCTTTCCATGGGCTGGTTGCTAAGCAACAAACCTATGGCAAGCAGAGCTGTCAATCACCAACAGAGCAAGCTTTGTGGATGAGAATGACAATCATGTGACAGTAGTCAGCAATGATGACCCATTCTGTATGTTTCACAATGAACGAGTAATGTATAGGTAAGACCTACTGGGAACTGTGCCAAAGGGCAAAGGGCAAAGGGCAAAGGGCAACAGCTTGCCTTGACATGGTTTGGGCACAACTCTTGCCAAGAGAGTTGTTTATTTTTAAACGTCTGATTCTAAACAAGAGAACTTAAGGTGCACGGCTACAGAACAAGATGTTACTTAGCATGCCAGTCAATTTCAGTCAGTACAAAATATCACTCAGCACTTCAGTAAGTACCAGTCAGTATTTCCACTTAACATCAAATCTGCCATCAGGTTCCAGTGTCTTTTAGCAAATTTACATTTGTAAGTGAGTTCATTGACATGACAACAGCTCAACTCCAATATAAAAAAGCCTCCAGATCTAATCTTCCTTCTGTCCCATGTTTTACCAGCACTCACTGAGCACTCAAAGAATCTCCTCTGTTTATTGTTAATAGTGCACTCAAACATTTTTGACTTTGTTTCCAAATTATGAAAAGGTTACCATGGTTACTGCTAGTACATAAAGGGAATTGGCCCTGGGTTTTCCTGTGAAATGACAGGGAACCAAAGCATAGGGTTTTCAGGAAACCACTTATGAAAATGACGGGGATGTTGACAAAAGAACATACCAGATGTTTTCCGTGTCTATTTTACTGGCACATTGGGCATGCTACCAACAGTGAAAGGGCTGAATGTAGTGGCTTTATCCAATGGTGACTGAATCACATGAACAAATGAGTGTGTCAAAAGATATCTGATTTCCTCTATTTTACTCATAGAAAATTGACCAGGAAGCTAGCATTGAACAAATTCCACACTGAAATCATGGGACTAAGAAGCAAAGGTAACTTGATCTACTTAGTACCATGAATTGACCAAGAAGTTGGTGATTATGTGTAATTCTTCAAACCCTGAACAAAAGTATGCAAGCTTCAGTACTATGAAAGAACAATGAAAGTGATCACTTTGGATATCATGAGAATGCTGGTGACATAATGTGTATAATTTCTGGCCTTGGAAAACATTTCTCTGTTAGATATATATAATAAAATACTGCACATGTGAAAAAATACTTGAAAGAAGGTAAAATACTGAAAATATGGTGAGATATTGAACATATGCTAAGATATTGAACATATGCTAAAATACTAAACACGTGGCAAAATACTGAACACATGTGAAAATAATGTATGGTAAAATAGTACTCAACATATGGTTAAAACTATGTACACATACCATGTGACAAATATATCTGCATTGAAGTAAGTTGTTGGGCTTGGAGAAAAAAAAATAAATGTTTATTTTTGTGTAAAGAATACTGAGAGGTTTGTCACTTGCAGTTTTATATGGCATTGATGACAAGATAATTGTTTATCTTATTGCTACAGTCTGAATCAGTCTCACAGACTATTAATTTGTGTTTGGTTAATTTAATAGGCCAGCCTCCACCTGTACCCTTTTAGAGAGCATGTTAAATTTTTGCTTGCAGAGACATATCTACATGTACATAAAGAAAAAAAAATACATGCAGCACCCGTTTGATCTAATTATTTTACATGAAAATACATCAATCAAATCTTAAAAAGAAATTACTCAAATCTCCACTTTTTTGTTTTACTTTTTGGATTCTTCAACTGGAATTTGGTCTTTTGGGGCAATCTTCTGCATGAAATTCCACCAAATATTTCTTCATTCCTTCTTAAGTCTAGTTGCATGTAAACTATGGCTCACAAGATTGCAATGATTGCATACACAATGCAGGCCACCCACCATGCTGACATATAAATGCCTTGGATATGATGGTCGCCAGTCAATCAGAAATGTAGGTCAGAACACGAGTTTTATGGAAAAATATCACAATATTATCACAATGAAACTGCAAAGCTGGTGACATTACAACCCCACTTTTGGTTCATGATAACTTGCAGGATTCATACAGCTTAGCAGCTTTCAAATTCAAGGACTTTTCCAGGATTTTTCCAGGACCTTTCTATTTTTTGGGGTGTTTATAGTGGGAGGGGAGGAAGAGATCGAGCTAACCTAACTTTTGGAAGAAGATGTATTAATGGATATTTAAAATTCAAGCACTTTTCCAGGACTTAATTGCAAAAACTTTGATTTTCAAGGTTTTCAAGGCCTTGAAAAAGCAGGTAGTAAATTCAAATACTTTCAAGGATTTCAAGGACCTGTATGAACCCTGACTTGACTATTGAGAGCTTATAGAGTGATCCTTGCCCTGTAAGACCCTGGCAATGAGACACTACAACCGTCTCCATACACCACCTAGAAAGGACACTTCGCTGCTTCCTGTTGTTTTTACCTCATGCAAAAAAAAACCCCAAAAAACTGCTCCCTACGGCTGGCCCTTCAAGAAAGGGACCACTGTATACTGTGATACCTGTCTTTACAGACCACCTCTGCATGATACTACAGTGGTACCTGTCTTGAGAGACCCCTCCAATGAGAGACCACATATCTTTTTAAGACCACTATCTCAGAATACTATGCTATCTTTTCCATGTTATTATACCTCTAATGAAAGACCACCTGTTTTGACAGACCACGTTTTCACTTGCCCTAAGGGCGTCCTCTCAAGACAGGGACCACTGTATGCTTAACACTTTTCATCTCATTTATACCTGTTATGAAAGACCACCTGCCTTGAGAGACTGATCACAATTTGGTCATCCCTAGAGGGTGGTCTTTCAAGATAGGTTTCAGTGATGAATTTTCTATGGTGAAAAGTGCTAATGCCCAGCCCTGTTTATGAAGAACCTAGTGCTATCTTCCATCTTATCTGAACTCTGTTGAGGTCAGCTCCTTTATAATACAGTTAAACCTCATTATAACAACACTCAAATATCTGACATATTCAATACTAGTACAATGACATAAATTTCCATGGAGAAAAGTTCATTTTCTTTGTTATCTGATGCATTTATCCGAAATATTCAGTTATCTGACACTTTTTTAGGGAAAAGATGGAGTCATTATAACGACTTTTCACTGTACCTGTCACAAAAGACCACTCTGATGACAGACCACCTGTCATTTTAGTCTTTTGAACATACTTGTTGTTTGTACCTTTCACAAGAGGCCACCTGTCTCATAAGACCACATGTTGGTCCTCCCTATGAGTGGTTTCTGATGCTATATGAGCCACTGTGTTACATTGGGATCTACTCTCTCTGCACACAAGCCAGTCGCAAGAGCCTATATATGTAATCAAGTTTTTCAACAGAGACTGGTGAGTGACCTTGTGAGTGACCTAGTGAGTGACCTTGTGAGTGACCTACCTTGTGCAGCTGTATCGCTAGCTCTTGCATCTCTGCTTCCAGCCTGTCTGCGTACGCCTGCTCCAGACGTGAGGACGCAGCACCGCAGTTGCTATGCCAACGAGCTATGGCATTTGTCATCTTGCGGCGGGGCCCAAATAACCTGGTAACAACAACACAGAATGTCATAGACAGATTGTCAGTTCTATATATACCAGTCAGCATCCACAAACTCAAAATGTAACCACTGTGTATCCAAAGATTTTACAACTGTACCCTTACACAGAATGAAGATGATTATACTTATACGTAAACAATGAACAAAATACCTTTAGCGTCAGACAAAATGCGAGATCACTCACCCCAAACCAGAGGCTTTGAGATGTATGTGCCTGTCACGTCAGTAAATTGTCTATTTATCAAAGTACACTCAATGAAATTTTATTCACAGTATGTGGCAAGTATCAGGATGGCTCAATATTAAAAACAAAAACAAAAAACACGACAATGTCCTGAAAACATGAAATAAAATGGCATTAACATATAAATATGAAAGACTAATTTGGAAAAAAAAGGCTGAATTCAGATTTTCTCCTGAAGAATCACATCCCTGAAGAATTCTCTATACAGTATTCCTATTGTTAAGCTACCATTTCAAATGAGTCAACCTGTTTTGATACACAATATCTTCACGATACTTTGTACATTAATGAAAAGTGCCTCATAATTTTCAACCTAATAGCAGATGACATTTTTAGGAAACAAAAGACTCCTCATGCAGAATGTTGAAAATCTTATGGAAACAGATGATCTTTTTAATTGACTGAGTATTAAATTCAGCTGTTCGAAGAGATGGAAATGTTGTACACACAAGTAGAAGTACTCACTTGATACCAACCTCCTTGAGGTCATTGTCGGTGAGTGATAAAAACACCTGTAAGTCTACATCTTGTTCTTCCAGCACCGGCAGGTACTTGGTCAAACCTAGCTGGTCGAGAAATGTAGCCAAGTCTTTGGGCTTGGCCTCCGTCACATCATCTCTGTGAGCATGTACCGCATCACTGTCACGTGACAAATGATCTTTATGATCATGACACTGGCCAAGATTGGTGTGACCTTCATTATCAGAATATTTGACCCTATGACCCCTTGACTTATGACCTCCACCAGGGTCTCCTTCTGTAGAACTTTTACTTTTAGGTGGCTTTGAATGATCCTTGAATTTTTTAGGCTCCTTCTCATTTGATATACACTTGGAGTGCAATGGGCCAAAGTTCTGTTCAAGGTCTTTATCATCACAGTCATCTTGAACGTCAGTTAACCTTGAACAGGATTCCACTTCAGCATCCTCAGTGACTTGTCCTGTATGTTCCTTATGGTTGTCTTCCACTGGATCCTCGTTACTGTCCAGACTGTTCTCACGGCTGATCCCCAGGGCAGCCACCAAGCCACCACTTGAGCTGGAGCTGCTTACAATCGTCAGAGCTCCAGTTTTTGAGAATGCATTTCCGTCATCATCAATGTCATATTCATTGGAGTCTGAAAGTTTAAAAACTTGACATTATGCCAGTGCCAACTACCTGTCACTCGGTACTGGAGGCTCTTTCAAATATTGCAATACTACATGAAAAGCAAGTTTCTGAGAATAAAATGATTAAATTACACACAAATAGCACTTGGGTTTCGTAAAATTGTACATTTTGGCAAACAGAATATATGCATATTGTGCGTGAAAATATTTTCACATGACAAAACAATTCTTGTGGGTTTTTTTGTTCCAAATAAATTAAAATTCATGATATCCATGTACTTTTTACTGCATGTGCCCAATAATAATGTGGATATTTAGCGAAACCTCCTTATAAGAATACTCAGATATCCAACACATTCATTGAGTAACACAAGTTTTGAGGGGCTTAAAATTCAAATTCTTTTAACTTATTTTTATTTTCAAAGTTTGGCAGCACCATCGAAACTAATTTCTATGTGTACTGAGGCAAAACACACATAACACAGGTATATTTAAAAATATATATATATGTTTATTATTTTAAAATTTATGTTCAACACACTTTAACCCTTTGGCTCTAAGCCAGTGGATGTTCGCTTTTATGAATTTAGGTGGCCCAAGTACTGTACATTAACTTTAATTTTGCTGTGTGCTTGCTTTTACTTATTTCACTGATGGCACAAAACTGTGAAAATAAAACACAGTGAAATAGTACTTCAACACTGTTTGAATACTAATTATGTCCAAAATATTGAAATTTAAAATAGAGGCAAATGTCAAAAATACAAAAACGGTGAAGATTTAAACCTGCAAAAATTAAGCAATTTATTGCAGGGGATATAACTAAGCCAGTGGGTGCAAGTTCTGATAGATTCAGGTGCCCCAAGTGCCCTAAAATATTGCAGTTAATTTGAACCAATGAGCTGATGGGCCTGGTCCTTTACCTTTCCCACCAGAACTATCCAGTCTGTGATCTTCTGGGTTGATTGGTGAAGTGACATCCCTAAACCGGATCTGACTGGTGTCAACTGGATAGGAGCCATCATTCACAAAGGTCACATAACCCTGGGGTACAAAGGAATCTGCAGAAAAGATGTGAATGTTTGCTACACAACAAAGTAACATTCTGAATAAGTCATATTGGTTTGACTGTATCATACATGTGTGCATTTTAGTAAATGATAAGAGAACACGGCAATAACCTAATACATGTACTGTCCACCTTCAAGGCTGCTATTTCTGTTTTCTATATTTTCCTTTCTTGTTCCATTCTCCATATGACTTCATACTGCTATTTTTGTGGCCCAATAGGAGGATTTTATACCAATTGCTGACCTACTCTGCCCTCCCGTATTGCTAGGCAACAGAGCTTTGCCTCCACCATGATTAAGGCATACTAGTTGGGCATGATATTTAAGCATTTTGAAAATATAATTTCCACCACATAAATGTAAATCTTTCAGTATACCATGATTCCTGTATGTTTGAAGAACACATGAGTAACAGCTCTTAAACTTATCCCCTTCTCCTACTGTCTCCTTTGTAAGAGAAAAACATTTTTTCATGCTTAATACATGGAACTGCCCTCCTTCATGTCAGTTCTTTGCTGCACGATAGGGGTGCACAGCAAGGCAGCATTTGATAAGAATATCCCCTATTCATCTCAGGATTTGGGTCAACTTACCTGCACAACACTGACATATCCTGCCAAAGTTAAGTGGCATATATCAGCTGTTACCATACAAGTCCACTCACTTCAATATGGACACTGGGTTCCAAGCTGTGACTGTCCATGGAGAGTATTACCATATACTCACTTGGATACGGAGGCTGGGGGTCAGGTTGTGACTGTCCACATAGGAAGTATTATGATATACTCACTTGGATACGGAGGCTGGGGGTCAGGTTGTGACTGTCCACATAGAAAGTATTATCATATACTCACTTGGATACGGAGGCTGGGGGTCAGGTTGTGACTGTCCACATAGGAAGTATTATGATATACTCACTTGGATACGGAGGCTGGGGGTCAGGCACAGGGTGAGGGTCCTGTTTGCTCTTGTCTATGAGACGAGCGAAGGCTTCTGGACCATCACGAATGCTGGGACCTGAAACATAAAGGTTGCAATGAAAGTGACACCGACACACAGTGTACTCATTCTGAACACAGAGTGTCAACACAGGGAAACCTCTCTAACTGAACACCTCCATATACCAAACACCTCTCTATACTGAACACCATTTCTCGGTCCCAAATATACACTTCCAATGTAAGCTAACCTCCCTATACCGAACACTTTTTTCCTGTCCCAAAGGTGTTCAGTATAGGGACGTTTTACTGTATTTACGATCACGTTGATCAATTATTCTAGCAAAGAACTCAAGACTGGACTCTACCTATAAGCTTCAATAACAGTTTTCCAAACACTCAAACTTGAACACACTGACACCCCCCCCCCCCCCGAATATCTCCATACAATATCATATTTATGCACATAACTTGGCACTGGATTGTGCAATCACCTTAGCAAATATTTCTTTCCTTAGAAGAATCCACTTTTTATCATTACATGTGGGGTCCCAGTAAGAACAGGAAATCTTCAAAAAATAACTTTTGTACATTGGTGATGTGTTGATAGATTTGTACAGCATTCTGCTGTATGTACTCTGTATGTGGTGTTAACTACCGCCATGCAAATTAAATTATGGGTTTCTCCGGTATATTTTGAACAGAAAACAGTGCACTGTGACAATCAAATTTTTTTAAATTTTCTTTTACCAATATTTGTCAGAAATGGTACACAAGAAAACAAAATTCACCCAAAATGAGATCAATATAGTACTGAAAAAACATTCCTCTGCCTTGTAGAAATAAAAACAAGGGTGGCAGGACTCTAAAAGTGATGCGAGTGGCAGAGCTTCCAAATCCCCCACCTCGGCAGGAGATCTCCCGATTTTTCGTCCTTTTTTACAAAGTCTCCCGCTTTTTGTCAAATTAAAAAGAAAGTAGCATTATTCCATTGGTGGCTATAAAGTTGTATTTTGTTGCCATGCTGTTGTACTATATAGGCATGGAATATGTCTATGATGTTGCCTAAAATGGTTCAAAATGCAGGATATGAAGGTGCAAATTTCAGTTTGTTCCTTGGGGAGCGTGCCCTCATACCCCCTAGTTGTGATTCTCGCCCTCCCACTTTTCAGTTCCTGCCACCTTTCAGTACCTGCAGGAGGGGATCTCCCACTCTTAACACAGGTTAGCTTGGAGGCTCTGGAGTGGCACATAAGAATTTCACTAACATATTTATCTTTTCCCCCCAAACATTCTCTTCATAACTGTAACTTTTCTCTGTTAAGAAAAAATGCCTTACCGAAAATCTTATATTCTAGGCAGTAGGCCACCATTATCTTAGCAGCAAATTAACGCCCTTAAGGTAGCGGAGGGGATGGAGCCGTGCGCAGCGGTCCCGCGACTTTGACGTTGCATAGATGAACTATGTTTCACATTTCACCCACAAAACCATACATTTTATTCATTGTTCAGACATCTAGATTTGTTAGACAGAAGTTTCATATCGATACGATAATTTTCAAGGGTTTTATACGCCCGTTTACAAGAGGGTATCAGATTTGACATTTTGTCAGCATTTCTTTAAAAATAATCGAAGCAAAAGTGTATTACCTATGTAAAATTGAAGTATAGACCAATATGCAGGAACCGTATTTTTTGTTTACAAATAAAATACATAATAACAGAATTATCGAATTCTTTGATCATCATTTTAAACATCAACAGTTACATTATTTTGTGAGCTACAAAAGTCTCGGAAGGGGACATCTGACGGAAAAACCAAAAAAAACGGTTCCCAGATAATATATTTATCTTTCAAAAGACGATTATTTGAAGCAGATCGATCAATTAGCTTTTTATTGACGCTGTCCACAAAATTGATTCATAAGCAGAAAATTTCATTCCGAGAAATCAGCGTTGAAAGATTTGAGGCCCTTTTTTCGCACATTGTTGGCCATAATGACAATACAGCTTTCCAAATTCGGCCCATTTTGGTCTCAGTACTTCGAAGAAAGGTCAATCAACATCTTTGATGCATAGTTTCCAACATACAATGATGTTAATTGGCTTAAAAAAGCAGTTATTTACCCGAATGACATCAAATGCAGCCACACTCGAAAGCTTGTCAGTCGGGTTTCCACGCGAATGGGACAGCTTCAAAGGGGGATTCGAAAACGGATAAGCCACGTGACCCGAAGGTGCCATCACCTTGACCCTAGCAACATTGTTTGCATATGGCGCCGCTTGAACAAACGGGTAGCAGTTCCACAGCTTGCTCTATACTCAGAAGGCTGCCCGGTAGGCAGGAGTTGCTCACTCACTTCTCATCACCTTGGTTCAAAGAACAACATGGTTTTATCAAAGGCATGGATGGGACATTCGCCATTCAGTGTCTTGGACTACTTGCGACTTTACCGAAAAGAAAGTTGGAAAAATCGACATGCCACAATCACGTTGCTGCTTAGCTTGGCGCTGACGGCGATGTGTCTTGCTTTGTTTCTTGGCTTTTGGCATTTTGTAAAGTGAGATTGCTTGGTCTTGACGGAGAGAGGTCTATGTCGTTCTGAATGTAGCTGATAAATTCTAGATAGGCGGTCAACATGGATGATCTTGACGTAACATTTAAGACAATAGTCCTGTTACTGATAAGCAAACACTCCCAGGATAAATTATACTTCAAAGAAGAAACAAAACCAAAAAAACAAACAAAAAGCAAAGCGAACGTTTTATAATTATATGTGTTGAGAATCCATTAGTTTCAACGTTGTATTGGTGATGAAACTGTATTGCTAGATTGAATAACCTAATCCACTGATTTGCTGAAGTAGTCTTTGATCAGACCCTGACGGTTACATAGATCAATATAGGCCTAATGCACCAGACCACGCTCAGATGTAAGGTGATAACGCTACACTTCGTGCGCAAGGGTAAAACTTTCTTGCCTGCCAAGACGGACTGTGTTTGCTTACCTGGCGACGCGCACTTCAAGCGCAATTTAACAATTACGCAGAGCGAGTCTGTCTGGCAGTCAAGAAAATTTCCAATTCCCACAAAATTGAGAAAAGGGATGGGCATTGTGAGGGAGTGTGTTCTTCGTGGCCTTGGCTTATGCGGTTTTGTTTTTGTTTTTGTTTTTTGTTGTTGTTGCCAGGAGCACAATAGAATACGCCAAGCCATTTCATTGGTTCCTTCACATATTAGCGCCTTCCTTGTGATAAAGAATGCCATTCACTTTGCCATGTTTTTTTGCGTATTGCCATTCGAAACCTTGCCACTCATGTAACATATTTTTTATTTTGTGGAGATAACTAGCCCACTGAAAGACAGTTGGCTCACCCTTGAACTGCAATAAACTGATCGAGACACAAAACCGAAACTTCCTGATGGGTGAGTGCGGGCGAGTGGTATCGGAACATGCATGCCGCGCACAGTCAGACAAAATAATTTTATATGACCGATCAAACAGCTAAAAGCAGAGTGCAGAGTTGCTTTTCGCAGTCATTTAACAGTAATCTGATTATTTTATCCCCCTGATGGTCAAATATTTAAAGCTTTTTTTTCTGTCCCCTGGCTCAGTGTACTTCGAAACACCCCCGTATGAAGTGGGCAAGTCCGTGCATGTGCAATGTGCCAGTCTTCCAGTTCCTCAAAATGCCACAGCGCCACAGACGATACCAGTTTTAGTGGAGGCGTGTGCTTCAAATAAATTTACTTCAAGATTAACATTTAATGCTATACACCGTTTCACATTCAGGTAAAGGCACATATAATTATTGAAGGCAGATATAATTATTTACGCTGAATCGAATCCCCGCTTTTATAGTTTGCGGCATATTTATAGCCAAGTGGTCCAGTGTTAGGATTCCTCGATCGTCATGTGTATTTTTTGCCAGTAAACATTAAAAGCAAATTGGTCTTGGATAGGGCAAGACTGTAGAAAGGGTTGTAAGCCTTTATAATGTATACAATGCCATGATTCTGAGTAACGATTTACGCATAGGTTGAAATCGCCTTCATTGAAAACACTGAGGCTCACGTCCATCGCCAGGTGCCGTTTTGACAATCGACACCTTTTATCGTCCCTTATTTTTTAATTTTTTTTTAATCACACTGTGAGAAGGAAAACATGAGCCCATCGATTTAATTATCTACATGGCCATTTGATCACCACAAGGTTACAGACCACAGTTGTGATTGGCTGGTTGCGCATCCCAACGGAGATACATGTAGTCCGTAATTGTGAAAATACTGTGTTTTCAGCATGCTGTAGCTTCAGTTTAAATAAACTTAGCTAAGTCAGGTTTGCTGCATCGCAGAGTTGCTTCATTGGTGGTCATATAAGTGCACTGTCTTCCAGGCCAGGTGGGAACTTTATGGTGGGGAAGGACAATGATGTGACCCTGGCAAGAGCACAGTTCATACACCTGTATAAAGCTGACATCCAGGTGTTGTTTCGTATTTCAATTATCACAAATTAACGAGCTGGGAATTGTATGACAAAAATCCGTCCATATTTTTCTGACATTTTTATCTGTTAAATGCCGTTCACGGAATTTCAAAATACCAAAATGCTGATTTTTTAGACTGAAAAATGCTAATATGAAAAATAGAAGGATTTATAACTGTAGTCTGTGGCCTATTAGGGCTAACTCTGTATGTATTGGGACTCACATGGTCATGTTGTTATTCTATTATCGTCCATCAAGCAAGTTAAAAATGGGAAGTCAGTACTTTTTGACAGCTGCCTGGACAATTTTGAGTGATCCTAACAACTTTTACATGGATGGAGCCTGCAAGATATGATCCTGGGACTATAGATCACAAGCCAAATGGTTCGGGCTATGGTATTGTGTACCTCAGGCCAGCTTATGAAAGGAGAAAAGAAGTTTTACACCCACAGATCGGCTGTGTATATCAAGTTTAACAGTCTCAATTTTCTAAAAATTCATGAAGTATCACATTTATATCACAAATTATTGTGCATAGACATGTTGCACCTATCAGTGGAACCACACTGCATAAATAATAACAGGATTCGCTGCCAGACATTTAACAAGTACACAGGCTATGCCTCCTTTGCTGACTGCTTGGTAGATAGATAGCTTCCATAGCCCTTTGTATTTAGCGATACCTCACAGGTACCACACAGGTAATCATAGGTGTGTATGAGAAATTAACAATGCTAATATGATATGAATAAATTATGCTAGTCCCATTGATATGAAACTTAGTGACCCTCTGTTTCAAACTTTTAATTTTGTGCCATTGTCATTGTAGGCCTACAGCCTCCATTCATATGCAGAGCTGTTTATACAAAATCATGTCAAAGTGATTTTCGGCATACCAGAAAAAATGTGCATTGTCTGTCAGTAGAGCTGTACAAATCTTAGCTAAAATGTAAATTTCTTTGTTTTTGGTTTTGTTTTTGTTTCTCCCCCCTCCCCCACCCCCTTTTATTATTATTATAATTATTATTTTTTTTTTTTTGGTAGACAAAAGCTTGTCATATATGTGTATCATTTGACTGGGGTAAATCATTTAAAATCAGGCATGCTGACTTTGTTGAGCTGTTGAGTTCATCAGCATATTATTTTCACATAAATGAATCAATTTATATCCATGAATATGGATGACAGCACTTATGAACTGCAAATTTTATAACTTTTACCAAGCTAGTGTACATAGGTGGCAAAACATTTGAACTTCGACATACAACTACATATAATTATAAGAGTTTCAGAAAGTGAAACAAGGGGAAAAAAAGTTAGCTTCCATTAAGCACTTGCCTGAAAACACTTGCGCCTGATAATTGGATTGATGATTGGATGCTTATCAAATTTAAAATCAGAGCACTTGTGAATACAAATATGTATTTATGATATTGGAGTAACTGTACAAACTTTTGTCATTTTCTTTCTAACATGTGCACATACACCAGAAACCATGTCAATAAACCATAACTTATACAGTCTACTGCAGAAAAAAAGGCATAGCACTATTGGTTTGTGGAAGCTGGATCACCCAACTGCCCTCCTAATGTTCAAACAATGGGCGCGTTAAAATTCCATAATTTTAGTACCAAAAAACATAATTTGCTGAATACTGCTACTCTTATCTGTGACCTACTGGTCTTAAACTGTGCACTTTGATGGGCTTATAATGTTTAAACACTGAAACTGTTCCATTGTCTGCCATAATCCAGATTATATCAGGAAAATACTGCCATAATGACTGGTATTAGGTGCTGACCTGGTGTAATTGATACTCCCCCCATCCGCCATTAATGCCTCAGCAGTGATAGATGTCATATTTTTTGTAGACAAATGTTACGAATCTATCCATAAATAGTAAAAAAATCACCAATTTCACCTAAAAATTCATAACATTTTAGCAATATATTCAAATTTGGGGTTAAAATTAAGGGGTGGGGCATTGTAATTTGATCTCTCCTTGTAAGGGCAGGACATGCAGGCAAATGATTATGGGTTTGCATCATAGCCCATTGTGTATCGTATTCATATTGGACAGAAAAGAATTGATTGGATGCAATTATATAATTTTCCTCAAAATTTTAATTAATTATTTTATTTGTCATAAAAACTGATTTTTCAGATTTAAAGGTTGCTTGCAAAAAAGTTGATATTTTCCTTAATATTGAAGTTTGGTAAAGTTACTGCAAATTCTTTGCAGAAAACAAGTTGTGGCTTCAGTTAAACAAGTTTTAAAAATTTTGATAAGTCTATTAGGTTACAGACCACAGTTGTGATTGGCTGGTTGCGCATCCCAACGGAGATAGTCCGTAATTGTGAAAATACTGTGTTTTCAGCATGCTGTAGCTTCAGTTTAAATAAACTTAGCTAAGTCAGGTTTGCTGCATCGCAGAGTTGCTTCATTGGTGGTCATATAAGTGCACTGTCTTCCAGGCCAGGTGGGAACTTTATGGTGGGGAAGGACAATGATGTGACCCTGGCAAGAGCACAGTTCATACACCTGTATAAAGCTGACATCCAGGTGTTGTTTCGTATTTCAATTATCACAAATTAACGAGCTGGGAATTGTATGACAAAAATCCGTCCATATTTTTCTGACATTTTTATCTGTTAAATGCCGTTCACGGAATTTCAAAATACCAAAATGCTGATTTTTTAGACTGAAAAATGCTAATATGAAAAATAGAAGGATTTATAACTGTAGTCTGTGGCCACAACAAACCAATTAATCAGTCCTAATCTTGTCAAGCAGTTTATACAAGAATTGGTAGCAGCGCACCTCAAAATGTCACAGTTGGTCGCTTGTCGTTGCTACGGTCCTGGATTGTGGAAAGCAGCCGACTGCTATCCAAACTTTGGCGGACTAATTAGCATACATTTGTAAACAGACATGCTCATGCTGCAGCCAGCTAAAACATGGTCATGTTTTTTCCCTTTTTTATCACTTAAATTTTGCTTTTTTAGTATTCATGTTTGGTGACAAGAAAGTTAAAGTGCCAAACTTTACGGAAATGGAAAAAAGTCATTTTCTGTCGGGTCACGATTTTGCCGTTATAGCTCAATCCCCTCCGCTACCTTAAAATGGAAGATACAGCATGGTCTGATGCATGTTTTCGCATGAATTTGGTTTATCCAGCACATACACTATGCATGCTTCCCCTCCTCCAACTTTTTACATGCCTTATAATGATTAACTTAACCCTTAAAGTGCTAATCACTGCTATGGTCATTTTCTCATTGCCGCTAAACAGATAATAGTTAAAATATTCAAATTCCTCATCAAGATACCATTCATTCAAATACCAGCAAGCCTAGTCTAAAGCAAAAAGTAGTCTTAGTCAACAGCTTTCCTCAGAACACTTTGCACGCATTGCATGCAAAGTGTCCTGAGGAAAGCTGTTGACTCAGTCTTAAATAAGCACTTTAAAGGTTAATATGCCAAAATAGCCCTCCTGCAGTAATTTTGAAATCAGTATGACACTGAAGAATAACTTGATATGACAAAATTGTCTTTCACAGTAATTTTGAAAATGATGGCTTCTTTGAACAACCTCATATGACAACCTAGACTCTGGCAGTAATTTGGGGCACTTATACGGCTGGAAGTGTGCCAATAGCTGATGTTAAGTACCATATCCAATGTGCTTAAGAAGGGGCCTGCCAATGCTACTACATGTACCACTTAGTGCTTCCACCTAGTGCTATATTTTATAACTAAATGTAAAAAATTCTGTTGAAGGATCCACCTGTGCAAATTTCAGATGCATGGCTGGAGTATAGGTGTACCAACAAAAACAGTTTAAACAAGTGTTTAGTCAAAAAAAAAAAAAAAAAAAAAAAAAAAAAAAAAATAAGCCACACATTCAAGGTAAGGGTTTTTCATTTTGTTTCATATTTATTGAAATAAATACCTTTTCTGGCATTACTCCCTCGAGGACAAGGCCGCCTGGGTCTCTGAATCAACTCATCTGATGAACTGAGGTCTCCTTCAAAATGCAAACCTGAAGGTATATTTACAAAACATATTACCAATATTCACACTAAAAGATAGAAAAAAAACAAGTCATTTTATAATATTTACCCATTGCAACATACAACATAGGGCCCAAGGTCTGAATAAATGTGTTCTACCAGTCAAATGCAGGTAGAAATCATGACTAGCTTATGAAGAACTGTGGCTGACAGCTACTATGAACACTTTCCCCTCAAATTAGGACTGAGTCAACAGTCTTCCTTGGCATGTGTTTCACACTAAGTGTCCAGCACATGTCAAGGAAAGCTGTTGGTCTGGAGCATGTGATGTTGATAGGTCTCATCTACAATTCTCAGTCAAATCATTTGTCATTACTATTGAAATTAGTGGAAAACACTGAAGCAGACCACATTTGACCCCCCAGACGGTTTTGGCCGGTTTAATGTAGAAAGGGTTAAAGCTGGCGGCATTTGTTATTTTGCAACTTGTTCAGACACTGTATCAAAATTGAAGTCAACATGCAACCATTGTACCCAGCCAGTGCAGCTATTGGCAAAAATTATCATTCCAAGTCTTGAATGCCATTTAAGGACCCGGACTACAATGAGGGCAAAGAAGCAAGCTATTTTGAAACTGTCGAACTGCAAGTGTTACCAGGAGTAACACAGGTTCATAAAAACAAGCTTTCCTATCCTTGCCCAAAACCAGGTGATATTTCCAAGTATTTCTTGTCTTGGCCCACTGCCATATGAAGTCCGTGCAAAGGCTAAATGGTGATGGATAATATAAAAAGCCGTGCTGTTATTTACGCATGATGATGTACATAGAAACAGGAGATAGAACAAACTACATCTTGCTTCAATCATCTACAACTCTGAATGCAATTACCTGGAAAACAACTTATTCCTTCACAGCATGTTTACCGCAGTGCATCTTAGGGGAATGCCGGGGACAAGGTCAAAGCAGCGCATATAGTATAACATGGTTGTGGTCACACTATGGGTGATATCATTGTAATATTAGATGGAAACAGTGTCCACAGTGTAAAACTACCTTCTGCAATAGTAGAAGACAGCTCTAAGGAAGATGTACAATGAGGGCTGCATCTCAACCTTGAAGTATTCGTTTCTGATCAGTCTGATCCAGATTTTCCTCTCTGACTCTGTTTTGTTGGAAAGCAACTGGTAAAAGCTGAGTCCACGTGTCTTCCTCTTAGAACTTGTGCACTTCGGCATGCAACAGTTAACGCTTGTTCGGCCTTTTCTAACTTTCTCTGATCGGAACCTGAACATATGTGTATCACACCGGCAAGAGTCAACACTGCATCTAATGTACTACTCCACTGTGAGTCTGAACTGCTGGCTGAGTTTGTCCCCCGCGATCCCCCAAGATGCATTGTGGTAAACACGCTGTGATGTAGTAAGGTGACAAGGCAATTGCTTGTAACATGCTAAAACTATGTATGCATGCACTTCTCATGTCCCACTCAAAACACACACACACACACACCACAGCAGACTGACTCAATTTATTATTGTTGAGTAATAAACAGCACAAATAATGGTACAAAAATGGACCTTACAAAATATAAAATGCATGTAACCCACCAACCACTTGACATTTTCAAATTTAATCAAAACTTTTGAGGAAAAACAATTTACACTCTCTATAAATTACCTTCAATATCCACTACATGCAGCCAAACACACCTTAAAAATTATTAACCTCATTACCACCATATACTTGCTAGCTGCGTGTGTTTTTGTGACTTTCAAACATAGCAGGTATACAGCCTGGCAGAATACAGCAAAAGAAACAATAATGGTTCAAGCAAAACAAGGTCATAAATACAATCTCAGGTCAAAGTCAATTTTCATCTCTTGATATTAATGGCAGAGCCAAAAGTGCAGTCTTGTATCTCTGGCTTTGCAACACAACCAATGTTACCTGGATCAGTTCGGAGTTGGGAGGTAGGGCCACAGCTGTAGTTGTCAATCAAACTGACAATCTTCATGTGTCCTTTCATTAAAGCCAGTGACCGCGCGGTGTCTCCTGAGCCAGCCTTGGCATTTACATTCACTCCCTGACAAGGTATAAAGTTAACAATTTTTTCAAAATTTAGTTAACTAATTCCATACTATGGTCAAAGGCCTTGGTCAGTGGTTCTGGAACTGCCTGGCAAGTCATGCTGCAGTTGCCCTCGCGGCAGCTGCAGCATGACTTGCCACCAGGGTTGCCAACCTGGTGAATGTATGTTTTTGGGAGATTATGAAATGACGAGTGGCGTAAGCAGCAGAGCCCTCCTAGGGAGGTCCGGGGACATGCTCCCCGAAAAAAAAAATAAAAACTAGACATCAAAATATGCATTTTTGTGGCATTTGAGGGTACTTGGATTCAAGTTTCAGCATGCTGCAAGATGCACAATAGCTTAATTTGCCTTAAAAATGTCACTGTTAAAAGCATATTTGTTAAAAATTTACCATATTATGTTTTTAGAATGCCATTTGTGGTGATTTTCATGAGATTCTTGGGAGTAATTTGGGAGTCGGGAGGGTAGACAGCACATGCCTGAATTTTCGGGAGACTCCCAGATAATTCGAGAGGGTTGGCAACACTGCTTGACAGGTAGTGCAAGAACCACTGACTTAAGACTATAGGCATGTTGGTACTTGAACGAAAGCTCTTTTCATGAATAATTTGAATATGCAATTGTCTTCTTAAATCTAGGTAAATATATACGGAAAAAACAGGGACTGGTATGGAATGAGTGAAATGAAAATAGCTTAATGTTGTTGAAGTACAAAGACCAGTAAAACTTCAGTTCTGGGTGTACATGTACTGGTCCAAAGAAAAGTACCTATGGCTTTTTTATGTTATTATTAATTGTTTATATATATATATATGTATATATATTTAATTTTCTCTTGTTCTGCATCAAATTTTACCTGTGCCAGACACAGACATTTTCTCATCCTCAGCGTCAGCAGGGCTGATCCTTAAAGTTAAAATAAATAAACAGGGACAGGGCGCCATGAGCCAGCCATTGATACCATATTCCCCCCTGTAAGCACCCAAGGTGCTTATAAAATCAAAATTGAAAAGACGAAGCAAAGGTATGGCTTCACTTTTGTGCCGTTCGACAGGTTTTCGTCAGCAGTGTAGCTCATCAGGAACTGAAAATTTCAATGGCTGCAGTGTCGTACCGTTAATCACATAATGTAATGTTTGTTCGTTATGTGATAATACCGTACATTGACAACAATAGACGTTGCTAACCAAGAAATAGGCTCAACATCTTGGATGAGCTTGGTGTTTGCTCAGGCTATTTATAAACACACCTCCTTTGTCCAGTGACAAGGTGTGAACACAAATATGCAAGTTGCATATCGGTTAAGGATGCATGTGACTCCCAAGTTCCTTTATGGGAGTGGGCATCCATAATGATGTCATAGCTTGTCCTAGTGACCAACCTCTGTCCAGTTTATAGAGAAATAGAACTGGGGTTGGGGAAGGGTATTACTCAAATATGTAAAAAATGCTTATAAAATCAAGGTGTAATATGCCCTCAATTCAGAACCCTACTTAGAATATTATAGGTATTATAATGTGAAAATGATTACTAAACTTGGAAATTTTTGGTCCGATTTTGGATCATTCAGATCCCAATGAGGCAGGAAGGGCTCTTATTACAGTTGGGATCCTCACTGGGAGGAACACTATAATTGAAATTTATAGTGTCAGCATTATCATGCATAAATGTGCAAGTCATTTATTCATCGACAAAGAAAACATTTGTCTGGGAAGTCCATCATACCAGTGACTGTTCCAGCATTCAAAACTTCTTCTGTCAAGGTCCTTGCATGTCATATTTCAGTTTAAAAAGTGAGAAACAGGAACTTGATTTTCAAATGGTGTCAACCATAAGCCATACTGAAATATTCCAAGGGCTCTGCAATTCTTTTTATCAGCTGTAGTCCTCCGGACTAGTAATTTTGCCATTTTATTAGCTCCCTATTCAAATTCCTTGTCCGTCTACACAAATCTGATTTACAAAACCACAATTTCTTCTTGTGCCCAGGACTAGTGCTTTGAGATCTCAACTTGGCCTAATTGGAATTTGACTTGTCCTGGGCCAGTGAACATGCAAATTTTCAAGCTCTGATTTCACATTGAGTGTACTGTCAATCACAGCTTTGTCAGGCACATGATTGTGGGGCTATCAGGAAGGTCCAAGCTCCAACTTATAAATAAAGAATTATAGAAATAATATTGTGCTTTAAACATCTGAATGTCATAATACCCTACACATGGATAAATTTACATTTCAAATAGATATAGCCAAATTGGAAATTCTGCCATGAATAATTGAGATTTTGCCATAACCCTTTCATAAATCATTTTGAAATATTTCAGTGTTTCTGTTAGGAATTTTTTAGGGAGTCACAGGGGAAATTCAGAGAACACTAGATTTTCACCAACTTTACATGTAAAAAAACAAGCCTTGTGAGACTTAAAGAATTTTCTCAGAGGGTATTTCAGGTTTTGGAAGAGTATTATATCCCCAATTGGGGGTTAACAGAAACACTGATTTCTTTTGCCAAATTCAAGAAATATTAGTACAGTGCTCCCTCCTTATAATGCTGGTATTGGGGACCACAGAGTATACTGTGTTATAGCAAAACTGCCTTATAACAGAGGGACTTTTAACATAGAAGTAATGGAAAACTATTTCAGTGAGAGCCACGGTACACACCATGTTATATCAGAAACTGCATTGTAATGAGGGGTTTTATAAAGAGGGAGCACTGTATTTGGCTGACAGTCAAAACCTACTGACTGAGGATGATTGTACACTGTACAGACAGCATGACAACCCAATGCATTTTAGTGAACAATCACTTCATACCTTTTTACTGACCAGTTAAAAAATGCAGGCAACTTACATGTTGTAGGAAATACTGCACTATAATCTCATGGCCTTCTATTGCTGCAGCCATGAAGGGCGTGAACTCTCCACTGGGCTCCCTGCAAGAATAAGGGTGATCTGGGTTGGTTTAATTTCTTGACACACAGCCTTTTGTTCCCACGATGCATGTTTGTAACACCTAGCAACCCATGCCATTTAGGTCAGGTGGGTCAGCAAAGCCCATCACATTATGGTGAACCGGAAAGTTTTACCCTGCATATGAGGATGATTTTTGGAATTGTCATCCTCTAATACACCTGAAGTACATATTATTATCTTTCAAATATGCTCAGGTTTAATAAAATGAAAGTGTAATGCTTATTTGGCAACATACAGAGAGCTTAAATCTATATCTGCCAATTCCTCATGTTAATCTATGGAGAGAGTGAGGGTCATGGAAAGTGACCCCAAGATGTGGGCAGTCAACCATGAACAGGAGGGGCAACACCACCTTTAGGCAAAAATTAGAACTAACCCAGATATCGACTACTGTATAGGCACATGGACACTGCATCATTGCCAGCAGTATGTGTGACAGGTTTAGGTGAGCAAGAGTCAGCATTGGATACATGATTACATCATTGTACGAATCTTTAATTGGACTTCTCTCCTCCTGTTTTATTTCCTTTTCCCTTTTTAACCCACAAGTTTGTCTGACATTTTATTTGAAGACTATTACACATTGAAACTCCAAACTTGGCATGGCCATAATTCCATACATAGACTGCCTTTTTCATGAACAGGGCATGGCAGTTCTGAAATTTGTGCAAATCAGGGCCATTGGAAAACTTACACCTCGAATATCTTCAAAACTATTTTAGGTAGAGGTGCCATTTCAACTTCCAATCCATAGCTTTGTTCTGCAGTTGTATCCAGTTAACCACAAACAAAAGTTGTAGAATTTTGATTTTTACCTATTCAGGGGACTTGAAAAATTTAAATGTTGAATATCTACATTCAAAACTATTATGTTTAGATATGCCATTCTGAATTAACATCCTAGGTGTGCCCATCATCAATTTTGGTCAGAGTTAAGCACTCAGATGCCACTGAAACTAGAATCCCTAAACAGAATGTGGCCCTACCAGTAAAGTTGAAATAATGCAAATTAGGAGCAATAGCAGACTTGTACATATTTGTGATAGACCAGACATACAAGAGGCCATGGTCTGTCATGAGCAATCAATTACAGTGAAACCTCGTTATAATGACACTCAGATACCCGACCTATTCAATATAATGACACAAATTTTCATGGGAAAAAGTTCATTTTCTTTGTTAGTTGATTCATTTATCTGACATATTCAGTTAACGGACACATTTCTGAAGGAACAGATGGCGTCATTTTAACGAGTTTCCACAGTACATGTAAATGCACATCACATGGTTTTGTTGTTTACACTTGTGCCAGACGACACTTTTATGCTACCATATGGTGACCATTTTGTCATCAGTCCATACTGGAGTACCAACAGTCATCTATAAATGAATCAAAGTTGCAATGAAACATGCAAAGTACCAGAATTATCAATACTTTCTCATTACATGACAAAATCTTGTTTGTTCCCCCGGCACTCTCTCTCTCCCTCCCTCCCTCTCTCTTTCTTTCTCCCTTCCTTTGACATTTCCTTTTTACCAACAGATTTTTTCATGCCAAGAGCCTTACTTTACTATAGTTTTTTTCTGAAATTTCATGTTTTCTCTGATGTAGCTATTCAAATTTCAATTTTAATGTACAAGGCAACGGGTTTCCTTTGTAAGCACAGATATGCTTTGAAGTAAATCTATTCTAGTTTCAAATGCTGATGGAACCCATTAATTTTATGAGAAAATACAGTGAAACCTGTCTTGAAAGTCTGCCCTAAGGATCACCAAATAGTGGTCTCTCACGACAGGTGGTCATTCATAGGAGATATAAATAAGATGGAAGTACTAAGTAAAGTATCCTTAATAAGTGGTCTTTTGAGACAGGTGCTCTCTCAAGACAGGGACCACAGTATTGAAGAAAACACACATCCACAATTTGAAAAACCGATAAGTATCTCTTTATGCTTGTAAATAACATATTTGTAAATTTTATAGAATTACATTTAGGCCCCCCATTATACATGCAAGTAAGTTTCTCAGGTACCACTTGGTTCAGGTCTTTGTTTCTCTGTCTTTTCTTTTCAATCATTTGCCACAGTAGCCCTTCCTGACCAGAGTGACTTTTGTTTTTGTTTGACTGGGGATCACAAAAGAAAGTGACAAGACATTGACTGTGTAAGTTCAAGCAGACATGCCTGTATACTTGTGCTTGTACACTCATGCCTGTACACTCATGCTCGTTTACTTGTGTACTCATGCCTGTACACTCATGCTCGTATACTTGTGCATGTGCACTTGTGCTTGTACACTCATGCCTATACACTCATGCTCGTATACTTGTACACTCATGCCTGTACACTCATGCTCGTATACTTGTGCATGTGCACTCGTGCCCGTAAACTTGTGCTTTTACATCCATGCATGTACACTCATGGTCATATACTTGTGCCTGCACACTCATGCTTGTTTACTTGTGCTTTTATTTAGTACTTGCACCTGTATAACCTTGAGAATGCCCCTAGCACACACCAGGTAGTCTTGTGCTCCAGACTACCTAGCTACTACCCCTGCTGCTTCTGATTGGTTGTTGAAAATCCATACTAACTAGTGTTGAAATTTTCTTCCACACTACCTAGTATCATAATTCAGGCAGGCCTATGTGACTGTCTTCAACAGTCATAGTCAGCATTGTATTGTTTACGTGATGTTTCATTAAAAAGATACTTTACAGTAATTAGCCCAAATACATGTATATATGCTGTCCCTTTACCTATGCTTTGGAAGAGCACCATCGAATTAAGATCATAAGATAACACACAGTTAAAAGCACAGAATAAAAATAAAACCTTCCATCAGACTATCTACACCTATAATCCTCATGCATTCACCCACAGGTTATAGAGCCACACCTAATGTAGTCTGATGGGTCCGATGTCCAGCTTGGCCGGTTTTATTGCTAATATACATCCGTGACTGTACACTCACGCCTGTATACTGGCACCTGTATGCTTGTGCTCATACATGCATCCAAGTAGAGTACACTCATGCTTGTACATGTGTGCCTGTACAGTACACTCATGCTTGTGCATGTGTGCCTGTACAGTACACTCATGCTTGCACATGTGTGCCTGTACAGTACACTCATGCTTGCACATGTGTGCCTGTACAGTACACTCATGCTTGCACATGTGTGCCTGTACAGTACACTCATGCTTGCACATGTGTGCCTGTACAGTACACTCATACTTGTACATGTGTGCCTGTACAGTACACTCATGCTTGTACATGTGTGCCTGTACAGTACACTCATGCTTGTACATGTGTGCCTGTACAGTACACTCATGCTTGCACATGTGTGCCTGTACAGTACACTCATGCTTGCACATGTGTGCCTGTACAGTACACTCATGCTTGCACATGTGTGCCTGTACAGTACACTCATGCTTGCACATGTGTGCCTGTACAGTACACTCATACTTGCACATGTGTGCCTGTACAGTACACTCATGCTTGCACGTGTGTGCCTGTACAGTACACTCATGCTTGCACATGTGTGCCTGTACAGTACACTCATGCTTGTACATGTGTGCCTGTACAGTACACTCATGCTTGCACATGTGTGCCTGTACAGTACACTCATGGTTGTACATGTGTGCCTGTATACTCATGCCTCCACACTTACACTGCCTCCATGTCAGTGTTGTTGTCCAGCAGGAATTTGACCATGTTCTGGTGTCCGGAGTACGTGGCATGGAACAGAGCTGTCCACCCTTTGTTGTCCCTGGCCTCCAGTTCTGCTCCTTGCTGTAAACAAAACATGGTATAACAATCGGGAAATTCTGAAGGTTATGTTATAAATTAAGACTATTATAATTAATCATATCCTTAAAGAAAACAAAACAAGAACCACACAAAAATCCAGTTCATATTACACTACTGTATGTACCCCCCTCCTCCTGCTGTATATATGTGTGTCCTTTGACCTTGAAAGTGGGTTCAAGGTCACCAAAATGTTATCAGTTCAAGCTATAGCACCAAAATACAATTGTGGTAAATTTGAGGTTGGGGGGGCCAGTGAATCGCAAGATTTTTTGCACACATTTCTGCTTTGGATGGACAGCTGAACAAGCTGACAACATATATATCCATATTACCGAAGTTTCTTTCCAGGGGGGTAAAAAAAAAAAAAAGAAAACACCAAATGAACTTTAAAAGAAATTGCTATGCAAAAAAATCCTTCATTTTGCTTTCTTCTTAATGATTCTAATCATATTTTTCTCAAAATTTCACCAAGCCAGACACTTCCCTTACATCTACATGTATTTTTCATCTTTTTAATATTTTTAAAACCTCGTGGGTATTTTTGAGTGTTTCACCTTTAATGACATACAGTGGTGCCCCTCTTATAAAGCACCTGAGCAGTAGTCACCCCTTTCTGACAGGCCATTCCACTATGCAGCAAATATGGCAGGGCATTTCCAGTAACAGTAAACTGCTTTATTTTCACATGTTTAAATTTTCATGTTTTTTGCATTTTTGTACTTTTAATTTCACAATTTTGGACATAATTCATATTGAAACAAGGTTAAAATGCTATTTCACAGTGTTTTTGTTTTCACATTTTTGTGTCATTAGTAAAGTAAGCGACAGTAAGAATACAGCAAAACTAAAGAAATTTACAGTAGTCTACCCCTCAAGAGAACCCCCCCCCCCTTCTTATAAGGCCACATTTTTGGTGCACTTGGGATGGCCTTACAAGAGGGCAGAGCACTGTGATAAGAAACCTGTGACAGGGCACCTGTTCCTGAGACAAGCTACCTCTGCAGATTGATCATGAACTGGCGCTGATGCCAGGTAACCATGGTAACTCTGGTGTCAGTACCTGAAGTAAGAAGTAGGCCACACTCTCATTGCCACAGCTGGCGGCCAGCATGAGTGGGGTCTGGCCCTTGTTGTTCTTGACATGTACGCTGACCCCCGCATCCAGCAACAGGTTGACCACATTGTCATGACCGATGTAACAGGCGTACATAAGAGCCGTCCAGCCACCTTTGTTCTTACGGTTAAGATCTTTATCTCCTCTGTGGAAGGCAAACACTCATCCATAGAATCCATATTAAAACACAAACATCCATGCATGCATTTAGTGTACAGTGAAACCTATCTAGGAAAGTCACCTGTTGAGATGACAGAGATGTGATCATTCAAGATCTTGGTCTGAGCTTTGCAGGTATTGATACCTTGAAATATACCACAGTATTCCCTCTAAAAGGCCCTTCATGACAAGGTGGATTTTGATACACAATGAAACCTACCTTCAACGACCTCCTCTACATGAATGTATGATCAAGTTACAGTTTTCCAGGACACGATGTCCATAATAGGAGATCTATATAATTTAAAAATTGAAAAGTACGAAGCATCGTTTAATGAAAGTGCATATTTCAATGCAAATGGTCTCTCATTGGAGTGATCTTTTTAGACAGGGACCACTGTCACATGGTGTGTCCCTTGGAGACCATGTACAATAAAACATTTTCTAAAATTCTGAGAAAATGTTGGAAGGACCAGGAGGGGCTCACACACAAAATCATGTATCCCCCACTTTTGTGGAAAACCAAACAATACCTCCATAAAGTTGGGATATTTTTTTTCTTTTCCGAGCCAGTACTTGTACATATTTCTGACTTAGCATGTTTAATACACGTAGTATCTTATCAATTTGACTGACTAAATATTTGTACAAAAATGAATCAGGAGTTCTTTTTACTCCATATCTGTACGATGTAGAAGCATTTTGATTGAGACCAGATTCCAGGAAAATGGCAATATTAGATTGAGGAGGGTGGGGGTGGGTAATTCCCAATTCAAGTTTTGACTGGACTTTTGGAAAAACAAATTTGGTACATTGTCCTTTCACTTCAAATTAATGCAGTTTTCCAATTACTACTATGTTAAATGTCCAGTCAGTATGAGGTAGTTTTGCTATAACATAATTTATCCTTAGATTTGTAAATGTGTTTTTAAGACCATTTGCAATTTGAAACTGCTTTTTATTGACAGCACAGACAATCTTAAAAGTACAATGGCACCTGCTCTAAAGACCATCTCATGTGACAGACAATATTTTTTAACAATGCCTTGTATTGATCATTGTTTCCATTAACCCCAAAATGGGGGTATATTACTCTTTCAAAAGCTGAAATACCCTCTGACAAAATTCCCAAGGGTCATAGGTCTTGTTTATCTACACGTAAAATTTGTGAAAATCTAGTCTTCTAATCTGAATTGTCCATCTTATCAACCCCTGAAAAAAATTCTAATGGACACACTATTGATATTAGTCTTAAATAAATTTCCCAATATTTTGAAACCACATACAATGTGAGACCCATTTAATTGGCAGAAGGGGCAATTTTCAATACATGTGAAAGATTGACGACTACAACAGTTTCAAACAAACATTGGAGATGATATTTGCCCCTGTTGGGAGGTTTGGTCACTTTGTACAGGAAAGATTTGGAAGATTTTTGAAGAAAATTGCAGTTGTTGCATGGGTTTAAATCTGGCTCAGTGATTTTCTGCAATTTTCTTTTCTTTTTTTCTTCAAAATTGAAGTGTAAATTGTGCATTTTCCACTCTGCATTTGTAATTCAATCTTTTTTACCCACATATGAATTACATAAAAATAAACAGCACAGAAACAGAATTTGCTGAAGAAATGGAATTCTTTTTTCGAAACTGAAAATTAGTTGGCCTCTGATTTCACCACAAAGACTGAACTCCTGAGCTAACACAAACCTTTGGATGATGGTCCTGACACAGTCATACTGACCAATGCTGGAGCCAGTGTACAGATCCAAAGGTATAGGCACAAAGTCTTCCTGTCCATGCAGAGAGCTCCACCCCCTCCATACTGACAAACTGCGGTCCAACAGTTCATTTTCGGAGGCTTCATCTGATGCTTCATACGGATAGTCAAGATCATGAGCGGCCATATTCCTCTGGAGTTAAATCTGGAGAATCACCAATCTTGCCCTGAAGGAAAATGGTGAATATTTTGCCTCCTATTAAAGCAGACTAAACTCATTTTTTCCTCATTTGACATATATATACTGTCTGTGAGAAGGTCCATGAGTTTGCTTTGGAGTCCTCAACTTTGAATTTTGCTATTTTTTTCCATATACATGTACTGGTGCATATATTAGTTACTATAATTTCAGTACATCTTGCCAATATAAGCAAGAACTGGTGCTACATTATTCATTTGCTATTACTTCACATTTAATAGGTTTAGACATAGAGAGTGACTGGATTTGATATGGGGCTTCAGGGGTTGAAATAAACTCTGAGGATCAATAAGTCCACAGGACTGACACATTCTGATACTTGCAGACTCCAATCAGTCCCATCTGGTCAATAAATTCATGGCCTTATATTGTTGAAAAGCCCATATGAAATGACATTTTCCATACCTATAATAGCTGTTGACAAAATTGAAAATATTGAACTATTAAACACTGATGAAACCTTTAACAGTTAAGACTGTCATATGATCCAATCTTGTCTCAAAATGTTTCCCAGTAAGCCCTGTCACTCCACAAAATTGGCAGATCACACAAATTATCAGTCCTGCCAGACAACTGTCAGTTCTGGGCTGCAGGACTGCCATCACTTCAACCCCTAAGCTTAGACATGTTGGATTGTGTTGGGGGTTTTTTTGTTTTTTTTTTTGGGGGGGGGGCTAATTAGAACCATATGGAGCAAGCACTGTTACTTCTATCGGTATAATACAATACAGAGGCAGAACTTAACACTTTGAACCATGGGATCTTGGCAGGTTACCATGGTTACACATATCCATTTGGCATATGTATATATGTAACTTATGATTTGCTTCTGGAATTGACTTAAAACATATATTATGTGTTTTTGCAATCCTTTTTGCAAGCTACTTAGCTTATATATTATTTGGTGTTATAAAGGGCTGCAATTTAATTTTTGAAGGGAAAAAAAATCGTATTTTTGAAGAAATTTTTCATTTAGGGCTTCTAGTTTTCAAAATAAATAAAATATTAATGACATAACACCAATAATAAAGGCAGAGGTCCTTAGCTACATTTTGATATATATTATGTTGCATGTCATACATATGTATATCATAATTATGACTGATAAACAACATTAGGCATGCAAAGCTATATGCACCATGTTGGATAAATATGAAAAGCACATGACCTTTGACCCCGTTTCAAGGTTATTTGCCACCTGCTGGTATCTACCCACTCCTCAGGGAATAAAACAAGACATAATTATCAACTAACTTAATTATTAGACCAAGACATATCACATCAATATATTTCCTGCTGTTCAGCTTTTATTATGTTAATTGTATGCAAATTGAGGTATGTGTGGGCCAAAATTTCAGTCTACCGCGTTCATAAGGTTAAATAGAACATTCTTTAAGAATAACTACTTAAGGCCTCAAAAGTTTGAGATACCTGGGAGCAAAAATGTGGAACGGTCTTTGGAAACAAAATGGACATCAAAGAATTTAAAACTTTTATGTATTTTGGTTTGATTTTTTTGCAGTGCCAGTCACATAATATATAAATATAAACAATGTACGAGCTGAATACAGACAATTACACAATAAAAGAGTTTTTAACCCTTTACCCTTTGGTAAACTTGTGTATTTATGTGTCTACAAATACTTTGCCAAATAAACTCAATCAATGAGAAAATTAAGTTTTAATGCCTACCTTACCACTGCAATACCAATACAAAAACTTTATTGCATTATTCTTACATTGGAATATAGCATTTATCAGACAAGTCACATAACTGGTATACATTTACAGTAAAACCTCCCTTACCGAACACCTCTATATACCGAACACCCCCTTATACCGAACACCTTTTCTCGGTCTCAATTTTTTTCTCATATGCTTCCATTATAAACAAACCTCCCTGTACTGAACACCTCTCTATAGTGAACATGAACACCATTTTCCCAAAAAACCTCCCTATACTGAACACACATTCAGCATATTTTTGTGTATTTGCAGAGAGTAATTACTGATAAGGCTGAAACTAACCAGATTAACTTCAGAGACAGGTTTAATTATTGCTTATACCAGCAGCAATAGAAACAATCCACAGGCAAGCTGTTGAACACCTGTTGTCACTTCTATAGATGGCAACAACAGGGTGGAGGGTGAATGTGTGAATGTCACTTAGCACCTTGCTCCTATCGTCTCTGGGATAATTGGACCAGTTTTGGGTGTTTTCTTTAATCATTCTAACAAGCAATAACTTACAAATTAAGTCACTATGTTTGTCTCACCAAAGCCAGAGGATTTAATTTCAAGGAGTACCAGAAATGAGCAACAGCTCTGCTAAAATAGGTGCAAGATCATAAGCATGTTATTTCAATATGAACATACACTAGATGTTATAATGTTCTTTTATAATTATATACACATATGCATGTACACATCTGAACTTTGCTCCATCATAGTCAGTACATCTTTCCCAACTAATAAAACAATCAAAAATTACTTCTTTGTTGTTCATTTATTTAATGATGTACACGTAGTTAACATGAGTATCTCCCACCATAATGATCTCAGCAGGTATCTGTATAGTACGGTTGGTAAGACATGAGGCCACAATGTGGAAACCTCCCTAAACCAAACACCTCCCTATACCGAACACTTTTGTTTGGTCCCAAGGGCGTTCGGTATAGGGAGGTTTCACTGTACATGTGTAACGAAAGCTATAACTATCCTAACTAAATTCTACACGGATATAGTTGATGTACCTATTCTGGACATGTTCGTTTTGTCAATAGGTTGGGTAAAAACACTGTTATTATCACCTGCTAATCTATCTTTATATGTGGTGAGTTGCTAAATCTTCCCTTTTTCATAAAAAAGGAACGAGAGTTTACAAAAGAACCTTTGGATCAGGGCCCAAGGTGTGAAAATATCATATAAATTTGATTGTAGTGCTCATCTCTCCTAATGATAGAAGGGACAATCAATAATCATGTGCTGGCCACTTTCCACACATTGCAAGGAACATACTTTGCATATTCACATTCAATCAGGGTTTTGGGAGAAATGTGCTTGCCAATATAAATTTGGAGAGCATGGGAACTAGTTCATGACTTAGAACTCCATAGATGTCAACTCTCTTGTTTTCACAGGGAGTCTGCTGTTTTGGAGGCTCAAAAAGTTCATAAAATGACAGGGATCTTGAGGCAAAAATTACTATTTTCTTTGATTTCACCCATTTTTACAAGAACCTCCTGCTCATGCGTCTTTGGGCTTGACAAGTTGACTACTATGGAACTCTCTGGCTCTGCACATAGAAAAACTGTTTACAGTAAGAACATAGTTTTGTACTCCAAATTCTTTTTTCTTTTTTCAATGTGCACAGTTTTGTATTATTTTTGAAGTTGTTTCACTCCGTTTGTCAGGGATGCCAACATTCAGTATCATAAATTCTGGGACAAGTGGTCAAGACCATAAGGGATGCAAAATGATTAACAATGAATATAGCAGCAAATACTCAATTTTGATGAGGGTCACACTCCGTAAATTGGTCAAATTTTTTGCTAAATTCATGGATCGTCCATGATGATGAGGGGCAGTTGGCATCTCGGCTTTGCCTTGTTCATGTACTACAACAGTGTAAATATGTTTGGCCAGCATTTCCACTAAAATTAAATTTTTCCAGAAACTTTACGGTTTTTCATCTGTCAAATTGCTGAGACATACTTCAAAATCTAACATGCTGAAATGCAAATTATCAACTACATTGTGGTCTGCTGGGCACAAATTGGTGCCACAATTTTGACGTGCGAACCACTGTCAACGACTATGACACCGTGTCTACGACCCGATTACACGAGGTTACCTGCCAAGGTGAACAGAAACTTGCTGAATTACCAATATTCAAAATAACAAGCCGTGCTGGATAAGTTCTACAATTCCACAACCTCTGCATTTCGCCAAAAACTTCAGGAAATCAAACCCAACTCTGGTCCGCCACACACTGAAGGAGGCTGACATTTTGACTCTCGCGAGACGCGGGAATAACCACAGAGGGCGCTGCTTTTCTTTCCAGGAGAGAGGCGGAGGGTGGGCGGGCGCGGCAGGAGGGAGTGGGCGAGGAAGTGTAGCGGGAGACAGAGGCGGATCGATAGCGGAGCTTGTGGAGTGACTGTCTCGCTTAGAGATTGTAGCGGATCATAACTTCTGCATTATAAAGAAGCCTTGCATGTCTATAGCAACACAAAGACTCTTAATCAAAACATTAAAATGATGCGTGTTTCATTATCTATAAAGAAGCGGGGATAGGACGAAGTAGGCCTAATCTGCAAATTATGTAAATTGTAGGCATAATTATTTATACGGAGCTTCTAGTTTTCATTAATGTCCATGATGTAAACTATCTACACACTTTTCACCCAGACAGAAACATATGAAGATAATTTTCAAACATAAGTACGGTGTACCCTCTTTGCGGTTCACTATAAAATGGCTTTTGATTACTGAATACTAGCTGTAAGATACATATAACTTTACGTATATGGCTAACATGATCGCAATAAAGATAAAACAGATCAATCATGTTACTGAAATCGTAAATATATTGAATGAATGGCTTTAAGGGTAACTGATAAAACCATAATGACATGAAATCTTTATTCCATTCGCCTTCCTTTTTGCGGGCATGTCATATTGTTCTAAAACATGGCCCATATTACGACCAGATTGCACGCTGTACAAAGAATTGGGCCTACAATATTTACATTGTTAAAAGAACGAAAACACACACACACACACACACACACACACACACACACACACACACAGATTATAAACTAATAACATGTTAAATACACATGTTCGCATAGACGAATCCATAACGTCATTTTTCACAAAATGACCCAATACACTGCGCAGAGACGGTTTCAACATTTTCGGGTGGGGGCAGGGGAGGGAGTGACATTAAATTTTTAAAACATCTGCATGGTCTCTGGGACTGTTTCTGTACAATTTGTTGCAGATCTTCTACTTGACAGATTCCAGGGGGAAAAATACTTTTCATTCTGTTGAAGGCTGTTGCTCTGCCATTTCAGCCACTCTCTTAATTTGAGAGGTTGGCTTTGATACAGTTTTTTTTTCTTTTTTTTATCGGTTTACATCAATGGACATTCTGACTCACATGTGGTGCCATGGTGCAATTTTGCTGTGGAACTGATCAGGGCTCAGTATGTAGGTTTTTTTTTTAGAGCACAGATACAAAAGGTGGAGTTGAAAGCCCTCGCCTTTAAAACAGTTTTTCTTCTCTCCCTATCCTCAGGGGATTTAAATATGAGAGGGAAGATACATGCATTGTATTTTTCCAGGCCAGAGGGCTTAGGAGTAACCATACAACTCTGTAATTGCTTCATAATCAAGTCACACCTCAAAAATCCAAATAGTGCACATCTTTACTTTTGAATCATATTTTTCTGCTGTCTTGTAAAACACTGAGCTGTACAGACTCTTTGTCCCGTTTGAGTTATTAAGCTTTCATTGAAGTTGGCCTCTGGTCACAGGGCTGGCGAATTTCTTTCAACCAATTCGTCAGACTGTCTCACATTAAGTTCACCCAAACATGAGCTCATGTTAGACCAAGAGGACACTTTATCTGCGTTATGAAACTGCTGGTAAAGGCATCAAACTGCAACAGCCTCACTCATGTCGGTGCACAAAAAGATGTGGTTTATTAACCTGTTGGGATGCATCAGGAAATGTGTGTTTCCGTGACATCATATCGTCCTGCAGGAGGAAATCAGCCCGGAAATCACACAATACCTATTTTGGGCCATCTCGGTGACGGTTAAAACCTTATTATTATTATTATTATTATTATTATTATTATTATTATTATTATTATTATTATTATTATTATTATTATTATTATTATTATTATTATTATTATTATTATTATTATTATTATTATTACCTTATTATTATTATTATTATTATTGTAACTTCAAGTGTTTCTTAGGACTTTTGTTTTGAATCATTTCCTTGCAATTTTGCTGTTATGACTTCCTTTAGCTGTTTTAATAAATATCTGTATACTTTATGTTTATGATACTTACCCGGATCATTCTTACTCATGTAATTGTATACATTGTGATTGTCTTTATTGGGTCTTGGCTTTGTATGTTAATGTGATCACGTGATTATGTCAACTCTTAGTTATTTGATACCCATCCTGCAATTCCCACTCTAGCCATCTCTTTGACGTATGATGATTTGGTGTGTGAAAAAACTGAAGTGATAAGTAACCCCGGGTAAGTTAGTACCGCATATCAAAAAAATATGTTTCTGGGTGTATGCGGCCCGACCTTCCTGTCACAATGCATAGTATGAGCGGTAAGAAATTCTCAATTTGCTCCACACACTGAGGGTCAATCCAGTACGACAGGTAGGCGTGTTACTGTCCACTAATCCAGGCACCGAATTGTAACGACTGGTATTCGAGTAACTTCCTCAACCCATTACAAGCAGGTATTAAGAAACCAAGTATATATGTAACAAGAGGTCAAGGCCTTGGTATTGCGTGTCACGTTTAGAGTTCTCTATACGCATGGGATGACGTGATTAATTGAATGTTGAAGTTAACTCGATACATGCAGTTTGAGACAATGAGATCAGCTGTTTAGCCAGATACAAATTTGTTTACTATATTTTTTTTATTTTATTTTGTTTTATTAAATTTTATTTTTGATATACAACCCATTTTACCATAGTTTTTCATGCTTTGGTGTTTTAGTATATGTACAGCTCTATACAAGCAAATTTTAAAACAGATACATGTAGATGTTAGACCATTATAGTAGTTCTTTTGAAAAAGAGGTGTATGGATGAAATGGTCTTTGAATGTGGGTGCTGGTACATTCTAAAACAATAACTATTTAGTGTTACGTATAATCAAAGAGATTATGCATCTGAAGCCATCCCAAGGATCAAATTAAGGGTCTTTGCAGGGCCAAAAAGTTTTATCTTCCATTTCAATTAGTTTCAATACAAGAAATTTTAAAGCACATGTTGTTTTCTTCTCTAATACTATCATCAATATTGCTTTAATTTTTGTATTGTATGAACAATGCCATTAAGTGCTTTAACTTGATGAACAACCAATGATATTCCGACGTCTGACAGAACTAAAATACGTTCATTGGACGTTAATACCCTTTCCCAACTAAAAAGATAAAAAAAACTCCGCACTCTGTTATTCTTTAATACTGCTCCATACTCTTATGTATGAGAGCATGAGACATTTAATAACACGAAGTAACAACTTATGGCTGCACTAATTTGAGCATTGATTCCCGGAGAGTGAACCAAAATCGATTTCAGGCAAAGCCAGGCCCCAGGGACCAGGCATTATGTTCAGTGTAAATTACATGCCCTCTTTTAAACTTGAAAACTAAGCGTCGACACCTTGTTGCCATTTTGAAACACTCTGTCACTTTTGTATGAAATTGATGCTACATTGGTACTGAAATAGATACAATATTGGTATTGCAGGAAAAATTGATATTTTGCATGCAAGGAACGCACAACTCCAATCACAAATGAAAAGGTCATCACGAAAGAGACAAAACTTCTTGACAGTCTGTTGAGGGACAGTAATAATAATAATAATAATAATAATAATAATAATAATAATAATAATAATAATAATAATAATAATAATAATAATAATAATAATAATAATAATAATAATAATAATAATAATAATAATAATAATTTATCATCTGAATCTTCCCCTGTACAACGGGGGCTACCGCAGGCGGGATAGAACCAGCGGTGCGTCAGCCATGTGAATAATTTTAGTATCGTGTTTGCACATTCACCTGCATAAAACAATCTTACTGAAAGCATGTGAAAAAGAAAAGATTGTACTTTGAGACCACCGCTCCACAGCACAGTGAAAGGACGGGTCTTTGTCTCATATTTATACATTAGACACTTTTACATGACAATGTCACCACTCCGTTGAACCCTACAACTCCATTACCATTACTTTTGATATCGGGGTTAAAGTTTTGAACCCATTTTGTTTCATGTAACACCAGACCTGCTGCACGCACGCATGTATGAATGTACGTATGTATATATGTATGACTACATGTATATGCAGGAACTTCAACGCATGAGCAAACGTATGCAACAAATGGGTCTCATTGCATATCATGCATTTGATAATCATGCTAGTAGCCGACCATTTTATCTTTCAAATTTCATAGAAAACAGTGGTAAATTAAAAGTATACTCATGAAAATTACCATTCACAGAAAAATAAATAAATCAGCAATAACCTTATCAGCGAAACAAAGTAAAGTTGCGATTAGATCCATACTTTACTCGTGAAACACACACACACACACACACACACACACACATACACACAAAACAAAACAAACAAACAGACAAAAACAAAAACAAAAAACAAGCAGTAAAGTGAGGAGGTAACAGACTGATAAGGGAGCGAAAGCAAAAATTGGAGACAGACTCGTTCCAGTTTTCCCTCATGGGCATATGAAGAATGGACAGTGATATTCTTTATGCATAATACACGAAATTCATTCCTCTTTTTGGAATAGGATTGTAAATATAAATGAGATAACTTTTTAGAGATAGACATTAAGCTTTACGGTTAATTGATGCAAAAATGTTTTTCTTTTAGCAGGGCACTTTATGTAGGAATAAACTGCTTGCGTTTTGCGGTAAAGTATTAACTCACTTGTGAAAGAAGTATTAATAATGCAGAGCAAAGCTCACAATTTTCAATAAACGGCTAGTGCCTACAAAAAATAAATTTTGACCCCTGAAAAATTCGCCCATACACACATGCATACCTACATGCACACATACATACATACATACATACACACATGCATACATACATACATACATACATACACACACACACACACACATACATACATACATACATACACATACATACAAGCATACATAACATGCACATATATACATACATACATACATACATACATACATACGTCACCTGATTTACGCAAGAACATTTTGGAGCCATGCCTACATTGTTCATTCACATCTTCTGTTGGTGTACAAAATGGTAAATGAGAGCACATTTTTACAAAAAAAAAGATGTCATGTTACTATCCCCTCAAGGATCCTAGAAGTTTCAACTCAAAGTAGGTCCTCAAACAAACCACTCACAAGCTGTGCCTTCGAGTTATCGTGGAACAAATTTCAACCCTAATACTCATGTAGACAGAATGTTCAGTACAGCACTGAAACACTCAACAAGATAAGTGACATACTGGGTTAAAAAGGCATGAGAAAACTGTTTCTCGACTACATATAACACTTATAAATTAAGCCACAGATAGAGCGGAACTTCTCCACATAATATGGACTTCTACAAAACAGTTGTCTGCAAAGCAGGTCTTCTACCTCCAGCGCAGCCATCAGAACATAAAAACAGAGTCTGCTTCGCAGAAGAGGGGTGGGGGTGGGGGGTCGGTACGCTGGAACAGGTAATTGTTTTTTTAGAGTACGCAGTACGGAAAAAAAATCTTTCAAAATTTTGGATAGTACGAAGTACGTAAAACAAGAGGGCTTCCAGTACGCCAGTACGGTAAATAAAAAGCCCCAGTACGCCAGTACTGGAAACCCCTTACCGACCCTCTTCGAAGGTACACAAAACAGTCTAACATGGATAAAATAGAGCAGCATTACTGAGGAGAAAACAAACAAAAACTTCAGAAACCACTAAAAAGGGTTAAAATCTCGGTTCATCAAAATTAGAACAGCAAGGCAACTTTTCAAAGCTCCCATTACAAAATTACCGCGCTCATTTGAACCTTACACAAAAATCAACCAGTAATCTTCACTGATGGTTCTGCCCTTACATTACAAACTCAGACGCACGCAGAGCATCAGCAGTGGTTTACACAAATGTCCTCTGAGCCATTCATGCTCAGTAAAAAAATCACCAACTGGAGCACCGGCTACCACGGGAGACTCGCTGCAACAGATTAGCTGGTTCAACCACTCGATGCTAGGAAAATTCAGTGATAATGTTCTACATCTGAAATATGTCCGGCTATTCTTGACGATATGTTTGTCAAAAACGAATTTACATATGAACTTTGGGATGAACACAAGCTCTTTCTGCCCAAATATGGTTCTGTCACCTACGGTTATAATTTTCTGATGTAGCAAGGGGCCAAGATACGGAACTCTCTACCTCCTGCTCTTAAGCAAGCTACTACTTTAAATGAATTTAAGACTCAGATTAACAAATGGCTTGACCCCTCCTGTAAATGCTACATATGTATTCTAATATGTAAAACCAGAATTTCGGTCTGACTTAATTTCCTGAACTCTTAATTTTGACAGCTATGTATCTGTAAATGGACTGGCTGTATTTTTTCATCTGTTTTCAGTGAATTTTATCATCTTTGATCCCTTCAATTTATATCACTGTCGAATAATAACTGCTTCGGCGCTAATTTTCTTTGTTTTATTTGTACTCGACTTGAAATACAGGTTATTATTTAATTTTTATACTATCCCCCTGTCAAGCGACTATTTCCAGTGTTGCATCTATCGATATTTACAATTCTAATCAAAATCTGATATAAATGAGATACACAGAGACTGTGATATAATGGCTGCAACTTAGATGGTCTCAAACTTATATGGGTCCTTGTGCAGGAATGGCAGATTTAAAAGAAAAAGAGGCAGAGACAAGGCCAAAAATACTCAGAGAAGAGCATGTCAGATCTCCATTTCCACGGGAAAAAATGCGAAAAAAGCCCCCAAAATACTAATAAAGAAACAAAAGGAAAGAAACGAGAAGAGAAGAGAAGAGAAGAGAAGAGAAGAGAAGAGAAGAGAAGAGAAGAGAAGAGAAGAGAAGAGAAGAGAAGAGACATCAGGTTAAAGCGGCAAAAAGCATGGAACATTAGCTCGCTTCACCACCGAATATCCAAAAGTACACAGGACTGGCTGCACTTTTTTCCTTCCAAAAGCCGCATAAAAAGCTACCACGCGTGTCCATGGTGGCCATACCAGACTCAACACACATCTTCATTTATAAAAAGTCATGAAAACTCTTAACTCTACTACGAATCAGTACCAAAGACATAATTATGGGAGCACTTTATTAAAAAATGCCCCCTATACTTCTCCAACAGAGAAGAATTTGTGTTGAACATCGAACATCTTTTGCGCAAGTACAATATATCCTGTGACAGGAAAATCGTCATGCCTGATGCAATTTTATGGCCATCGTTTATCTGCAGAGTAACAAAGATGGGAGTATTGACTAATTAACTCATCTTGTTAATTTCATGAAATCCTTGAAACTTAAGTTTTCATTTCGCACTACACTTGTACAGAAGGGCCTTTTCTTGTAGAGGTGGGCGGGAGTATGTACGTCGCTTGCTTGGTTGCTTACTTATTTTGTCCTAGCTTGTTTATTGTCTCGAAAGATAAATGAGATATAGTCTTATGGCCACCCTTTACTAGTGGTGAATTGCCTCACTCTTCAAAGTTCTGATGACCACACAATTAAGTATTTACAAGCTTGGAACCGGAAATTCGGACGTGAATCACAGAGGCAAAGCTTTGGGGGAATGTAATAATGCACATTCCATGCGTTCAAGTTTTCTTTTGCTTTGTTTTGTTTTTGTTTTTGTTTGTTTGTTTGTTTTTTTTTTTAATGCAGGACATGCGACCTCCATGTGCAGCTCCTTGGCGGTAATGGCATTCTTGAATTAAAACCCATGAAATAAATTAAAGCAATATTGATCTTATGTTTTTGTTTTATTTATTTACAGTTCCGAGTTTCGCTTCGTAATAACGTCCTTTGTATAGTCATAGTACATTAGTAAGGAATGGCAAAGTCATGTCCAATCTGTATTTAAACGAATTCACCGAAGTTGCACCCACTGCATGTGCTTCTGTATGTAAAATTGTTCCAAACTTGACTCATCCAGAAGGGGAAACTGTCTTCTTCATATAAGTGGCCTTTTTGTTTGAAGTTTAAAAATACACCCACTCATGGCTATGTAGTTTTAGTAAACTCTGATCCATCTTTCCGTCGAAAACTCGTTTGGAATTTAGGATCTAATAAAACTCAATCAGGTCCTCTCTTGCCAGTCAATAAGACAGAGCAGTTTTTTCTAATCTTCGAAGCTTTTCAGGTTAAGATACTTCATTAAACCCTGTATGGCACAAGCTTTGTTGCCTTCGACGAACGTTTCATAAAGCAACAGTATATGTCTTTAAATGAGGACATCGTACGTATTTGGTTTGCATATTCTAACACTGGAATCAGGAGAGACCGAAAATATTGTTTAAATATATCAGCATCTTACAATTCAAAACTGTTTCGCATAATTCCCATAACTTTGTTAGCTTAGTTTGCCTGTTCCTTCATATGTTTTTCAAAATTTATATAATTTTCTGTTTTGAGGTGCACCGAGGGCCACTTGCATTTGCCTGTCTCAGTAGGTACGAAACACTTCTCACTGAATCTCAGCTAATGGCTTCAGATGTGTGTTTATACTTGCATAGATATTTTTCTGTGTGCGCTTTAAGGACCCTTTTCGCCAGATATTGGGTTTTCTATTCCCGCTTTAAATGGGGTTCTCGCCCTTTTAAAGCTTGGTCAAGAAAATATAATATGTGCTAATCTCGTTTTTCCTTCAAAGTTCTGACCACCTTGCCCTTGTTTGCCAGGACCTTGCTCCAAAATCATGTTTTCTTCAACAACACTTCACACAATGGAACTTGCATGGAGGTTATTACCAAGTATCACGGACCAGTCCATTCGAAGAAAAAGTTATTACTACTGAAGCATAGAGAAATATGAAAGTAGCTTTGCAGACACCTGGTCAACCTGTATAAACCATGAAGGATTTTTCTCCTGTGATAAAGCAGTTGGTTTAGGGCCTGTATGGTGTGACTTTATTATAAATGAAGTAGCTACATGTAGATAATAATAATAATAATAATAATAATAATAATAATAATAATAATAATAATAATAATAATAATAATAATAATAATAATAATAATAATAATAATAATGATAATGATAATGATAATGATAATGATGATGATGATGATGATGATGATGATAATAATAATAATAAAATAAAATGCACGATGTTGTCTTCACCAGGTACAATGATGATGATGATGATGATCTCTATGATAAGTTCGACTGGTACTTTGTTTTTCCCGTTCATTTGTGATTAGCGGTACATACTTCTTTCCAAAGCGAAAATATCCATCCCTTTTTCTTGTCCTGTCCTCTCTTCTCAGCCCACAGGTGTGATCTTTTGGACACTGTATGTCATATTGTGGCACTCGGAGTAAACCCAAAACTTATCGTACATCTAGCGAGCTCCTTATCACATATTTTAAGCAAGGAAATGCCGTCTTAAGTCACGATGACAATATGAAAATTTTTGATGTTGTGCGAAATTATATCGCTTCATCTAGGAGATTTGAATTCTGAGCTATTTTCCCCCTTTTGGTGCCATAAGCACGTATCGTATCCTAGACTGTTTCCGAGCTATGCATCTCTTACCAATTGTATTGTTTAGTCCTGTGTGTCATGTGTATACTGTGTGCGTTTTGCTCGTCTGAAGAGCCTCTAGATTACTCTATGTACTATTAGATTACACTAGGTACTATCTAGGCAATTCAGTTTAAATAAATATGTTCAAATAAAAAAAAAAAGCAGACACACAAACACACTCGCATGCATATGCATGTACGTCCGTCCGTCCGTCCATCTGTCCATACATCCATGCATGCATGCATGCATCCCTACCTACCTACCTACCTACCTACCCACCTACCTACCTACATACATACATATACACATGCATGCATACATACATTCATAAATACATACATACATACATACATACATGCATACATGTATACATACATACATACATACACATACATACATACATACATACATACATACATACATACATACATACATACATACATACATACATACATACATACAACATAGAAACTCCTTTTTTGGCTGAATTATACAACAGTTGAACATTAGCTCAGGAGAGCTAGTTAATACGGCATGAAAGAGAGGCATAAATGCAATAATAGTCAAAAATATACATCTACTACATGTATATGTTAAAAAGTACAGAGATTTACAAAAAATTGTACATCACTGAGACTCACTCAGTATAAATACTTATTTTATCAAAAATGGATTGGGTCGAGCTCAGTCATGACTTCTTGCCTTTTGGCAATAAGATGATATCATTCAGTGTGGAGCAAATAAGCTATATTATTATGTATTCCAGTGAAAATCACAAAGAGTCTGAAAAGAGTTCCAGGCTCGGGCTGAACTTATGAGAGTCCAGGTCTGTATAGGTATGACGGAGTCAAAGAGGCAGAAAACAAAATTTTCTTGCTCCATGGTCATGGTATTTACTGTCTGGACATTGCACATCTGCAGGATCCAACTGACCCCTCCGAAGTTTTAATTAGGCGTTTGGAAAGTGTGAAGTTGTTGGGTTGTCTGAAGTCTAGGGATTTCGCCTGAGCATAAATGCATAGCACAACCACAGATCGTCGAGGCACAACACTTGCCAACAACACCACGCCCACAGCGTGGAAAAAAAAAAAAAAAAGGGACAAGGGAAATCCACAGCCTCGTTTTCATTCCAGGGATACCCCTGTGTACGTAATCTCTCAGAATGAGGCGATGACCTAGGATGGAAATTCTAGCCGGGCCCGATGAATTTCTGGAATGGTTTGGAGATAAAAATACCAAATGACTGACATCTGCAACGGCTCTTGGCTATATGTGGTAAACACCAGCGTCTGTTTCGGCCCATCAGATCTTATTTAGGCTCCTATTGGCTAACCATGGTGGATATAACCGCAAAACTGATTTGGTACCGTCTTGGTGAGACCTATTCTAATATGGCGGAGAACTATGGGAGATTCCAAGATTGGTACCAGAATTTCAGCTGGACCAAAGTGGATATACTCGACATGTTCTTTCTGGGGTGGATTCTCTTGGCGTTTATTGTGGTCGGAGTGATAAATATCTTGCTTAAATTTTTCGGTCCTCCGAAAGCAAGGACTCGAGCACAAGATGACCAATACCTGGGGTTCAATAGGGGTGATAAAGGGGGTTTGGCAGCCGGTGAAACTTGCAGATGGGTGAACTCCACAATAAGTTGGTTGTACGTGCATTATGACTGCTCACCGGAATTGCTCGAGTCTTGGCTGCGAGCCCTCAACGAACAGGCAAGGAAGCTGGGGGTGAGTGTCATGCAATATTGTTTTCATGTTGTGTCAACACGTCCAATACACAAATCGATTGAGTCGAGTGTGACATGTGTCAATGTTTATGTTCTGTCAAAAATGACCGACTGATCCAGCCAAGAAGATGTGACCCAAGTGGCAAGAGTGGAAGCTCTACTAGTCAGCCTTGCATCTACCACAAAACACAGGGCAGCTGTTGTTATGTGCCAACAATAAAGAGTTTTATTAGTATGTAGGGTTGTAGAAGTGTTTCTTAAAGTATCAAAACATGTTGTAAATTTGTGTATGCACAAGTAAACGTGTAAGAGTATAAAAACGAGGTGTTGAAGACTATAATGTCATTTGTGACGTGACCAAGTGTGTGTACAACCTTATATTTGAACTTGTTTCATGTGCAAACTAATTTTTCATTAAAAACATTGGCATAGGTTGAATATTGATCAAGTTTCAAAGGAGGGGCCACTGTATGGCAACAGGCTAGGCTTCACATACAGGGTAACTCTGATAATAGGCTACCACAAGTTTCTGTTGTTGATGTCCAGATGGAAAGATCACATCTGAATCCATCATGCTCTTGGTGGGGTGTATGCAAAAAGGGGTGGGGGTGGGGGGAAGAACCAGTGACACTGTACCCCAAAGCAGTCTGAGCATATGTGGATCACTACTTGAAAGATTTCCATGTTTTAAAGATCCATATGACCCCCTGATGTAAGTGCATCATGCACACATATATAGCTCATTCAGTTGCAAGGTACAAGATAAAGACCATCTGCTGCAAATGGTCTGACTGACTCATACGGAAAAACTGTGCAGTATGAGCCCATAGTCAGTATCAAAACCTTGAAACTGTCCAAAGTTTACATGAATAATTTATTTTAAGAGCAGCGTGGTAGAGGAACATGTATATGGAATAAAAAGGTGAAAAAAGGAGAATAAATTGACAGTTATTGATCTGAAGCTTGCTGTTCTGGTAGAGTTTGTCCACATTTTATATATCTTTTTTTTTTTTGTTAATTCATTTCAAAGTATTTTCTGTTAACTCACACACCACAGTGACCTGTAAAGCATGTCAGTCTTGGTGATGATTTGGTTCTACAACAGATGAGTACACATCACTCCTTTTCTGTAAGCAATCACTAATTCAATAACCAAATAATTATGATGATAATGAAGAAGTGAATGATTAACTGCCTGTTTTGAGCACCATACAGTGTGATGCTTGTTGATACATGTATATTTGGAGATGCTTTTATTTTAGATACAGATTGTAATTACCACTTGTTTTTTTAAACAATTTTTCCTACATAAGTACATTGTATGGTGTAACTTTGTGTACATGCATATGAAGAAGACTTATATTAGCCATTTGGCTATTTTCCGATCCCCATTAAACACATGCATTATATTACTGTTACTAATTCATAATAGGGAATTTATTTTTGTCAATCTCCAAACAATTCTGATTTAATGTGCATACATATTTTTAAAGAAAAAGTGCTACATATATGTCTGATTTACAGGGACAAAGTTGAGTGCTTCTCCGTGGATCCATTACAAACCCGTCATTGTTATGATCCTTCATTTAAAATATTCACAGCTGAAACTGGGAAAATAAGGTGGATGAGTAGGAGTCCAATGGCAGCATTCCTTTCTATTGCTTGGGTTACAGAGAGTTAAGTAAATTGTTCAGGCAGGTCTCTGATGTTTGACATCTAGGTGCTTTTGAGTACTTTGGGCATGGAAACTGTTCAGCTGTTGCCCACAGTTCCCATTCTTGTCTCCATTGCCATAAATTGATTTTTCCACTTTGCAGGTGTGCTGATTATATAGCCTGAAAGTAGTCTGTATACTACAATGTACATTATATATATTGATGTTGCCCTTCAGAGTACAGACAATGTATAAGTATTGACCTGTTTGTCAACAGTTTCTACCATGGTCAGAGCACATCACATGAGTGGAACAGCTGTTCTTCTGAGAAACAGTATTCAGTTCTTGCTGTCAACAGTTGCATGACGGTGCTCTAGAGTTCAGACCCATACATTAGGGTTTACACTCTGTATTTTTGTGCCTGTGTAGCTTACACATATATATGTTGTCAACTTAGGCCAAACCAAATAATGTCTCTCTTTCCTTTTCCTGCAACTTACCTGCAAAAAAATAAAAAAAAAATAAAAAAAATATGACATCAACTTTTTATGAAGATGGGAAAAAATTTGTAGGAGCCACTGATCAGTAAATTGTGTCATGAACAAGAACCATGATCTTTTGGGGGCTGAATTGTCCCAAATGTTTTATTTGTAGCAAAAAAGTATGGTGGCTTCTGGTGCCCAAGTGGCTATAATATAGTAGCCAGGGTCTATTTCCTTGGGCATTGGCAACCAGTGGGAAGCCATATTGAGCCCCAGTGAGGTACCAAAGGCTAAAAAAGTAAAGGATGACAGAAAATGGCAAATAGATGGCACAAGCTGGCATGGATGAGCAGATGTATGTGAAATTTGAACATTTTTATAGTATAATAAAAGTGTGTGTGTTAATGTCAATGAAATTTCAGTTTATGAGGATAGGAAGGTGGGGACAAATGAAATTCATGTATGTGAAAACTGTTGGACTACATTTATAATGTATATGTAGTCACAGAGGGAGTATCTGTAGCTGTTTCCTGACCAAAAGTTAATATATGTACACCTGTATTACATTTAGGCTGTGACAAAGTTGTTAACTGGTAAAGATGACTGGGTAAGCCGTCCTAAATTTTTATGTAAAAATAATTACCACCACATGCAACAAATTTTGTAAGGTTTGTATATTGACTTTGCTGCTGTCATTTGCAGCTGGATTTTGGGAACCAAGAGTGGAAAGTAACAGTACAGGTGTGCCATGTCCATCTAATTTGCATCCAACTTATGCCAAGCAAATCTGTTTAAAGTCTCAGTTCAATGAGGCTAAGGTTAACAACAGCCAGTTTTTCTTAAGATTCACACACCTTGCTGTGGGGCATGGTTCATATATGTGAGATACCGTATGGGTGGCAGATGAATATTGTGATAACCACCTGAAGCAAGGCTGAAGGCATTGCCATGATAATTCATGTCCACTTGTATGGTATCACACATATTCTCTGCAACTTAAATTACATGTATTAAGCCTCTGAAATTATTTTTGTCATTGTACATGTGTGTGTATAGTTTGTTTATGGTTGATGACTGTTTGTTCAGTGACCCAAGGAAAGAGGGCGGATATGAGGACTACGATTGACTGGCTTCGCTAAGTTACTCATCTCTCTAAAGAATGAAACAAAGTTAACATGGTAAACCATCCATAGCATTTGAGTACAACTTAGTATCCACTTGACAAAGACAACTGGATTTACTTACAAGTCATTTTGATTCTAGGCTTGCACAAACTTTTAATATACTTCAATGACATAAAACCCTCAAATTATGTTTAATTGCTGTCATGTGGGAATTAGAACTTTTTAGTAGTATACCTAGATTATTTTTTGTATAAGTTGAAAAGTATGGAGTTCAATCAGGGCAGACATCTACGGGTGGCACTTTTATGGGTAAAATAGAAGGCTTTCATATCTTTGCCCTATTATTTGGTTTAACCCCACATCATAACAAGTCATGACAAGTGCATTCTAAAGGTCATTTTTTGTGTCTGCATTGCAGTTGTGAGAGAAAGACTACCAAGGGTAGTCCGTCTTGTGATTTGAACTTATTTATGCCATTTAATTGGACAATTTTCAGATGTCCAGCAACGTGCATGTAGTACAAAATTATCATTCCAAGTGACCTGTTACTGGACTGTGAACATGATGGATGAGTCTGACAATGCACCACATGATTGAGTGCATTAGCAGTGGAATTGTCTTATTGCCCTGAAAGTTGCGATTTTTAGGTGTCTACAATGGCATGGGTGCAAGGGTGCTGGATATCTACCCCCTGGTATAAAAAAAAACAACTATTGTTTTATTAAATTACCCCCCCCCACCCCACCCACCTGCATTTAACTGATAGAAAAAAAGTGATTCTGATGGATTAACTCTTTCGGTGCCAATCACGTCTTAAGTTGATCTACTAAAGTCAGCTAGTCTGAATTATCATTAGGATCTCAGATTCCTGTTCCTTGTGAGAAGACTTTTCATTCAAGTCCAGCATGTCTCTAGTTCAGAAGAAAATATCCCAGGTCAACAGCTTTTCTCGGTCTGCATTGAGTGAAATGCATGCCATGAAAAGCTGTTGACTCAGTCCAAAATGTGACACTTAAAGAGATAACATTTGAAAGTACCTGCACCTGTAAGTGGAAAGCTGAAAGTTGGCAGAGATGAAAGGAGCTGTAAAGGATCAACTTTACAATAATGATCAGCCATAAAGGATCATTGTACCGCAATTATGGAAAAAAAATAATTAACTGAATTAAATATCATTTGCATTGGCTTACAGGGCATGTTGAGACCGAAGGGTGTAAATACATATAATTCAACTATCTTAACCAATGAGCATGTGATGTATTGGTGTGGCAAAAGAACCCACCGTATATTTTTTAATAGAATATGATTTGGCATCCCACCCTCTGTCTTTATCCAAGTGGACAAAATGTCATACCTTTTTTTACATACTTTTTGCCTTGAACAATCTCTGATAACAAAAAAAATCTCTAAAGGTGACTGGTGTTGCACTGAAATTTGGACATTTCCAAGTCTATTTTGCAGGGACCACTGGTGCCATTAGCCAAATGTGAATGTTTTAGTCATTTGGCTAAAGAAATGTGCAAGTGTCTAATTTATTTTTACATTCATAACTTATATTTATATAAGTTAGGACCAATTCTGTACTGATATCTGTTTGATTGCCTGATTTGGCTATAAATTTGAAGGCCTAGATAATTCCCTGATTTTGTTGTTAGTTTATATTTTCACTATTCTCAGTGAGGCACGTCCAATGTGGCACTCAGAGTCAGAAAGTGATTTAAGGACTGAAAATATGATTTTCTTGTCTGTGTGTATTATCATCTGAAACGAACATGGTAGAAATACAGACCTGTATGAATTGTGGTGGATGGCACCCAGGCACCAAACAGAAATCAGTACAGAATTGGTCCTAACTTATATAGGGCCTGTATTTTTCCGTTTAAAAAAAACAGAAATTCTGTTTCACCAGCCAGAAATTTTGAAATTCTGTTTCAGTAGTTCTCTATGTCTGTAAAACACATTAAGGTAAAACAGCAAATTCCGTTCCAGAGGTGACAAAAATTCATTATTCCGTTTCGTTTCCGTTAAAAATGGAAAAGTACAGGCCCTACTTATATAAGTCATGTTGACTAATTTTTTCTCACATGTCCCACAGGGCAAGTTGGGGTAAGTTTCACCGGTCCCAATATGGTTTTACCTGTCGTCTATGAATGTCTGCAACCTGTACATAGAAACAAACAGAGTGTCACTGTGTCACTCAGTTTTAAATACCTTTCAAAACATGTCACTTTTCTGTCTCAGTTATATTAATGAATGAATCTTTGCCTAATTCACAAGGAATGAAGGAACAAGGCTGACATAGTAGTTTAGGAAAATGCTGTTGTTTTTTTTTTTGACCAAAATTGCATATATCTAAAAAGTACATGCCCTGTCAGACAGATATCATCCATATGGATTATAGTAATTATGGGGACACTGTATTATACGGGTACATTTCTTCTGCGCATCTGTACACGCATGACGGAACAAAGTGTCGGCTTATAGTACCTTATTCCATTGTGCAACTTCCTTGTGCCCGTATAATACAGTATCGCCATAAGTATTAGGCTGTCCGCGCAGAGCATCTTGATTTGGCTGCCCGGACAGGTGGACAGGCCTCAATGTCAAGCCCTGGTACCATGTCCAAATCTCAGGAAAACCGGCTCGGAGGCTCATAATTTTTATCCTGTATCCAAATCATGAGGCAATACAAAAACATCAAGAATTAGTGGGTTTCTGTCGGAAGCTGTGACTTTTCATTCTTGTGACTGTTTCTTCTGAGTTAATAACATATGTCAGTCAGCCACTTACCAAAGTTGACAGATGAAATTAGTTTTTCATCTATTTTGCTCTCTGGGAAAAGTTCTCCATCAAAAGGCTAGAGCCTGTTTCCGGCACATGTTTCCATGGTAATGTTAGATCAAAAATCTGTACGAAGCCAGTACCTTCATGAGGTTATGTACCGCTGTAGAGTAGATGATTCATTAGTAAATTTTAAAGTACTCGCATACATTTAGTACAATGTATGCCTTCTTGATTTTTGGTATAAATGAAATTTTAAGGATGTGCTCAAGACAAAATATTAATCTGTGCTAGTGTACTGGTACACATACATGTTAGTGTAGCTGAAATGCATGTGAAATCTGTATATATACCACATATATACATTGCACAGTATATTACCTCCATAGGAGATAGGATTAAAGAAAAAAGTATAAAGTTTGAGTAACTTGCTAAAACAGTTCGGAAATTTGAAAGAAAAAATTAGGCCTAAGTAAATTTTATTGTGGAGTGGTATCATCTCAAAAGATGAGCTCTTATTACAAGCCGTGTATCATTTTATAACAATTCTTTCCTGACAGTGGAGCCTATTTTTGTTATAAAGCTAGCTGTATTTAAAGATTATACCAGCAGTTTTTGATCACTGTGAGTGGTCTCTGCAGTTGAAATAGAAGGGAGATTTACCCTGCCCTTTTTCTTTGCTCTGTGCCTTTTAATTTTTGCTCCCTGCCCTTTTCTGTGATATATACATTATGCTTTGACAGTTAATGGCATATCTCTTCAATTTTGACTACAAATCTTCAGTATGTGAGCTGAATTCAAAGAAAATGAATTTTCTATCAAAAGCAGTATTTTCACCTTAATTTAGATACACTTATCAAAATTTCTTCAGTTTTGCATGAAACATATATCTAGAACTTTAATTTTGAGGTGCCCTTTTGGCCCCTACCCACGTTGACAAGTTGCCCTATTTTGATCAAACTGCCCTGCCCTTTTGAAAACCTGACTGTGTGTTGGCAGTAGGGATAGCTCTGTACTTGTGTCCCCTCACTTTGAGTGCATCAAGACAGCACACTGGGGTACTTACGGAGCTATGTCTTGACTGTGGTCTGTGTTTGAAAAACAGATAGTCTGCTTTAAGTCTGACCTAAGTGAACTGTGACATCTATAGGCAAGTGCAGTGTTTAAGGTGAGTTCAAGTAACACAAGTTTTACCCTTTTTAAAAATACTCTGTCAGAGTGGTATTATGGCATTGTGAAGATTAAGAAAAGGGGCAGGAAAAATCTATGTAGCAACAATCAAGGCTTAGATTTCTCTTTTATTATTATTATTTTTTTTTGGTGGGGGATGGGGGGGGGGGAGGGTGGGGGGAGGTCCCTGTGATACACACACCCCTCCAGCAGAGGTTGCCGTGGCAGAAAATAAAATCAAAACGGGACAAATCCAACAGTTGGGCATAAGTTGTTTCTTAACATTGACATGTGCTTGTGACAAGTTAAGAAGAAAATCATTTGTAAAGCTTGGCTATCTCTAGACTCTTGATATCTAGGCCTGATGTTTAAGTACAGCAAACATGTTACCTCAAGAACGCTGCATGCCTTGTCAGTGTGTTTGAGCATACGTACATGTAGGTACCACCACCCCGCCTTGCTGGCTGGTCTTTCTGGATGCATGTCTGCCTGTGCAAAGTTCCTGTGACCACATGAGGCCTCAGACAACTGCTGTAATTTTTCCAGACTTGACACATACATCATAAAATACACAAACTAGCAGCAAAAAATAATTATCAAGGAATTATTCTGTGGTTTGGGGGACCAGAAATAAACTACGATAACCACCAAAGTATGGTCTAATCTGTCAAATGTGTATATATTTCCATTGCTGACCTTGCATTTGAATGCTGTATTTAGCTATAGCAGTCAGCTGTTGTAGTTCAGTAACCATGGTAACAAGTTTTAGCAGTCCAGATGTGAGCCAGGGCCAGGATATGCTCATGTTGCTTATATCAGTATTTAGGGCCTAGCAGCCAAGACTGTTTCCCATTGAAGCTGTATAATTTTCTCTGATGGCACAAAACCCTGAAAATAAAAACACAGTGAAATAGTATCTTAATAGTGAACTGCCAAAAATACAAAAAATTTTGAAATTTGAACACACAAAAATAAAACAATAATAGTACACCTTATCTTCTGCCATTTGTTTTTCTCACATGTAAAGATTGAAGTGCAGATTGCAGCCTTGGAGTGTGGTCCACCATGGCATGGCTACCAGACCTGGTGTGTTTCTGACAGATGATCTCAGACACAGAGTCAAAGGGTCAAAGTCTAGTGAAATCTGTCCTGAAAGACCACCCCCAAAGGATGGCCAAATCATGGTCTCTCATGACAGGTGGTCTCAGACAGGAGGTATAAATAACACATGGGAAGGTAATAAACAAAGTAGCCAGAATAGATGGACATTCAAGGCAGGTGATATCTCATTGGAGTGGTCTGTCAAGACAGGAACCACTAGGCCTACATACAAGTAGACAGTTGTTGCCCAGGAACTGTAGACTAGGGAAACTTCTTGAAAAATGGGATTAGTTTGTGCTAGTTTAGATGTTGTTGTTTATTGCCTTAATTTCACTGTATTCTTATTTTTGCTTATTTCCATGATGGAGAAAAAAACTGTGAAAATAAGTTAACATTGTTTGACTATATAGGAATTATGTCCAAAATAGCAAAATTAAAGCTACAGTGAAATGTCAAAAATACAAAAGCTGTGAAAATTTAAACACACAAAAATTTAAATTAAATTTATATTCAACGTTCAGGTATCTTATGCCCAAATATTGACATGTAACATTTTTGCAATTGCAAATTGCTTCAAATGTTGGAGTGGCAAGTATGGCATTTTCTTCTTGTCTTTTTCCTAAAAGTGGCTGAGTTAACAAGTTTGCCTGGCACAATGTGGGAAGCTGTTGAAATGGTTCCCAGGGGGTTAAAGTAATTTTCATAGCTAGCAACCCCAGTTTAGCAGTCATATTGCAGCTGAGGGCCTGACTTGGATTTCATGTGAGTCATCAGTGTATCTGTAGGCCAGTTACCTTTTATGCTGAAGAAGTTTGGTTACTGACTCTTTGAGCCTTAGAAAAAGTAACATTTTAAAAGCCTTAGGTTTGAGGCTGTTGACCTGTTGTAGGCTGCAGTGATGATAGTGTCCTGCTGCAGCAACTAGGATATTGGAGACTTCCACATGCAGACTCTGTTTGTAGTGCACTGCTCCACCAGAGCCCAGGGCTACACTTTAACCTGTAACTCTAGGTTATGTTTTTATTTTTTAACTCATTCCATACCAGTCCCTGATTTTTCTGTATATTTGCCTCGATTTAAGATGACAATTGCATATTTAAATTCTTCATGAAAAGGGCTTTTGTTCAAGTACCAACATGCCTATAATCTGAAGTCAGTAGTTCTGGCACTGACCAAGGCCTGTGACCATAGTTTGGAATGAGTTCATCAAGTTTTCCACAACCCTTTCTCCCTTGAACCAACCAAAGCAGGCTGATGGTCAACTGTCATAAATGCTTCAAATGTTTTGAACTAATTTGAACAGTAATGAAAAATAATTTCGATGAACATTGTAGACGAGACTGATCATAACATGTCCCAGGTCAACAGTTTTCCTTGGTGTGGGTTGGACACTAAATGCCCAATCCATGCCAAGGAAAACTATTGACTCTGTCTTCATTCAACAGTTCAAGGGGGAAGGGGTTAAGGATAGTTTTGATTCACCTGCAGTGGCCAGTGTTACTATGATAAATTGTTTTCAGTCTCAAATCTCTGTGTTATAAGTAAGGTGAGATCATGTTCTGGCAAGTACCACCTCGCCAGAGGTCATTATCCTAAACCAGTAGCATGTTGACCAGTAACATCCTATCTGATTGCTTCACTGTTACACATTAATCTAACATGGCCTTCAGAAAGTCAGCAGAGAGCACCTGTCAGGCGAAATACAATTGTACTTCAGAAGTATGGGATCAAAGGGTAGGCCCAGGCAATGGCCACATACATGTATTGTTGTCAAGGGTCCACATGTTGTAATGATGGAGCAACTTGAGGTTACCTTAATTAAATTACCATATTTTTCCTATTAATAATCTTGCAGGATGCTTCTTTGAAATACTCAGAATGGAAGACTTAAGTTCAAACCTGTGTTTTGGAAATTATAACAGTATTTTTTGAGTAATTAATCTGCATTTCTGTTTGGAATTTTTTTCCACTAGAAGGGAAATACAGGGAAAAATACTAGATTTGTACCAATTTTACATGTAAATAAACAAGACTTGTGACCCTTTTGGCTACCGGCAGTGCCTGTTATTGTGCTTTCTGTTGCCCAATCGACTTTTTGATCTGTCGACTTTTTGTCATGCACCTGGGACATGGAGGAACTGGATGGGTGCCCACCACCAGATTGCAAATTGTTTTGTGAAATGCTGCATGATGGTCAGCAAGCTGATGGTGACAATGTCAACAGAAGAAGAGAAGAAACTTGTAGATGTGGATGCTGACCCTCCTCCCTTGAAAGTAGGCCTCATCTGAGTTAACAGCTTTCCTTGGCTGGGGTTGATGGCCAAGATTCAGATTTCAGATTCAGATTTCCTTTGTTCGACCAATAAAATTTATATTACAAAATATAAATACATGATACAAGAGGTCAGGGAGACCCACGTTAAGACGAAAAGATGTCGCTCACACATGAGCCACCCTAAGGTAAGAATGTATAGTTTAATATACATGTAACAAGATTTGATAATAATGATTTATGTATAAAAATATAGGTATATCGCAGGCTGAACATCTGAGAAAGTAAAAAGAGAAAGAATAGAGAAAAAAGCTTCTGTGTCGATTCCATTGAAATTAGTAATTACATACATATGTTGCTCTAATAAAGGATGTGGTACATACTATGAGATAAATTTGCAATTATTAATTATTTCTCTGACACACATAACAGTTTAATCTTGGCCAAGTGCCCAACCCAAGCGAAGGAAAGCCGTTGATCTGGTTCATGTTATTTTGACGTGTCTCATCTGCAGTTGTCAAATTGTTTTTCTTTACTGGTAAAATTAGGCATAAAGATTGAAGTGGACAACATTTGGCTACCAGCAGTGCCTGCTATTGTGCTGTCTGTGTGCACCATAGTAGACAATTAGGTTGCCCAAAAATATCTTCCTGCTGAAAGCGTAACTGTTATACTGTTATTAACCCAGCATCTGGGCCATAGAATTTGTTATTTCCATCAAATGTTTCAATTTAATGGAACACACGTGTTAGCAGCTAAACAGCAGTATTTCGGAATAGGAATTTTTCGGGGGGGAGGGGGGTATCAAGAAATGAAAATCAGGGAAGAAGACTAGATTTTCACCTGTATTACATGTGAATAAGCAAGATTTGTGATTCTTTATTTTCTCAGAGGCTATTTCAGGTTTTGAAAGGGTAATATACCCACATTTGGGGGTTTATAGAAGCACTGTCAAGTATTGGTGACCATGGTGACTGTTGTTCCATGTAATAACATCAGAACAGAGATGCTTCAGTATGAAACCAGGTAGCATACATGTACCTGCAGACATCTATAATGTGTTCATTTGATGGTTGAATGTGCTGGTCTTGCCTGAATTCATTTTGTACAAAGTCAATGAAAACAACCAATTATGTTTTGGGCATGTCATAACCACCTGATTAAATCATAGATATATATATAGGATCTGTCTGGTCTGATACATTTGTTACAAAACAGATGATAAATAGGAGTCAGCTAACCAGAAACAAGTCTATTAACATTGCACAGTGCCCCCAGTTTATAGTATATGTACATAGACTGACAATCAACAATGTTGTAATGAGGGAGCTTGGTACAGGATTCACAATCATTGTACATGTATTAATTTGGGTTGTGGGGTGAAAGAATATTGGGTCTTCAGTGACCAAGTAATATATATATATATATATATATATATATATATATATATATATATATATATATATGTATGTATGTATGTATGTATGTATGTATGTATGTATGTATGTATGTATGTATGTATGTATATATATATATATATATATATATATATATATGTATATATATATATATATATATATATATATATATATATATATATGTATGTATGTGTGTATGTATATATGTATATATATGTATGTATATATATGTATATACATGTATACATATATATACATACAATATATATATATATATATATATATATATATATATATATATATATATATATATATATATATATATATATATATATATATATATATATATATATATATATATATATACATATACATGTATATGAGACAATGTATCCCTCCGGATGGTAAGAGTTTTAACCTCAAAAGAGCCCCAAAATGATGTTGCAAAAAAAATGGTCTTTCAAAGGCTGTAGGTCAGCAGAGTCAGTGAGTGGAGACAGTAGCAGGTCTCCTGGTATTTTTCTGAAGGTGGGAGGTATGTGCAACAATCAGCTAAAACTTAGCAATAATATGCTTTTTATTGTACATGAAAATTTCATTTTTAATCCAAAAACTGTGTTTGAAACCAGGTACAGACTTTTAAATTTATATTTTGAGTGAAACAAGGATTCTAAAAAGATGACCCTCTATGAAAATAATGTGGAAAGCAATGTTTCCCCATGATCCCTTTGGTGGATGGTATTGTAGCAGTTACTATCAGGTCAAGATGTGAGTACCCTGATACCAATTTGGCCAATCAGGGTTAGGCTGGCCAGGACCGAAAGGTATATTGAGATAAAACTGCCCCCCCCCCCCATTGGATCATCTTTTTATATGACCATTTTATGAGTAAAGCTGTGATCATCTAATATCCATTTAGAAGATATTCAGATAGGCATCATCAGAAAATTTGACATTTAGTGGTGAATTTGATACTGGTATTACAGTTTTTGCGGGTTTAAAATATTGTTCTTATGCTCACAGCTAGATATACACATTTATCTTGGTTGAAGCTTGCCATAAAAGCCTAGGTGTCCAAAAACTTGGTCGTTTTTAGATAAGATCTAAATCTGAAGCCTGAGATGGATGTGTCAAAAGCAGGTCAGAAAAAATGGCTTTGAGATGTTAAAATACATGTATTTAAATTGATCACAGGCTGTGATCAAGATAATGTAAGTCTACTGGAGAATAATAATTGGAGGTTCTGTACAAGAAATTTTCGGAGTGCTAGGGTGCTTGTAAGGAAAATAGAGTGGTGCTTGAAAAGGACAGCTAGACTGATCAAGCGGTATTGTCTGGGTCTCCTTACCCGACCCACTCCCAGACAGGCTCAGCACTAACTGTTGGTTGTGCAGCTTTACAGCATATGCTCATGATGTGCCCACCTCTACCAGTCATGTGACCAGACCAGTCTTTAACCCTTGGTCTCCTTATAGTCACCACTCACAGAATTTTCCCTGATTTGACATGTGGATAAAAATATATGGGGGAACACTTATGCTGTGTGTAAACGTGATATAAATTTTGTACAAAATCGACAAGCAGTGCTGCTTTGAACATACTGGGAAATGTTTAACTTACAAGACTTCAAGGGTAAAATGGTAATGTAATAATCACAACCCCTTAAGATTATTGCTTTGCCTTTTATGGCTTGAATACCTGATCATTAATCTAAACTCGGTGTTTGCACGTTATTTCGGTCAACAAAATCAAGTGTACAGTGTAAAGAGGTGTGTTGTACAATCGTGAGGTTTCCTTTCAAATTTCAGAGAAACGTGGCTCAGTAAGTGTGGTTGTTATCAGCAGTGGCTCTCAACCTGATGGTGTTGGGTTTTGACGGGCTAAAAATTAGCTGATATATTTGATTTGTCAAGTTCTCACCTTGCCAACATCACCTTCTCCTATCTTGGCACTGTCGCATGGTTGCATTTGTTGCGTATGAAGCTGTCACAAAGAAGGGTGTTGGAATGTCAGTGTAAGACCACTAGGCTCCTTAAAATATTGCTTTTTTGCAATAACCTGTCTGACCCAATGAATTTACTGCCTGCCAAAATTTTTTTTTTTTTTATTTAAGGAATAAATCCTTCATTATTCTGTAATATTATTTTTAGAATTTGAGGAATTTTGAAAAAAAAACCCACAAAAACAAAACAAAACAGAAAAAACCCCTACCTACTCCCCCCCCCCCCAAATTAGATTTAGAAGCTACAGCAAACCAACATATTTTTAACGATGGCCATAATGCATAGGATTGTGACATTAAAAATATTGCGTTGTCTGTGAAACACTCAGGGCACTGAGCAGAGTTAATAAATGAGCATCAACTACAGGCCCATGATTGTAACATTATTTAACTGAACCATTTTCCCCCTTGAATTCAGTCTTAGTTAACTTTTTCAGTGCCAGCTATGACTCAAGTTCAGCTACTTTTAAAAAATGTGCCACTTTGAGTCTGAATTACAATGAGGATGCCACATTCATTTGCCTTGGCAACAGACCTTTCATTCATGTACCAGCATGCCTGGAGTTTATATAGAATATACTAGTCCAGGTCAACAGCTTTCCTTGGCATGCATTGGGCACAATGCACCCAAAGTGCACCAAGGAAAGCTGTTGACTCAGTCCAAAATATGGTCCTGAAAGAGTGAAAGACTGAGTTGACAGTTTAACTTTGTGTGTGTTGGTTGCTTTCCACCCCGGGGCCAATGAAGGCTGCTGACCTGGGGTAAGTTATCTTGGTAGGGATTATCTGCAGTTCTCATGCAAAATATTTAAACACCTCTTTTGGATGGTTCAAGGGTCTCGTGATTAAAACTTAACATATAAATGAAGAGTAAATGGGAATATTTAACCAGGGTGGAGAGCAGGTGGGGGCGAAGGTGACAAAGGTATTGTATTTGTGTCTTTTTGCCCAGAACCACTTCCTGGTAGTCAATATCCTATTCCGCAGTTCGAACTCTTTACTCTCCATAAGCTAACCTGTCCATGTCTAACCTGTATAAGTATGGTGCAAAGTGATACTACTGCAGTGATGATATATGCTGGAGTAGTAGACCAATCAGATGCAAGTAAACACATCATGTGACAAGGCTTTATGTTGCAGACATGTTAGCCAACTGCACCTGTTTATCCTCTTTCAATTCAGAGGGTCAAGCCAGTAGAGAGTGATGAGTATTGACCACATGTGTGGCTAACTTTGCAACAGATTTTGAGGCTTGAGGGACAAGTTGCAATAGAATTGTAACATGTAACTTTAAAATCTAATGGTAACATTGTGGCTCATGCAGGCATAGACTTGTGAAGTACAAGCTCTGATTTGGTTCTTTAATTTTCAAGGAACATCATGTGGCATTACATGGCAGAAGTTGATGTTAAACTAGGGATCTGGGAACAATTGATGGTTTGAAGTGGTTTTTTTTTTTTAGTTTATAATAACATCTGCTAAAACTGACATGAATAAGAGCAGGGGCTGGACACTCCAGGCTGTATTATAAATTTATCAAAGACTTCAGGTATTCTGTCCGGCATCAATCTGCTGGCCAATGCCAAAAAGCCTCAAAGTCAGAAAAAAATTCTATGGTGCCACGGGACACCAGGTGATGGGGATAGACTTGTTCTAACCAATACGGGGGTCTAGGTGACACACTGACCTTACAGAAAAAATGGAAAGTGTGGGCAACAAGTCTCGAGATGGCAGTGCCTCGTGCGTGCACAGGCACTGTGGCATCTCTATGTGAGGAAATGGCAACCTTGTAACTGATGAGGCCATCCTTCAGAAAATATATTGGTTTGCTGTAAGGCCTAAATCCAAGTTTTTGGGGGTAGGTAGGTAGGCCATTTTTTCTTTTTTTTTTTTTTTTGGGCCAACATTTTCAAATTCTAAAAATAGTACAGTGAAAACTTGTTATAATGACACCATCTGTTCCCTAAGAAATGTGTCTGATAACTGAATATGTCACATAAATGAGTCAAATAATGAAGAAAATAAACCTTTTCCAAGAAAATGGGTGTCATTATATTGAATATTTCGAATATCTGAATGTCGTTATAATGAGGTTTCACTGTAATATAGAATGATTAAGGATTTATTCCTTGAATAAAAAAAAGAATATTTGTGTAGGCAGTGAATTCATTGGGTCAGTAGGGTAACAGCAAACAAAAAATATTTTAAGGATAGCCTGATACTATATGTTACTGTGTGGTACTATATGATACTGTATATGATGTATTACACCCTTAAAAGGCTTCTTGTCCCCAGTAAAAGCAAGAATTTTCTCTTCCCTGTGTGTTTTCTTTTCTAAGTTTATTGCCTGCTTACATATATAGCATAACTCCCTTCAAACATGCAGAGAAGTGACTTTTCTTGTAGAAATGAAAAAGTAAAAAAAAAAAAAAGCAACATGTCATTTTCATTGCCTGCCTTTTGGAAGATGTCTAATGTATAAGAATTTACACAAAGGTAGATTTACATATATATCATACTTCCAGTTTATACAACACTATTTACCAAATTTACTGTATTAGGTGCCATTTTCAATGCATATAAATCAAAGTTGTGAACAGATTTTAATAACAGCAATATTGCTATGTCATGTATAGGCTGTGCTCTGTCAAATTCATGCCACAGTACACTGTGTGGTGATACAATATAGCAATCAATACAGAACCTGTACCGTATTACCCCTTTTAAGCACCCCTGCCCTCTTAAGTACCCCCTCCACTTTCTCATCCCCCAATTTATGAAATTTTCCCGGATTTCTTGCCATTTTAGTTGATTTATGCGTGAATATTATTCCAAAAATCCAAATATAGGTATATATGTTAGACTCCCTTAAGCACCTTGGGTGCGTAAAAGGGATAACAGGCCTGTTAGTGGCATAGGAATGATAAATTACCCTGGGGTAATTTATCATTCCTGTGCCACTTGTTGATGCTACTGTGTGGCAGACTCTGTTTTGCTTGTTCATTCTTCATTTCTTGTGTATTTTTTTGTTTTTTTTACATGTTATGTCAATATTAATAAAATTATGACATTACATTGGAACTGTTTTCTTGTTGCTGTGGTGGTTTTCTGTACATGTAGCTTAAGTTTTCAGCATTTTAAAATCTGTAGCTTTTACTATTAGTTCATTCAAAAATGGGGAACTATAAATAAAAGCACCGGATGTCAGAAGGCTTTACATTACACGAGGATTTGGAATTCACAAACATGCTTGATGGCAAGCGTTTGTCAACACCAGGATACCAAAACCAAAGGAGATTCATATCCACACATACTGTAGTTGCCTGCGTTGTTCTGTATACACACACATCTGCATAGCCATTGGCTTGTTTTTGTGGTACTGTATATATATGTTTAATTTCATCATGGCTTCCTTGTTGAGAGCCTCGATGGCAAGACATTTGCACAGAGTAAGTCAATATTGTGCAAGGGAGTGTGCATTGGTGTCTACATTCAACATCAGTGTGAATTCTGCAAATAGCAAGGCTGCCAGGGCTTCAGATAAAATGGATCAGTGTTCCAAAGATGGCCAAGTTTTCAGAGTGCAGGCAGACAACTGTAGTAAAAAGAGTCCCACTCAAAGAGAATGACACATGAAATCTGGACAAGTGCTGAGGAAATTTTAACTGTGGATTACATGTGTGTGGAGAGGTAAATGGTGATAGTTCAAACAAGTGCAACTTCAAGTTATATCATTGTAACTGTTTAACTCCGCAGTGCCAACTGCAAGTCAAGTCAAATGACTATAGCCATGATTAGCACTTAAAGGGTTAAAACAAATTGCTCTAACTTATAATAAACTTGAGTGTTAGATTCATGTTCCTTGCAAAAAGACCTTTCATTCAAGTACCAGCATGCCTGTAGTTACAGAGAATGCAATAGTTCAGGTCAACAGCTTTCCTTGCATGCATGGAGGAAAGCTCTTGACTCAGTCCAAAATGTGGCACTAAAAGGGTTAAATCTTAAAGCCAAGATTTCAGTCCCCGCTGTTTCTTTTCCTGTGAATATTTTGCCTTGAAAGATTTTCAAAAATGAAAGATGGGAAGAAGTTCTTTGCCAATGTGGCCATGTCGATAGCTTACCTGTACCTTACGTTGAATCTTTGTAGCTGATCAATATAGATCTTTCATGAGGATTCAAAAGTAACGTTTGCTCAGTTTTGGTCTGATTGGGAGAGGTCTGAGGGTAAAGTAATTTTGAGGATATACAAAGCTTCTAGTGGTGAATGACCACTTTTCTGCTCATAATATCCTCAATTCATCAATCAAGTGCAATAAAGCATACATGAATTTTTTTGAAAGTGTATAAACTGGAAAGTATGCTCTAACAATGTGGTAATGTTTCTTGTAAACATTGTTTACAGTGTAGAACAAAAGTGTACAAAATAGATCACCATTCTTTGATACTTGTAACTTTTTATTCAGCTTCTATATTATCATAGATGATTGTCACCAAATTCATGGCAAATTGTATAACACTGTTCAAAGTGTGTCTCAAATTTTTATTTCTGGTGTTGTTATATGTACACAGATATGTTCATGCCTGCAGATTTAGCTCAGCCACCCTGGAAACCCATTTTGCTGTAGCTTTGTGCTGACAATGGGAGGTGAAGTTTCACTAAAGTATACTCCTGGGAAAAAGGCCACTCCAGATTCCTGGCAACTTGCATTGGGTTCATGCTGATGATTCTGCCCCTTTCCAAGGAGGCATGTTCTTCTAGATGGCACCAGCATTCAAAATTACCTTGGTTTCTGATACATGCGGATGGTGACACCTAGGGGATAAACAAACTAGACTCTCCTCATTGGCCAGAGTTTGTTGACAGGAAATGGTGAATAATGAAAATACAGCCTCTAAACCAGTACTGCCATCTACGAGAACACCTTGTATTTACAGAGCTGTGAGTGACCTGTATGCCATGGCAGTGTGAATAGGAGACATTCATATTTAACTGCGATCCTGCTCACTTCCTGTGTTGCCAGGGCAACAGACTGATGCATCCACCATGATCAGGGCAGATTTGTATTATATACTACTTAAACATCCATAAATAACACCTTTTCAAGCACAAGAGAGCTCATTTTTAATCAATTTAGGCATCCTTTATGTTTCAAATATATGTTAAAACATTTTGTTAAGATTACTACCTGTTCTTTTTGTTTATTTTGTAGAGAAAGTACTTTTTACCATGCTAAATATATGGATCTGCCCTGATGCAGGTGGCTCCCTCTTTTGCTCAATAGCTGTTAGAGTAGGACTGCCTCTGAATATGAATACATCCTATTGATCACATTGATCCCTGTGTTGCTGATGACCCCTTATAAAATCCATAGGCACCCAAACACCAGACACACTTATCACACCTTTCTGGCTGTTAAGTCATTTCCAGCACATTGCCTTTTTGTGCGACAGCTCAGGCAAAGCACACCCCTCACTATCCTGTCCACATTACATAACATTCTATGTGACACCCGTATTTTCCAGATACAAACTAATACTATGTATTTAGAGCAGCCGATGTTGGGCCAATGGGATGGCCTCTTTTCTTTTTTTCCAGCAGTATATACAGTGCTGAGTGGCCCACTGCGGGCCTATCTCATGAAGCCATAAAGTGGCCATTCAAGAGGAGTATAATGGGAAGGTTATATTTTCTGTACATTAATTATGGTCTTGTAAGAGATATGGCCTCTGGTAAGGGGCCTTGCAAGAAGCGGACCACTGTACATAGCTCTAGTCAAAAAGGAACGCTGAAAAAAAAATGAACTTGAGTCATTTTGAAAATAAAATTCCGGTACAATAGTGGCTCTGTTGAGCATGTTGATGGAAAAATACTGCAGAAATATATCAGTACATGTACTGTGTAAAAGTGTGAGATAAGAAGACGTAATAGCTGTTAACTGTTTGGGACCTACTGCTGATATATCTGCCTCCATGTTTTTCCCATTAAAATACCAGAAATGGTCCATTATCACAAATGCCATGTGTTCATCAGTGATCCAGGAGCCAACAGCTTTCCTCTGCTCTCTCTGCTATGTAATATGCCCACAGTGCACTGAAGAAAGGCTTTCAGCCAGTTGTAAAGGGTTAAACCACACAAGACGGAACACATTATAAATAGCAGGCACTTTGTACCAACAAACCTGTAGTGCTGTGTATAGACGAAAGTCTGTGCTGCTGCAGAGGCCAATGTTCTGTTGGTTACATGGACACAGTATACAGGAAATGAGGGATGGCAAGACGTCTGAGTGCCTGATACATCTATTGCCAACCAAAGAATTTGTCAGATTTAGTTTATTAAGTCTGAGGTTTGCTGAAAGCCTTGGTTTACCTTCATTTGTGGGCTCTGAATCTGCATGTGTACCAGTTGCTGCTTAGGAGTCTGAGGTGAACTGAGTAAATGGCAAGGTCTCTACAATTTTAATGTTCGTTCTTAGCCTGCAATAAGACGAAATTGAATTCAAAAATAAATAAGAAGTGTAAGTTGAATCTTGAGATGCCTGTGGCAATACTGTTAGCCTGCAAATAGAGGAAACTGAATTTTTTAAAGAAATTAACTTTAGCTATAAGTTGAATTATTGAGATGTCTATGGGACCACTAAAGCTACATGTTCAAATACATGTATGCGGTGTTTTTATTGCATGGAGTTATAGCATGCCTTTATAAAATTACTGTAATGCTGTGTGTCTGGACTAAACTTTAACCCTTTTAGTGCCAACTGCGACTAAAGTCAAACTGCTTAACACAAACTTGCTCTGAATTATAATAAAGCAGTTAGATTCATGTTCCTTGCAAAAAGACCTTTCATTCAAGTACCAGTATGGGTGTAGTTGTTAACCCTTGGCCAATATAGGCCAGAGGGGTATTGTCATCACCTACACATCCGTCCGTCCATGAATTGTTACCACCATATCTCCAAAAATACTCACTTTACAGAGACCAACTTTTTATCACAGGGGTCCATTGAGTTTTTTTAACTTCCTGTATAGGGAAGATTTTATTTTAACAAATAATAAATAAGTAAATGGATACTTATGGGGGAGGTGGTTTAAAATTAAGCAAATTTGCATTGAAAAATCTAAAAGGGAAGGCCAAAAAGTGGGTTACTGTTGTCAATTGGGGGAGACTTGACAGGTATGTTGACATGACTTACACACTCATTCTACAAACAAATATACCCGTATTATGCAGTCAACCCTCAACCAACATAACAAATGGGGGAGACCTGACAGGTATGTTGATGTGACTTACACACTCATTCTACAAATAAATACATCCATATTATGCAGTCGACCCTCAACCAACATAACAATTAGGATCAAAATCCTTCATCAGTCAGAGGTGCAGGACAACATCAATTTGATTCCAATAAATTAAAAGGGTTAAAGTCATACAGTTAAATCCCATTATGATGACACTCAGATATAGCTGACGTATATGTACTCACTTATGTACACAAGATTAGGGAGACTAACAGTCAAACCCCATCGCATTTTAATTCATTTATATCTGACGTTCAGCTGTCAGATGCATCTTGCAGTGAATACATATTGTCATCAGAACAGGGTTTCACTGTAAATGAGTAAAGTAATACGTAAAAAACCTTCACCTGGAGTTACAATTGTGAAGGTAAATGCAGCTGTACCCAATCCTTCATCATTCAACACTGCTGTGACATGTACAGATTGACTTGTTTACATGGAAATTTGACCTCTGTGACCTTTATGACCTCAGATCACATGACCTGATGACCTTTGCCAAATCGGTCATTACACAGAAGACATACATGTGGTGTTTCATGGAGATCTAGTGAATACATGTATGTTAGTTGAATTAGCATGATCTTTCAGTGCCAATCATTGCTAAAGTCCATCTACAAGACAAGTCTGAATTATCATTAGGATCCCAGATTCGTATTCCTTGTAAAAGACCTTTCTTTCAAGTACCAGCATGCGTATAGTTCCAGAGTGAATACCCGAGGTCATCAGCTTTTCTCGGCGCACATTCCGCACAATGTGCCAAATGCATGCCGAGAAAAGCTTTTGACTCCATCTAAAATTTGGCACTGGAAGGGTTGATTTCAGAACACTTAAAAATACTTTTGTTGACAGTCCAGATAACTGCACATTCTTGAAAACAGGCCAAGAATATAAGTAAGTAAGTAAATAAATGAATAAATGGTCTTTGTGAAGTAGTGAAATGATAAAAATTGACAACACGGTGTGGGTCTCATTGGGATAATTGGTGAGATTAAGCATTGCTATGACACAACAGTAAAGGCACAAGACTGGCGTAGCTTCTGAATTGTTTCTGAGTTGTGTTAAAAGCTGGGCATCTGCAGCCCATTCCCCCTGTCTTGTAGAAGTGATGCATTACACCAAGTCTGGGACTGAAACATGAAAACTCTATTAAATATAGCTTTGTGTTATAAAATATGGGGAGGAAATGACTGAGTAGCTTTGATCAAGGGGTGTGGGCCATTTAAGTAACAACTTCAATCATGTAGGTATGCATTTTTATGCAGTGAAATGTGTCTAAAACGACCCCTGGGGATGATCAAATTTTGGTCTCTCAAGACAGGTGGTCTTTCATAAGAGATATGAATTAAGATGAAAAGCAAAGCATCTGGAAAGGTGGTCTTTCAAGACAAGTAGTCACTCATTGGAGTTGTCTCTCAAGACAAGGACCACTGGAAACGTTGCAGAGGAGATTAATGCGTTTGCTCTTTCAGTGCCAAGTTTTGGACCGCGTTAACAGCTTTTCTCGGCATGTTTGGGTGCAGTACTCTGGAAGTATGGGCATGCTGGTACTTGAATGAAAAGTGTTGTCACAAGGAATATGAATCTAACATCCTTATTACAATTAAACACAGTTTGTCTTATAGTGGTTCCACTTTAGACACAGTTAGCATTGAAAGAGTTCAATTGACCATGCACTAGCAATACATGTACTCCACAAACATACATGTAAGTGTTGGGTTGTAGTCTCTCTCACACACACAATGGGCCCTGCCTGTCACCTGCCTTGTTACAGCAGGTAGCCAGGGTGTATTGCTGGTTTGGTTTGTCCTCACTCCTCGATTTGACTGTCAGACTGTGTGTCCTTAGCCTAATCTATGAAGCAAAAAATTTCACGATTCACAGGCCACTTGAAAGTCAAATTTACCTCAGTTGTACCCTGGCGCTATATCATAGCCTGAATATACTCTGGTGACCTTGACCTCCTTGAAGGTCACAGGACACAAGTATGTGCAAAGTGTATGTGTTTGGGGCGTGGATGGCTTGATCCAGACTGTTGGTAACAATTTCCAGTTTTATTTACTTTTGGTTTGAACAGAACTCACTGGCCTCTGGTGTGCCCAGCAAAAGACACACCTCATCAGCTGGTCAGGCAGTCTGGCAAAGATAGATAGATAATCTTTATTTAGAGTCACTTTTACAACATAAAACATGAGCTGTAGTTAGCTCTGGGCACCAACATAAGTAGATAAATACACAGTCTTTAAATAAAATGAAACAATGAAAGGATATACTGTAGAACCTCCCTATACCGAACACCCTTGGGACCGGAAAAAAGTGAAAAGTGTTGAGTATAGTGAGGTGTTCAGTATAGGGAGGTTTGATAACATTGAAAGTATATATTTGGGACTGAGAAATGGTGTTCAGTATAGAAAGGTGTTCGGTATACGGAAGTGTTTGGTTAGAGAGGTTTTACTGTAACATATATGGCAGTTAAAAGCAGAATGCCAGTATGAAAATGACGGGGAACATTGTGTATCTTGAATTTTCATCTCTCATCTCCATTTGTCTTGTTTTAAGGTTGTTTTATAATTAATGTTTAGCATGACCAGCATCTCTGGTACATGGAGTTGAGCAAATTCCGTCGCTTGAAAGAAGACCCAACAATTGTGAAGACAGGCAAGAGGATTGCATTGTGGGAAGAATGAGGTGGTACAAGGGCAGGCCGTGGTACAGTGAAACCTCATTATAATGACACTCAGATATCTGACATATTCAATATAGTGACACAAATTTTCTTGGGAAAAAGTTTATTTTCTTTGTTGTTTGATTCATGTATCTGACATATTCAGTTATATCTGACACATTTCTTAGGGACAGATGGTGACATTATAACAGAACTTTCACTGTAGTATGTCAGTACATCAACACATTCACTTCTGTTTAGCCTTTCAGAACACATCTTCCAGGCATCACTGCAGCACCAAAGGCTTCAGGGCATGGAATGATTGGTTTAAAGTTAAACATATTTTTGTTTAACAAAATTACAAGAAATATATTAACCACTTTCAGTCGATGCAATTGGGAAAGAGGGCTAAGCCCTGTACCGACCCCTTTTGCTAATGATTTGTACCCTCAAAATCATTTATGAGATGCTCAATGGGTTTGTACCCTCAAATTCATTTATGAGATGTTCCTTGGGTTTGTACTCCCAAATTCATCTATGAGATGTGCCCTGGGTTTGTACCCCCAAATTCATTTATGAGACGTTCCCTGGGTTTGTACCCCCAAATTCGTTTATGAGACGCTCCCTAGGTTTGCTACTTTTCATGTACCCGTTGGATGATCTGTCATGTGCATGTATCACTGGCATAGTTGGTGTTCGTGAAAGGGAGCATACCTGTCCAGGCATGACAACTTAGATCTAGGACTGACATTTACAATATCCTGTCATCCATCATAAGCTGCCTGCATGCAATATGGATCTGCAAAAAAATGTACAAAGTGCAATCCATCTTAATGATCTCAACTCTCCCACATTGCTGAGATGGGATTCAACAGCTTCCTTGGTTTTAATATTATTTACTTTTATTTGCAGCTGGGCACATGGAAAGGTTAGCCTTTTTATCATACATAATGCTCCATCCTTGTGATGTGAATGATGAAACACACACAGCTTGTATGGAATAAATGGCCAAGAAAGGACCTTTACGCATAGATGTAGACACAAGACCTGGATATATAAATATGTATGATTGATAGGAACATTTATCATGATTGGATATGTACATCTCTGCTACCCCCCATCCGCACACACACACGCATACACATATGCAATGAAACATTGACCTGGTCTGGCTGTACAGGGGCCTGGTCTTGAGAAACTACCTTCTCATGCGAGTAACTACCCTGTCATGAGACATTGCTTCACAGATTACTTACTCCTATATAATATACCGCTGTCTAGAGAGACCCCTGGCATAACAGACCACCCTCTCATGAAAGACCCCTTTCATAACAGACCACCCTCTCATGAGAGACCCCTTTCATAACACTCCCCTCATGAGAGATCCCTGTCATGACTAACCACCCTCTCATAAGAAACCCTTTTATAACAGACCACCCTCATGAGAGACCCCTGTCATAACAGACCACCCTCTCTTGTAAGAGACCCCTGTCATAACAAACCACCCTTATGACAGACCCCTGTCATGACAGACCACCCTCTCTTGAGAGACTCCTGTCATAACAGACCACCCTTATGACAGACCCCTGTCATAACAGACCACCCTTATAAGAGACCCCTGTCATAATAGACCACCCCCTCATAAAAGACCCCTTTCATAACTGACCACCCTCAGGAGAGATCCCTGTCATAACAGACCACCCTGTCATAAGAAACCCTGTCATATTTGACCACCCTCTCATAAGAAACCCTGTCATAACAGACCACCCTTATGAGACACCTGTCATTACAGACCACCCTCTCATAAGAAACTCTTTTCATAACAGACCACCCTCATGAGAGACCCGTATCATAACAGATCATCCTCTCATAATAAACCCTTTTCATAACCTCCCTCATGAGAGACCCCTGTCAAAACAGACTGCCCTCTCATAAGAAACCCTTTTCATAAGACCACCCTCAAGAGATCCCTGTCATAACAGACCAACCTCTCATAAGAAACCCTGTCTTAACAGACCATCCTCATGAGAGACCCCTGTCATAACAGACCAGCCTCTCATAAGAGACCCTGTGAACAGACCACCCTCTTATAAAAGACCCGTCATTACACACCACCCTCTCATGAGTGACCCTATGAATACAGACCACCCACTCATGAGAGACTGCTGTACATACCTCCAAGGTCTCTGCATGTTAATCTGCTTGTCTTAAGAGACAACTCTCTTAAGAGACCGCTCTCATGAGAGACTCCAGTCATAACAGATCACACTTTCATGAGCAATTGCTTTATGGATTCTCATGTGATAGGTTTATATGGGTATGGAAGGACTAACCCCTTATTGTGTAACCTTTGTAGAGTTTACAGCCATAATTTCATATGCTCAGCTTCAAATATTGACAGCCTTGGAAAAAGTGAGAAAAAATGCTCAATTTTAGATCCCACAAAAGTTGCAAATTTAACTGGATTTGTTGGGCATGAATGGAAAATTCATAATTTTAAAATTTTTATATTATTTTGTTTTTTATTTATTTATTTACCCGTCCATCCATCCATCCATCCGTCCATCCATCCATCCCCCTAGTAGGGGCTGCATATAGTGTTTAGTCTCGTCATCCGCCATCTTCGCCATTGCGTATCTTATTCTCCTGTCCCCTTTTGACCTGTTGCCTCCTAATTTGGTACAGACAATCCGTTGGTCTGGGTTTTTTTCCCCATTTAATAGTATATAACCATGAAGTCAAAGGTCAAGGTCTAATCCGTGTTGCATTTTTCTGCTGACTGCAATTTTCACATATTGGCTTATATCTTCTTAATGGTGCATCGTAGGCCCAAGGTTACTGTAAATGTCAGTGGGAAAGTACCTATGGGCTTTCAGTTTGTATACTTTATTTTAAACCTGAGTGACCTTGAAAGGTCAAACTGCATATATTCCTGTTGATAACTGTGTAAGTCAATGGGGATTGCAATGCTAATTCACATTTTCAACTTCTTCTCCAGAACAATTGACCAGATTCACTTCAGACTTGGTAGGGTTGTACATCTGGTAGGTATCTACCAACTGTGTTCAAATGGTCATGCTTCGATGACTTTTGGATTTTTATTTTTAATTTTTTGTTGTTGGGGGGGGGGAGGGGGCTGGTGGTAAAATTTTACATTCCTATTGATTGCCATGTGAGTCAATGGGGTGTACATTTAGCGTTTAAACATTTGGAAGAGAAAGTAGATTCCCCACTGGCTTCAAACAGTTCACACAGCTTGGCAATGCCTGTCTGTGAAGTGAATTCTCTGTTTGTTGAACAAGTAGTCCCTCCCCCCCCCCTCCCACACACACACACTCCACCCAGGGTGAGGAGTTGTCACTATTTGAGTCCTGCCTGTCTGGGTTATGAGTCTTGCACTTTGGTCAATCCATGTGGTGATATATGGGTGGCATTGTGTTAAAATTATGCAAGCAGGGATAATGAAACGGGCAGAGTGATGATAATGAAACGGGCAGAGTGATGATAATGAAACGGGCAGAGTGATGATAATGAAACGGGCAGAGTGATGATAATGAAACAGGCAGAGTGATGATAATGAAACGGGCAGAGTGATGATAATGAAACGGGCAGAGTGATGATAATGAAACAGGCAGAGTGATGATACTGAGACATCAGATTAAAATTATTGAGTTGTCTTGTGTGCTGTTGCATAAGGACTCAGACAAATGGCTTATAAATGCCCCTAATGGGAGTCTAACCTGGTAATTGTGCCGAGCGATGGAATTTCGTGAAGCATTAAAAGCTTAAAGGGAATATATGCCCGTGCAATTTTGTCTCTTGTAACAGAAATGATCCAGTGTCATAAATATCTTTCTTCGTTCACTGAGGATTGTGAACAGCCTTCCCCGGTCCACAGTGTACTGAAGGAAGGTGTTATTTAGTCCTCGGAGGGTTAACAGTGGCTGAGCTGCTTGGGCCATTCATTCTGGCCCTCTTTCTGTAGTAAATACCCAGTGTGTGCAATTAATACAGAGTCTGTGTCTGCAACAATGCTCAGCCTGCATCGTTAAATCTCAGTCTCTGTAATGCCCACTGTCATTAATATCCTGCCAGTATATATCAGTTCACAGTTTCTACAGTTAATGACTAGGCAGTTTATGCCCTTTCCCTGTGGTCAGTGCCCAGTCCTAATACAGGTAAAATCCCATCTCCCATCATTGTAATATTATTGATGCTGGGTCTCCATAATCTATGCCTCGTCCCTGTCCCATGTCCCTGATGCTGGGTCCCAAAAGTCCACGTCCAGCTTTACAATTAACCATTTCTCCCTTAACCAGTTTTGACAGAGAACTCTAGCTGAGACCTGTCAGGATCACATGCCCTAGGTCAACAGCGTTCTGTAGCTGTTGACTCAGTCTCGGGGAGAAGGTTTGATGCACTGTTCCTGTGATTAATGCCCCAGCTCTGTGACACCAGGTGACAACAGCTTTAAACATCCATCTCTAGGATTAGTGCCCGGTCCCAGCAGGTAATGTCCAGTCCTTACATGCAGCTCAACAAATTAGATATGTGTATATATATATATATATATATATATATATATATATATATATATAATTTGCTGAACTATATGTAAGGACAGGACATTACCTGCTGGGATATATATATATATATATATATATATATATATATATACAGTGGTACCTGCTGTATGTGGCCACCCCTTCTGTCAAGAAAAATGGCCACATACAGCAGGTAACCTGTCATCACAGGTAACTTTTACAAAGAAATAGACTCCTATGTCTGAGCCTAGTGACCACAAAAAGAAATACGGCTGCCCACGGCAGTGGTTGCATACAGCAGGTACCACTATATATATATATATATATATATATATATATATATCATGTATATATTATGTATACATGTACATGTATGTTAAAATTATGTTTGATGTCGAGTCCTACAATTAATGGCCCATCTCTATAATGCTTTGTCCCAACAGTTCATGTTCATTTAACTCTAAAATTTGTACCCTGTCCTTGCATGCAGGTTAACTCTTTAAGTACCAAATTTTGGACCCAGTCAACTGCTTTTCTCTGGAACTAGAGACATGCTGGTACTTGAATGAAAGGTCTTTTATGAGGAATATGAATCTGAGATCCTATGATAATTCAGACTATTTTGACTTTAGTATAGTAGATATACTTCATATGTGATTGGCACAAAAAGAGTTAATGGCCAGATAAACATGGTGCCCCAGTATTTGCTGGGTAGTCTCCACAACATAATGGCTCATCAAAGCAAATAATACTTAGAACTTTGACCATTTAAAATGCCCTGTGGTCACACGCGTATATTTAAGATATATATATATATTTTTCCATGACATTGCCTCATAGACCCTAGACTGTTCATCCCTTACCATTAAGCCTATCTCGTGGCATAGTTTCTTCCCAAACCCAGGATTCCATCTCTTCAAGTAAATGCATGCTATGCAAAATCAATGAGAAAATTATGTCAATAGCATTTAATTTCCCATTGGGCTCTGCATAGTATTTGATCCTTAAAATTGGATCAGGTTCTTTTTTGTAGCCTGCAAACAAAGGTGACCCCCCACTGTGTATTCTGTACCTGCTGGCCTTACTGAAGTCCATGGATAGACAATATGTTAATTATGGGAGTAACTATTTGTATGCACACTTTGTGTGTGTGTGAGGCAGTTTGTACAGCTGCTCATGCAATGAATGGGCTAAATGAACAGGAACAATTGTGCATGGGCATGTCAGCTGTACAGGAGACTGTTACAATGTATCTATGACTGTTACAATGTATCTACATGTATGTAATCATTGGGCATGTCAGCTCTACAGGAGACTGTTACAATGTATCTATGACTGTTACAATGTATCTACATGTATGTAATCATTGGGCATGTCAGCTCTACAGGAGACTGTTACAATGTATCTATGACTTAAAATGTATCTGCATGTATGTAATCATTGGGCATGTCAGCTGTACAGGAGACTGTTACAATGTATCTATGACTGTTACAATGTATCTACATGTATGTAATCATTGGGCATGTCAGCTGTACAGGAGACTGTTACAATGTATCTGCATGTAATCATCGATCATGTGTATAGAGCCAGAGGTCATTGTAAAGTTGGAAGACTTAATAACTCACGTCCACTTAATTGTAGTAACGTTCCGCATCTACACTTGACTCCTTCCATACCACCTTTTTGTTCTTGAAATATTTTGATGTACAGTGGTACCTGCTGTATGCAACCACTGCTGTGAGCAGCCACACTGTGAAGCTACCTGCAGTGACAGGTCACCTGCTGTATGTGGCCACTTCCAGGCAGAAGGGGTGGCCACATACAGCAGGTACCACTGTACATGTATATATGTATATAAGGATAATAACAGCAGGCCACCCCAACTGGTTGAAGAGATACATGTAATGGGTGTCATCTTTTTTATTTGCCTTTAGTATAATTCAGATTTTTAAAATAAGCTAAACAGCTGACTCCTCTTTCACAACTAAATGGCTGTCAGGCCCTTGTCTAGGTTTTTTTTTGTATATAGAAAAGTTGTTAAATTTTATAACTCACACTCACTCAATTGGCAGCAAGAATCTCCATTCAGATTCCACTTTATATTCTCATTGACGAAAACATTAAGGTAGAGAACATTTGACTACCAATCAGTGTTGAAAATGTGGGCTACAGATTTACAGTTTGCCAAAGAAAAATATATATATATAAACATGATATTTGTAGTTAGTATCATATACAATACAACTTTTTGTGTATTATTTGTACAATAGAGGTTTAATAATGGATAGAATTCTCAGCTTCCCATTTCAGTTTCAAGAACATCTGTGATGATGTAGTTTCTGCTTCGGAGATCCGGCCAACAGCTTAGATGTGGTTATTATATTTTTAGACAATGTCATATAGTGTTCCATGTGCAATATACAGGAAGTGTGAAATTACATTGCGTTATTGGCGATGACAAGCAGGAAATATCAGTGACACTCTACATACAATAATATTTGTACGCTGTCAACATTAGACTTTTTAGGCCTTTTTCTTTGCACCATGACACATCCATTCAATCCCATGTTGAAAGCCCACCTTGGTTGCTTCAAAAATTACTGACTGGGTACCGTAATATATCTTATAAGCACCCCTGCCCTTTCAAGTGTCCCCTCCCCCATTTTTATGGTGTAAAAGTTCTGAAATATTGGAAAATTACATGTACAGTGAAACCTCATTATAACAGCACTCTGATATCCAACATATTCATTATGGCACAAGCTTTGAATGGGAAAAGTTCATTTTCTTTGTTGTTTGATTCATTTATCAGACATATTCACTTACCTGACACATTTCTAAGGGAACCGATGTCAATATAATGAGTTTTCACTGTATTTTAAGATCATTTACCAGTTGATGCAGCGGAAAAAATCCAACCTTAAGTCTACAGTGGGAACTCATTTCAATTAAATTTTCTAAGTGCCCCAGGTGTTTAGCCCCAGGTGCTTAAGATGAGTAATACTTCAGGGTGTTGGGATTTAAATTACATTTCTGTTCTGGCAGAACATGCTAGCAGTACTGGTAAATATGTGGAACAATAAAACAGATGCTTCATATTGTTAGAGAGAAGTCCGTATTGTGCTGTGTTGTGCTTATCAAAATTACATACATCCTGGAATTTGTGGTAAATTTTGGATGAGTAAAATAGCTCATCCGGGACTGGAGGGCTGGGGGGGGGGGGCAATGTTACACACTCTCATTTCCAATGCAACTTACAGTGGCCCCCCGTTTATAAGGCCCCTCAGATAAGAGGCCACACCGTCTACAAAGGCCACCACTCTATGAAGCAAGTATGCTATTTGCATTTATTTTCCCCCTCAAGAGAAGCCACCCCTCTTATAAGGCCACATCTCCACCACACTTGGGGTGGCCTTATAAGAAGGGGGTGTATTCTATTGCAACTGTATTTAACTCGATCCTCTTCCTTCCCCCCCCCCCAAAACAAATAAGCTCTGTTATCGTGCGCATGTATAGAAAAAGGCTCTAACTTAAATTTTTTGTGCTTAAATAGAAATGCCTGAAAATTACATAAATGCCTGCTGTTAAAAGATTGGCTGCTCAAAAAAAATGGGAAAGGTTTCCTTATTTATATATGTGCACAGTGGTCCCCCTCTTATAAGGCCACCCCAAGTGCACCAGAAATATAGCCTTAAAAGAGGGACGGAAAATAAAATAAAATAAAATAGTATACTTGGTGCATGGAGAAGTGGCCTCCAGAGGGGTTGCCTATTTTCTTCAGGGGGTCTTATAAGAAGCGGACCAAGTGCTGTATCTGTACAGTGGTCCCTGGCTTGAGAGACCACCTGCTTTGAAAGACCAGTTGTTCAGGGTACATTAGTCCCGCTTTTGAAAGACCACTCCTTTGGGAGACCACCTCCTTTGAGAGACCACAGTTTCCAGGTCTCTGTAGTACTTTTCATGTTATTTATATCTCCTTTGAGAGACCACCTGCTTTATGTGACCAACTTATGGGTGGCACTAAGGGCGGTCTTTCAAAGGAGGGACTACTGTACTTTGCTTGGTACTTGCCACCTGTTTTGAGAGACCACAATTTGCTGATCTCTGTAGGGGGTCTGCACAGAGAGATTCCACTGAACTGACATCCTCTTATCATTTGGAATTGTTCCAATGTAAACCCAGTTGCTATGAGGAAAAAAGAAATCAGGACATGAAAAGCTGTGTGGATGTATGAGTGACTTTAATGTGATTATGTTCTTCCTGGCTTAGACCCAGCTCCAGAGGCAATCTAAAATGGCACAAATGCTGCCTTTGATTGGTAATGAGGTAATAAAAGACAGATCTATACACTTTTTTAAAAAAAGCACTAATGCATGCTTATGTTCCTTGTTCACCCTGTAACAACCAAAACTAAAGCTGCTCATTGCTTTGTGAACAGACCTATGTCCATGTCATTGGGTCTGCCCTTTGGCCATAAGATCACTCTTTTAGTGCTGAAAAAGTGACTCAAATTCTGATTGGTCTACTTTGGTTGCCATGACAACAGGCTACTGTGCAACAGGCACACATATGCCAATGCCTAGGGTTACATTGATCAACTTCCTGATTGGTTGATTGGTCTTAGAGTGCGGTGACTGTGCCCTTTTATTACTCGTTTACTGTGATTATTAAAATAAAATCTTGTGGTGCTGGGGCAGACCAAGTGCAGTAGAGATAATTATGGAGCTTGGTCTGCCTTGGAGGCAAAGCTTTACATTACTTTTTAAAAATGATTTCCTTTGGTTGTAATGAAATAATTGGGCCCTCCATGCAATAAATGTCAATGTGTATTAAGCTACAACATCGTCATGTCATGATTATAACTTGTACAGAGGAAGTTCATTTTGTTGTAGGAACAATGGTTTATGCTAACTAACCCGTAACCCTATGGATGCACCATACATGGTTTTGGTATAAAAGTGTAACTGATGTGAAACACACACTTTTACCAGCATCATTACTATACAACTGCAAAAGTAGTCATAATAATATAGGCCATATGAGGTATAAAATTGTTGGTTTGTCATGTGTTATATATATTGCCCAAAGAGTCTGACATTGCCGTCGCTGAGTATGGACAATGTGGCTGTCTTCATTCATAGATGAAATATAAAGAAGTGTCCATAGTCCGGCTAAGCCAGATCTATACAGTTTAAACTTCCCATGAATGGGAGAGGTCTCATTTAGCCATTTCTCATTTAGATGAATACATGACCCACTACACAAAATTCTTGCAGACTTGAGGGTTATGAGTTTTGGGATTTTATAATAAAATAACAGTAAATAAACGGATCACTTTTGAAGGTAATGACATCAAATTTTGAGAATCATTTGAGCTAGATGTAACATTATATTTACCATGAAAAGTTTGGCGTTTCCTCGTGTAGTTTTCTAAATTGCAAATTACTATGGGAAATGATGTGAATATGCCACTGTAGCTCTCCAGGCTGAAGTACTCCTAAAGAAGTGAGACCAGAAGCTTTTATTCTTGCTCTATCAGTAAAAATGAACAAGATATATACGCAAACAGACTACAATATATTCACATTTGGATGATTAAGGGTTATGTGAAATGGGAAATGAATGAGTAAATATAGAGGACATTGTTGTAGAAAAATGTAGAAAAAATACCTGATTACCAGGACACCCAATCAAAAAGGGCCTGATGGGAATTTTATGTAAATAGAAAAAAGCTTTACTGGTGAAAGGTGCTAATTTAATAATTGAACACCCACTGACACTTTGAATCAATCTTAGGTGGTAGTGGCTGGGGATTTATATGTGTAGCTGAGAGAGTCAATTGATTTGTACATAGTGTCAGTAGGCAAATAGAAGCAATTCTGGAATGGCTTTTACAGAGACACGAAACAAGACGTGATCATGTAATGTTCTTAGTAAGGGGGAAAAATGCCAGCTTATGTATTGAAATTGTAGAGGATTATTGTGTCACTTTTGAATTATTTATTGGCTAGTCTGAGTGATCATAGTCAATATATGTCACACATAGGGGACAAAGCTATGCTGCTTGCTCCATTCCACATTTAACTCTCTCAGTGCCATCTCACATCTTAAGTCGATCTATTGAGGTTAAACTAGTGTGAGCGAGAGGGATTAATATAGGGCTTGGCCCTCTTTTCCAATCGCTCAATGAAAATCTTGATCCATCTATTGTATCCATATTAAAAAATAAAATATGTTTGAACCAAACTAGTCTGAAATACCATTAGGATCCCAGATTTGTATTCCTCATTAAAAGACCTTTCATTCAAGTACCAGCATGCATATAATTCCAGAGAGAATGTCCCAGGTGAACAGCTTTTCTCAGTACGCATTGCGCCTAATGTGCGCTGAGGAAAGCTGTTAACTCAGTGCAAAGTTTGGCACTGAAAGAGGTAGCTCTTTCCTGCTCAAATTGCCCTAAGGCGCCCAGGTGAAAATTGCTATCAGCCTTAACATTTTTATGTAAATTTATTATAATTAGAAATCATTTTGCCCAACTCACCCCAAGGAAAGCTATTGACTCACAGACTCCAACCTCAGAGGGATAGTGGGCAGGAGATTCTTGCTGTCAGTAGGTATATTAACCCTTTCCCCCTTGAATTGACACTTGAGTCAACAACTTTCCGTGGCATGAGTTGGGCACTAAGTCAAGGAAAGTTGTTGACCTGGGACGTGTGATCTTGACAGGGCTCATTTGCAATTCTCAGTCAAAATTGTTTTTCATTACTGTTGAAATTAGTTGAAAACACTCAAGCAGACGACATTTGACCCCCAGCCGGTCTTGGCCGGTTTGAGGGGGAAAGGGTTAAGAGGAGAGTGTGAGGGAAAGAAGCAACCAACCCGGGCAAGGGTCTCAGATGAGGCGCGACTCCTTCCTAGGTAAGAAACTTGGGAAAGTGAGGTTGAAGTAGTACTTTCTAGTGCATATTTGAACTTGAGTGTGTACTTTCGAGGCCAATATAGATAGTGATTTGCAGTAATTTTGAGAAAACATGTCAGATTAATTTTTGGACACATTTATTTTTGGATTGAGTTGAGAAAAGGAATGCTAAGCAGGAGAGCGGGAAGATTTTTTAAAAATACGTAAAAACCTGCCACCCAAAATAGGAGGACTCTGGGGTCTCTGTTGTGTCAGTCTTATTCTGACCAGGAATTGCTCGAACCTCTGACTGCTGGTCTTCGCAGTGGTCCTATTTATCTTATAAGGATAAGTCTACCTCCAAAGTCCTCTCACTGTCATCATGTCTCTCTTTCATGTACAGTTAAACTTCAACATAAAGACACTCAAGTATCTGGCATATTCACTTAATCACACAAGTTTTGAGGTACAAAAAGTTCATTTTCCTTATTATCTGACTCATTCATCTGACATATTCAGTTATCTGACTACCTCTTTATGGGAACAGATGGTGTCATTGTAATGAGCTTTCACTGTACCAGCATTGCTGATTCTGAATTCAGCAATTTGTCTAAAGTAAATAGTTCAGGACAGCTAGGGTTCAGCGTTCGCCTGCCTACTTCAGGGGTACATGTATTACAGTCAAAGTGTGCCAGGACAGACACCGTGTATAAATGAGGAGTTTGAGGCTTCAGCCAAGTGTTGAGTGTGTTACCAGAGCTGTGGGATTAAACCTACACTGGCCGGTGCCCAGTATTGACACAACATTAACCCTTTCACCATGGGAGGCAACTGCAGTCAAATTGTTGGCGGGCCACAGGAAGCGACTCCAGTCGAATTTCAGTGCAGATTTAAAGAAATTTTGATATTTTATCAAATTGTCAAGAATACTCATAAGTTCACCTAAGTTTATGATTGTGAAGATGATCACTGCAAAACAATATTTATGTGGCATATTGTTGCTGGTACTATTTGCCTCACTTCCTGCTTTAGTTTTATTTTTACTCTGGGGATATAGAATGTAAAGGGTGTTTTGTATTATCAAAATTCCTAGAATCTCAGTGGTCAATTGGGTTTGCCATGGGATAAGTATGCGGTGAAAGAATTAGTGTCAAAATATGCTACAGTACGTGCAGTATTGGATTATCATTGCATGCCAAGGATGACCTGTCAATCCTAATTCCAGGGGATGTTTCTGTCTGGACAGTGACTTTAAACCTTTCCCGGTCAGAATAAGCCTGAATAAGATTTGAACCTTTTTCTGTCCAGAAAAAGCCTGAGTCAATAGCTATCCTTGAATAAGAGAATAAGATTTGAATCCTTTTCCGGCCAAAAAAAAGCCTACATCAATAGCTATATATATATATATATATATATATATATGTATACTTGAATAAGAGTTTAATTTTTTTTTCTGGCCAGAATAAGACTGAGTCAATAGCTCTCCTTGAATAAGTTTTTAACCCTTTTTTTTTTTCTCCCACTTTCAAAATTGTGTCGTTTTCAAACTTATTTATGCAATAGAACTTTGATTAGGTGCAAGTTACTTTTTTTATGCATAGTAGAAAGAAAATCCAGTGTGGGTGGCCCATTGTGGATCACATTGGGTTCACTCGTTCTGTTTTTATGTTTTCGCTCAGCATAGCTTTGCGAAAACAGGAAAATTCAACAACTCATGATCCCAACATTATCCCCATTGGTCAACCTGTTACGGATTCTGTATGTGTGGACCCCACTACCTGCAGGAGTGCTGCACATGGATAGAAGGAAGCAGACCTTGCCAAAGTACTGGAGACTTTGCTCAGGGCATGACAGGAAAGCAGTGAAGTGTGATGGTACAGGAAAAGTTAAAAACTTGTGCTGTATTGAGGTTGAAACGACTGGTTGTCGCAAACCAGAAAAAGTGTAGATCTGCACATCAAACATGATGATAGTGATTGTTGATTAATTAACACTTTCAGTGCCTGAACTGCAGCAAAAGTTGAACTACAGTGCTCCCTCTTTATAACATCCCTCATTACAAGGCGGTTTCTGATACAACACGGTGGTTACCATGGCTCCCACTGAAATAGTTTTACCATTACTTCTATGTTAAAAGTCCGTCTGTTATAAGGCGGTTTTGCTGTAACACGGTATACCCTGTGGACCCCAACACCAGCATTATAAAGAGGGAGCACTGTACTTAAAATGAACTGCTCTCAGTTATAATATGGATGCTAGATTAATGTGCCTTGTAATCTGCCTGTAATTACGTAGAATATAATAGTCCAGGTCAACAGCTTTCCTTGGCCCGCTTTGGGTGCACCCAAAGTGGGCCAAAGAAAGTTGTTGACTCAGTCAAAAATGTGGCACTGAAAGAGTCAACTGCAGGTTTAGACTTAAATGGTGACTAGGTTAACCCTTAAAGTGCTAATTACTGCTATAGTTGTTTTCTCATTACCGTTAAACATATAATGGTTAAAAGATTGAAATTCCTCATGAAGATACCTTTCAATCAAATACCAGCAAGCCTAGTCTAAAGCAAAAAGTAGTCTTAGTCAACAGCTTTCTTCGGGGCACTTTGCAGGCATTGCGCGCAAAGTGCCCTGAGGAAAGCTGTTGACTCAGTCTTAAATCAGCACTTTGAGGGTTAAATACCGAGCATAGAGAGATTGAATTTTCTGTGTGCATGTGTACGCCTGCGTATTTGTTTTTCTGTTTGTTGAGAATTACATGGGGGACACAGTGCTGCTGCAGCTGTTTGTGTAAATGGGAAGGGCCGCTAACAGCCCTTTTGTCAGCACTCATTGTTGACTGGTCAAGACAGGAAGTAGCTGCTGGTGTTTCCCTTGCTTGGCCTGCATGTGTTGTGTTGTACATTGTACATGTAATTGGCTGTCCCCTCCAAACAGGCAAAAACCACCAACTAGAAATAATGGCAGTGCGGACAGAAAGCTTCATTTGTGCAGAAAATATGCTTGAAGGTGCAATGTGACCTCAGGCATTCAAATAAACCAAAAAGTTGTGTTACTTGTCTAATGGAATATTAAACATTTCCACCTGTAATCAGGGCTGAGCTTGAGACAGAGGAAACAGTTCTCCTTGGCATGTATTGGGCATAAGAGAGCTCAGTCCATGCTGAGGAAGGCTGTTGATGGGCGGAACAGGGACAGATAAAGGCCTAAAAAATCCTTAGCTAAATTGGAAAATAAAAGCAACAAAACTGAACAATTCAACCATGGCTTTCAATAATTCGTACCAAAGCATATTAGCCATTTACAAATTTTATTAGCCATATTCAAGAAACATTAGCATTTGGCTAATTGGCCAAAGGCTAGAGTGGTCCTTGGGGAATGTTATTTTTTGTTTTAATTGACTACAAAAATAGAGAGATTCATAAAAACTCTTGTTATAAATAATAAGGCATAGAGAACAGTATTCCATAATTATCTTTATACAGCTAGGTCAATGCGATAGAGACTATCAAGACCATGGAAAGTTATCTTTTGAGTCAGAAGTTCCAGTGCAAAAATTTGGACAATTTTGGCTTGCCCCTTAATAATCCTCTCTTCTGAAACCTTGAATCTTCCATTTTTTTATGAATATTTCAACTCATCATATTGAATATTAAACTCATTATGTTTATTTTTGCTGTTCAAAACTTGACCTGACATGGGGAATGTTACCTTGATTAGTCTCGTCTGCAATTCTGATTCAGATTGTTTTTCACCACTAATTGAAATGAGTCAAAATAGGTGTTCAGCCAGCTCAGGGCATTCTGGCTGCAGTTGTTTTTTTTCGGGAGAAAGGGTTAAAAAATCGTTGCTCTTCTCTCCAGTCAGTATCCATGTACTGGGATGCTTGTGGTCAGGAACTTTAGGTGACAGCAACCAGCTGAAACAGTTGTTGACATGTTTAACCCTTTCCCCCTTGAATTAAGACAGAGTCAACAGCTTTGCTTGGCATGGGTTGGGCACTAAGTGCCCAACCCATGCCAAGGAAAGCTGTTGGACTGGAGCATGTGAGCTTGATAAGTCTCATGTACATTTCTCAGTCAAATTGTTTTTCATAACTGTTGAAATTAGTTGAAAACACTGAAGCAGACGACATTTGACCACCAGCCGGTTTTGGCCGGTTTAAGGGGGAAAGGGTTAATATACGTGTTGTTTGGCCTGTTTATACAAAAGGTAGTATGCATCGAGGCGATCGCTGTCGCTTGATGCGAGGAGTTCATGCCTGCTGTTCTGAATGGCAGAAAGCAGCCCATGATGCACATGGGAAGCGGGGCTGTCAGAAAACATTTATCAGGCCAGACATAAATGGGTAGAGATCAGTATTGCCTGGGAACAAACAGGGGAGGCTGCTCTGAGAGCTCACCACAGGAATAGTTCACTGGTGTGTGCCAGGAGACAGGCTGGCTGGGAATGGGGGATAGACTCCGGGTTCTCTTTATTTATTATGTTGAGTGATGTGTCCTTGAGGAACATTCACCTTAAAAAAAAAGGGGGGGGGGGAAGTTACAAAATGTAACTAGTGGGGACTAGTGCTTGGAAAAAAAAGCTAAATGTAACACAAAACTAAAGGTAGGTCCCATTGTTAACCTGAAGTGGTCCTTGTTTTGAGAGACTTCTCCAAGGATGTCCTGCCTTGACAGACCACCTTTCAAGGTACTGGGCAAGGGTTATATAGTGTTGTCCACAAGTTGCCAGCTTGGATGCTTTACATAACCATTAAAGTGCTAATCATGGTGATATATAGTCGTTTTCTCATTACCTTTAAACATATAATGGCTAAAAGATTCAAATTCCTCATGAAAATACCTTTCATTCAAATACCAGCAAGTCTAGTGTAAAGCAAAAAGTAGTCTCAGTCAACAGCTTTCCTTGGGACACTTTGTCCGCAATGTGCACAAAGGGAACATGTCGTTTTTGTCCTTACCCTCATGTACTTATGCTAATTTCTGAGTACATCGGGTAATTTTATTGAATCTTGTTGCAGGAGTTGTTACTTTGTCATGTGTGAGTGCATATGTTGGTACAAAGTTCTGGTACACAGTTCAAGATTCAATATTTCTCATGGCCCATGGCAGTGGTACCTGCCGTATGTGGCCACCCTTTCTGCCAGAGAAAAGTGGCTACATAGAGCAGGTGATCTGTCACTGTGGGCAAAATAACAGAGGAATTGACTCTTGTGGCTAGGGAAATGTGGCCCCAGGGAGCAAGTACCCTCTGATATTTGTGGCCACATACTGCAGGTACCACTGTATGAGATGTCTGGCAGTGCTGTCCAAATGAAAATCTCTGTTGCAAAATTTTCTTTACTTGTAGCATTTTTCCATTACTTGACATAAGAAATACTTATTTTAGAGAAAATTTGTAGCAATTTTGAAGAGCACTGTAGCAAAATTTTGGTACAATGCTCCAGTTGGATAGCCCTGGTCTGGTGCTAGTTCGTGTCATCAGGATCACTTGGCATGATTTTGAGGTGCATTGCAATAAGTAGTACGTGTTATTGACAGGCTGTTATTATAGATTGTGAAGTGAATGCATGTAATATGAGATGCTTATGGGATAGGAGTTTGATTAGTTATAGGCAGTCCCATGCTTTCAAAATGCTTGTGCACAACTGTAAGATCCCAGGCAGCTATGCAGACACCAAGAAATTGGACAAACTAACAAAACACCCAGGGATGCAAGGTTTTACTTTTCATAGTCCAAACAAGAAGGATAAGCGTGACCTGCCACTAACAGGTGTGGTGGCGTACCTGCTTGGTTGGTCATATGACCATCAGGCCAACCCATGGGTGGCTTGGAAATGGGTTTCGTTAGCTTGCTATTGTCGATCATATAGAGATTTTTCTGACCAATAGCATGGCTTTGTGCTTTTCCCTATTGGATCCCAAGCTTGCGTGGATGATTTGACTGATGATACACCATGAGAATTACTCGTAGGTCATAACTTAGGCAATTTTACACAAGTACAGTGAACACTCATTATAACAACACTCAGATATCCAACATATTCAATATAATTACAGAAGTTTTCCTGGAAGAAAGTATATTTTCTTTGTTATTTGACTCATTTATCTGACATATTCAGTTATCTGACACATTTCTTAGGGAACAGATGGTGTCATTATAACGAGTTTTCACTGTAACAAGTTTTCACTGTATATGCTAAATTGCATGTCATTTTCAAATAAGATGTGTATTGCTTTCATGCTCGTGACATCCCCTTAAAACTTAGAATAAGAACTGCGTATTTCATATCCAATATTTGAATTCTGTTTGGGACCCTCATATCCTGGATAGATATTCCTTTTATCCATGTTTTTTTTTCTTCTTCTTTAGTTGCTTGTGGGTCCCTGTTATAATAGTTTAGCACTGGATATTCCCAAAATACATGTATAAGATGGAAGGAAAAGAACTTTTGTTTCTTCAATTAACCACATTAAAAGAGTGGTAGTAAAGTTTGCCTTGGAAGGACTTGTCAAGATCATAAAGAAGGGGCACTGCCTCTGTCTGAGGTATCAGGTTTAACCATATATTCAATACTGCAGGTACCTTCTCCCACATATTCTGCTAGAATTATCATGGCAATGGTATTTTCCAATTGGTTTTTAACAGAGATTTCATGGAAGTGTTGATGTGTCAGTAAGAGTCACATTGCCTCGCAAGTCATGACTTTGACAGGTAATGAAAAACACTGATGGAAGCATTTGTCGCTGTAACTGGGAATGAGATAGGCATCTATCGGAAGTTGATTGGTTTAGTCAGATGAAGTCTCCAGGCGACCTTCATTAGACACGTTCTTCTGTGCAGACTCCATTAGTTTCTGGCTTTGCCGATATAACTGAAAATAAGGTTAATCAAAACTAATGAATTGGCTGTAATTTGAGTGTAATAAGGGTGCTTAGGAGTCCACAGAAAAACGTGATCATGTTTGCAGATCGGAGTTATGCAATGGGGATATGTGGTAATCACCCATGCATTATTCCCTCCTCAAAACCTTGCAGAATTTAAGGGAAGAACATGGCATCAGTGTGCTTAAATGAAGCAGCTTCATATTAAAGAAAAAAAAATATTCAGGATGTTTCTTGATGACCTCATTTCAACATTTTAAGGTAACAAACTTTCCAATTTTAGAAAGGTATACATGTATATTTATTATGCTCGTCATTTTGACATTGTGTCAATGTAAAGTTTGTTGCCATCAATTTGTAAGCCGTCACACTGGGGTTTGGCAGCACTCTCCCTGAATCATGTCAGATTGGCAAAATATAATTTCCTGTGGCAAAAAAAATTGAACGTGTGTAAGATCTGCTTCACAAACTAGAAATTGATTTTTAAGACGGAACAAAAACTAACCTGGCCTGTGAATCAGCCTGCCGTACTAAAGGATATAAAGTATACTGTGATCAGAGACAGCAACTCTGTTCAGTTATTGAATGTGCATACACACAGTGGAAAGTAGCGTCACAGGCACAACAGCTGAGCAACCGTTAGCTTTGCATGTACCAGATCAAGTTTTGCCATTAGCGTGTGCTGTGTACTTGTTGTGATGCCTGGATCAACTATGTATGTATTACCTATGAGCACAATGATGCCATTGCCAGTCAGGATGAACAGTCATGGTACACGTACATTTACATATAGTGGTCCTTAGCATTGTGGGTTTGCAGATGAGGACTTTTCAAATCCATAATATGGCACTCAAGATATTTTATGCTACAAGTATTGAAAGATTTTCCCTTACAGTCTTGCAAATTGGCCTTTGCGTGGCCTCTCAAGACAGGGACCACTGTACACCTACATTATATATGATAACCCTTTAAGTGCTGATTTAGCACTGAGTCAACAGCTTTCCTTGTGACACTTTGCATGCAATGCGGGCAAAGTGTCCCAAGAAAAGCTGTTGACTAAGACTACCGGTACTCTTTGCTTGAGACTAGGCTTGGTGGTATTTGAATGAAAGGTAACGTCATGAGGAATTTGAATCGTTTAATGGTAATGAGAAAAGGACTATAGCCATGATTAGTACTTTAAGGGTTAAAATATTATAGGTGATAAGCAGGTCTTCTACTGGTAGCTTTACAGTAGGCCTGAGGGCACCCATATGGTGGACTACAGTAATTTGTTTGTAATGAGAGAACGTGTGTCTGACCACTTGTATGAGGCGGTAGATACAGTCAGTGGCTTCCTGAACCTGCTTTTATACAATGACACAAAATGTCAGTTTTTTGCCTAAATGTAATTGACAATAATACGAGACATGCATAGTAATTTCCCACCACAAAGCACAGGATGCATGTCTGTCAGTCAGCGATGATACACGAGCATTCAGTGTCTCACAGGGCTGCATGCCTGTTTCTCACAAAGTGAGGGTCTTTTAGAGAAATTATGTGCACAAATACCAAAGTCATATTCATTCATTGAGTGCTTCCTAAATTGGATAAAAGAATAAATTTCCATCTGCTTGCACTAAGTATTTTTTATTTTCAAAATGCATGTATTAATAATACCCCACTTGCCCACACAGGTGGCTGCCCGTATGTCGGAAGGTGAGACTATGGTTACTAAGGCAACCAGGTTTGCAGAATTAGTGGTGGGAAATTATATGCTGCCTCGTATTGTCTAACAAATGCAAATTATTGACTTCCAGTGCAGGGAAGTATAGATTTTTTGTCACCTAAACAGATTAAGTTCAGTGGATCTTTTTTACACTCCATAATGAAGTGGATAAATTGACACATGGAACTCAGTCATTTCTGTTTACAAAGTAAATTTTGGATCGCACATTAATGATCTAAACATTGCGTACAGGTAATCTCTTATGTGTTGGTTGTGTCCTCATGGTTATATGCAGGTTTCACTTTTGTCTCCAAAATTTATGACCCTCTCGCTGGCCTGAGATTTTCTGCAGTGAGGGCAGATCTTCAGAGACATTTATCACTAAGCATTACATGATGTGTTTTTGTATCACTGTGGTTGTTTACCATCTCTACTTGAATGCGATCATTTTGCCGTGCAGAGAGACACAAGGCTGTCTCATAAGGGACCTGCTCAGGCATTTTAGAGCTGCCTCAGTAGTGCATCAGGGATGATAATGTACACATGCGCGCACACACACAGGGATCTCTCACCACTGCTAGGTGCAAGGTTGTCTATATATCATTGTAGCTTCATATTTGTGCATGTTGCCATTGATTGTTACATCACAGACATGGCAGAGGCTTTGTGAGATACTGCTGGCCTGGAATGTACAGAATAGCTTGACTGTGTAAACCACCCACGGACTACCACAGGAGTCTGTTCTCTCTGTTAGGGAAAGGTCGCACATTTGTATATCCCCACGCAAATTATGAAAAATGTAGCTCACCTTGTGTGGGTATTTAAAGACCTGCCTAAATTATGAAAAATAGCTTATCCATGTGGGGTATTTTATTGACATATATAAGTTACGAGAAACAGCTCACCTTGTTTGGGTATGTTATTGACATACTAGAACTTAAATCATGAGAAACGACTCAGCTAATATGTATTTTATTAACCTACTTACATTTTGAAAAATATGGGGGTTATGGGAGTACATCGTATTTTATAGACCTGCTAAAATCATGATGAAAAGCCCAGCTTCTGTAGGCATTGCTTCAACTATTATCTTTTACCACACATGGGCCCCCTGGTGCCAAACCGTCCGGTAACTCTCTAGTGCTAGAGGTAGGAAAACCACAAAAATATTCACTTCCGGGAACAAAGAACAATAAGTTTGCACATGTAAATGTGCCTCAATATACATCAAAATTAACTTGTATTGTCACAAAAGATGTGATAAATGACTGATTATTCATAAATTTATAGATGTCAAGGTTAGAAACAGGTTTAAAGAAACTACCAACATGCACCTCCAACACAAGAGAGTATACTGAACAATTTGGCATTAGGTGGTGCATCTGTCCTTGAGGAGTTACTGGATGAGTAAGTGGTTTGTGAGATACTTTTCAAACTTGCCTGTATGGACAGATTGTGCTCTGGTTATGTTCATTTGGGCACATATTCTGAAACATAACACTACCAATGGGGAAAAAATGTCACTTAAGGCAGGCAAGTGTCAAACGCCTGGGATACAGTAAAATGTGAACTGCGGTGATCTTGAGGAGTCTTGTTGGTGACACGATCAGTAGGACATACACTTACCAGACAAAGTAACTTGGTGGATGTGACAAAGGGGTTTTATGCAGCAGGTGATTCCCAAAGACTGAACATTTGCGGATCAAAGTTTTAGTTTTCCCAAGACTGGTTTCAGTTTCACTTTCGTGATTGAAACAGGTTCTAATTAACCACAAGTTTTGCATTACCTGAGGGAGGTCTCAGATTACCTCATTGTAGTAAGAATGTTCTTAGATTAATTCAAGTGTTAGTTTCACTTTATACAGGGCTAGTTTCAGATCAGCAGTTTCACTTCATACAAGACTAGTCATAGGTCATCAGTTTCATTTTACACAAGACTGGTCTTAGATCATATGTGTCACAGTGACCTCACAGTAGTATTGAATTACAGGTTTACCCAGGGATCAGACTGGTTTCAAATTCAGGTTTCACAAATATTACAAGACAAATCTGATACCTGGATTTATGTAACCCAGACTTACCTCACATATAGAGTGCAATATTAACCCTTAAAGCACTTATTTAAGACTGAGTCAACAGCTTTCCTCAGGACACTTTGCGTGAAATGCATGCAAAGTGCCCAGAGGAAAGCTGTTGACTAAGACTACTTTTTGCTTTTATCTAGGCTTACTGGTATTTGAATGAAAGGTATCCTCATGAGGAATTTGAATCTTTTAACCATGATATGTTTCACAGGAATATGAAAATGACTAAAGCTGTGATTAGCACTTTCAGGGTTAACTTTACCTTAGGCTGGACTAAGATCGCAGATGTGGCTTTTCTTCTTAACCCCTTCCTGCTTAAAATTCCCCATGATACCAGGATGTACAAGTGTCATCTGCTGACCCATGTTTCTTAAGTTCATTCGATTAAATTTTTTTATGAACTGTTAATCTTAATTTGGCTAGAAAGAGTTAAATGCTTTTATTTTTGTATAAAAGCTAACCAGGTTTGTTTTTGTAGCGTCATGGGCAGGGCTTCTGTCGGGCAGGTCAAAGCTCAACTTGGAATGGTAGAGTCAGATTCAATCAGGTAAAATATGTCAACATTCTTGTGAAGAATTATCCTGTTGTGAAAATTCAAAGCTGCCTGGCGTAGTTGTAGACCTGTTGGTGGTGAAGATGAGGCAGTCTGACAGACTACTTGTCTGGCATGAGACACAGTATAGGTGAATGTGACTGGACTGATGGGCCATGGCTATTTCACCATAACTCATCATCGTAAAATGGCTGTCGTAATAAGCACGAGTATATTTGTAACAGACGAGTAATATTCATCATTGTAAACACACCCTGCCTAAAACAGTTCACATTCACTTTTCTGGCCTTCTGGGACATGTCCAATATGTATGTATGTTTGTATGTATGTATGTACGTACGTATGTATGTATGTATGTATGTATGTATGTATGTATGTATGTGTACGTATGTATGTATAGATACATATACATACATCCATGTACATCCATCCATCCATCCTTCCATACATACATATATATATATATATGCATATAAAACTCTGGGAAAGAGTTTCAGCTTTTGATTAATAATTCCAATTAATATTTATGTACATTTGATGGAAAGTGTTTGCATGTACCCAAAACACCCTGCAAAAGGGAACATATTTTTTCAGGTGCCTGTGTAGGAATTAGGAGGAACTATGGTCCTGTTGAAAATGTCGATTCGTTTTGGGTTCACCATTCTGGTTTTTGTGCCAGCTCACATTGGGAATATTGTGAGTACAGAGGAAAAGGTCAAGAAGCACTGAGGTCTATGAAGACTGTGTGTTGAAGGCAGTAATTGTAATGACTTACTCCCTCAGTCCACACTCTGTGTTATGTGCTGTTACATTCTTATTCCCATTGACCTATTGCTTAGTCTGCCATGTGTTCTCTTTAGTTTGGCTTGGTGCGTCTCACTCATGTTCAACAGTGGCATAAGACAGTGTAATGACCTTCAGTCAGAGATCTGAGGATTGACGACTGATTTTGGAGGATCTGAACTTGATGGCCCATGCGTCATGTGGGCCACTAATGAGAGGACAATTACCCAGGTGTCAACCCTCAAAGGTGTGTGACTGGGAGATTTCCGTGAAAGGTGCATGAAAACGAAGAAAACTGGCAATTTTGCCTGAAAGTCCTGTCAGTTTAACAGCATTTCCAATCTCCAAAATCGGGTTCTGTTCATCAGCACAGGAGAGTTGACAGCATATGCAATCAGGACTAGAATAAAAAATATGAAAATGTCAGGTGAACTGTGCCAGTTGGTCCAGTACAACTTTTTTATATTCACTCCCTCCTCTCTATCTGTCTCTGTATGCATGCATCAACCACACTGCATTCTTTTTTAAAATTCCCATTTATAAAAAAGATTGGTTAAGTGAAGGTAGTTATGTGTAAGTGATATATCAACAAGGTTATGCAGTACAGTGGTACCTCTTTTGAGAGACCACCCCTACAGTGGGTCATAATGCAGTCTCTCAAAACAGGTGGTCTTTTATTAGAGGTACAACAACATGGAAAAGATCGCGCAGTGTTCTGAGAGAGCGGTCTTAAAAAGATATGCGGTCTGTCATTAGAGGGGTCTCTCAAGAGAGATACCACTTTATATGTACTGAGTCAGCATTTATTTCCAGAATCGGGGATTTAAATCCACCAGCATTAAAGAAATGCAGAAAATATATATTTTATGTTCAGAATGAGCAAGACTCTAACTTGCAATCTTTGGCATCAGTCACATGGATGAAATGGGGTTCTGTCCATCAGTACAGGAAAGCTGACAGCATCTGCAATCAGGACTCGAATATATAATATATATATATATATTTATATATATAATGCTACTGTTGGTTTGACACACACACAAACAGCTACGATGCCCACTTTCAGAATATTCTAGATCATAGTGGAACTCAACAAAGAATGACAACGATGAGATAACTTTAACAATCACAATATATTAACAATAAAAAATCAGTACAAAGTAGGTAAATGCTATTATACACTTAGCTATGCTGATGCTCCAATAATTAACAGACTGCAGGTAAATCCGAATCCTTGGTGAGAAATTATCCACAGGTACTGTCCCACAGTTCCAAGTCCTATGGTAGTTGCCAAATAGTGTGGGCCAAATCTCACAGAAGCACAGCTTTCTTCCAATGTGGTACACAAGGCGAAACCCCAGAGAGGTGCACTTTGGTTCCAATATGGTACAATTAAATACCAAATATACCAGTCTACTCAAAGGCACTGTCCGCAGGTGAATGATTATCTGCTGTAGCAATAACTCACAGTCCCACTGGCTTATCGACAAACAGCTCCTGTCAGATCTCAGAATTCTCATCTCATTCCTGAAAGGAGCTGCTTTATATACCTATGCTGAGAACTCTCACCAGTGTTCCGGAGTTTTCCAATAACTCACACATCTAAATTCTCTGGGACCTTTCTAGACCACATCAGGGCTTTCCATTTGTTCACAGTGAAATGAGTCTTCCCCAGAATATAGGTGAACATTCTAAATTATTCTATTGTTTACCGGTAAGGTGAGTGCTCCCAACAAAGGAGGTCAACTCACTGACTCTGTAAAACATTCAATGAACTCAATGACCTTTCCAAATCAAAGTGAACAATTATGTTCACATCCATAATACACACATATATTATATGTATATATATATATATATATATGTATATGAAACCAATAGTAGCATTCTCTTTTTTTTTAAGTAGCATATATATATATATATATATATATATATATATATATATATATATATATATATATATATATATATATATATATATATATATATATATATATATATGTAAAGGCTCCGAAACATGTTGAGTAGTTACCCGCTGAAGTCCCTTTAATTTATTTGGGCTGATACAGCCTATGTCAAAATTTTACAGAGGAACGTGTGCAATATAGACAATAGTAATTCCATATGTGTACAGGTTAGACAGGGACAGGTTGGCTTATGGAGAGTAAAGAGTTTGAACTGCGGAATAGGATATTGACTACTTCGAAGTGGTTCTGGGCAAAAAGACACAAATGCAATATATATATGCTACTTACTTTAAAAAAAAAAGAGAATGCTACTATTGGTTTCACATTGAGTTTAATAAATAGGATGTAATATATGAAATTGGATGCATCACTGTGTGGCAGGGTAAGGATCATTGGGATGGGATGTTAGAAGCCTTTTGCAACATGAAACAGGTCATAGGATGCAGCATTGTGTATGCACTATCAACAAGTGATGCAGAAATGCAGAGGACACAGTTGCCACTAACCCACCAAGATGCCTGCAAGCAAAAACAAAACCCCTTTTTAGGACCACCGCGCTGTGCCAAAAGTTTAGTCAAATGGTATTACAGACTAAACACAATCCCAATACTTACCCTCTACATTATGCCTAAATGCTATATCAATAGTAGCATTTTCTTCTCTTGCTTTGTTTCTTTCGTTATTTTTCTTCTTTTTTCCAAGCAGTATATATATATATATATATATATATATATATATATATATATATATATATATATATATATATATATGTATATATGTAAATATATGTATATATATGTATATATATGTACATATTTATATATATATATATATATATATATATATATATATATATATATATATATATATATATATATATATATATATATACATATATATATACATATATATACATATATTTACATATATACATATATATATATATATATATATATATATATATATATATATATATATATATATATATATATATATATATATATATATATATGTCTGTCCACGTGTGCTCCAGTTCTATATTGAATTGGTAAACTTTAATATTGAAATTTTTGCATGGCGTATTGATGTAAATGTCAGACTACATTTACAGTGCACAGACCAGATACGCACATCGTACTTGCTTGATGATGGATCATGTCAGTTTGTATTTAACTGAAAAGTAAGTATGGAAAAAATGCATTGACATATTACTGAGGTCTTTGTATAAGGTCACCATCTGAGAATACAAAAGAGTCAAAACAAATATTGCATATTGAATAGTGAGTAAAAGCTATATGACCCATACTCTATTTCCATATGGACCACTAGGCACAGTGAAAGCAGAGATCTTTAATCATTGATGTCCAATCCAGTCTCCTTGTTGGAGTCTGTGTGAGGGTGTACTTGCTGGAGCCTGCCAGTTAGGTGTAATAATCTTGATGTAGTGTTATATAATATGGCATTAGGCATGTTAGGGTTCTGTAATTTCAGGTACTAGGAGGCAAGTGAGATAGGGACTTATGGTAAATGCTTGTCCACTGCTTTCTGAACATTGACAGCTTTGCCCAATTATATTTCAGGTGAATATTTTCTCTTACTCATTCTGTTCTATCATTTTTCATTTTGTTATGTGCTTGTTCATTTATTCATGTATTCAATCATTTAGCCCCTTCCCTTTGAATTAAGATCAAGTCAACAGCTTGCCTTAGGTTAGGCTGGTCATGTAGCATCCAACCAGCCACAAGGAAAGCTGTTGCCCTGATACAATACTCAGATGGAAAGCTGTTGTCCAGGGAAATGTTATTCTAATAGGAAGCTGTTTCCCTGGGAATGTTATTCTAATAGAAAGCTGTTGTCCTGGGAATGCTATTCTGATAGAAAGCTGTTGCCCTGGGAATGTTATTCTGATAGAAAGCTGTTGCCCTGGGAATGTTATTCTGATAGAAAGCTGTTGCCCTGGGGATTTTATTCTGATAGAAAGCTGTTGCCCTGGGAATGTTATTCTGATAAAAAGCTTTTGCCCTGGGAATGTTATTCTGATCGAAAGCTGTTGCCCTGGGGATGTTATTCTGCTATAAAGCTGTTGCCCAGGGAATGCTATTCTAATAGAAAGCTGTTGCCCTGGGAATGCTATTCTGATAGAAAGCTGTTGCCCTGGGAATGTTAGTCTGATAGAAAGCTGTTGCCCTGGGAATATTATTCTGATAGAAAGCTGTTGCCCTGGGAATGTTATTTCGATAGAAAGCTGTTGCCTTGGGAATGTTATACAGATATAAAGCTATTGCCCTGGCAGTGTTATTCTGATAGAAAGCTGTTGCCCTGGGAATGTTAGTCTGATAGAAAGCTGTTGCCCTGGAAATGTTATTCTGATAGAAAGTTGTCCTGGGAATGTTATTTCGATAGAAAGCTGTTGCCCTGTGAATGTTATTCAGATATAAAGCTATTGCCCTGGCAGTGTTATTCTGATAGAAAGCTGTTGCCCTGGGAATGTTAGTCTGAGAGAAAGCTGTTGCCCTTGGAATGTTAGTCCGACAGATAGCTGTTGCCCTGGGATGTTATTCTGATAATTATTATTCAAGTTTTTCATTAGGTCTGGAACACAGACTGCAGGTGCCATTAGCCAATTAGCCAAATGCTAATATTTCATTCATTTGGATAAAGAAATTTGCAAATGGATTATTCGTTTTAACATGAATTATATAAGAGTTAGGTTGAATACTGCAGAGATTACTGTTTTATTCCTGAGTTAGCTGCAAATTTTGAAGGACTGTATGTCAGTCCCTGCTAAAATTGATAATAAATCAGCTTGGCAGATCACATTTTACTTACCGGCCAGTCTATTTTGAACAAGTTTATGAGAATTACACCAGGAGACTTATTGGTCAATAGTTCTTACATAACCATAGCAACTGTCATTCACAGAATATTGTGCCACTTGCATTTGCTTATTTTCAACAAGGATCTTGCCAGCTTTTCAGAGGGTAGGGCAACTTAGTGAGCACATGTAAACATTGAATAGGGACTCAAAAGGGAATTAAGGGCACCTTCCAATGGAAAATGTCTGGATGGGCACATGTAAACATGGAACAAAAAGCCTGAAGGTCACTCAAAAATGGGAGTCCATGACTACATCATTTGCACAGAACAGAACTGGTGGGGAATCAGTGGCTTGTCGCATGCTGGTATACTGGTGTTTAAGTCCAATGGAATATCAAAAAAAAAAAAAAAAAAAAAAACAAAAACAAAAAAAACCCAAGTCTTCATTCCTATGGTTCATTAGTGGTACAACCATGATTAGATTAAGCATGTTTTTATTAGTTTATCTGTGACATGAATTATTGTTTTTTCATCCTGTGTAGATGCAGAGATAGTGCCTGGTACATGCAGGATACATACATGTCCATGTATGTATGTATCCCAGCCATGACTGGGCCTCTCCTGCATCATGTATACTTGCATCATTACCACATGTACTTCCCAGTATAAATAATTGAAATGTGTTAAGTTGGTGCCTGCATTCACAGTCTGGTAATGATCTTGTTCATGTTCCTTATGCACAGGGTGACGCCTCCCCATCCCCCGGCCTCCCCCTATCCCATTGGCTACAATAATATTAAGTCCATGACTTTCCTTAAGGCAGGTTAGGAGCTATCTCTAGCCTGGACTCAGGATGGTTGTTCACCTGGAGCGCACTCTGGCGAGGCTCGTCTACATTTCTCATTCAAATTTTCAAGTCTTGCCCTCTTCAACTGCCTAAAACCAGCTGGAGGTCAAATGGTGTGTGCTTCAGTGAGTTTTATAAATTTTAGTGTTAAGGAAAAACAATTTGAGGAAGAGTTGCAGAGAGGTTCTATCAGGATAGCATGTCCCAGGTCAACAGTGTACCTGGGTGTGATGGGCCTTAGGCTCCCAACCTAACAGCAAGGAAAGATGCTGACTCAGCAGACGGCGCCACCTTGTGATGGTTAGGGCAACTCGACCATTTCAGATTTGGAGAGTAAATAAATCTGTGAAGTACACGTTAAGATGACACACAAAAGCAGTCTTACATGGGGCTCAGGGAAATCTGCAGGCAACAGAAACTGGGGACATTCAATATGCCCTTTGGTGCAAGCACAGGGCCAGAATTTTGGTGAGAATCTGAGAATCCATTCTCATAAAGATTCTACTAATCTTGTTTTTCTTTAAAAAGAAAACTATTTGTCAAATATCCAAATAGATTCTCGCAAAATTTTGCGAAATTCTGGACCTGAAGCGTGTCATGTCATGTCATGTCATGTCATGTCAGTTTTTGAAACAACATGCTGCAGATACTGACTTTCCACATTTACCTGTGGTTAAAGTTGTTTGTGAATATGCACTTGCACAAAGTTCAGGATAGAGATCGGAGTCCAAGATGATTGATCTGCATGCAAGCTAAGCACTAAATGAGCAGGATTTTCACCAGTTGTGTTAATCATGTTAATCCAGGCCTGTAGCCAGTCACTGTAGAATACAGATGAATTTGAACGCGAGTCGAAGTGGAGTGTTTGGTTTAGTTTGACGTGGAATATAGTCATTTAAGAGAGCAAGCTAAGTGTATGTTAGTTGTAGCCCTGGGCCAAATCAATATCCTTCTGGTCTTGTGTGGGAGGCAGATTTAACTCTGTCCAAACCATTCTGTAATTTTCAGCTCATTTTTACCTCAATTTAAAACAAGGATGAGATATTCGCATTCCTGATAGAAAGAGCTTTCATTCAAGTACCAGCATGCCAGGTCTGAGGTCAGTGGTTTTTGCATTGCCTTTGAGCCATGCTCTCCTACAAGGGCAAGTACAAGGGCAAGTACAAAAGGACTTACCAGACAGTGGGAAAACTGACCAAGGTCTGTGCCAGTGCAGTATCGAATGAGTGAACTCACGGAACTGATTGTTCCAGCAAGTGGTTCTATGTGTTGTGTCACTGACAAAAACACTGTTGATTTTGCTTAAAATAAATTTGCAATAGTAATGGACACATATGTGCATAAATATCTATCTTATCCACTGAAGCTTACTGAAATAGTAATGAATTCCTAATCGTTTTCTATGGTAATAACAGTGAGTAGGTTTTAGTGCATTTAGCAGCATTAGTGGGAGTGGCACAGGAGGTCTACAGTGAAGACCATATTGTAACTATAGCTGTTATCTAGTGCAGCAATCCCCCTGCAGGATGCATGCAATTCTATTACATTTGTCACCCAGAGTTTACTTTTGGCTAATCAATTACGATGCTCAACCAGTGAATAACCCTGGGGTCGTATCCTCTTTGGTACATGGTAGATCTGGTACACTTAGACGTGCTGGTGATGGGGACCTAGGGCCCTGTCATATCTTAACCCTTGTACCTCAAAGCACCCAGCTGTGCTTGGATGTAAATTGTCGCATATTTTTACTTCACTTCTGTGTAAAAAAAAAAAAAAAAAAAAAATTCTGACAACAGTCCCATTTAGGACCCCAGAGGGCAGCACTTAGGGGTGATCATCTGCATAGTTTTACTGATTTGCATAATAACAAATCCTTTGAAGTTTTGACCTGCTAAATCAGCAAATTTATGCAAATGCTGCCATCTGTGGTCCTAGACTCCTCTATTGTAGATAAGACAACATGTCATAATGGCTTGCCCAAGGTAATTAGCCTGCCTTGGCACAGGTTGGGGACAGTGGGCCCAGCCAATGTAGAGAAAATCTGTCACTGAATCCATCTCATTCTGACCAGGAAAAGGTAAACTCATTCCATACCAGTCCCTGATTTTTCTTTATATTTACCAAGAGTTAAGACAACAACTGGATATTAAAATTCTTCATGAAAAGAGCTTTCATTCAAGTACCAACATGCCTATAGTCTTAAGTCAGTGGTTCTGGCACTGCCTGGCAAGTCATGCTGCAGCTGCCCTTGTGGTAGCTGCAGCATGACTTGCCAGGCAGTGCCAGAACCACTGACCTAGGTCTGTGACCATAGTATGGATTGAGTTAATCCATGGAGATCATGGAGATATTGGGAAGTTATACCAAATACAGTCTGGTACAGTGATCCCTGCTTTGAGAGACCATCAGTAGTATCATCTAAGAAGTGGTCACATAAAGCAGGTGGTCTCTCGAAAGGAGGTTTGGACCCTTGTGCCACCTGCCCAACAATTAGCCACTAGTTGAAATTCCCATCCTTAATTAAGATTTAAAAATGTTTGATATACACTTATTTAACCCCATTCCATCTTGCAGTCTTGTGTTTACTCATTTATTGGTATTATAAACAGAGTTTAAATCTGTAGACTGGTTTTGATATTTTATTTTACCAATCTTCTACAAAATAGATGGGTTTTACTTATCTGAAATGGGGAATTTCTGGGTGGATTAATGTTCTTTTAGGGTCATTGTGGGTGGTCATTGGTCAGGTTCTGCAGGTGGTCTCCCAAAAAAGCTAAATTATCATTAGAAGGTGCTTTTGTGCAGTGACAACAGTCACAAAAGGCAGATAGTCTTCCAAAAGAGGGGTCGTTCAAAAGAAGGACTACTGTCCTTAGTGCATGTATAATAATACCTGGTCTGAAAGACCACTGCAATGAAAGATGACCTGTTTTTTAAGTCCACATTCCACATGTTGGCAGGGCAGTGTTTCCAAGTTATTGTCCTAATCCATTGACACAGCTGCCTGCTTTTTCTGACCATTTTTTGGCCTGCCTTTGAGGGATGGTCTGCCAAAACAAGAAGGACCATACAGTGGAACCTGTCTCGTGCCTTCTCTGTTATCTTTTCATGTCTTTTAATGGTGCAATCACAACAAATATAATGTGCTCATCAAAAGTGCTGTTTTCATTCCAGATTCAAGTTTCATATGAAAAGACATTTCATTTCAGTACCAGCATGCCTATATATATTTCTAGAGATGAACACACTCTCTCCCCCACCCACAAAAAAAAAAAAAAAAAAAAAAAAGCAAACAAATAAAAAAATAAAGATCCAGGTCAAGCACTTTCCTTGTTTCCCTTTATGCACAGTGGACACATTTAGAGACAAAAGCTGTTGATTTAGTCCAAAACTTAGCACTAAAAGAGTGAATCCCAGGCCAGTTAAAGATTGCTGTAGTACCTTACCATTCAAGACTATTGCAGCTGCCTCATAAATGGTCACAGTTGGTCTTAAATTGCAGGGAAATACACCAGTCCAGGGTAATTTGCCTTGTACTTTTCATCTTATTTGCACCTTCTGTGAAAGACTACCTGTTTTAGGGGACCACAATTGGCTCATCTGTGGGGATGGTCCTTCAAGAGAGGTTTCACTGAACACAGAAAGTACAAGCCAGTGTATACCATTAAGTGATACATGTACATGGAGACTTACGATAGAAGATTCTTTTATTTCTGTAAAACAGAGACATTAATACAATTTATGTCTTACACATTTAAATATATGAACAGTTGTGACAATGAGACTTTGCAATGGAGCCATTTTTGCCCATAACATACGATCGAGCTAGGAGCATAGAAAAAATGTACAAGCAGAACCATGAGAACAGTTTTGTGTTGTGTCGGCAAGCTGAAGATGGATGATACATCGTGAAAGTGTCCGATCATATGGATGATGTCAATGACCGCTTTATCAAGGCACCAATACACATAAACCTAAGTGACAATTTCAGGAGGATCTGATCAGGTGCACAGGATGATGGATATTGCGCTTAAAAAAATGCTGTATTTATATCAGATGCCATAATTGTATGCCCTGGAGCTATTAACCAAACTTGGTATCAATACTAAGGGAAGATTTTCTTCACCTCCTTTGCAGGGTGGACTGCAGGTCAAGTTCGACCGTGTGCAGGGTGGCAGCTTACCCCCCAAGTTTACAGACGTCAAGGCGCAAGCTGATCAGGATGGCACACTGGTAGGTGAAACAATAACCTTTGACCTTCATGACCTCTGACTTTGTGATGAGCATTTGGGGTTGAGATCTAGGACAAGTGTAGAAAGTGAAACATGAAGTTATTTTGTGTGAAGGTAACCCTTTCCCAGCCAGATCCTGTAGTTTTGCACACCAGTGTATTGACAACTGTGTGTTTTTATTATCATAACTATTTATTTTTTTCTACTATTATCACCATAAGGCATTGGATTTTGTCCTTTTTTATCTTAATTAAGCATTAATTAGATTTTTTCGTCTATTATCATATGATAATAAGCATTAGATTTTGTCTACTAGCTGTTATCAGACAAAGCATTCGATTTTCATGATTTCTCAGGATTATGTCACATGTTTTCTTTTATTGTCATTAGTAAGCATTAATTTTTTTGTTTTTGTGTTATGTTTGTTCTTTAATTTCTCCTTGAAATTATGTTTATCATTCTCCCCCTTCTACTGGAGGAGGGGCAAATAATAATTGTTTTTTCTGTCTGTGCGTCTGTCCACTATTCATATCTGGGCTATAATTCCCTTGTCGGTCAACTTAGATTAATGAAACAAAAACACAGGTGCATCTGGACATAAGGACGTGTCATGTACTAAAAGTAGGTCACTAGGTCAAGTATCTTTTTCACAGTGACATATCCTTGTAAAATCATGTCCTGGCTATAATATTCCTTTACTGTATAACTTAATTTCATGATAGTTCAACACACAAATAGCTGGACCTAAAGGTGTGTCATGAAACAAAACTAAATCACTAGGTCAAGTATCTGGGTCAGGGTGATACAATCATGTAAAACTGCATTACACTTCATGTCTATGCTGTAATTCTGTTGTCTGTTGACTTAAAATTTTGAAACTTTGCACTCCCGTGTATCTGGACAAAAGGGTGTGTCATGCAAAAAAGCAGGTCACTGGGTGAAGTAACTGGGTCACAGTGACATATCCTTGTAAATTCATGTCTGGGGTCTAATTCCTTTAATCTGTAACTTAGTTTCGTGGGACATCACATATGCATAGATCTTGACCCAAAGGTGTGTCATGAAGTCAAACTAGGTCACCAGGTCAATATCTGGGTCATTGGTATATACTGGTAAAGTAGTGTCCGGACTGTAATTCCTCTACTTATTAAGTTAGTTTCATGAAACTTCATACATGCACGTCTTGACCCATAGATGTGTCATGGAGCAAAAGTAGGTCACTAGGTTAAGTATCTGGGTCATGATGAGGTCTTGATATAAAATTACGATACAGATGTTCGTGTCAAGCCTATAATTTGCTTGCATTTCAACTCAGATTAATGAAACAATGTACAAACTGTGAAAATACAAACACAATTGAAGAGCATTTAACATTTATGTATCCAAAATAGGGAAATGAATAAACTTCAGTTAAATGCTTGAAATGCAAAAACCGTGAATCACTGTCTAGAGTGAATTTCGAAATTAGTAACTCACTGTAGATCACATGACCTAAACATTGCCACAAGTAAATTGTGACGCGCCTGCATCAGTGATGTCATGCATTGACATTCAGACAAAATAAAATGTTTGTAAGCGATGTTTGATTACACGTCACATAGTACGTACTATAAACTGTAACAAGCTTAAACAAACATTGCATACCAGGTCGGCGTTGAAAGTAGGCCTAGGGTAAATTTTGGGGGATAAATACCTATTTAAACATAGAATAAACAAAATCTTGCATGGCTAAGGTCACTCATGATTTTCCCCACCAACATGATCCCTCGTGAGAGAAAAATAGTAACTCACTCTCAGCCATACAAGATTCTCTGTATACGTGAAAATAAAGTACATTTACTGTAGTCTGAAAGTGGAAGTGATCAATAGATGTTGGCACCAGCTGGTTTGGCTTCAGACAGGTGACGGTATGAAAGCTACACGTACACTGTCAGTATTCATCGGGGCCTCCATGGTCAATTACTTGACCCAGTATTGCAGGCAGTCATGATAAATATTTGATTTCGTTGTCAAGCATAGTTATATGTTGCTGTTCTATGCTATTTTCTTCTGTTTAGTCAACCAGAAAAAAAATGATGACTGTGTGTTACTGTGATCTTGACTGAACCTTTCGTAGATGTAATCCTGTGCAACATGCTGTGCTCCATTTTTACATTGTATTAACCCATTTCATATCTGTGTTGGTACAGTAACAAGATTTTCAAAACATGTACTCAATTATTGACATTAATCTTATTGTTTTCACACAGTGTGCCCATACGGGACATCATTCCCATCAGCTGTTACACACAATGTGCCCATACGGGACATCATTCCCATCAGCTGTTACACACAATGTGCCCATACGGGACATCATTCCCATCAGCTGTTACACACAATGTGCCCATACGGGACATCATTCCCATCAGCTGTTAAACACAATGTGCCTATATGGGACATCATTCCCATCAGCTGTTCTGATCTGTTCACATATATCACTAACATGTTGATCTGAACAGATATTACCTTGACTGTCTATGACCTAACTCTTTCTCCCGTAAACCGCCCAGTACTGGCTGCTGATCAAATGTTGTCTGCCTCAGTGTTTTCAACTAATTTCAGCACTAATGGAAAACAGTTTTACTGAGAATTGTAGAGGAGACGTATCAAGATCACATGCCCCAAGTCAACAGCTTTCTGTCTCATGGGTTTGGTACTTAGTACCAAACTAATGCCAAAGAAAGTTGTGGACTCAGTCTTAATTCAATGGGAAAGAGTTAATCATTTAAGTGTTGTAGAGTATTGATCCTTTCTCCCTTTGTGACTAATCAAAACTAAAATTCCATCTGTCGAAGTCAGATTATTCACAATGTAACCTGTCTCTATGTCTTTCCATTATTCACAATGTAACCATGTCTGTAAGTCTGCTATTATTCCCAATATAACCCTGTCTCTAAGTGTTTCCATTATTCATTATGTAACCCTGTCTCTAAGTCTCTTATTATTCACAATGTAATCATGTGTGTGCCTTTTAGATATTTATGATATGCTTTTGCCTTTCAGTTATTAGGAATTTAATATTTTCTCAATGTGTTTATTCGTATTCCCAGTGTAACCCTGTCTATATGTCTCAGTTATTCACAATGTAACCCTGTCTGTGTGTCTCAGTTATTCACAATGTAACCCTGTCTGTATGTCGCAGTTATTCACAATGTAACCATGTCTATATGTCACAGTTATTCACAATGTAACCCTGTCTTTGTCTCAGTTATTCACAATGTAACCCTGTCTGTATGCCTCAGCTATTCACAATGTAACCCTGTCTGTATGTCTGAGTTATTCACAGTGTAACCCTGTATGTATGTCTGAGTTATTCACAATGTAACCCTGCCTGTATGTCTCAGTTATTCACAATGTAACCCTGTCTGTATGTCTGTTATTCGCAGTATAACCCTGTCTTTATGTCTCAGTTATTCACAATGTAACCCTGTCTGTATGTCTCAGTTATTCACAATGTAACCCTGTCTGTATGTCTGTTATTCACAGTGTAACCCTGTCTTTATGTCTCAGTTATTCACAATGTAATCCTGTCTGTATGTCTCAGTTATTCACAATGTAACCCTGTATGTATGTCTGAGTTATTCACAATGTAACCCTGTCTGTATGTCTCAGTTATTCACAATGTAACCGTGTCTGTGTGTCTCAGTTATTCGCAATGTAACCCTGTCTGTATGTCTCAGTTATTCACAATGTAACCCTGTCTGTGTGTCTCAGTTATTCACAATGTAACCCTGTCTGTGTGTCTCAGTTATTCACAATGTAACCATATCTATATGTCACAGTTATTCACAATGTAACCCTGTCTGTGTGTCTCAGTTATTCACAATGTAACCCTGTCTATATGTCTCAGTTATTCACAATGTAACCCTCTCTGTATTTCTGAGTTATTCACAATGTAACCCTGTCTATATGTCACAGTTATTCACAATGTAACCCTGTCTTTATGTCTCAGTTATTCACAATGTAAGCCTGTATGTATGTCTGAGTTATTCACAATATAACCCTGTCTATATGTCACAGTTATTCACATTGTAACCCTGTCTGTATATCTCAGTTATTCACAATGTAACCCTGTCTGTATGTCTCAGTTATTCACAATGTAACCCTGTCTGTATGTCTGTTATTCGCAGTATAACCCTGTCTTTATGTCTCAGTTATTCACAATGTAACCCTGTCTGTATGTCTCAGTTATTTACAATGTAACCCTGTATGTATGTCTGAGTTATTCACAGTGTAACCCTGTTTTTATGTCTCAGTTATTCACAATGTAATCCTGTCTGTATGTCTCAGTTATTCACAATGTAACCCTGTATGTATGTCTGAGTTATTCACAATGTAACCCTGTCTGTATGTTTCAGTTATTCACAATGTAACCCTGTCTGTATGTCTCAGTTATTCGCAATGTAACCCTGTCTGTATGTCTCAGTTATTCACAATGTAACCCTGTCTGTGTGTCTCAGTTATTCACAATGTAACCCTGTCTGTGTGTCTCAGTTATTCACAATGTAACCATATCTATATGTCACAGTTATTCACAATGTAACCCTGTCTGTGTGTCTCAGTTATTCACAATGTAACCCTGTCTATATGTCTCAGTTATTCACAATGTAACCCTCTCTGTATGTCTGAGTTATTCACAATGTAACCCTGTCTATATGTCACAGTTATTCACAATGTAACCCTGTCTTTATGTCTCAGTTATTCACAATGTAAGCCTGTATGTATGTCTGAGTTATTCACAATATAACCCTGTCTATATGTCACAGTTATTCACATTGTAACCCTGTCTGTATATCTCAGTTATTCACAATGTAACCCTGTCTGTATGTCTCAGTTATTCACAATGTAACCCTGTCTGTATGTCTGTTATTCACAGTGTAACCTTGTCTTTATGTATCAGTTATTCACAATGTAATCCTGTCTGTATGTCTCAGTTATTCACAATGTAACCCTGTATGTATGTCTGAGTTATTCACAATGTAACCCTGTATGTATGTCTGAGTTATTCACAATGTAACCCTGTCTTTATGTCACAGTTATTCACAATGTAACCCTGTCTGTATGTCTGAGTTATTCACAATGTAACCCTATCTGTATGTCTCAGTTATTCACAATGTAACCCTGTCTGTATGTCTCGGTTATTCACAATGTAACCCTGTATGTATGTCTTTCAGGGTACATGTAATTATAATATAAGCCTCTCTCTTGTTTCTGTCTTTCTTGATAAAATTCACAATAAAACCACCTTCCTAATTTTTTTGTCCTCATCCCAATTGTTCAGACTGGTATTCACCCCACAAGTGTCCACTCCCTGTTTCTGGCTTATTCACCCAGTAAGTGACCCATATTGCTGTGTCAGATGTATTCATGCAGCAAGCGTTCACTGCTTGTTTTAGACTTAAGCAGTCAGCAAGTGTCCACATGCCTGGTTCAGACTTATTAACTCAGCAAGTGTCCACATGCCTGGTTCAGACTTATTAACTCAGCAAGTGTCCACATCCCTGGTTCAGACCTGTTAACTCAGCAAGTGTCCATATCCCTGTTTCACACTTAGTAACTCAGCAAGTGTCCACGTCCCTGTTTCACACTTATTAACTCAGCAAGTGTCCACATCCCCATTTCATATTACTCACCCAGTAAGAGTCCACTCCTTGGCTCAGACTTATTGACTCAGCAAGTGTCCACATCCCTATTTCATACTTATTCACCCAGTAAGTATTCACATCCCTGGGTCAGACTTATTAACTCAGCAAATGTCCATATTCCTGTTTCAGAGTCTGACCTGCCATATAGAAGCTACAGATGCCTCGGTATTGGTGTCCATATTGCAGCCTGTCAGCTCCAATGTGGGCGTGTCACAGTGTGACATTGCCATACAGAAACTGGAAGGCCAGGTAGGTGGAGCCACTGTTCTGTTAATCACAAAATATAATTTGCAGAAACAAATTTTATCAAAAAATTCTGGCTCACTATTCTTAAAATTTTGACAGAACTGTATTTTCATTGATGTTTCATTTTGCAGGGATTTTTAGCTCTGCTGACTTGTCAGTCAACAGAGCATATGAAATCAGTTAAATGTGTCTGTTGTCTGTCCGTCTGTGTGGCTGTCCATGTATCTTTCCTTCAGACTTCTTACATTTTCAACTTCTCCAAAAAACATTCACTTGATGGGTAATTATTTTAACCAATCAGAGCTTGGAAGCTTTGCTGTTAATATTGAAATACAGTAGAACCTGTCTGAGTGGGCACCTCCACTAAGTGGGCACCTGTCTTAAGTGGGCACGTTTGCCCAGTCCTAAGGGTGCCCACTTAACACAGGTTTTACTGTACCTCATTACATGTACATTTTTGCAATTTGTATAACCAATTGCAATGTTTAATTGTCCTTTGCTAAAAGCTTACAAATTCATGTCTAAAATGTCAATGTCAAAAGATTCAGATGTGTAGCTGTGCATTACTGTATGGTGTGTAACTGTTGTATTGGACATGATTGTGATATAAATATACATGTAGTAACATGCATTAAAGAGTTTGGATTTGATACTAAAAGGCTGGTACAGTGTTCATTTTTGTGAGACTGAACAGGTCATATTATTTGTAGACAGATCTGTTCTGGGCATTACTTTGTAAAAGGATAAAAAAAGAAGAAAAATAGAGATGATGTGATACCTGTCAACATTCCAGAGTTCAAAATAGGGAGAATTTTGCAATTTTTAAAAATCCATGGGGGAGATTTGTGTTATTACATGTACAAGGAATATAATAGAAAAATACTCAATTTTCATGGGGGAGTATGTGCAAAATTTGCACTATCGTGCACGCAAATTGAAAAATTTTTGAGGAAAAAGTGGGAGACTCCCACTTGATGAGGGCTTGAGACTTGACAGGTATGTGATGTTCTGTGCAAAAGCATGTACAATGAACATGTAAATATACATCAAGGCCCCAGCTGTGTAGCTGTCTGCCGCTGGTGGTGCCTGGATGTTCACTTCGAACAAAAAAGAAATATATAGACCCACTCAGTCAACAGTTTTCCTGTTCCTGTGGTTTCTTCTTATTAAAGTGGAGGCATTTCAGAGTGCACAAACAGAAGCTATGTAATTATTATTCTGGATGGACGAAAAAGAAAAGAAAAAGAAAAGAAAAGAGGAGAAACTGATATTTGTGGGACCAGCCCATCTCTGGTGAATTTTTATTGGGAAAAAGTTGTGTACAGATACAATGACATTATGTCGTTCAGGGTTAACACTACAGCATCAGTGATGGTCGGAGCTATTTGTGACAGTGTTTTTCATATATTTGTGACACTGAACATGCCGGGAAATGTAAGAAACCAAATTCTTAAATTAAGAAAAGTGCGATGAGGTGATGGTGGCCCAGGGTAGGTAACATACTGCATCCTTTTTTTTTTTTTTTTAGATTGACCTTTAATAGACAAAGTTGTTGGTAGACAGGCTTTGTGGTTTCAGCGGCATGTAGCAATGTACCTTCAGGTGGGCAAGAAGTTTTTTGAATGACATGAAAGTCAAACATGCAACACCTGCCAAAACCAGGGAATTTAAGAAATGGAAAATCTATCTTTTTATTGGGCACATTGAAAATATCCGTAGAATTGCACCAAAACCAGCAAACATACTCTTGTAGACAAAAGATTGACTAAAAAAGAAGTGAAAAAAACCCTTAACTATTAATACTGTAGGCAAATGAATGAAGACATTTTAGAGTGATGCATAGACAAACTTGGACATTACAAGCAAGCAAGATAGACAGAGAGGCAAGGTTCTGTACAAGACGTGCCAGAACAGTAGACCGCAGTGGTAGTCTGGTGAAATACGAGAACGGCGGAGAGGCGGTTCAGAAGCCTGCTGTCTTGTTTAGACTCCATCCTACACCTGTTTCCTGCCCCAAGCTGATTACTGATGTTACACCTGGTAGCCAGCGTTACATCTGTTGCCATGGCAACTGCCCAAATAGTCACCCTTTTTGCTACGAGTGGATTGTTTTTTCAGGGTTCAGTGCACCATCTTAACAACATGTTTGTTTGTGCAACACCTCAAGTACACATTTTTATCGGCGTCAGAAGCCATCCAAATGCACAAAGTGCACTCTGGCAGCTTGTGGCATCTTCTTTCATGGGCCAAAAATTTGCTTGCAGCTGTCAAAGTTGTTACATTTTCACCCAAGTCTGTGTAGATTCACTGTCATGGAAGTTATATATACACTTTCACATGTAATAAGTCGCTGAAATGCTCCAGAAAATTACTGGACTATTCTCCCTGTTATGTGCCATGGACACTTCAGAAATTTAAGTTAGAGTGTCGTCAGTGGTAGACATGTATTGATTTAGATTATTATAGCTGAATAAACATGCCTCTAGAAAATGGTGGTTAAGTGGGGAATATTGAGGGACAGTTTATCAGTTTCATTATTTTCATAAGAGGACAGACACGATATGTTGTCAGAGGGGATTTATATTGCTGTATGTCTGTAACAATTTAACAAAATGATAACTAAGTAAACACAAACAGTTTTAATCTATGGATGTGCCAGTGGGAATCACCGGGAGGGGGGGGGGGAGACTGGCAGTGAATATACATGTACCAAGAGCCCATTGAACATTGCTGGTACATTCACAGTGGAAGTAAGAACTATAAGTACACCAGGCTTTTCATGACTGCTTCCTACCATATGTACACCTGGCTTTTCATGACCCCTTCCAACTATAAGTACGCCAGGCTTTTCATGACTGCTCCTACCATAAGTACACCAGGCTTTTCATGACCCCTTCCTACTATAAGTACACCAGGCTTTTCATGACTGCTTCCTACCATATGTACACCTGGCTTTTCATGACTGCTTCCTACTATAAGTACACCAGGCTTTTCATGACTGCTTCGTACTATAAGTACGCCAGGCTTTTCATGACTGCTTCCTACTATAAGTACGCCAGGCTTTTCATGACTGCTTCGTACTATAAGTACGCCAGGCTTTTCATGATTGCTTCCTACTATAAGTACACCAGGCTTTTCATGACTGCTTCCTACCATAAGTACACCAGGCTTTTCATGACTGCTTCCTACTATAAGTACACCAGGCTTTTCATGACTGCTTCCTACCATAAGTACACCAGGCTTTTCATGACTGCTTCCTACTATAAGTACACCAGGCTTTTCATGACTGCTTCCTACTATAAGTACACCAGGCTTTTCATGACTGCTTCCTACCATGTCAGGGGAACTGGTACAGTGAACCCTCCCAATATCGAACACCCTTGGGACCGGAAAAAAGTGTTGGGTATGGTGAGATGTTCCGTGTAGAGAGGTTTGATAGCATTGAAAGTATATATTTGGGACCGAGAAATGGTGTTCAGTATAGAGAGGTGTTCTGTATATGGAGGTGTTCAGTTAGAGAGGTTTTACTGTAGTTCATCAGCTTTGAATACTGGGAGCATTCTTTGTAGGGAGGCAGGGAGGAGTGCAGGGAAAAACAGGACTCTGTGATCTCTTCAAAATGATGACATTGTTTAAACCATTTGTTACATAATTTCAGAGCTTTGGGGTTCAGAAAATGGGGGTGGGATGGTGAGTGTTCTAGAGGAAGGTTGAACTTAATAAGGATGATGTAGGAATTTCTCAAATATTTTAATGTGCTTAATCGATCAGTTTCGGGGCAAAAAAAATACAACAAAAAATTAAAATGGATGAATGAATGAATTAAATAAAGAAGTAAGTGATATTTTTTCATGCTTAGTTGATCACTTTCTGGGCAAAAAAAAGAAACAAAAAAATTAAAATGGATGAATAAATAAATGAATGAATGAATGAATGAATGAATGAATGAATGAATGAATGAATGAATGAATGAAAGAATGAATGAATGAATGAATAAATAATAAATAAATTAAGTAAGTAAGCAAGTAAGTTAGTAAACAAACAAACAAACATTCAGTGTACATGCTAGATGTGACTGGAAACTCGACAAACAAGAGGCAGAGGGTGTATTCTGGAAGGTCTTGGATTGTAACAGAATGAGTTGACCAGGAGATATTGAGTGATTGTGGCAGAATCATTAACATTCAACCACTGACTATCTGCCCTGGCCTATTTTCTTTCATATTACACCATAATTACATCTATATTTTGCTTGAAAATTGTTATTTAATTTATAAGCTGGCCATCAAATTAGCATCAAATTGATTGCTTGGATGTCGTGATGGTTTGGCTCTTCCGGGATGTGATGTCACTCCCTATTGTAAAATAAAGATAGAAAGGATGGTGTTAAAATGATAACAGATTCACAAAAAATGGCAGCTGTGGGTTACAACTAGAAATTGATGATCAAAAGTGAAGCAGAAACTTAGGTTTTTGCATAAGGTTATGAAAATGTGGATGTATGGAAAAAAGACGGACTGTTAAAAAAGAATGATATTATTAAAGTGGTAGTGATATAATAACTGAGCATAATAAAGAGAGGGATAATCAGCAGCCAGTCATGAATGGCAGGGGTTAACTCTGAAAGAAAAGCTACAAATTTATGCTGATTTATAGAGGTTAAAAGCTGGTGTCAGGAGGCAACAGCTGAGCCCAAAGTTTGCGGACATATATTCAAAATGTAAAGATAATGTTTAACCCCTTCAAGCTCAAATCAGCCAAAAGCCCTCTGATGTAAATTGTCCTCAGCTTTTATGTTCTCACTTCCCCATATTTTTTTATATGAGTAGAAAGTGTTTTGCAGAGAATTATACCTGACCCTGCATGATGTCATGCCGCAGTCAAAGCTTTCTTGGTGTGAGATTGGTTCATTGTGGGGCACTGTGAGGGTTTTAGGATTATTTGATTTTAGACCTTTTTAAAGGGATTATTGGATTATTTGTACATCAAAATGTGAATTATTGGATTTTTTTTTTCTATTTTAGGATTGAAAAATTACTGAAATTTTGAACTGTTTTAGGATGTCTTGCAATTTTATAAAAGATTTTTGGATTTTTTAAGTTCAAACCTTTTGATTATTGGATTTTCAGGATCCTCGGTAGCAGAGCCCCCATTGTACCCCACCTGTGCAGACAAAATCTGTCAGCTCCATGATAATTTGATGGGAAAAGGTTAAAACACACAATGAGTCCAGAAATAAACAGCTATGCCTTTAGAGATATAAACACATACATGTAAAACCTTTAAAGCTATTAGCAGACAGGAATCTGCGACACTTCGTCGCATTCAACTTGGTTGCCAATCAATTCTGTTGCAGCGTCATACTGTAGCAAGTTGATTTTGCTGCTAAGATAACTAGTTGCTTGGTCACCTAGTAGTTACATCACTTCGTTGTGTTACCACTTTGTCTATACATATGGTCGCAGTCAGCAACAAAAATTATTGGCATCTTTTTTTTGTCCCGTAACTCAACATCTTGTTTCATGGAAGTGAAACCGACCATACTGACTCATTTGTATATTGAAGCTCTGGTACATGTTGATGATCTGCAAACTTTTATTCACAATGAAACCACCAGGATCTTGTCAGTAAATTTAGGCCTATAATAAGCTACTTTACAATATCTCCACTCTCAAGATGCAACCTGCCATGATAGGATCTATCTTTGCACCTCCAAATATATTTGCTTGATACTAATGGCCTTTCTAACATGTACGCAAAACCATCACAAGCCAATTTATCGGTACCTTGTATACTTTTATATTTTCCTTGGGAGCCCCTATTGATTGAGGCACCTGCCATGTTCAGATGTTGCCAGCAGTAGAAGAAATGCATAAATGGAACTTTTTAAAGGGGGATTTCTTTATATATTTGTGCACACAACGTAATCAAAGAAGACATAAAACTCTCAAGAATCATTTTTATTATGTATGCAACAGGAGGAAAAAAACATCTCAGGCGAAAATCATTCTTATTTAATAGCTTAAAGGTTGTCAAGAATATTGACTGTCACTGGCGACAACATGACACGACGACAAAGATGAATGCAACCAGGTATGTCTGAGACAAATTGCCCAGACGACCAAATTGGATATCACCGAGGTGACAAAAAGACGAACTTGACAAATGACCAGATTACAGTGCAGCAAACTTGAATGCAACAAAGTGACGTACACCCAGCAGACAGGTGCACAGAATAATGTCTTTCAAGATCTTTGTGTCCTGTAGATCTAAGAAGAATGATTCCTGGTAAGCTGCACCCTAATGAAATATTTGTAATATTTCAGACGAAAAGGTAGAGAAAGACCCACATATAAGTCACAATATTTGCCAGCAATGCCCTTCTATATGTCTCTTTGTTCTTATGGGAAGTGGCAGCAGAGATGTGTCGCTTTACCTTGGTCCATGACAGAGATACAGGACATAAAGGTCAATGGCACAGTATATGGACACACACGTATTGTAATCCTTATTGCCATGATAGGTGCACAGTGGTCCCTGTCTTGTAAGGCCCCCTGGAAGACAGCATGCACTTCTCCATGCGGCAAGTGTGACATTTTCATTGTATCTTATCCTTCAAGACTGGCCACCCCTCAAATAAGGTCACTTTTCTAGTGCATTTGGGGTGGCCTTATGAGAGGGGACCACTGTAGTGGAGTTGGAACATAAAGGCCTCAGACTATTAACCTCTGCTTGTGGTAAAGTATTGTAGTACATCTGGTCCAGTCCCATTATAAACACTACATGCACATCTCTGCTGATCTAGTCATGTTTAAAATTAAGAAATAAAGTAAGGCAAAATATTTTTGTACCATAATGAAGAGCATGAAATTGCATTTTAATTGTGAGCTTTGGGAAGGCATTGCTATAAAGAAAAAGATCAAGATGGCAGATAATGTTTCATTATTTTAACTCTCATATTTGGCATGCAGTCCTTTAGGTTAATGAATCACATGCCTAAACATTGGCCCCACTGCAAAAGTTGTAGTATTGAGTTTGCCAGCTGGTAGAAACATACAAGTTTTATGTAAAATGTCAGTTTTGGTTTAACTCATTCCATACTATGGCCACAGATCTTGGTCAGTGGTTCTGGCACTGCCTGTTAAGTCATGCTGTAGCTGCCCTTGCGGCAGCTGCAGCATGACTTGCCAGGCAGTGCCAGAACCACTGACTTAAGACTATAGGCATGTTCAGGTACTTGAATGAAAGCTCTTTTCATGAAGAATTTAAATATGCAATTGTCATCTTAAATCTAGGTAAATATACGGAAAAATCAGGGACTGGTATGGAATGAGTTAAAAAGAAGTTTCAATGTAATATGTTTCATCAGAAATATGAAAGGTTTCAATTTATTCCTTTACTTCTTGTTCTGGAATATGCTCTACTGTACTTTATTTTCCTAATGTAAGTTACCTCATTCTTGTGTTTCAAAATCACAAAAAAAAGCACCTTGCCTGCCTGATGAAGCTTTCTTTATCAACCCTTAAAGCGCTGATTTAAGACTAAGTCTTATGCGCACATAGTTACCTGAGGAAAGCTGTTGACTAAGACTACTTTTGCTTAAAACTAGGCTTGCTGGTATGTGAATGAAAGGTAACCTTCTTGAGGAATTTGAATCTTTTAACCATTTATGTTTAACAGGAATGAAAAAGTGACTACAGTGGTCCCCCTCTTATAAGGCTGCTCCAAATGCAGCCAAAAACTAGCCTATAAGACAGGTGGCCTCTGGTGAGAGGGACCTTATAAGAGTGGGACCACTGTATAACTGTGATCAGCACTTTAAGGGTTAAGTCAGAGGTGCCAAAAAACTCAAAGGTGCAATCTGTGTAACCAGACAGTAGGTTGTGCCATCAGACCATGCAAATAAGGCCAAAAAAAAAAAAGTCTGTGTTTGGGGTTTCCCTACCAACCCTTGCCCAAACCCCCCTACCCTAAAACTTTTTATTGATTTTCAAAAAAAAAAAAAAAATCTAGGCAGATTTTCTTCATGAAATGCATAATTTATCCATTTAAAGTCACTTTTCTTCTGTTTTCAGAGCAAAAATTAAAAAAAAAAAAAAAAAAAACCCTACCCACCTGCCCTATTTTTGGCATGTAACCTCAAACACACTATTTATTTTCTTTGGCCTAAGTCTTTAATTCTGTGTAGAGAGACACCTGCTCAATACTTTGCTACAGCCAGACACAGCAGTCTAGTTATACCTTTAGAGTTTACATGTAACTGTGCTCATCATTAAGAGCTATTAAATCCGGGAGAGAAGTTTACATTCATTGTCTCAGTGTTTCTACCTTTGGGCGGGTCATGTTGCCTGACCGAACGAGTACAACTATAGCTTCCATTTCTCCATCCCCCAAGTGATCAATGTAACATTTGCGTACGTACAAAAAAATCATAATCACTATTTCATCAATTTCCTTGCTCTGATATTGTTGCGGACAAGATCCTCAATTGGGAATCAAGAAATGATAATGTTACACACTTGAAAGAGGAGAAATAGAGTAGCACATGTAGCGTATTTAACATGTAGATTAGTTAGGATAGAGTAACTCCCAAACATGGTAAAGCTGGAGTGACCTTCTGATTGTGACACCAGAGGGAGTGACCTAGGGATGCCTCTGTGTGTGCTCTGTGGGTCAATAGAATCAAGACAGTAGCCTGGCTCTCTCTGATAATGCCCGGTTCAGGTAGCACTGGTTTATTCATGTTCTTCATTCTCAGCCTGAGATGTAAGGTCACCATGTGTCAAGATGATATCAGACGACTAAACCCTGACACTAAGAGCTTCTCCCTGCATCATGTGGTAGCCTTCGCTCCTTTAACTCCTTCTGTGACAACTGCAACAAAAATCAAACTGCTTCAAACGAACTGTGCTGGATTATATAAAAAGGGTGCTAGATTCGTGTTCCTTGTAAAAAGACCTTCCATTCAAATACCAGCATGCCTGTGGTTACATAGAATATGACAGTTCAGGTCAACAGATTTCTTCAGTGCATTTGGGCAAAATGTGTCACTGAAAGAGTTAAACTGGCTGAATCCAGCTGGTGGCAAATGTTGTGCTCCATGTACTTTTTGAACTGGTTTTAACAGCATTGAAAATCAACTTGAATGAGAATTATAGATTAGACCTCTCAAAATGACATGCTGCAGGTCAACAAGTTTCCTTAACAAGGTGTAGTCATTTGGTGCTCTACCTGCGTCAAAGAAGCCTGTTGACTCAGTCTTGAGCTGAATCTTAATTCAAGGAAGCAAAGGATGAAACATAACATAACTGGTCATAGGATAACTACATGGATAGTTATTCTTGATAGACTGTAAAAAAAAGTGCCCCCTCCCCCCGAAGTCATTTATCAAATCTTCCATAGGATGGTTAATAAAAATTTGTACTATTTGGGGAGTGTTTGAAGACAGGATATAATGATAGACACAAGACTGGAGTTACAAGGGTTAACTTTTTCAGTGCCACAGTTTGGACTAAGTTAACTCATTCCACCCTGATAGAAGACTGAGTCAACAGCTTTCCTTGGCGCGCTCTGGGCGCAATGCGCCCAGAGCGCGCCAAGGAAAGCTGTTGACCATGGGCATATAATTTGGAATGATCTTCCATGCAAGTTTCATCCAAAATATTGAAAAATAATCCCTAAATTAGTAAAATACAATTAGCAGACGACATTTAGATATTAGCGGGAAAAAGCGTCATCAGGGTGGAATGAGTTAACAGCTTTCCTTGGCATGCTTTGGGTGCATGGACCCTAAGTAAGCAGAGGAAAGTTGTTGACCTGCACTATTATATTCTATGTAACTCTGGGCATGCTGGTGCTGAAGGGAAAGGTCTTGGTACAAGAAACATGAATCTCGTGCCCTTATTCTAATTCAGAGCAGTCCATCTTAAGTAGTTTGACTTCAGTCACAGTTGGCACTGAAATAGTTAATGTTACTATAAGAATTACTTCCTGTCTGGTATATTCATTGGCATTGTTTGCCGTTTTTGCCAGGTATTTCTCATGATGTCGCTAGCGTGCTGTCATGAAAAATGCATGTAAAAAGTGCAGCAGCTTTCGGCACCAATCACCTACCTGAAAATGGGAAACACACATACCAAGTGTACCAAATCCCCATTCCTAAAAAGAATGGTTCTATGGAGGCAGGTATTCCTGAATGCCATAACAGACATGGCCCAGTTCATTGTATTTGTTCCAGTACAATGAGCACTGTGTTTGGAGTTATCCCAGATCGGGGACTGTACAGATGTAAGTCCACCAGCATCAAAGGAGCACCAAAAATACATGTATATATGTTTTGTGACCACGGAACAGCCGGGTCTAAATATAAATTGAAGCTATAAAACTAATAGAAAATTAGATTATGAAGAGCCGTAAGAAATATTCTGCTGAAGACATGCACTTTTGTTTCTCTCATTTGTAAAACAAAAATGTACACAGTCTTAGCGGCAGAAAATGTCTTCCAGCATATTTGGTTGCCCTTGAAAATTGTAAAGTCCATCAACATAACTTGAGAGCATTGGTTTAACATGAGATATAACTTTGCGTACTGGTCACTTACACCGGTAAACTTACAACATTCTCAAAATTCTTTGTCTTGAGTGGACTTGTACATTGGAATGAAATGCATAACTGACCAGTAGAGGCTATTGTATTGTACCACTGATGCTGAGAGGTTTTGATGAAAAAAAGTTGCATGCACTGAAACATGAGCATTAGATCCACCAGGGTTAAGGTACAAGACCTGCCAGCATGGTAGATGATATTAACATATCCGAGCCAGTTAGACATATTTCAGGCTTGTAAAACGAGTTCCCTTAGATCAATGATACATTTCCCAGTATCTGCTTGCAAGGAAAGCATATCACTAAGATCACATATCCAGTTTCCATAAAGCTGGCCTCATTCCCTTCCCCCAGATTTGCCCCACAGGTGAGTAAGTCAGTGTTACGTTATCCAAGGTAACCCCCAAAATCTGCCTCGATCAATATCTGAAAACCTATTTGCCTGGATGTACAGAGCCATATGGCAAAGTGCAGTGAAACCTCTCTATACCGAACACCCTTGGGACTGGAAAAAAGTGTTCAGTATAGGGAGCTTTGATAGCATTGAAAGAATATATTTGAATGGAGAAATTGTGTTCAAGAAAGAGAGGTGTTGGGTGTACAGAGGTGTTCGGTTAGAGAGGTTTTACTGCATATTGCCTTGAGAAAGACCCATATTGGAAGCACATCTGCCTGCATGGTAGACCCATATTGGAAGCACATCTGCCTGCATGGTAGACCCATATTGGAAGCACATCTGCCTGCATGGTAGACCCATATTGCAAACTATTTTTATCTGCATGGCAGACAAATGATTAAAGGGATATCAGCCAGCGTGGTAGACCTATATTACAGAGGGTAATTGCATGCATAAACACATCCAGTTTTGCCTGTAATGTTTGCTTGCATGAACAAATACACACCTAGCATGATAATTGCAAAGTGATTTTTAGATTTTGGCCCATGTGCCCGGTAATCCTGTGACAAAAGGATCCAGTGTGGCGGGCTGTGTCACACTGTACTCTGGTTATATACTAGACCGTGGAGTATAGTTCCCAGTGGAAGCTGTGCGTACTTCTGACATTTATGTCTGTGGTTTGCCTGTCAGTCCTTGTCTGGGATACAGGGTATGATGAATGGCCGCCAAGTTCTAATAGGTTTATTGTCAGCATGGGGACATTAGAAAACCCGCTAATAAAATGATTGAGGAGTGGGTGCGGGCACATCAAAGCAGTGTAGATTTTTAACCCTTTCCCCCTTGAATTAAGACTGTGTCAACAGCTTTCCTTGGCATGGCTTGGGCACTAAGTGCCCAACCCATGCAGAGGAAAGCTGTTGACTTGGGTCATGTTGTCTTGACAAGTCTCATATTCAATTCTCAGTCAAATTGTCTTTCATTGCTGTTGAAATCAGTTGAAAATGCTGAAGCAGACGACAATTGACCACCAGCCGGTTTTGGCCGGTCTAAGGGAGAAAGGGTTAAACTGGTGAGGATGAGATGCAGGGTACACCCAGAACAGCAAACCAAGCCTCCGTACTCCAATCTGTAAAAGCCTCGTTATCGCTGTGATATTTAGCCCGATAGTTGGCAGGACAATGGGATTAGTCCTACTTTCTACATACCACTTTGAATTCTGGCTGCTATTAGTGGGTTTATAGGAAAGCCAGGGCGGTCTTTGCATTAACCCTTTCTGTAACCAAGACAAATCCGAGTCAATGTACTTCCATGGCGGGGTGGGGCATAAGCATGCTTAAGCAAACAGCCAATTAGATGGCTCTTGGTGTATGGCCTGATCTGGGCCTGTTTTCTCAACCTCGTAAAAGTTTTAAAGAGTACACAAATGTATATGGTACGGATACACAGTTCAAGGACAAGGGTGACATGAAGGGCTTCAGCATGTACAATAAAACCTCTCTAACCGAACACCTCCGTGTACCGAACACCTCTCTATACTGAACACTTTTTTCAGGTCCCAAGGGTGTTTGGTATAGGGAGGTTTCACTGTATTGTTGAGAGATTTAACCCTTTATGAGTCGTGTGAGACAGGGAAAAGCCAGCCATCTTTGTCTATAGGACGCTCTGTGAGCTGTGGTTAAGCTCTTACAGTGTTCCCCCTTCAATGCCCCCCCCCCCCGAGAGACAGGTCACCCTCTCTACAAATGCCCCTTCATGCCACAAAAGTGGTACATGTATTTTCATTGTATTGTCCCTCTCAACATAGCTGCCACCACTCTAATGTGACCACTTTTTTTTTCTATTTTGCATAGTCGTCTAAGAGGGGGACCACTGTAATGCCACATCTTCACCTGGAGAACTTCCTCTTATCTCAAGGTCCCCCTCCTATGAGGCCAGCCCAAGAAGCCACAAATGTGGCCTTTGTAAGAAGGCTGTCCTGTCCAGAGGGGGAAATAGAATAATAAGTGTATTTGCTGCATGGAGATATAGCCCTCTGTAGAGGGCTGTTGTCTTCCACCAGGATGGGCGGGAGGGGGGCGGGGCTTTCAAGATGGGGACCACTCGACTTTTATTTAGATTTTTTGTGCCAAAGCTCATCATGGAAGGAGAAAGCCAAAGCTGACATTAAATCTGGTTTAACTCCTTTACGGCTAATTTCAGCAACAGTACTTCAGTTCTAGATACATGTATAGCCAAACCTCATTATAACAACACCATCTGCTCCCCGCACAATATGTCAGATCAATGACATTGACTTCAAGTCCCTGAAAACTTGTGTCTTTAAGTGATTGAATATGTTGGATATCGGATTGTTGTTATTATGAGGGTTCACTCTATTCATATTGTTTGTGAACTGGTCTGTGCCCCAAGTATCTGCCGATAGTTGTAGAAGAGATAAAAATGATCTTAGTGAGCAGCTTTCCTCGGCACATTGTTGGCGCCCAAAGCACACCAAGGAAGACTTGATTCTGTCAAAACTGTGCACTGAAAGAGTTAAACAGATTGAAATCATTGGATTAGAGAACGGAGCCAAGCCCAATGTAAGCTCTACTTGCATAGAATAAAGAAAATACGATGATAAAGTCAAGATAATAAAACCGGAGAGAGAGGAAATAACCTCAGGCTACACAGGATGAACTCCGAACAATGGACACTTACAATAAGAAAATGGAAGTAAACACCACTGATGTGAACAAACAACAGGACTGAAATAGAGAAGAAATAGGTGTGTGACAAGACAGGACGTACTCAGTAGCACAGACTACGTGTGAACATCAGGTGTTACTTATCATTATACCTGTGGAAACAGAGTTTGCTGGGTTTAGTGTTTTTGGCTTGTCCAACCGTCTGTCTAATGGTCCCCTGACTGTCTACCCATAGCACAATCCTTGTGAGCAAAGTACCTCATGATTCATGGGCCACACCAAACTCAAATCTACCTCAATCCTACTGTAAATTGCTTTATTTTCATGTTTATAAATTTTCATAGTTTTTTTTTATTTTTGACATTTCACTGCAGTTTTAATTTCACTGTTTTGGACATCATTCCTATTCAAATAATGTTAAAATAGTATTTCACTGTGTTTTTATTTTCACTGATTTGTACCATCAGCGAAAATAAGAGTGCAGCAAATTAAAGCAATTTACAGTACAGTAAAACCTCTCTAATGGAACACCTCTGTATACCGAACACCACTCTATACTGAACACCATTTCTCGGTCCCAAATATATACTTTCAGTGTTATCAAACTTCCCTATACCGAACACTTTTTTCCGGTCCCAAGGGTGTTCGGTATGGGGAGGTTTTACTGTACCTTGATGCTATATCTTGAACTGTTTACATTTTGGTAATCTTGACCTCATCTTCAAGGTCACAAGACCCATGTGTGTGGAAAGCGTGGGGGGCGGGTTGAGTATTCAGTCTGTGATCTTGACGTTATCATTTTCAAGGTCACAGACCCGTGTGTGTGGAAAGCGTGGGGGTGGTTGGGTGGATGAGTGGATGAGTGGATGAGTGTCCAGTCTGTTGGGATGACTGCCCTGCACTATTGATTGCTTTGACTGGGAAACCATCAAGAAAGATTCCTATTGTGTGAGGCTTGCCACTGTGGGTGGGGAGCCAGAGACAGGACCAAGCGGAGCAGAGAGCCACTCCTTGCAGAGAAAAAAATGTTGCATCAAATCATGGAAATGCGTGGCTTTTAGCGAGATAAATTACAGAAATGAATAAAAAATGCATTATGCTGAAATAAGATTTAATGAATTCAGAGATTGCATGTCTCCTCTATGAGACAACACAGAAATATGTGAGAGAGCTGCTTTGTAAGAAACACGTCCATACATCACATCACGACGAGAGGAGATTGCAGTGCCGGCGTTCAATTCCACAGAGACGAGCTTATCCCAGCAACACGGACGATGCTGCTGGAAGTGGTGACCATAATAGGGTGACGGATGTACATCAATGCATGTAACATGACAGAGACGCACGGAACCGATAAAAATGTTGACTTTGCTTAGAATAGAAGGGGACATGGGATTACATATAGTATTGAATGGGCTTCATGGAGAGATTGTGAACAGTTTTTAAATTTCTTTCAACTGTCTCTTTCATCAATATGTCAAATTTGTCCTCCAATATTCTTGACAGTGACAGTTGACATTGTGGAAGGCACATTAGATTTCTACTTTCGCAGGCAGTATCCGCCTGGGATTTCAAATTCCCATGCTAAAGCATGAGTTATGTCCACATGAGTGAGCAAGTATAAAGGAAAACACATGAAAGTCTTATGGGACACAACACCGGAGTTGATCATGTGCACATCCTTCGACTGGTTACATTGAGTCGGGATCAACAGCTTTCATTGGTGCAAGCTGGACGGTTTTGGCACATCCCACCAAACCATGCCAAGTTGTTTGACTGCAATGAGTGGGGATGGGGGCGGGGGGCGGTTGCGTGTGTGTGTGTGTGCATGTGCGTTTGTGTGTGTGTGCGTGCGTGTGTGTGTGCGTGTGTGTGTGTGTCTGTGTGTGTGTGTGTGTGCGTGCGTGTGTGTGTGCGCGCGCGTGTGTGTGTGTGTGTGTTATGTTGATAGGCCTTGTCTCCAATTCTCTTTCATTTGTTTTCATTACTGGCCATCTCCATGTGACAAGAAGGGACGTTGCGGGTAATACAAGCTTCACATCCAAATTAAATCCGTCACTTTTCATTTAAAACCAAACGGTCTGGTCAAGATTTTCAGACAATGCTCTCTCCTGACTCACAGTTTACAGAAAATCCAAATGAATAGTCATTGGTCAGAGAAAATAAGAAAAGCCTGTTTATGTACGAAATAGAATGCCTGTCTGATGTGTCTTGTGTTAGCATGGACATTGCATAGGTTCCTCCAACTTGTGTTCCCCTACAAATCTATTTTTGACTGTTTTTCGTTTATCACATGTAGATTCCTGGAATATGCGCTCCACACAAATCTATTTCTGACAGTTCTTTTATTTTAGGAAAATGGAAATATTTATGGGATGAACTCTCATTTAAGGGTGCCAGCATGTGTCCTGCTTTGTATATGTTGTCCCTTTTAATGCCAATCACATCTTAAGTTGATCCACTTAAGTAAAACTAGTCTAAATTATCATTAGGATCCCAGATTCATGTTCCTCGTAAAAAGACCTTTCATTCAAGTTCCAGTATGCCTATAGTTCCAGAGAGAATCCCCCAGGTCAGTAGCAGCTTTTCTTGGCTTGCATTGGGTGCAATGCGAGGTGAGGAAAGCTGTTGATGCAGTCCAAAATTTGGCACTGAAAGGGTTAATTTCAGTATTCTTTTTGTTTGTGCTTGGCTCTGCGTTGAGTTCTCTTTGTTCTAGGCATCATGGGCCCTCTTTGCTCATGAAAGCCAGGAAGAAAAAATACAGGGCCCTATAATTGGGATACTCAGCCTTAACTTCTAGTGAATCACTTTGGCAATAGGTTGGTTTGTTTTTTTTTTGTTTTGATTTTTTGTTTTTTCTTTGTTGTTTGTTTTGCTTTTTTGTTTGCGTTTTTTTTTCCTTATAAGCTTGAAAAATTGCGTTTGAAGGCATACAGACCAATGTCTGTGTTGAGAGAGAGAGAGAGAGAGAGAGAGAGAGAGAGAGAGAGAGAGAGAGAGAGAGAGAGAGAGAGAGAGAGAGAGAGAGAGAGAGAGAGAGAGAGAGAGAGAGAGAGAGAGAGAGAGAGAGAGAGAGAGAGAGAGAGAGAGAGAGAGAGAGATTTTTTGTTGGCTGTGCATACATAGTTTTTGAACAAATCTTAAAAGTCGAGGGTTAACATTCCTGTTGGCCACTGAATTTTTACATGCCTCAATTGAAACTAGACTTGTTTGGCAAAACTGGGCAATCTTTACTTGACATCAAACCAGGATTTTGGAAGCAGCGAGTGATTTTAATTACGGCTTGTATGGCAGACAACTTGAGCCTGCGTGAGTTCCACAAGGTGTCATCACAAAAGGCGGTGATGTTTGTAAGCAAGTAGACAGTTGTCCACCCTTACTGAGGCTATGAGGCCTCCCTAATCCTCATGATGTGTCAGAATATTGTGCACTTTTTCAGATACAGGGCATTAAAGGTCAGTTTACCATCACAATAGTTTCATAGACGAAAGCATTGGAGTCCTGCTCAATGCAAGTTAATTTGAAACATGTTATCATAGCAACGACATTTTAAAGCCTTCAAACTCCTGAGTTTCGATTTTTGGTGTTGATGCATTACAGGAAGTTTTGAATAGGAATAAAGATAGCATAAAGCCCTGGCATGAGGTAAAGGGCTGTTTGAGGTGGCAAGCTGCCAGCAGGGTTGTAGTTCTGGCAGAATTAACTCTTTCAGTGCCAACTACCACTGAAGTCGAACCACTTAAAATGAACTGCCCTGAGAGTACTGGGTTCATGTTCCTTGTAGAAACACTTTTCGTTCAAGTCCCAGTATGCCTATGGTCACATAGATATGACAGTCCAGGTCAACAGCTTTCCTTGGTGTGCTTTGGGCGCGTTGTGCTCAAAGTGCCTAAGGAAAGCTGTTGGGTCAATCGAAAATGTGGCACTGAAAGAGTTTAAAAAAACACCTATGTACCATATTTTGTGGAGACCAGAGATCTGGTTGCCTGAAGTTACTGCAGCTACACCTCTGGTTATCCAGACGATCAGTCTCGAATTAGCGTGAGGCGTGGCTAAGAGAGCATTACTTCATAACCAAACATACCCTGGGGTATCCTGGACTCCCGGATTCTACCAAAGTAGCGTCTATATTTGTTACCATGACAACTGCATCTGAAGGCCCTCAAACTTTCCATTAGGATGCCAATGCATGATGAAAAGTTTATAATATGAAAATAGAAAGTTTCTTCTTGAGCATGCTTGGTGCCAATACATCACAGTCTAAATACAATATCCTCAAATGCTATTGGTGCCATGGAGTGAGCATTTCAGCTGGCGTTGGACAGGTGCAGCTCAAGCTGGCTCCAGTCTGCAAGGTCCTGGGCAGGACACTGAAGATATGTTGCTCTTAAGAGATCATGTTGTAGATCCCTTATGTGAATATATATGAAGATCACTTTTAACACAAAATCTATTTCTGGATCCAAGACCACTTAGATCTGAGCTGACAAAAGTGGGAGACCAGTGCATATGAGTCAGTGCCATCTGGTGCCGAATAAATAAAAACTCATTCCATCCTAATGACGCTTTTTGCTGCTAATATCTAAATGTCGTCTGGTAATTGTATTTTACTAATGTAGGGATTATTTTTCAAAATTTTGGATTGAAACTTGCATGGAAGATCATTCCAAATTATATACCAATGGTCAACTGCTTTCCTTGGTCTTCTATCAGGTTGGAATGAGTTAACCTGTGAAGGCTGTTCACATCAGTGTTGGGTAGCCGAGCCTAAAATCTGGCATTTTTTGCTTTGTTATTTTGAGATTCTAAGTGGACCTAGGTTTAATTATGCTTTGCTGGTGGGGGTCATGCATTGAAGACCAGGATGGAAGCAGAAGCCTCACAATGGAGAGTCTAAGACTTCCTTACTTTGACTCTTATCCTGGTCTTAAATTCCTGCCCCTAATAAATTGAAATAAACCATTAAATAAACATCGGAGAAAACATTCAGCGCCATATCAGTCTGTTGTTTCTTGCTTGGAATATTACTTGTGCGGGAACATTTATAAAATTTCTGTTTGTATGGCAGCGTATAGTGTTGCTCTGTGATGAAACCGTGGTATGCACATATATGAGACACTGGGATAAGCCACGATTGATAGATCAGTCCGTTTGGTTAGCATATTGTGATTAAAGTACTTGACAAGTATATATGGCCCAGTACAGTCGACAAGGTCTGTAATGTATAATAGATTTGTCTGATCCACCTGTAACAAAAAAATTAAATGAATGAATGAATGAATGAATGAATGAATGAATGAATGAATGAATGAATGAATGAATGAATGAATGAATGAATGAATAATTAAAGTAAGTAAATGAATAAATGAATAAAATAAAATAAAAAAATAAAAAGGAGAGGCTTTTCTACATTAAGAACAAGGAATAATCACTTCTTTGTCCTTTTTTCATGAGCTTGACCCCAAAATTTTGCAAGAAATATATATTTTTTAACATCATGAAACTATTGGGTGGCATGCAACCAGCTATTAAATACTCATCCAGATGTTGAGCTAAAATGCATAGCTTGCCATGTAGTAAGATGTAGAATTGACATCAGAATCCTCCCCCCCCCCCCATCTTGTTTATCATTTATGTATGGCCCATCCTCAGCAGTCCATCTATAGACTGGTTCCCATGTGGATACTTACATGCAAGCAGCTGGTTCCCTGCTGAGGACTTGCCAGTATAAAGCAGCAAAAGTGCAAGAAATACAGGCAATTATCATAACAGAGGCTGCTCAGACTGTGTCAATTGATCTCTGGTGGTTAGATCAGGGATCCAAACTATAAAAACTCATAACATTTGATGATACATGTACATATAAAAGCCTGGTTCCCAGGTAGAACATGATAGTCACAGTAGACTGGGTAAACTCTAATATAGCAACAGATGATACAGCCTGGATCCCTGAGGCATCATCAGTCTAGCTCCAGACTCAGAGTGCCATACTATTAGACTTTTATCCTTGTATTGATTTTGAGTAACATGGTACACTGCATCTTTTTAATGACTGTAAATAAAAGAAGGGGGGTAAGGGGCGGTTTCAGTACGCTGGTACAGGTAATTATTTTTGTAGAGTACGAAGTACGGAAAATAAAAATCTTCAAAATTTTCGATAGTACGAAGTACGTAAAATAAGAGGGCTTCCAGTACGGTATATAAAAAGCCCCAGTACGCCAGTACGGGAAACCCCTTTCCCACCCGCATAAAAGTGATGAGAAAGAAGGAATGGCTTGTAAAGTGGGGTAAGTGTAGGAAGTAGAGAACCATGGTCCTAAGACTACGAAGAACATACTGGCCAGGTTACACAATTAAAGACTGAAGAGGCCGATACAAGAATTGAGGTTGATGTCACTTGAGAATATTAATGTTTTTGGGGGCAGAAACAAATTTCTTATCAAGTATAGATTCTTGACTTGGAGGGTCAGTCATCCCATTGTATTTTAGACACCCATATCTGACTACATGTACATATATATTTTAAATTGGCGTGATGTCCAGAACTATCAACATGGAGTAAAATTTGATAATTTCATTAAGTTTGAAGATGAAGAAATAAAGTTGGATGCTAAACAGCCGACCAATACCAGTGAAAGCTGTTGGCCTACTTTTGGTTATGTGTAGTGGGTACTTACTGTCCGACCCAAGCCAGGGAGATCTGTTGGCTCTTATCCTGAGTCTTCAAGTCAGTTGTTAAGGGGTTTATGTTTGAATACCGATGGTGTGGAAGATTTTTTGCACATATGACATGTACAATTTGTGTAATAGGGTGCCAGCTTTTAGGTGACAAAAGAGGCGTCACGTAATGTAGTATCGATTGTCAATAAATGTAGAAGTTACCATGGAAAGAACATGGAATCAATATATTTATATAAACCAAAAAAAAGATATTGTCCTTTTTTCTCAGGTAATTTATGTAGGTGCTCAGACTACTTGAACTAAATAACATAAAAAACAAGGAAAAGCTAATGGCACCTGGAAAAAATATGAAAAACCAGGCAAAGCCAGTGGCACAGGACATGTGTATATATATATATATATATATATATATATATATATATATATATATATATATATATATATATATATATATATATATATATACAGGGTTTCCGCCAGAGGGTAAAAAGGATAAAATAGCATACCCTAAAAATTCTCAAGGGTACTTTTGCTTACCCTAAGATTTTAGCAGAAAAGAACTATTTTAGCATATATTACCCAGAAATACCCCATAAAGTCTTCATTATTAGAATTTTTACTTGAGAATATGAATATTTGAGAACCCTAAAATTTTACTCTGGCAGAAACCCTGATATATATATATATATATATATATATATATATATATATATAGTGATACCTGCTGTAAATGGCCACCCCTTCTGCCAGGAAAAAGGTGGCCACATACAGCAGGTGACCTGTCACCACAGGTAAATTTTACAGAGAAATTGACTCCTATGTCTGAGCCTAGTGACCACAAAAAGCAATGCGGCTGCTCACGGCAGTGGTTGCATACAGCAGGTACCATCATATGTGTATGTGTATGTATGTGTGTGTGTATGTGTGTGTGTTTGTATGTATGTATGTATGTATGTATGTATGTATGTAGGGTGGGTAGGTAGGTAGGTAGGTAGGTAGGTAGGTAGGTAGGTAGGTAGGTAGGTAGGTAGGTAGGTAGGTAAACATCATATGGCACCATCTATTTCCATGTGAAATGTGTCAGGAATCTGGATATGTCAAATAAATGAGGCAAATAGTAAAAGAATTTAACAAGTTCCCCAAAACTTGTGTCATTGAGGAAATTTGTCAGACATGTGAATGACCTTATAATGAAGTTCCAGCGTATATAAAACCAGACAAAGCCAGCAGACCATGAGGTAATAGAAAAAGGGATGGGATGATATTCATATTATGTATCAGATGTCGGGCATATTGAACCTCTTCTCCAATATGAAATATCTGGTTGGATATCAGCTTGAAACGTCAACTGGTACAGTTATTATGTATCTCACTTGTCAAGGCCCACTTGTGGAGAGTTTAGAAATATTAAAAGCTCTGTAAAGATACAGTGACTATCAGTTTGGGAGGTTTTGGATCTCTTCATATGGGATTTTTAATCATCAAATGTCCCAGCCCTCTATATGCACTGAGAGGTATTCACCTCAGTTTAAGGTGCAGTGAGTCTCTTAATTGTTTGATTGTACAAGTCAAGTCAATTTCAGTGACCTCTGTAGTTGGCAACATGACCTTTATGTACTGAATGACATTTGAAGCTTGACCATTATCTGGGCTGGCACCAGGAGTATTGCAACTACAGCCAGTGTGGCTAAAGTGACATAAACTTTGTTAGCCAAATACTGATCATGTTAGCCAAAACAATGAACAAAATGTACATTTTGAAATTAATGTCAATAAATTTAAATAATTGAGTAAAGTATCAGGAATATATGGATCAAAAGTTGTTTGAACTTTGAAATAACCTAAGCCAATTTGTCAAAAGCTTACAAAAATTTGTTAGCCAATTTTTGTCCCACATTTTTTTAGCCACTGGCTGTGTGGCTGTTGGGTAGTGGTACTGTAGATTATGAATAGGGTCAACACCAAGAAAATCCAGTCTGCAATGTATTTCACAGCTATTTCAGTAATTTGTCTATCTTTTGAATTTAATATTGATATCAGACACTCATAACAGCATTGGATGATTCCAGAATATCAGGTTTTAGTATTGGATGAAAAATTCTTTGTCAGCCTAGCCCTGCAAAATAATTTGACTGTTAGTGGCAAAAGTTGTGACATATTGCAATTGCACTTAAGATGATACTCATTAGCTACAGTTAGAAATACACTGTGGCCACTGTTTACATATGACTTTGCACTCTGTTTACATATGACTGTGGGCACTGTTTACATGACTGGTCTCTGTTTACATATGACTGTGGGCGCTGTTTACATATGACCTCGGACTGTTTACATATGACTGTGGGCACTTTACATGACTTTGGTCTCTGTTTACATATGACCTTGGACTCTTCACATATGACGGTGGGCACTGTTTACATATGACTGTGGGCACTTTTTACATATGACTGGACTCTGTTTACATATGACTATGGGCACGGTTTACATATATACTGGCTGTGGGCACTGTTTACATGCTGGGAGTAAAGTTACTCACTAATGTTAGATAGTACATCATACAAAAAACAGGCAATGCTGGATGGCTTGAACCAGTCCAGCCTGTGGAAGGATTGAATAAAATGGTGCCCATTACCACTGTTTATCTGGCTGACTTCTGTCTTTAGCAGGGAACAGTAGCTCCCACAGACTCTCTGTTTCCTGCTGAGCTGTACAGTAACAAATCAATTGTGGTTTCTTGTCTGAAGTCCGCCTCTTTGTATCTACATAATTGAGCCACTTAAGGCTTGTGTTTAAGTTCCCAATAAAGACATAAGAGTAGGCTCTCAGGTTCCTGATAGCAGAGCTGGTCAGCTGGTCACGTAGAAGATTAGAAGCTCACATTTCAATTAATACATGTGATCACTTTCAAAAGATGAAACAATAATTATTAGTACATCATGTGCTGGCGTAACCATTTTGTCTTCTCAAGGGTTACAGTTTCTGTAACCTATCAAGTTACTTACCTTATATCCTCCCACTTCTGGTCATCCAGAAGATTGAGATGAGTTTTGTGTTGTATAAAAATTATGTCAGTGAGATTTGTGTTGCATAAAATGCAAGTCACTTGACTCAATATTCTCAGTGTTTCCGTTAGCCCGCAAATGGGGATATATTACCCTTGCAAACCTGAAATAACTTCTGAGAAAATTATAAAGGGTCACAGGTCTTGTTTAATTACATGCAAAACTGGTAAAAATGTAGTCTTCTCCCCTGAATTTCTCTTCTTGTGACCCCCTAAAAAAATCCTAGCAGAACCACTGGTTCTTATCAAATCCATTTCTGTTCTTCTACAGTGAAACAACAACACTTATATTTTTGACATATTCACTTGAGGACACAAGTTTTGAGAGAATCGCTTTGTTATTTGACTCATTTGTCTGACAGTCAGTTTTGCAGAGAGCAGGTGGTGTCATTATAATGAGGTTTGACTGTCCATGGACACTTCACTTTCCTCATGGTGTGTTAACATTTTCATATTCTGGGTGGATACCACTTTTATTTTCCAGCTCAATTCAATGATTGTTCCAGATTTGAATTATTGATAGTTCTGAAAGGGCATGATAAAACTACAAAATTAGTTATATGGTCAGCATATTGGCTTATGTTTCACTATTTGTAAACTTTTGCATCTGGTTCGTCAGATAACAGCTGATTCGTGACCTCAACATGCTCAATGCAGTCTCCAGACTCCTATATATTTACTTAGTAGCCACATTCAATAATTTTGCTATGGGCAATGGGTCCCATCAATAGTATTGATTTTTCATCACTGCCTATACAATGGTCCGTCTCCCACTTGAATGAAAAATCACCTGTCATGAGAGACCCCTTGTCCATGATACATTGCTCAATACTTTTCAATCTTATTTGTATACTTCCAATAAAGACCACCTGTCTCATGAGACCACAATTTGGTGATCCCTTGGGATGGCCCACTAAGACAGGTTTCACTGTATAATACTATTTGCCTGTATCAGTTTTTAGTGATACTTTGTTTTTTTTTTTTCAGTCAGTCAAATAAAATACATGCACCCCCCATGTCTTGAATCTGGAGAAAGCCAAACTCTTTAGTAGACCTTTAGTCCCGTCCCCCCCCCCACCCCAGGACAGGGTGAGAGTGAGGCTGGGTAGGGCAATTTGGGGAACTGCAAGTACAGGTTAACACCTAATGGATCTGTGCTTCCATCCTTTAATCTGAAAGTGCTTGTCTCCACCGTATTTCTCATGCTGCAGTGGAGTGGTATGCCATGTATCAACATGGGTCACAATCAAGTTTGATCTGGCACATTGTTACTGTCATTTAATTTTTTTGTTTTTCAGTCCCACCATGGCCTGAATTACTATTTTTCTCCTCAGTCCCAGATAACCACTGTTTATATACAAAACCAGGTGTTCATATTGTGATCTTATATTCTCTAGTTAGCTCCAGTGATAGTGGAATTATATATTCCTTAACTGGAGTTATCCTGACAGTTTATGTATTTGAAAGTTATTATGTGTACTGTAATTAGTGTTGTCGATGCATTTTCACTTAACTCTAATAACATTCTGTCTGATCTGTTCAGACTCAGACTTCTTTTATTTCATTGTAATATGCACATATACATAAACATATAATATGAGATTCAATACATGTTCTAACCATGCTATACAGTGGTCAAACAAGCCATTTGAGTCAGTGAGTCCTTGACCTTGACCTTTAATCTCTTTCATAGAGAATGAAAAAATACCCTTAGGATGTGTCAGCGTGCCTATAGTTGTACATATAATATAATAGTCCAGGTCAACAGCTTTACTTGGTGCAATTTGGGTGCATTGTGACTAAAGTGCACCAAGGAAAGCTGTTGACTCAATCCAAAATGTGACACTGAAGGACTTAACAGGATATCACAGGGTGATTTTGCTCTCAAACAGTAGAGATCTTACCAGGGTGACCTGCAGTCCTAGTTTTGAAAGGATCTTCTGTTTTGTGTTATGACATGTTCACCTGTAGGCTGCCATGCAAACTAGTTCAAACTAAGAATGTATAACCGCTTTTAACATTCACCATAATGCAGTCCATGGTGTTTCACTCCCAATATCAGTAACACAGCCAGAAGCTCCTTCAGCAGGGCTTCAGTGGAACTCTGAATTTCCACTAACTATTCCTGTTTAGACACTCAATGACCCCATAAGTGTACCCACAGTAACCTCAATTCTTTGAGTTCACTGTAGTTCAAATATTCATTTGGATTCAACTTTACGTTGACAACCACTGTCACAACAAGTCCAGAGCTCTGTGTTACGTAATCACAAGCCCGTGTTTTACGCAGCAACGAAAAAGTTACAGTCTGTTATGTAAACAGACGTTACGTCATTTTCCCCTCAGTCCCTGATAAGTTTTAGTCGAAACAAAACCGGTCGAACCCTTCTCCCCTAGCCGTTGCGACCTTCACCCAGTATTTTTTAGCTCAATATCAGTAACAGATTTATTATGACGTGCAGCGTCACACTGGTATCATGTCATGTGCACTGTGTAAAATGAGGGGGGCAAACACGACCCACAAGCCATGGAAATTGAGGAATCGTGGATGCAGGCAGAGACCACCCTCTTGATGTGGTCTCGGTCCATCTCGCATGAGAGTGCTTCTGTGGATATGTTAGGTCAGAGACAAGAAACCAATGTGGATATGTGCAAATGAACTTGGGCCAATCATAAAGACTAAAAATTGAAACAAGCTGAGAGTGTCAAAGCAACCTTAGAGCACAGATCTGTGGCCAGAGGGTTAAAAATCCTTGAAGTAAGGTTCCAGAGAATCACGGGATGAAGAGAGCTAGAACATTAGACAGATTAGCAGCCTATCCAATGACATTAAAGGGTTACCTGATTGCCGTCTCTACGGCAGCAGATCCCTGTAGAGAGCTCTAACATTGTAATATCCTGCAGCAAGTCACACTGCCTTTGTGTGTACCAATACACTTAATTTATGGAACAGTAAGTAATCCACTTTCTTGGCAATATTACTGACTGCTCCTCTTCTCCTTACCATATTATGCGCTGCTCCCTAGCAGGCCAATTTCATAGAGCCATACTCAGAGAGCTTAATGGATGGGTCATCATTTTGCAAAGAGTGCAGTATGCAGAGTAACTGATGCCATTGCCAGTCCCCAATATGGAAAGAGGACTTCTCTACATATGTGTTTGAAAAAAAAAAAATGATGAAATTCAAGTTCAGTTTATAAAGAGTTAAATTCACAAAAAACCTGGCAGTCATTTCTCTTTTTTTTCCCCCAAATTTTCAAGTGGAAAAAGCTCATGAGATTGACTGGGCTGGCTTACAGCATGACTATTTTGTGTTTGTTTTTTTTATTCAGTTCACAAATACGGTAATTATGAGTACTTTACTATTAACCCTTAAAGTGCTAATCACTGCTATAGTTATTTTCTCATTACTGTTCAACATATAATGGTTGAAAGATTCAAATTCTTCATGAAGATACCTTTCATTCAAATACCAGCAAGCGTAGTCTAAAGCAAAAGGTAGACTTAGTCACCAGCTTTCTTTGGGACACTTTGTGCAGAATGCGCGCAAAGTGTCCCAAGGAAAGCTGTTGACTCAATCTCAAATCAGCACTTTTAAGGGTTAAGAAGCAAAACACCCCAATTGTGGCTTCGTTGTAATATGCATAGCACCACTCTAAGTCACATATTGGTATTTTATGCGACATTTTGGACTTGCTTAATTTTTAACTGATTGACCCCTGGTTAAGAGGGTACACTATAATGTATCCCCTCCCCTAAGTCGTCCAATTTGGTACCTATGAAAGTGATTGAGGACAATAATGAGTCATCCCGTTTTATTGCCTGGTGAATTTGTAAGTTACGCTTACATGCTTCAGCCATTGAGTCTGTCATCAAACTGACTAGAACCAGAAAAGCATTAAGTTATCAGTTATCTTGTCCGTGCAGACTGGCCATTACCGAAAGTCAAATGCGGAAAACGGTTACTATATCACTTGCCCTGATTCCGTTTGGGATTTTCGTAGAGATATACAGGATGGTCTTGGCTTTGGGAACAATAAGTATACTTTGGCTAAATCATCATTTTTACTGTGTGGATGAAAACTGAAATTAATAAATTAAAAAAAATAACAGATAAGGAAAATTAGTGTGGTGCCCTTGAAACATTGAAAGGATTCATGCTGATGATGTTCCTTTAAAACTTGGAAAAAGAACTATGTTCTTTATAAACAATATTAGATTACCTGTGGGATGCTTATAGCAATGAAAAACAGATACAGTTATGAGGCTCATAATGACTATAGTATGACTAAACAGTTCATTTAATTGTGCACCACATGTGTCACAGTGACCAAGGGGTGGCCTGCGGGGAAATACATTTTGTTTGCTCAGCTGAACCGCAAAAGTGCTAATCACTGCTATAGTCATTTTCTGATTTACGTTAAATATATAATGGTTAAAAGATTCAAAATCCTCATGTAGATACCTTTTTTTCAAATACAAGCAAGTCTAGTCTAAAGCAAAAGGTAGTTTGGTATGTTATAAAACATATAGAGTCCTTCACAGCTTTCCTTGGGACACTTTGCACACATTTTGATCAAAGTGTCTCGAGGAAAGCTGTTGACTCAATCTTAAATCAGCACTTTAAGGATTAATTAGCATATTTGAACTCAAAGGAATAGAACAAAGGTATTATCTACATCCTAGGTGGCCTTTGAAGTACGTTGGGTAAGGCTTGCACAATCTTTAAGCATGCTGTAATCATCATGCTTTGGGGCAGTTTAACCATGATGGAACCCACATGAAATGTATCAACATGCAAGTTTTTTATGTTAAATGGAAATTACTAGAAATGTCAAAAGTGGGCAGAAGAAAGTCATTGACTGGTACCCACAAGGATTAGCTAGGGATAGTGAAGTATGTGTTCTGCAATTTTAAGAGAGCTGTCATGGCGTAGTGGCTACGTGTCCGCTTCATGTGCGGGGGGTCTCGGGTTCAATCCCAGCCCAATCCAAGAGACTTTTCTCTGGCTCTCAGTTATACCAGTGGTCCATGACTGGTTTATCAAAGGCCATGGTATGTGTTGACCTGTCTATGGAAAATGCATATGAAAGACCCCTTGCTGTTTATCGAGAAGAGAAGCTGCGTTAGCGGCGGCAGCAGGTTTCTGTCTATAGAGAGGACCCCACTGGAAATAAGTCAAATCGACTTTCGTCGGTTATCCCTGCACCCTAGGTGCTTAATGACATACAATTGCTGCTTACATGTAGCTTTACAGACATTGACAAGTATTGTGACAGAAACACTGTGCTTGCTGGGTCAATTTAGAATACAACAGTGTGCATTATACAGCAGATTAAACCGTAATCGTAGTCATAAATCACAAGATTCCTGCTGTGTATGAAAGCCTTGGTATTTTCTTGCATGCATACATTTTGCCCTGAAATAGTAGATACATGTATCCGTATGTACCTTAGAACCTGTGCTGCCCCCTATCCTGCAGAAAGGAACTTAATGGCAAGGAGGGCAGATTTATGTTTTAAGCCAGGGCAAAATGTGTTTCTTTAATGACAGTAGCAACTAGAGAAAGCATGGAGCTCGAGAAGAAAAAATTATTTGGTTTCAAAACATACAGGGTCCTTAACATGTTTAGAAATTTTTATTTGTAAGATAGAACAAGTTTTGTTTGTAGGTCTTCCGCAACATAATTGCTGCAAGTGCCCTCATCCCGATGGAGGCATAGTTCTCTTGCCTAGCAACAGGGGGTCGAAAACAGGTCATCTGTAAATTATGAATGACAACTACAGTGAAACCTGTTTTGAAAGACCACTGTAATGAAAGACCACCTGCATTTTAAGACCCTATTTCCAAGTCCCTTTTGCTAGCTTTCCCATGTTACTGCACCTCCATTGAGAGACCACCTGCCTTATGTGACCACTTTTTAGCTTGCCATAGGGTGGTCTCTCAAAACAGGTTTCACTGTATCGGCCTTTTATACACAGTGGTGCTGGTCTTGAAAGACCAACATGGACCAACCTCTAAAGAGTGATCACATTGGGGTCCCTCAAGACAGATGTCCTTTCATAGGAGGTAGAGCTAAGGTGAAAAATACTGAGCTTAGTGTCCTGAATAGATGGTCTCTCAATACAGCGACCACTGTTTGTAGTTCATGCGTACAGTGCAAGGGTTTTTTAACCTTAAAATGCTGATTTGAGACTGAGTCAACAGCTTTCCTCGGGACACTGCTCACATTGCGTGCAAAGTGTCCCAAGGAAAGCTGTTGACTAAGACTACTTTTTGCTTCAGACATAGGCTTGCTGGTATTTGAATGGAAGGTATCTTCATGAGGAATTTGAATCGTTTGACGGTTATATGTTTATAAGAATGAGAAAACGACTATAGCCATGATTAGCACTTTAAGGGTAAAGTCTATGTTTGAATGTAACATGGGGGTACCTGTTATGTAAGATAAGTCTTACCTGTTAAGGGGGGTCACACAACTCAGGTGGTCTTAAAATGCAGGTAAATTTAACAAAGTAAAGAAGTATAAAGTCTTCAATGTGGTTTAAATGAGAACAAACATGCCATCTGTGGCAGGGTTGCAAGACGCAGCGATGTGATGACATAAGAGTACATGCCGTATACCAACCTTTGGAAGTACATTTACATTCGTACCTTACCACTTCCTAAAACTGTCGTCTGCCTACTACATTTCAAAAATTTCCTGCCACTTTCAAAAAAAAAAAAGAATAAATCCAAGACCTCATCTAATAAAAATTTTGAAACAATGACTGTTCAGTCTATTTAAATAAAGTTCAACAAATTATAACCCTATGCAGCCTCAGAAAGAGATGCATTATAGAACCTCTAAGAAACAGACTGCCTGATCTGTTTGTGTTCATTGTGTATGTAGTACCTTTGCATATAGCTTGCATGGGGACCTTGCGTGCTCAGATAAAAGCAACGCGTTGGTTGCATTTTAAATTTAAAAGTGTCCCCAGAATACAACATTTCAGGTCTAATTTAAAAAAAAAAAAAAATCCTACTTTGGGATGAGGCAAGCCTGTTTCCAAACCTGACTGCCTCCATGCTGGGTTGTTGCGCTCCCTAGATGAAGCCCTCCCAATTTCCTGTCCTCAAATGCCATCAAGTGTGTGACATTGGAAATGTCTGCACAACAAGCAGCACAGGGTACATGGCAGAGCAACCTTCCTTGTGGTGGAGTGAAACTTCATTATTATGACACTTTGATGTCCGATATATTTATTTAATGACGTATGTTTTTAGGAACTAAAAGTAAAATTACTTTGGTTTTTGACTCTTTTATCTGACATATTCAGATGTCTGACAAATTTTATAGGGAATAGATAATGACATTATAATGATGTTTCACTATATGCCTAGCATACTATATACCAGATCCCAATATCAACTGTAGAGCATATACATGTACTAGTATGGTGCCTGGATGCAACCTTTGCATGCTATTGTGAGGTGCAGTTTAGATGCAGACAAGTCAGGCACACAGACATGACTCTATTGGACCTGTTATATAATGTTGATATTTTGATCCTATTATATATTAATTGATTTGTGGGTCAAAGGAATACTATTTTAAGGCATTCCAGCTGCACCAGAAAGGTGGTCTTATAGGAGGAGTGACCTGCGTTTAGGGGGAAAATAAATGAAAATACAGTGGTTCCCCTCTTATAAGGCCACCTCAAATGCAGCCAAAAAGTGGCCTTATAAGAGGGGTGCCTTCTCTAGAGGGCAAGAATATAATGGAAATACCATACTTTCTGCACAAGAATGCTGGCCTTTCAAGAGGGGTGGCCTCTTGTGAGAGGGGCCTTATAAGAGGGGAACCAGTACAGTACCCCATACTTTTTGCATGAAAGATTGATCTATGTAGAGGGGTTGGCCTCTCATCAAGGGTGCCGTATAAGAGAGGTACCACTGTACTGTGTTCACCATCAAAATGGAATGGAAGCAATCAAGGAATATGTCAAAATGGCCTGGTGTTGAAGCAGCCTGTAGAGAGCACCTGCTAGCAGTCCATCTCGCCTTCTACTTTCATGCTCTGAATGTAAGGAATTCTCAGCATGATAACCAGACAGAACTTATATCATACAGTAAGAGAGTCCTGTTATGTGTGGCTTGACTCTTTAAGTGCCAAATTTTGGACTCAGTTAAAAGCTTTTGTCGGCGTGTATTGGGCGCATTGCGCCCAATGCACGCCGAGAAAAACTGTTGACGTGGGATATTTTCTCTGGAACTGTAACCATGCTGGTACTTGAATGAAAGGCCTTTTTACAAGGAATATGAATCTGAGATCCTAATGATAATTCAGACTAGTTTGACTGTAGTAGATGGACTTAAGACATGATTGGCACTGAAAGAGTTAATCTAACAGTCAGACCCATGGCCCTTGTCTGCACCATCCCCATTCTAAACAGGGAAGGGTGGGGTGTTTTGCATGCTAGTGATTGGAAAATGTGATTTGGTCTGAGCTGTGAATTGAAAACATAACATGTTTCGCCCAATAAGAACCCTTGCTCCAATAAAACCGCTTTCCTCCCTGGAATCTGAGAGATCAGATGTCAGACAAAAAATTCTATAATTGGGGATAATTTTCACAGTATTTTATCAATGCTTTTCAAGGTAGGGTTTCAAACTGAAGGCTTGTTACATTGTCATTTTGCCCAGGAACCTATTGGGAGCAATGCATTATCCATTGCATAAAAAACAATGCTCATGAAAAAGGTCTGCAGGAGATATTTGAAGGAAATCTTGTGAGCTTAAGTTGTAATTTTATTTCACCATTAATTGAAATAAATTCAATTCGCATGAATGACTCCACTTCACAATTCCTGGGAACCTATATATTAGGATAACATCAAATAAACACCCCGAGAGGCCCTCATGAAACTTAGCACACCAACTATTTTGTACTAAATAGTCTGTGAAAATAGTTACTGTATAATCATTTATATTCCCGGGCACAAAATTTCGTGAATTACAGTCCAAATCAGAATCTTAGGAGTTTTGTTTTCCTGATTTTAAGTAGGTTTTCATTCTACATTCAAGGTGCTATGATTTTCCTGAGTTTAATATTCCCAAACTGGGTTTCCTTGGGAAAATTCCAGAATATTTATTTTTTGCAAAAATTTATGATTGGTCATGCAGTAATATAATCCATGAAATATAAGCAGTGAGTAGGACCTCCTCCCCCTCCTTTCCCCCTAACTTTGAGTGGGAATAACTCCTTCCTGCAAGGAACTATGAGCAGGACCTCCTCTCCCCCCTTCCAAACTATGAGTAGGACCTACCACCTCCCCTGAGGAACTATGAGCAGGACTTTCTCTCCCCCTTCTGAACTGTGAGAAGGACCTACCATCTGCCCCCAGGAACTATGAGGACCTCCTCTGCCCCCACCCCTGAACTGTGAATAGCAACAGTACCCCCTCCCCCAAAAAACTATGAGCAGGCCTTATTCTTCTCTCACCCCTGAACTGTGAGTAGGACCTACCCTCTCCCTTCCCTCCCCTCACTATGAGCAGGACCTCTTCTCCCCCCCCCCAAACTATGAGTAGCACCTACCCCCTTCCCCCTGGAACTGTGAGCAGGACCTCCAGTCCCCCATTTCTTGTTTCTAAAGGAACATGTGCAGACTAACGACAAACACTAGGATAACACCAACATATTTCTTGTTTTGCAAATCCTCAGCATTGTGATCTTTCAGAAAAATGAAAAAAGGAAATTGTGATAAACTCTACCTATCATATCATGAGTTTGCATAAAAATTTGTAAGGTTGTCTGCTCAGTGTATGATTGATTCTATAGTAATCGTACAAGCACATATCAGTGTATGATTGATCCTATAGTAATCTTACAAGCACACTATCAGTGTATGATTGATCCTAGAGTAATCTTACAAGAACACTATCAGTATATGATTAATCCTACAGCAATCTTACAAGAACACTATCAGTATATGACTGATCGCACAGTAATCTTACAAGTACACTACAGTGTATGATTGATCTTGCAGGTATTTTTCAAACACTATCAGTGTATGATTGATCCTGCAGTTATCTTACAAGCACACTCTCAGTGTATGATTGATCGTGCAGTTATCTGACAAGCACACTGTCAGTGTATGATTGATCCTATAGTAATCGTACAAGCACACTGTCAGTGTACAATTGATCCTATAGTAATCTTACAAGCACACTATCAGTGTACAATTGATCCTGTAGTAATCTTATAAGAACACTGTCAGTGTATGATTGATCCTATAGTAATCTTACAAGCACACTGTCAGTGTATGATTGATCTTACTGTAATCTTACAAGCACACTGTCAGTGTATGATTGATCTTACTGTAATCTTACAAGCACACTGTCAGTGTATGATTGATCGTACTGTAATCTTACAAGCACACTGTCAGTGTATGATTGATCCTACAATAATCTTACAAGCACACTGTCAGTGTATGATTGATCCAACAGTAATCTTACAAGCACACTATTGGTGTATGATTGATCCTACAGGAATCGAACAAAATATTTCCACTTACAAACAAATTTTTTTTAAATAAGGTAAGAGTAATGAATAATGTTATAAACATTATTGCTGATCCAAACAGCTGATGAAAAAAGTTGATAGCAGACAATTACATATAGTTACCATACTCTGACCTTAACTGACAGACTTCAGTTTGTTAATTTGACAGATCTTTGTGCAGGTACTCGGGTGAATCTGATGCAGGTTTTTTCTTGATGTTCAGTGCTGTGAACTGTGTGTTGTCAGTAGTATACAAGGTCATCGTAAGATGAGAAGATCATCTACATACCACACCGTACTTTGAGGAACAGACAAAGAAAAACAGAACCATGTGGACTGATGTAAAGGACAAAATACTTGGAACATTTTACTTTGATGTGGGGAGAGGTTTGATGGAGGGTCCTTTGATAAAGCTAAAATACCATGACTAAGCTATAAGCCTTCACTTCAAAGAAAAATTGGCTTCGAATATGTACAAGAATAGATATTGGTCAACATTATGTGCAAACATCCAATATGTATATGTACCAATATATTCTGTGGCTGCATGGAAACCAAGAAAAGCTCCTTTTGTAAAATATCTTTTGTGTATACCATTAACCTTTAAAGCGCTAGTCACGACTATCGTCATTTTCTCACAACTGTTAAACATAAAATGTTTAAGAGATTCAAATTCCTCTATAAAGATACCTTTCATTCAAATACCAGCAAGCCTAGTCTTAAGCAAAAAGTAGTCTCAGTCAACAGCTTTCCTCGGGACACTTTGCATGCATTGTGCACAAAGTGTCCTGAGGAAAGCTGTTGACTCGGTCATAAATTAGCGCTTTAAGGGTTAAAGGAAAATAATCAAAAGGTATTCACAGAAGAGAACAAAAATGTTGCACCTTGTGCTATTGGTCAGTCACTCTTGATACGTGTATGTCAATGCAGTTCATTGTCCGTCTTGTGTATATTTGCCAAGAGTTGGTGTTGCTGTACATGTTTAACTCTTTAAGTGCCAATCACATCGAATGTTGATCTGCTAAAGTCAAACTAGTCTGAATTATCATGAGGGTCTTGGATTTATATTCCTCGTAAAAAGACCTTTCATTCAAGTCCCAGCATGTCTCTAGTTCCAGAGAAAATACCTCAGGTCAACAGCATTTATTGGTGCATATTGGGTGCATTGCGCCCAACGCATGCCAAGAAAAGCTGTTGACTCAGTCCAAAATTTGGCACTTGAAGATTTAACATCGCTGTAAATTGATGCATATACATTGTGTACAAGTGTGTGTATTGTATACCAGTACTAATAGCATGTCATTGTCTTTTTTCTTCCATGCTTACAGTTGAAGTTGGAGGTTTGTCTTTTTTACCTTTTTCATACAGCCTCTCTTTGGATAACGGTATACTAACCCTTTTGGTGCTAAACTAGAGAAAGTCAAGAACTTTCCACTGCATGCCCTGATTGCAATGCCCAAAGTACACCCTGGAAAGCTGTTGACCTGATTCACACTTCTCTCTGGTGGTCATCTCTAGGTACACTATGTTACTGCAAGCAGTAGCCAGAATAGCCAAATGCTACTAAAACTTGAGAATGGCTATTAAAGGTATCAAAATGGCTACTAAAATTTCTGCCAAAATATATATATATTATGTACAGAAATTAAGGATCCCAGGTTTGTGTGGGTCTTTTCTAGAAAAGTTGGAATATTGGTTACTAATTTCAAAATGCTAGCACTAACCTAGGTATACCTGTATTGTTGGTAATTGAATGCAATGTCTTGGTACACAGAAGTTGAATAAAAAATCAGTATGACAGGACTTTCAGACAAGCTTGACTTTTGTCTCATTAGTACTGGAAGCATTAACCCTCTCCCCCCTGAATTAAATCTTTCAGTGCCAACCACATCTAAATTCGATCTACTAAAGTCAAACTAGTCTGAATTATCATTAGGATCTGAGATTCATATTCCTCGTAAAAAGACCTTCCATTCAAGCATGCCTTTATTTCCAGAGAAAATATCCCAGGTCAACAGCATTTCTCGGCATGCATGACACCCAATGTGTGCCAAGAAAAACTATTGACTCTGTCCAAATTTTGGGACTGAAAGAGTTAAGACTAGAGTCAACAGCTTTCTTTGGTATGGTGTTAGCTGGTTTAGGTGTCATATGGATAGCACATCCCTTCATGGCATTGTTTCCTGCAAAACAGACCTACCTCAAGATTGAACTGTTATCTGGACAGTTCTCATGCACAATGCTCATTCAAATTGTTGACTATTACACGATTTTTTAAAATGTCAATCTACGCTTAATACAGCAGTGGTTCCCCTCTTATAAGGTTGCCCTTAGTGCAGCAGAAATGTGGTCTTATAAGAGGGACCTGCCTGTTTTGAGGGGGAAAATATAAAAATGAAAATACCCTACTTGAATCATGGAGAGGTGGCCTCTGTAGAGGGGTGACCTCTTATGAGGGGCTTTATAAGGGGGGATCACTGTATATTGAAGTGCTGAGTCTTGTTTCCTGATTAATAATAGTTATGATGCCTAAAAATGATTTTCTTCATATCATAGTTCATGGAAAATTAAAGGGGCCCAATCACAGTTCACAAACGAGGTCTTGCCCCTTCCAATTTATTAAGGCACTTCATTAGTGTCTCTAATGGAAGATAGCATGCTACATTACCTTTGTGCAGAGCAAATAATCAGCCAGACAAGTCCATTAACTCTCTCAGTGCCAACTCAAGCTTTTCCCCAGAACTTAAAAGTTAAAAGTTGGTAAACATGACATTATCTTATTTTTCTTGTTTTGGTAAGAAGTTCTATCAAATAATGCTAAAATATTATGTATTTTAATGGAAAAGGGTGGAAGGTGGTAAAAAGGTGAAAGGTGGTAAGGAAAAGGTGAAAGGTTGGCCACCTTTGAACTTATAATGTAAGGAAAACCCTGCAACTACGACAAACTGGTTAACATGAGCTGCTCTGAATTATAATATGGGTACTAGATTCGCGTTCCTAGCAGAAAGACCTTTCATTGAAGTACCAGTATGCCTGCAGTTACATAGAATATAATAGTCCAGGTCAACAGATTTTTTTGGTGTGCTTAATCACAATGACAAAGAGTGCCAAGGAAAGCTGTTGACTGTCCATAATGTGGTACTGAGCTCTGAATCGTCTTTATACCATAGTGACCTAGTTTTGGCCAATCAGAAGGCAGGAAATAGATGGTATAGCAGTAAATGCCATGGTCTGTATGAGCACCCACTGGGCCAGGTGAATATATGCCTACATCAGGCCTGGCTGTGCCCCTTGCTATGACACAAGATCCTGGGTATAGTCTATGTTTAGAAATAGAATGTGCATCTCAGCAGCCGTGGATCAGGAGTCCAGACTCCTACTCTGTCAATGAATGCTATGAATGAAGCCATGGTGAGCATACTATATCAGTATATCAGGTCTCTAGTGGACTCATTAATTGACTGGATCCCTGACAGCATCCAGGCCCCCAGGGGATCCAGGCTATCTGCCATGGTGCTTTGAAAACAAACATTTGATGGGCGGATAACAGGCGTTTTTCTTTGAGAGTAATATCTGATTGGTTATCACAGTGTTGTCTGGAATGTTGTGGTAGACATGTGTTGACCCTGGGCCGGTCCATTTCCCAGGGTCTGAGTCATTTTGCAGTCCAGCATGGCCAAAATTATTAACAATAAAAATATACTTTCAATTAGGTTTCATGAAGGGTCTGGCTACAAACTGGATTTAAATGTTAATCTTTTATCCAGCTGGTTCTTGGCTATCTAATGCACATACACACACAGAGAGAGAGAGAGAGAGAGAGAGAGAGAGAGAGAGAGAGAGAGAGAGAGAGAGAGAGAGAGAGGGAGGGAGGGAGGGAAGGAGGGAGGGAGGGAGAGAGAGATGTGCTCTTTGAATTAATGCTAAACTGTGGTGCATGTGTACCATATCATTCTGTTCATCTTTTAACCTCATGCCCTCCCCATTCAATTAAGAATGATCTTAAGATGGTGTGATCTTTGATGTGGATTGACATAGCTGTTGAACCACAAATGTTCCTAATCAGTAGATCCTGGTAAAATTGCATCAAAACAAACAAATTGGGCCAATTTCCCTCAAAATTGCCGCATTGTAATAGTGGGTGAGGTTTCAAAATCAGGGAACATCAAAGTCAGGAGAGTTACAGCTATGGGTTGGGGAGATAGCACCTAAATCAAAGTAAGTAGTTGTTGGGCTTTGTTCCTTTGAATGAAGACTGAGTCAACTGCTATCCCTGGTATGTGCCCCACCCACGCCAAGGAGAGCCGGTTTAACTCTTTCAGTGCCAATGCTGACTTAAGTTAAACTATTTAAAATCAATAGCTCTCAATTATAATATGGGTGCTAGATTCATGTTCCTGGTAAAAAGACCATTCATTTAAGTACCAGCATGCCTGTAGTTATTTAGAATATAATAGTCCAGGTCAACAGCTTTTCTTTGCATGCTTTGGGCATATCATGCAGAAAGCATACCAAGGAAAGTTGTTGACTCAGTCCAAAATGTGTCACTGAAGAGTCCAGGGAGAATGTTGAATGCCATCAGGAACTGTTGTCGTTTTCCATAACTGTGTTCAAAAAGTTTCATCTACGCTACTTTGATTAAGTCTCAAATCTAGTGCATATTAAGGATTTGCAGTTAAGGACAGCAATAACCCCTCTCTCAGTAAATCAAAGCAGAGGTCAACAACTTTTCTTTTAAAGTTTTGGATGAAGCTATGTGGCCAGAGCCCACAAAAATGCTGTTGACCGTGGGCATAATGTTGATGGTTCTGTAAAATATTTCTTGTTACCTAGTACCTAGTACCTAGTACCTAGTACAAAATTGGATAGAACAAATCAAATTTAAGAAAATGGGCAAGCAAGCAACCTTTGCACATTGGGGGCAGTTTGGTGTGTTTTGAAGGTGAAAGGTTCAAAGGATTATGTCAAACATCTAGGACTCCATAGGAAAGAAATTAAATCTTCAGCAGGCCAACCATAGCTCACAGTAGACATATTTAACTCTTTCAATGCCAACTGTGACTTAAGTTAAAATACTTCAGGCAAACAGTTCTCAAATAATAAAGATGCTAAATTCATAATACTGGTGAAAAGACCTTTCATTCAAGTACCAGCATGCCCATAGTTACAGAGAATGTAATGATGTGGGTCGACAGCTTTCCTTGGTGCCCTATGGGTCGACAGCTTTCCTTGGTGCCCTATGGGTCGACAGCTTTCCTTGGTGCCCTATGGGTCGACAGCTTTCCTTGGTGCCCTATGGGTCGACAGCTTTCCTTGGTGCCCTATGGGTCGACAGCTTTCCTTGGTGCCCTATGGGTGCATTGCACCAAAAGCAGGGCAAGGAAAACTGGCGACTCACCAAAACTTAGCAGTGAAAGAGTTAAGTGGCTGCCCAATAATGTGTTATGTAGCTTGTTAACTCATTCCATACCAATCCCTGGTTTTTCCATATATTTACCTAGATTTAAGACAACAATTGCATATTTAAATTCTTTATGAAAAAAGCTTTTGTTCAGGTACCAACATGCCTATAGTCTTAAGTCAGTGGTTCTGGCACTGCCTGGCAAGTCATGCTGCAGCTGCCACAAGGGCAGCTGCAGCATGACTTACCAGGCAGTGTCAGAACCGCTGACCAAGACCTGTGACCATAGTATGGAATGAGTTATTTTATAACCTCTTTCCCTGGCTTCAGCATTAACTGAGCTCAGGTTGATGTTTAAACATCATAAATTCTGTGAATTATTTTAGTGGAGTGACCTTTAACCCTTTTGCCTTACAGTGGCCAAAACCAGCTAATGTTGTCTCACTGAAAGTTGTTGTTGTTTTTTTTTTTTTTTTTTTTTTTTTTATGACTAATTTCAACAGTAATGAAAAGCAAGTTGGATGAGGATTGCAGATGAGACTTAGTTTAGATAAAGATAAAATACTGCAGGTCAGCAGTGTTCCTTGAAAGGAGCTGGGCACAAGTACCCAACCCATACTAAGGAAAGTTGTTTACGTACTTAAGCTCAATCTTAATAGTTGTGCAGTAATGTTAACATTTATGGCTTTGCTAAGAGCATAAAACATCACGGGTTAATGTGTTTAAGGAAAGACAAGATTGCCAAAGGGGTATTCCAATTGGGTATAGCACGCTTGTGTGTTCTAGCCTTACAAAGTAAATGTGGAGTTTCTCAGGCAGATTTTGAAATAGTTTGTCTTACAGGAGACAAAAGGTATAATCCGTAATTTTTGACAAATGATTATATCAATTTTCTTCACAAGAATAGTCTTCGATAGTTTGGGGAACAACCAGGACTTTGACGTACTGGTCAACATCCTCTGGCAAGAACTTGGAAGAATTTGGAATATCTTTTTATCCAATGGGATACCATTAGTTGTTTTGTTTTTTTTAATGAAGAAATACATGTAATTGGAAATTCATGATGGAGATTCCAGGCCAAAGCTTTGGGCCGAGGGTGGAAACTCCCATAAAGATGGGGTAGACTTGATAGTTATGCTTATAAAAAAAAAAGTTGTAAGACATATGTGAAAATGAAAAGAAAATCAAGTGTTTTAAGCTGAGGGCTTTAATAAATTGTGTTCAATTTATGTAAGCATTTTCAAATTCCCCCAGCCAAGCTGATAAAATAGAGACAGGTAAATCCCTGGCAATTGAAGAAAAAAAAAAGAAAAAAGAAGTTTTTCGGTGCATGAAGGAAGAGCCAAGAAACTAAATTATACAGGGATGAGTGCCGAACATATGCTGATGAATCCTATTGAGTCACATGTCCCCTCTGGTCCACTGATACTTCTTAATTGGGCTTTTTGAAAAGACTTCAAATTTCCTTAAATGTTATCACTGTAGGCAGCAATGGTAATAGGGTGCTTCTAGCTTGTTAGTACAGCCTGCTCCACCAGGTGTCAGACACCTAAAGTATGACCCAGTCAAAGTGTACCATGTTGGGAAAGAGGCATTTTGTTTTTTTGGCTGCTCTGGCAGACTGCAGGGCCAGCCAAGGTGTGTGCTGGAGTGTTAAAGTACAAGTATCGGGGCAGCCTTTGTCAGATCAACTAACTGGTGTATTAACTGGAAAAGATAAAAACTGTTTTATGCTCCAGTTTGTCCAATCATATCAGAAACATGGCCCCATATTTTATCATAATACATGTAGGTAAGGACTTTCAGTGTAGATATTAAATCATTATAGATAAGGATTTGTAATGTAGATATTTAATCATTATAGATAAGGATTTGTAATGTAGATATTTAATCATTATAGATAAGGAATCTCAGTGTAGAGGTCCTATTTTGAACTAGCAAAACAGATATTTGTTTGAAATGTGTATTATCCCAAGTTTGCCCAAATATGACCCCAATACAGAACCAATATTCAACTATTGTTTCTTTTGAGCCATATTTGATCCTTGTATTGTTGCTTTTCCTTATATGCCGCATGACCCAGGTCACCTATCCTTATATGACAACTGACACTAGAATTTTCCATACTCTGAACCAGCACAGGGCCAGAATTTCGGCGAGAATCTGAGAATCCATTCTCGTAAAGATTCTCCTAAACTTGTCTTTGTTTAAAAAGAAAACTGATTGACAAAAATCCAAATAGATTCTTGCAAAATTTTGTGAAATTCTGGCCCTGCAGCACCATTTAATGCTGCTAATTTTATTGTCTACACTCGTGTGTAGAAACCACCATTATGCAGTTGAGCAGTCATCATAATATTGGCAGTGTCAACAACTATGCCGTTACCACTTGTAATCAACAACATATGATGTGCTGCAACCTGGCAAATCCTGGATGCCCTCAAGCCTGCTGAAGTAATGTTGATTGCAAACCGTGTCCTGTTTTGATGTCGGCCGAAAACCTGGCCATCTTGCATTCTCATAGTGCTTGTCAACTCATGTCCGAAGCACCACTGACCGCTACATCCACTATAACTCCAGAGGTCAACACTGTGATATGTCACAGTGTTGTTCCTGCCAATAACCTAATGTCTAACATGTTTGTAGGAGCATGTTTTAATGGCCCAGTAACAATCAATGTCAATGTGACTGAATCACCGGTAGGCCTGGGCCTAAAACGGAATGTTCTCGGCCCATCTTCCATGACCATGTTTCCTCATTCTGTTGTGCAACAGCACATAATGTCAATGACATTCATTCCCTCCTGTTTGCTGCTTTCACCTTTTGTCAGTGAAGTCACACATTATTAAAGTTATTCTTTACAATCCTGTGGTTTGGTTTTCCTTTCTCTTGGCACTAACGGCGGAGCACTGTTTTCAATTGTGATGCCTAATCACTTACTAGACTTAAATTCCTCTGCTTTTGGAGCTATGTACGACACCAATTTACCCTAGCGTATTATTGCACAAACACTCTCATTAATTTATGCATACATGTATTCTGTGTTTAAACTTGTGGTAAATAGAATCATCATCTTGTAACGGGACATAAATTCACAGATGAGAGTTGCAAGTTCTGTATGAGCCATACTTTTCTCTGCCTTCGGTGTCATAATGTATCGCTCAAACGGACCTTGCTCATCACGTCTGTGGACCTTGATCCAGTTACGTGATGGAGATTCTCAATACACTGTATATACCATTGACCTACAATGATATGAGATGGCTGCCTGGTAACAATGTCCTACCTTTCTCTGCTTAACTGCACTAGCACCATGTACGATGTACATATAATTAATGCACAAAGATGTTATACTACAAAGTGACACCTTGTGGTGGAGCCTGGTACTAGCAACCTTGATTGATGGCATCAAGAGGTGTTACATGTATAATTGGCCTGAATTGCAGTGAGATGATGCAATGAGAATTATAATGGTATGTACTGTGTACACATAAATCTCAAGTGGAATTGTGAGAGCAAATATCACAGTGTTATTGAGCATGCAGCTAGCAAAGAGCACTGCCACGGAGACATTTATTATCAGCTCAGTGGGTCTGGTTGAAGGGGCTCTGGTCTCCACTCGGTGGCTGTTGAAGCCGCTGCTGATCCTTAGAGTGCTCCGTTAGGGACCGAGTCAACTGCTTTCCAAGGCAGATTTTGGGTGCATTGTGTCCAGAATGCTGCAAGGAAAGCTGATGACCTTCACCTGTCTACTTTTGTCTGGGAATACAGTGAACCCTCATCATAATGACACCATCTCTTCCCTGCCAGTGTGTCCGACGTCTGATTATGTTGCGTAAATGAGTCAAATAGCAAAGGAACTGGACTTTTGTCTTGCCAAATTCGTGTCATTAAGTAAATACAGTGGTACCTGCTGTATGTGGCCACCCCTTCTGCCAAGAAAAAGTGGCCACATACCGCAGGTGACCTGTCACCACAGGTAAATTTTACAAAGAAATTGACTCCTATGCTTGAGTGTAGTGACCACAAAATGCAATGCGGCTGCTCACGGCAGTGGTTGCATACAGCAAGTTCCACTGTATATCCAATATTTGAGTGTAGTGATAATGAGATTTCACTACAGGCATGCTAGGTCTTTTTCTGAGAAATTTGAAGCTGGAATCCTCGTACTTTTAGATGAGCATAAATTCAGCTGTGATAAGCAATGAAACAGTTAAAGTGCTTTGTGTCATAAATAACTGGCACTTCACTCCTCATGTCAGCGGTTGGTTATTTCTCATATTGTCATGGAAAGAATAGACATATTAACCACTAAAGGGCTGATTTAAGATTGAGCCAACAACTTTCCTTGGGGCACTTTGTGGGCAATGTGCGTAAAGTGTCCCGAGGAAAACTGTTGACTAAGACTACTTTTTGCTTTAGACTGGGCTTGCTGGTATTTGAATGAAAGGTCTCTTCATGAAGAATTGGAATCTTTTAACCATTATATGTTTAATGGTAGTGAGAAAAGGACTATAGCCATGATTAGCACTTTAAGGGCTAACTGTTTGCAGATATGTGTGGCTGCAGCTTGTGGTGCAAAGAGAACATTCAGTGTGTCGACCAGTGGTAATACAGGGCAGGGTTGCCGTGGTTTATTCTCTCATGGCTGGCTGCTACCATATGCTGTGAAGTTGGCAATAAAAAATTCTGTGGCTCAAACTAAAAATGTTCAAATCTTTATTTCTTAGCAATATTTAAGAAGGTACTGGCTCATTTTTCTCGATTATCGGTTTCAGAATATAATATTTATGTTTACTTGACTAGTCTTAGTCTGTAGTGTTACAAGAGTGGGGAAAAGATAACATTCAATGTCTCACCATTCCATGTACCCAAATTACACCAATTCTGTTCAGTGCTGCTGACGACCTCCTGACCTTTGGTCAATCAAGCAAAACCTTCTGCTGGCCATACTTCACTATAATTTTTGTTCCCTGAAAAAAAAAAAAAACAAAAACAAAAACAAAAACAGAATAATGTCAATGTGATAGTTGAACATCCTTTCAGTAGAGGAGTTTAGGACCCCAGGTGGCAGCAGTTGACAGTGTTCATTTGCATGAATTTGGCTGTATGCCAATCAAAAACTTCAAGGGATTAATTGTTATGCAAAGAAGTAAAACTATGCAAATGATCACCCTCAAGTGCTGCCCTCTGAGGTCCTAAAAGGGTCTATTAATGTTATTGGCAGGCGAGTCCCTCCTGTTGACAGCCATTAGTGTCATGGCATGCTTATCTTAAAGGAATATACACCAATACGCTGACATACATGTAAATATACTGTATATTTGGGGGATACATATTAAATTCATTTGTGAAAACTCAGGGAAACTGAGTCTTTATATATCCCTTGGAGATCACCTGGACTATGCAGTTTGTCTCATGTTGTATACACTTTTACTGCCTCATTCCTGTTTTTATCATGTCTTCAGCTTCTGCTGCCAATGGATCTCTTTATTATATCCTTTGTAAATAATTCTTTAGATGTCTGCCTTCCTCACAGTAAGTGTGATAGCCTTAATTGCCACAAAACAAACAAACAAAAGAATTTAAATTCACAGACATAATTTGTACCAAATTTTTGTCAATGGTGTTTAATCAACACTGGTCACTGTACTCTGAATGTTTATGTATTTCAGCTGAAGGTGCACTCCCGACATGAGCGAGATGAAGTCCACGGAACCATCAGTTTCGTCTCCCGCCCAACCATCACCCTTCAGGTCAAGCCCAGAAATTATGAGGTGAGTAGATTTGTTGATCATACCCCCACCATGTGTAAGGTCACCCCTGGAACCTAACAATATTGAGATGAGTAGATTTGTTATCCATGCCCAAAACCTGAAACACATTGTTTGAGGTGAGTAGGTTTACTCAATGTGTCATCCTCACAGTAGAACCCAGATACTTTGAGATGAGTAGATTTGCTGAGTGCACCTTCATCAGACAGCTGAAGTTAGGAAATTATGAAATGGGTATGTTTACTTACAACCTGGGTGACTTCAGACAAGTGTGTCATGTGAATGGCTTGTCTTAGCCATTATACCATTGGGTCTCTTTGAACGGAACAACCCTTCGTTTCTATTGGCTGATAGAATGATACATGTAGGGAGAAGCTATTATGCAAGGAGTGGATCAGCCAGCAGAAATTATAGTTCAATGCAGTTTCTAAGATTGTTTAATAAAGCTCCAAGTATGAGTGAATGCTACTCTTCTTTAATTATGTACAAATAGCGTGGTTGAAGTAGACGCCACTCATAGGTGTTCTTGTGTCAGAATGGTGGGTATGTGTGTGTAGTTATTACATTGTAGTTAAGTTTCCAAAGATAAATGTGTGTACATGATCATAGATTCATCACAGGGTGAATTTTTCCTTCCAAGTCTATTGATTGCTCACGTTCCCTGCCAAATTGGCTGCGACAGAAAGATTCTGTATAGCTGTGATCAAAGTGAATGATGTTTGCTGAGATTTATGAACAATCCTGTCAGAATGGTCTGTTATGATTGAGGGACTTTCTGTGGTGCCTTGGTGCTAATAGCTGGTGTGAAGATTTTGATCTATCCTTATTCTACAAGGAAATGGTTTATATGTAAAGTTAACCATTTGAATGCTGGTCACGGCAATAGCTTATCAGAATGATTATAACAATTCCACCTTCAAGTTCCACATGCAGAGGTTTCTCATTAAAATACCAGTTTGCCTCATCATAAGTCTGCGTTTCTAGAGACAGTAACCAGCCCAGGTCAACAAGTTGCCTGGGAATGCCTTGAGTGCACCACGATGCACCTAATTTAAGTGCACCCGGGAAAGCTGTTGACTCAGCTTAGCACTTTAAGGGTTAAATGAAACTGATTCTCTCTTACTGTTATGTGCATCAGTTCACTTGTATTGTTTACAGTCCACCAAAAGACTGGTAAGCTCCTGTGTTGTGTCTTAAGCTTTCTTTGTCATTGTCAACGTGTAGATATACATGATACATACTACGTGTACACATGGCCACGACAAGCTTTTGTGTAGTTCATGTACTTTCTTTGTTGGCAACTGTTATGTTAAAGTGTCAAATACGTGGCTGCTTTCATGCTCTCCATCATGTAACAGTTCATTAGCTCAGCTGACTTATCAGTCAGCTGAGCTTATAGGATGGATCCGTCTTCTGTCCATCCGTCGTCCTTCAGCTGTTGTTTGTCCATCCACAATTCACATTTTTTACTTCTTCTCCAGAAACTGTCCACCAGATTCACTTCAAACTTGGTGGGGATATACCTTGGGTGGGTCTCTACCAAGTATGTTCAAATGGCCATATTTCAGTGATTTGGGATTTTTTTATAAAATTATTTGTTTTTTGGGGGGAGCAAATCTTAAAAAATCTTTTTCTCCGAAATTGCTCACCCAATTGCTTTGATATCACACGGGAACACTCCTAATTCTTAATTTTTTCACCATGTGGTGCAGCAATTTTATTATATTTTTTATGATTTTTTGTGTGTTATTGCTATTTTTGACTTCTTCTTCAGAACCATCTCTCAGATGAAGCTGAAACTTGGTGGATATGTACCTTGTGATGGGGGTCAAACAAAGTTGTTCATAAGGTGCAACTGGATATCTGATTTTTAACGATTTTTCAATTTGGGTACTTATCAGTAAATGCACCCTTTCCTATAGATTACCATGCAAGTCAATGGGTGTTCTAATGCTAATTCACATTTTGAAGTTCTACAAAGACACTAACGGACAGATTTACTTCAAACTTGGTGGGGGTGTACCTTGGGTGAGTCTCTTCCAAGTTTGTTCAAATGGTCACACTCCAGTGATATTTCGAATTTTTATGACTTTTTTTTTGGTTGAAAACCTTTAAGAAAGTTTTAATAGGAAAGTCTAGCATGGGAACTTCTTGTAGTGATTATAACTTAAATAATTTTGTCCCGATTTGTGCCAAACTTGGTAGGGATGTACCTTTTATAAGTGTCTACCTATTTTGTCCTATCCCAAGTTTACAGGACCACAAGTGTGATGAATCGGTAGGTAAGCTGAGCATGGGCTGTTCACACAGCCCTCTTTTTCTGTTAATATGAAGCAGAAATCAAATGTACTTTCATAGTAGGCCTGGCTGTTCTTTTTAGTGTCACAGACTAACCCTTCCATGCTCAAAGCATCCAGATGTTAATTCTTGCCTGCCTTATTGTTTTGAAATTTCTTGTTACTAGAAAACATTTTTGCTGAGATTTTTACGTAAGACCACTCAGGATGGCATGTGCTGGCCGGGTCAATAGCTTTCCTTGGTGTGAGTTCAGCGCAGTGTGCCCAACTCATGCCAAGCTATTGACTCAGTCATACTCTGACCAGGAATGGCTTAACTCATTCCATACCAGTCCCTGATTTTTCCAAATATTTACCTAGATTTATGAAGACAATTGCATGTTTAAATTCTTCATGAAAAGAGCTTTCATACAAGTACCAACATACCTATAGTCTTAAGTCAGTGGTTCTGGTAATGCCTGGCAAGTCATGCTGCAGCTGTCTTTGCGGCAGCAACAGCATGACTTGCCAGGCAGTGCCAGAACCACTGACCAAGGCCTGTCACCATAGTATGGAATGAGTTAAGATGTAAAGTAAATATTGTCCCTCGGTGTAAATGTATGACTCTCCCAATTTGTTAGGTACATAGGTAATCCACCAAGAGCAGTCCATCCACTGTGTATATACATACAGGCTTACATATGTGAAATAATAAGCTGTAAGAGGTGAACTGGGCTAATGATCCCAGGATACACCTGTGCTATATGAATCACTGTATACAATACTGTAAATGTACTTACTTTCGTGTGTATAAATTTTCATGATTTTTAGCTCTCAACCATTTACATGCAACTGAAGTTGAAATTTCACTATTTTGGACACAGTTCCCAGTAAACCAGTATAAAAATATTGTTGTTTTACTGTAACAATTTTGTGCCATCAGTGAAAATTAAAATACAGTGGAATTAAGTGAATTTACAGTATTTTGTTTCCAAAGGCTAGTCAGCACTGTCAACAGCCCATCATTACTTTAGTCTGTGCACATCATATAGACAGGTTGAAAGTAATTGTCCGCTGTGATGTTGTTGTGGCACGCTAAATGAGTTTCCTTGTACTTATTTGTGGATTACAACATGTACATGCAAGGCTATATTGACTTATTTTGTGCCATTAGGTAAGTTAGTTGTATCTACAAGTGCATGTATTTGTATATTCTGTGGAAGTCAAGTTTTTGATACAGTGAAACCTCATTATAATGACACTTAGAAATCCAACATATTCAATATAATGACACAAATTTGATTCATTTATGTGACACATTCTGTTATCTGACACCTTTTAAGGGAACAGATGGTGTCATTACAATTTTCCAGTGTATATCTGTCTGTGTAGTGTGACAAGTATAGTAAAACCTCATTATAATAACACCTTCACATCCCACATAGTCTCTTAAGGATCCAAGTTTTGGTGGAATTTCCATTGCTGTTTGATTCATTTCTCTGACAAATTCTGATATTGGAGAGATTTTGCAGGGAACAGATGGTTTCATTATGAAAAGGTTTCACTGTATATCAGATTTTAACCCTCTGTAGACTCCATCAGCAGCTCTACTGGGTGCACAGGAAAAAAGTATCAATTAAAAGTTTGTACAGGGATTAGATTTTCTGTCCAAGAGGCAGCTTTCGCCCCATTTTGCTTTCATGATGTCCTTTAAAATTGTCCAAAATGGCCGTACACTTTGTTATTTCAATTATATGTATCATGGCATCTGTCTGGAAAGGGCACCTCTCAGGATGACTAAATAGCAGTCTTCCAAAGGAGGTGATCATCCATAGGAACAAATCCTCTCAGAGCGTTTGTTTAGCAAATAGCCAAATTTATGCAAACAAACAATATCAAGTGCTGCCACCTGGTGTCCTAAATTCCACTACAGTGGTACCTCTCTTGAGAGACCCTTCTAATGAGAGACCGCATATCTTTTTAAGACTGCTCTCTCAGAACACTGCACTATCTTTTCCATGTTGTTGTACCTCTAATGAAAGACCACCTGTTTTGAGAGACTGCATTTTGACCCGCCATAGGGGCGGTCTCTCAAAAGAGGTACCACTGCATTAGAAAAAGTTACATGCAGAGGGTTAAACAAATGGAGGCTTGAACTGTAAGCATGAAATAGTTTATGACCCTCAGTTTTGTAGCTGCTCTTTTATCTCCATGAGCTAAGTGTAATAGCATTAAATTTTCTTCAGGAACTGTTGACAAGTTCATATTCATGATCATCATCTGTTTAATATATGTGTATGCATGCCACAGTGACGATATTGTTTAACCTTGATTGCATCTGTTGCAGAACAATGTAGACCTTAAAACCCTGGATGATCTCATACAGAAGGCAATAGGGGGCGCTGTCACCAATGTCAATTTCACCGCCCTTGGAGCCTATCAGGATTTTTTCGGAGCTCCAAGGGGAGATCTGTTGGAGCCAAGACAAACAGTAAGTAGAAATAATATGGCATTTAAACGTCTATGAGATAATCATCACTGTTACATTTCTAAACAGCTGGAAAAATGAACTGGTGTACAAACTGGAAAACAAAATTTTGTCAATATGCCTGTTGCTGCAGCCTATATTTATGGACGGTGATACAGAAGCCAGTAATAGATCCCTTGTGAGAACATGTTTCCAGTTTTAAGGACATATGCTGTTGTAGCCTGAAGTTGGTTTGCTACAATGTATTGGATCTGAGAATAGAAACAAGTGCAGCTTTCGGGACAAGAAGTTTGATGTATGACATGTACTGTTTGTTAGCTTATTAGCATGTTTGTGTTGAAAACATTGTTTTTTACTGTTAGTAGCTAGTGTATTTGTACACACTTCAATAGATTATCACATTTTTAGTGTTTCTGTATGCAAATGCACATGACTTTTTAAAGATACAGCATCTTCTCCATCAGGAAACCACATATATCTCGGGAATGAAACTTTATGTCGACACAAAGGTATTTCCAGTTTTCAAAGTCTGGACAGTGCAAAAATTTCCTCAGCTTTTCATGTATATTTCCTTCCATATTTTGTCATTAAATTTGTTTACATGATTTTCTGTAAGAACTGTTTTGCTTGGGTTGCTACAGCTGTGTACTGTATCTATGGTGTAAAATCTGCTGTAACACCTAAAGTCTATCTAATTGCAGTGGGTGTACTATTCTGTCTCTTTTTTCAATTTTTAGCTCAGCTGACTTGTCAATCAGCTGAGCTTATGTTATGACTAACCATCCGTCATCCATCTGTTGTCTGTCTGTCTGTCTGTCTGTCATCTGTTGTCCACAATTCACATTTTCAACTTCTGTCAGCCAGATTCATTGTAAACTTGGTGGGGATGTGCCTTGGGTGGGTCTCTAGCAAGTTGTTCAAATGATCACGCTCCAGTCATTTTTGGAATTTTTATGAATTTTTTGTTCTTTTGGGGGCAAATCTTAAGATATCTTCTTCTCTGAAACCGCTCGCCCAGTTGCTTTGATATCGTACAGGGACACTCACGGGGACTCCTAGTTCTGAATTTGTTCAACAGGTGGTGCTGCAGTTTTTTTTCTGAATTTTTACAATTTTTTGTGTGTTTTTGCTATTTTTGACTTCTTATCCAGAACCGTCACTCAGAACAAGCTGAAACTTGGTGAATATGTTCTTTGTGGAAGGGTCAAAGAAAATTGTTCACTAGGTGGAACAGCTGTGGATTCCTGATTTTTCATGATTTTTTTTCAATTCGGGTACTTATCGGTCAATGCAGCTTTCCTAAGTCAATGGGCATTCTAATGCTAATTCACATTTTTGACTTCTCAAAAACTGTCATCCAGATTGACTTCAAACTTGCTGGCAATATACCTTGGGTGGGTTTCTATCAGGCTTGTGCAAATGGTCACGCTCCTGTGATTTGTGGATTTTCAATGAACTTTTTTGTTTTATGAGGGGACAAATCTCACAAAATCTTCTTCTCCACAAGTGCTCACTCAGTTTTTTTGATATTACATAAGAACACTCCTGGGAGTCCTATTTCTTAATTTGTTCACCAGGTGGTGCTGCAATTTTTTTTCAAATATTCTATGAATTTTTTGTATGTTTTCTTTACCTGTCACTTCTCCTCCAGAACCGTCTCTCAGATTAAGTTGAAACTTTGTGGCTATGTTCCTTGTGAAAGGGTCAAGCAAAAACATTCACTAGGTAGCACTGCTGTGGATTCCTGATTTTTAAAGATTTTTACCTATTCGGGTACTTATTAGTAAATGCACCTTTTCTGTTGCTTACTATGCAAGTCAATGGCCATTCTTATGCAATCTAATGGTAATTCACATTTTGGACTTATCTGAAGAAACTGTCTATCAGATTTACTTCAAACTTGATAGCAATGTATCTTGGATAAGTCTCTGCCAAGTTTGTTCAAATGGTCACCCTCCAGTGATTGTTGGAGTTTTTATGATTTTTTTTCAAAATGTATGAAAAAAAGTTTTTATAGGAAAGTTTAACATGGGAATTTCTTGTAATGGTTATAACTTAAGTAATTTTGGCCAGATCTGTGCCAAACTTGGTAGGGATGCACCTTTTGTAAGTGTCTACCTATTTTGTGCAAATGGTCATGCTCCAGCGGTGTTAGGACCTTGACCTCATTCCCAAGGTCACAGGACAACCGACACAAATTTACTGTTCACATGATAGCTTGAGATCTGTTTTGAACCAGGACCTTGATTTTGCACATGTTAATGTTTCTCTATGAAAGTCATGCTTCGACAGTACATGAGTGAGCTTGACCTCGTTTCTGGGGTCACAGTGCAACATATATGAATTTTACTCTTCACTATAACTTGAGAACTACTTGAACTGGGACCTTGATGTTGCACATGTTAGTGTTCTTCTTTAAAGGTCAGACTTACTCAGTACATGGGTAATGTCAGTTTCTCCCAAATATATTTTGCGGATGTGTGAATATTATTACAACACACACACGCACAAAAAATATATATATTGCATATAGACTGACTTGACCTTGATCCTATCCCAAGGTGACAGAGCTGCAAGTGTGATGAATGTCTTGGTCAGCTGAGCATGGGCAGTTCAAATAGCCCTCTTGTTATATCATGGTTCGGTTTTAAAATCAAGACAAAACACACAGGTGTAAGTTGTTACCACAACTTGTGGAATTGCATTCTCACAACTCTTATTTAAGACCCTGTACATTTTTTTCCGGAAGCAAGTAGACATTTCATATTATTATGCTGCTTTTAAGTAGTTTATAGAATATTCCAAATTTGAGGATATATGAGATTGTATTCAATGTTAATTGCTTTATAAAATATTGAGCAACGTTAAAGCAATTTATCAAAATATATTTTTTAGCAAAAAGGCAAGTTTGCTACGGAAAGATTTTTTTAATCTATAAGTATACCACTACTATGCACTGATAGTATCAAATTGATGCTATTTAAACCACAGCGCCATCTAGTGGTTAAAGGTGTTAGATTGCTTTGCATAAAGACATACTTTGGAGGGTCTCAGCTGTGGCCTTCTTGGAGAAGTTTGTTTATTGCATGATATGTTTTTATTATATGTCACATCATCCAACTTTGTATTATCAATATTTTTTGTTGAGCTAAAACAAGCATTTCAAAGATTTTATGAACTACAGGCCAATTGTACATTTTGTTACTTCGTTTGGAACCTTTAGGCCAAAATTTACTTAATATGGGTACTTGCTGGTGGTTAAACACAGATCAAAATATGTGTACAAACTGGTGTTCTTTTCATTAACACTATATTTGTAAAAAAAACATAATAAAATCGCTGAAACAGATTACATTTTACCTGAAGAAAATTTTGTGAAAGGAAAGGGGTTAAAATAGGGGAATAACAAGTGAAAAAAGAATAGATAAAACAAACAAAATACCTCACAAGTAGCCAATGTGGCAGAATATGAATAATTTTCAGATGTGTTGATGTGTACAATGTATAATAATACAGAGCAAATAATACTATAAGATCTTATAAATTATAGCACCCATATATTACAAAGGAATTATTTTATCAGTAGACAAAAAAATGATCATTTTATGTAAATTTTTGGAACAAATATATTAAAGCAAAAGGTATTTAGAAAGTTTTTCTCAAAAAATATTGTGCTAGTGTAAACACACTTCTGATTTGCAAAGCTGGAGGATGTGGTTTGCAATGTATTGGTGGCTCATTGTATTGTGTTGTTGGTGCTGCTGTCTGACTGCATGCCTCCATGTTTGTTGACAGACTCCCCGAATGACCACGCCTCACATGGAACGACGCAGTGAGGTAAGAAAGAATGAATCTCCTCTCAGACCTGACTGGGCTGTCCACTCAATAGCCACACCTGTCTCTCTGATCCTTCCCTAAGCCTTTAAGAATAAATAGACAGTACGGGTAACTAAGGGTGTATATCTGCCAGTTAACTCGCTCATTAACAGTTTCCAGCAGAAGTCAGCGTGCTCTGAATGGCATACATCAAGAGGTAACAGGTACAGCTGTACTGGAGAAAACAGAAGTCACATGACCTATTCTGACCAATAATGTGCTTTGGGTAGGTCACATGATACCTCTTGACCAATAATATTGTTTGCTACTTCCTGTCTCTGGATGTATGCCATTGACATAATACAAGATTCATGTTCTTTGTAAACTGATGTTTCATTCAACCACCTGCCTGTGTATAGCTGTAGAGGCCATGAGAACAGTTTGGGGCAACAGCTTTTCTTGATGTGCATCGTGGAAAGCTGTTGACTCAAAACTTGGTACAGATATAGTTAACTATTTCTCTACTACTTATAACAGAAGTCGTGTTGACTTGAGTTACCATGGTGATCCCTGATGCGTTTGCTGGCTGACGTATCACTTAAAGACCCACCTGCTTTCCTCTGCGAGAATGTCAATCTGTGTCGGGTTTAAGTAAGCGCTTAACTGTATAAAGCACATGAGTGAAAATGTTCACTCAGTGGTGACTTAGCTCTGAAAGGGTTAAATTAGGGATATGCTGTTTAGAGACAACCTTGACATTAAGTACATTGTAATATATGGCCAGGTGGTTTTGGTCTGAACTATTCTGCAGGCATATTGAATAATTTATCAATATAAGAAGGCTTGCAGCTGGGCTTAAAGTTCCCTTTCATTGAGAGTTGCAGTGATCAGCCAAAACACTGCCCCTCATGAGTTGAGACAGGCCTTGGCTTTGGGTTATTTTCACCCCATGCTAATCTCAACCCTGAATGCCTGGGTTACCCCCAGATTACTGATCTAAATAACTTGTTGAGAGTCATGGTAAGAAAGGAAGAAGTGGGCGGTGACAATGTTACACTGTGTTCCATCCAATAAAGGCCCCTAATCTAACAAGGTGCCCTACCACTTTGGAATCTGAATGATCAAAACTCAGATCATGAAATTCTCAATTGAATTACCTTTTTCATGGTATTTTACCTGTAATGTTCAAAGTAGGATTCTAGGTTAAAGACTTGTTACATAGTCATTTTGAAAGCCCCATAGGTAGCTGTAGTGGGATACATGGGGAACTTTGTCAGTGTTTTGCCAAAACATAGGTCTTTCCGTTGCATTTCTAAATTCAAAGCATATTCCTTTAAAATATCACCCTGGGCATTGTAAACTGGGAACTGTTTTCTCTCTTGAGTGGACTGCATTTTTATGCATTCAGCCACCAGGTGGCGATAGTGGTCTGGAATTTCATGTCAGGATATCAGCATGTTGCATTTCAGATTGCCTGCTTGGCAGACCAAGCAAGTAAATGGGAAAATGTGTGGATTCAAAGCCCTCCCAGCTAGCTCTATTTATCAAAAATAAAAAAGCTTATCAGCTTTGATAAACATCAAGTCTTGTTTAACTTCAAGCAACCTTCGGTGTTTTGACATAAACATGTAGATCAACTGTTTGTTTGTATATCCTGTTACCATGGAAACCCTTTTTTTCGTGATAGTTGTCATGGCAACAACCTCTACTGCTGAATCCCAATTCACATATTCTGTGCAAAACCAGAAAAGCATAAACTTGCTGTGGTATCACCAAAAAAGGTTTGCTTCTTGTGGTTAACTTGTTGTAATCTTTGGTGTCTAGTGGGACTCTCTTCCTCTTGGACTTCCACTCTGTAGTAAATACTGAAGTATTATTTTCAGCTTTTGCAGCTCTTTTTTATGACATAAAACAGAGCAAGTGTATCTATTTAAGTGTCAAGGTTTTAGGGGCTTCTTCGTGTTATAAACAAAGCCAACAACGAAACTGGTGATCTGAACATCTAAAGCAAGTAGCTGTGGTGGTCAGGAGGTCCTCCTGACTAGTTGTTATGCTTGTCTGTCTCATCAGGGAATGTAGAAAAAACAGCTGTAACCTGTTTATATACTATGTTCAGCTAAATACCAAATAAAACAATGAAGAAACTAGTACCGACTATGAACAAGAAATATTGATGTCTTGTAGAAGTTGATATCAAGTCCTGTAAAGTGGTCTATTTCATCTATGTAGGACAAAAAGATAAATATTGCCAGAAGTGTATAATTTATTTTGCGGAGGCATATTTTTAATTAAGGTTTCTCTCTGTGCAAATAAGCAACAAACACATTCCTTGGCTGCTTGAATGCAACAGTTTTTGACACAAAACAACACGGTGATTTGTGCTTTAGCAGGGATAATCTTTTTTCTTTTTGTATATCACGCAACAAAACTATGGACATATATAATTTAAGCTGGTGCAAAAAGCCTTGTTACTGTATGGATAATATTACATAATGCATGCATACGTTTCTACCCTGTTATAAAAAAAGGTGCAGAAACCAGTTGCAAATTTTCCGCCTCTGGATCTGAAATTCCAGGTGAGTTCACACGTAGAATTTTGCCACGGAAGCTCAGAACATGCACTTGTAGATAACTGGGTCACATATACATGTACAGTGCTATACTTCAGCAGTGTTCTACACAGCTTGTCTTGATACATGATAGCATTTTGTGAGACACAGTTCAGTGTTGTATTGTGCAACCAGTGACGTGTAGCACCTAATGGGACACAGTGCTTTGGTCCCATGTATACCTGGTATTGAAATGCAGCACTTTGGTCTTCACTGTGGAGTGCTGTAGACTACTTCCATTGGGATTTGTTAGAAGACAATGGGACATTGAGTCCCCTGTGCAGACAACCTTATCAGTTGCGTGTACAGTGGTCCCCCTCTTATCAGGTCCTTCTTACCAGAGGCCACCCCTCTTGAAAGGCCGACATTCTTGTGCAGAAAGTATGGAATTTCCGTTATATTCTCCCCCTCAAGAGAGGCCACCCCTCTTACAAGACCACTTTTGGGCTGTATTTGGGGTGGCCTTATAAGAGGGGGACCACTGTATAGCGCTTTAACTCTTTCAGTGCCACATTTTGGACTGAGTCAACAGTTTTCCTCTGCACACTTTGGGTGCCATGCAGCCAAAATGCACTAAGGAAAGTTGTTGCCCTAAACTGTTATATGCTACATAACTATAGACATAGGTCTTTTTACAAGGAACATGAATCTAGCACCCTTATTATAATTCAGAGCGGTTGTTTTTAAGTAGTTTGACGTTAGTTTCAGTTGGTACTGAAAGAGTTAAGTTGTAGGGTGCTGTTCAGTCTGTGGTTGTGCACACATTCCTCTAGCAGTCTGTGGTTGTGCACACATTCCTCTAGCAGTCTGTGGTTGTGCACACATTCCTCTAGCAGTCTGTGGTTGTGCACACATTCCTCTAGCAGTCTGTGGGACACCATGAGGTCCTTGTACAGCTGTCGCTGATGTGGCTAAAAGCTTAGAGCATATCAGTAAGGGATATGCAGCTGGTTGTATCACCAGCAGCGTGGCACCGTATGAGGTGTTTTGTGGCCAGTGTTCGTTCTGTGTACAGTGAAAGTTGACACGTGGGACAGTGTTCATTCTCTGTGTACAGTAACAGTTGATATTTGGGACACCATTAGTGTCCTATGTGCAGTAAAAATTGATATGTGGGACAGTGTAAGTTCTGTGTACAGTAAAAGTTTATATGAGGGACTGTTCTGTACAAAGAAAATGGATGGGACAACGTTAGTTTTCTGTGTAGAGTAAAAATTCATACATAAGACAGTGTTCACTCTGTATGTACAGTAACAACTGACGTGTGGCACAGTGTCCAGTCTCTGTGTGCAGTAAAAATTGATATGTGGGTCAGTATTAGTGCTATGTGCAATTAAAATTGATATGGGCGATGGTGTTAGTTCTGTAAGTAAAAATTGATGCAGAGGACAGCTTTGTTGCTTGATAAAAATTGATACGTGAACTATCAATTCTGTGTGCAGTAAACTTCATATGTGGGACGGTGTCAGTAGTCTCTGTACAGTAAGATTGTCAGTTTTTGTGTGTGGTACAGTGGTCCCCCTCCTGTGAGGCCACCCCAAAGCACCAGAAATCTGGCCTTTAAGAGGGGTGGCCTCTCATGAGGGGGGGAAATATAATGCAAAGGCTACCTTTGCTGCATTGAGAAATGGCCTCTCAAGAGGGGGTGGCCTCTTGTGAGGGGGACCTCACAAGAGGGGGACCACTGTAGTTAGGCACAGGTGTAGATTCAAGCAGCTTTACTTTGTTCACTGTTTCTAGTCAGTTTTTTTTCTTCTTCTGTGGATTTTGCTCTATTTATGTGGACTGGAAAGTAATAGGACAGGAGTGTATCTCCAAGAATGGCATCACAGACATCATATCAGTCTTGGGTTGTGATACTTATGAATTTGAAGCACACAGATATATATGTCTGTGCTGTCCTATGAGATTCGTTTTGTCTTGGCTGATGCAGACAAATCACTTTAACTTTCTGTAATTTTGTGTGGCTTTGTGTTTTTTCTTTTAAACATGCTTTTTGCATCAAACTGTCACCTGGCTTTCCATGTTCATATATCATGTGCCAATTTATATAGGCACAAGTATTTGAGGGAAATATCAGGATATTGGATAACAAAGTATGATATCTGGATGTTACGCCAGGTTGTGCAGTGAATTAAATGAGTGAATTAAATGAGTGATCTCAGCTTTTCTAGAAGTCGATGTTTAGATGCTTCATGATAAAAGGGCTGTCACAAACTCCAAATCAGAATGCATAGATTATGCAGCTAAATGCCTTTTTATTCCCCTTGTCAGTTGTCATAACTTCTATGTTAGTTGATTCCCTGCTTTGGAATTGTTTCTATGCAGACAAAGACGCCAGAGACATCGACAGTTGTGGCCAAGACAAACAAATTTGAAACCTTTTCCATGAGAGTAAGTTTGACCAAACCTCATCAGATGGGTCACACTTTTCAATCAGGCTTGTGTAATTGATTGTACATGTACATATTGATCGGTCTGTGGTTGAGGGGCCAGGCTTGGGTTATCGATAGTATATATTGATCATTCAGTGGCAGAGGCATCTTCTTTGATAAGCTAGTGATGGTTTAACCCTTGGCTGCCAACCCACTCCCACCCTGATTCTACAACTACCTCTGGTTGTGTCCGTGTCACTGCATGATCTTTTGACCGAAGCCGTCAATTGGTGCAGCAGTCATGTTCCCAGTCATGTTCCCTGTCTGAGAATTTTCGTTAATCCTTTACCTCTTCAACCCGTCTGAGCCAGCTGGAGGTCAAATGTCTGCCTCAGTCGTTTTTGTTTTATGTTATTATCAGTGGAAAAGAATTTGAGTAAGAATTGTTGACAAGCACTTATCACAAAATAAGCATGCCCTACGTTAGCAGCTTTCCTTGGGGCCTGTCGGGCAGTTAGCACCCAGCCTTCCCCCAAGAAAACTGTTGACTCAGTCGTCATACAGGAGGGAAATATTGTTTATTTTAACGCTTCCTCCTCAAATCGCTCAAAGGTGCCTCGGTATAAATTGCTGTCTGCCTTAACATTTTTATTTAAATTTCTCATTACTTATTGAAAAGATTTTTTCTGAGATTTCTATAGAAGACCATTCATAATAGCACAGCTGAGGTCAGTGGCTCCCCCTGGCGTTATAGAGTCACAACAAGGAAATCTATTGGCTCAGTTGTATTGTGACCAGGTATGGATTCAGCAAAGGAAAATTTGCATGCTTGAAAACTTTATGTCATCAGACTGCAAATTTCTGGAAGAAGAGTGAGCAGGACGTAATAGGTGGATGTTTTGGATGTGGTTTAGGTATCAGCTCCGTGGTGAGATTTGAGTCCAGTCTCCTGGGTCACCATGCTTCAACTCAATTTTAGCAGGAACTCTTGCGTGTGTAGAAGAAGCCAGAAAGATTATGCCTCCTGACAACTCTTGATTAAGTTAGCACAAGATCATACTGTAAAAATCCTTTTGCCAATATAGTGTCAGATCTGATATACTGCGGGATTGGTGAGGTATGGGCTTTTATTTGAGGGCCTTTGTGCTGTTCATGACCCGGCTTTTTTTCTTTCTTTGATGGACTACATTCTACATATTTGATTTATTGGCACCTTTTCCTTTCAAAGAATAAAATATGTGAAGGAAGAGTATATGAATCAACAGCTCTCCTTGCTACACTGTCAGTGCAAAGTATTTACCTAGTGCATCGTCAATGAAGGCTGATGACTGGTTACCCAGATGCAAACACAAGGAAATTATATTGACGACTCTATCATTTCTTGGTCATGTTTGATGGGAAAAGTTATGTGTTGATGCATTGGCATAAGGCTCCTCAAGGTAGGAATAAAGTACCTTTAGATTATATATATATATATATATATATATATATATATATATATATATATATATACACATGTATATATATATTGGTTTGTCTAACTCCCTTAGTAATCCTGATGATTTCTGAGTACTATTTGTATTCAACCTGGAGGTCATAATTGTTTTTTTTTTAAGTTTATCATACAAAAAGTAGTATATATATGTATTATGCCCCATTAATCTTCTCCTTTATTTGTTCCTTTCTTTTTTTTTGGGGGGGGGGCATGTGACTATTTTGAATTAGAATAATTTTCACTTATGTATAGCACTGGAGTGATAACTATTTCATTGAGAAATGTGACATGTACCTGAAAGTAAGTTGCAATTGTCCCAAAGCGGCAATGACATGTGAGTATATGAGCGTTTCTTTAACCCCCTTCCTCCCCATCACTCCCAGCCAATCCACATTTTCACTGCCTAGGCAGCTATTACACCCGCAGTACTGTCTTCTCAACTTGTTGACACGTGGAATTCCTGCCAACATGTTGCTGCTGATAATATTGAACACACAGCGGTTGACATGTGGGTTTTGAAGGTCCTTGACCAAGATTGTTGGAACACAGTACTGTACATGTGCATTGGCACCGCCACAGTGTAAACTGTATGCATGGGTGCAGAATTCACAACCTTAAAATGTTTTCCACTGAAGGCCGATCTTTTTGACATTACCTCCAAGTTAATACACATTTTGTGATTTGTTCATGGGCACCATAGAAAACAAAAATGACAAACAACCAAAACTGCCTCGAGGACAATAATTAGTCATGAATATTAACCTATTGGGAAACAAAAAGAAATTAAGTAATCATAAAATATGCAGAGAAAATGAAGTGTAAAATTGTCATTACCCATATCTACTGGGCCTAATCAGTGTCAAGGCTTTTGTCAGCATTTAGATTTATTCATTCTCAATTTTTAGAGCTTCACATGTTTTATGCTCATGCTTATTGTCCATTAAATCTATAGCTTTAGACTAGTTTAAATATTTAGATTTCTGTCAAAATTATATGGTCTGGAAAATAGTGTGTAGGTTCTTTTATTTTTGTATGGAAGTCTAAATGACTATGTTGCATGCCAGCACTTCCCACTTACGTGCCTTGCAATTTGATAAATAGTTGTCAATAGACCTGTTCATACCGAGTTGGACCAAACTTTTCCGGACCGTAATTAATTATGCATGCCATTGTCCAATCAGCAAGTGGCCGAGTCTGGCCCACATCTTCTTGTGTACACTGGATGCCATGGCTAACGCTTGTGATTACAACATGGATTGTGCTGAACAGTGCAAATCTTTTACATAAAATGTCGCATCAGTGGTGAAACATGCATTTTTAGTTTGCTGACAGTTTAATTTTCATTAAATCCAAGCACATCCTGTGTTTTACTTTTGATCCTTGCACGTGTAATCCGGCCAGTGTGGTCAAGCACAAAATGTAAACTGAGCAGACTGCACTTCCTGAAGTGAACTGAAAAAACCCAAGTCCTATGAACTGGTCTATTAGCGGTCCAGGATACACGTGTAGCAATAGATGAGAACATATTCTCACCCTAGACAAATCTGGCTCATGATTCAACTGGTTGCAAACATGAAGGGCTGTCTGGAGAAACTGAACAAAGCAACAATTATTTTGTTAATGTGCAGACTTAAGACAAGCCGATCCATTGTCATGGTCTTTAACTCTGTCACATATGACAAACTGTTGTTCCCTGGTGTCAGTGGTGGGATCAACACTGAAAAAAATTGAGTGTTTCCACCTGCTGACAAAAATTAATTGATTTCTCACATCATACCATCTGTTCTGGACAGACTAAGAAAACTACAGTGAAGACAGAACCAATGATGACCAAGACACAAATAAAATCAGAGAAACGTGAAGTAAGTTTTGCTCTGGTAATTTAAGGTTCAGGACAGGTTTGGGTCAGTATGCATGGGAGACGGTTGTTTTTTTAATTTTCTCTTTTTACATTAAGGATAGTGGGTGGCTATGGAATATAAGTCATCAGAGATTAAGGTATGGTATGTCTGGAACTGGTCTTGTAAGGCACGTGGTATTTTATTGTTAGGTTTAGTTATGTTACAAAGGTTTATAAGGAATCTGTTGAATATATGCATGGGTATTCTTTTAGAATTTTTTATTCAACTCATTCCATACCAGTCCCTGATTTTTCCGTATATTTACCTAGATTTAGGACGACAATTGCATATTTAAATTCTTCATGAAAAGAGCTTTTATTCACGTACCAACATATATAGTCTTAAGTCAATGGTTCTGGCACTGCCTGTCATCATAGTATGGAATGAGTTAAGATGTTTGGCCGACAGCTTGGGTCGCAGAGGCTTTCTGTTTTCTGATGATGGTATCACAATTAGGCGTGTTAAATATTCATGCAAAATAATGTAACGTTAACGTGTTTGCATCTGTCAAAAAGGAAAAGTACTAAAGTAAGGTTAATGTGCATTTGACATGCTAGTTGTATATAGGTTCCAGTTGCCATCAGTGATCACAGTGATATAGCTGCACATTCATTAGAATGAAAGAAACGCAAGTCAAATGCTTGGTGGCAAGGAACTTATTAGAATGTCTGATAAATGATGGGCTTGGTACACCCTCATTATTTTAGCAAGGAAAGCCACAGGTTTCTATGCATCACATCAAATGAGATTTGATGATTAGATTGAGTCTTTTCTGTGCCATTTCGTAAAAGTTGTTAAGGATCTTCTAAAAATGAGATTTTCACAAGTCTACAAAAGACACAAGAGAGAGCTCAAGCCCATTGTTTTGTATGGTATATTGGTTCAACTCATTCCATACCAGTCCCTGATATTTATGTATATTTACCAAGATTTAAGAAGACATTTGCATATTTAAAGTCTTCATGAAAAGAGCTTTCATTCAAGTACCAACATGCCTATCATCTTAAGTCAGTGGTTCTGGCACTGACCAAGGCCTGGGACAATAGTATGGAATGAGTTAATTGATTAAATTTTTTTTTGTTTGTTTGTTTTTTTTGTTTAAGAGGCTCTTCTCACTGGGGCTGTGGACAAAAGTTCACAAAGCCAAACCAGCTATCAAAGTTACTGATAAGAAAATACTGGTTATATCAAGTGAACTCTGTCAAAGAGAGGGAAGGCTAGAGAAAAAGTGTAATCTTTTGTATGCCATGAAAATGCCTACAATTATGGATGGCCCCTAAGCATAATTCTGATCTAAGCTCTTGTTGTTTTGAATATATTCAAGCAAGATTAATGGATGATGATAGTTGTGTACAAAATTATGTTGCATTGACATCTGTACAGAGCAGCAAACCATCGGGTGATTCCAAGGTGAACAAATTCGACATAAAACCACTCAAACTGTCTGTAAGTTAAGTTTTTGGACCTACCTGGCTGATTAGGGAGGCCAGGTAGAGGTTTGCATGGGTATAATGGTTGCCTTTAAAAACAACACTGATCAGAGGGTTAATCGACCTTTATCTGGGTCCTACCGTACCTCATTCAGTGAGGGGTTGGAGACTGGGGCAACAGTGTTTCTAGGCACATTGTACTGTAAGGAAAGCTGTGGACCTTCACAATTGTATCATCTGTGAAGCCAGACTAATGCTGGTTCTTGAATGAAAGTTAACACTTTCACCACCAACTGTGACTGAAGCCGAAATACTTAAAGAGCACTCTTCTGAACTATAATACAGGTGCTAGATTCATGTTTCTTCTCGAAAAAAAATCGTTCAAGTACCAGCATGCCTGTAGTTACATAGAATATGATAGGCCAGGTCAACAGCTTTCCTCAGCATGCTTTGAGCACATTGTGCCCAAAGCATGCTGAGGAAAGCTGTTGACTTGGTCCTAAATGTGGCAGTGAACGGGTTAACTGCACAATAAACTTTGATCAGTGGTTAAAATTATTCAGACTGCAACTTTTGTTGCGTTTAGTACTGAAAAGGTTAATGTATATTAACCGGTTCCTCATAGCATATCAGGTTGTAGTGGTGGGTTGTGGTTTTACCAGAAAAGCAAAAGTTTGTAGAATTTGCCTCCCAGACCATGGTTATAAGTCATTTTTGACCCTGGGTTAATGGGTCCATTATGCCCAGGTCAAATGGGCCTTTTGCTCACTGGGTTAATTGGTCTTTTCCACTCTGGGTTAATTGGTCTTTTCCACTCTGTGTTAATTTGTCTTCCCACTCTGGGTTAACTGGTCTTTTCCCACCCTTGGTTAATTGGTCCATTATACCCAGGATTTATATAATAATGAGCTCTTTACACACTGGGTTAATGAATCCTTTATTCACTGGGTTAACAGGTCTTTTTAACCCTGTGTTAATAGGTCCATTACACCCTGGGTTTATATAATAATGAGCCCTTTACACGCTGGGTTAATGAATCCTTAACTCACTGGGTTAACATGTCTTTTTAACCGTGTGTTAATAACTTAATGGGTCCATTACACCCAAGGTTTATATAATAATGAGCTCTTTACACACTGGGTTAATGAATCCTTTATTCACTGGGTTAACAGGTCTTTTTAACCCTGTGTTAATAGGTCCATTACACCCTGGGTTTATATAATAATGAGCCCTTTACACGCTGGGTTAATGAATCCTTTACTCACTGGGTTAACATGTCTTTTTAACCGTGTGTTAATAACTTAATGGGTCCATTACACCCAAGGTTTATATAATATTGAGCCCTTTACACGCTGGGTTAATGAATCCTTTACTCACTGGGTTAACAGGTCTTTTTAACCATGTGTTAATAACTTAGTGGGTCCATTACACCCAAGGTTTATATAATAATGAGTCCTTTACACGCTGGGTTAATGAATCCTTTACTCACTGGGTTAACATGTCTTTTTAAGCCTGTGTTAATGGGTCCATTACACCCTGGGTTTATGTAATAATGAGCCGTTTGCACACTGGGTTAATGGGTCTTTTCCACTCTGGGTCTTTATTTCTACCCTGAATTAATGGGTCCTTTACACCTGGGGTTAATGGGTCCTTTACAAGGTACCCTGAATACGTAGTTATGTCTCATTTACTGTCAGTTGCTTTATTTTCGTGTGTATAAATTTTCACGATTTTTGTATTTTTGACATTTCACTGTAGTTTTAATTTCACTGTTTTGGACATATTTCCCATTCTAACAATGTTAAAATACTATTTAACCGTGTTTTTATTTTCACGGTTTTGTGCCAGCAGCGAAATGAGTGAAAATAAGAATATAGCGAAATCAAAGCAATTTACAGTATCAGAATGAATGTGGTCTGAGGTTAAGAGTTCTCAGCAATGTAGACTACCAAGAGACTAAGGTGCATTAAAAGTTGTATATTGTACAGTGTATTTATACCTCAGTTCTCCACACATACATGTATGTCTATATATAGATAAAATCAAACAATTTACTGTGGATTTGAAGAACAGACTTCCATATTCCTGATTGGTGAAAAGATATATATGGATCATGAAACCAGTAAATTATTTATTACAACTTGAAAGAACTCAGTCATGTGTGTTTATCACGGAAAATATAACTCCGTATGGACACAAGGGACACCAGTCTTGTACTAACACTGACAAGTCATACCAAGGTATGTAAGATACACCTTCCCTCACATATATTTTGGATGAAACAAGCAATATTTGTTGATTTTTTTCTCTCTTGAGAGAGTAGGATACATGTGTGACAAAGACTCAAAGTGGAACATATATTTTGATGGTATATTTGGGTAGGTATTGAATGGTCAGTATTGACTGTCAGTTGTTTTGATATACTTCACGATTACGTCATAAGTAAATGCATGTACTGATTCATTATTCTAAAATGATTTAGGATACATGACAGTCAGTGACCAATGACATTGCAGGATTGAGGTCACCTGACCAATTTTTACCAGTTTGAGTTGATAAGACTCAAATGGTCTAAAAGGTGCTGCAGATTTATTTGTCACACACACCCATCCCTAATCACTGTTGATGCAGAATATTGTGCAGTTGATTTGAATTTTTCGTTTTCATTGACATGTTTTTTTTGTTTTTTGAAAATTATACTCTTTTAATATTTTGTATTTAGTGATGATTAAACAAAACACACATAAAAATCAGTAATAAATCTTGTTTAAATCAACCAAATTTAGGCCTACTGGTTGATTTGGATTCATAACCGCAAGATGGCTGTGCAAAAAGGGGGAGGGGGGGGTATGCTCAATTTTCAGCACAGCTGAATTTTTATGCAGCAACATTTCAGAATAAGCTTTTAGGTGACCCTTTTCAGTTTTGGTTGCAGAATCGAAACTGTTCAGGCAGCCCAGGAACCTGGATATGTGCCGAACCCAGGCCAAGGAAAGCTGTTGACCTGGGGCATGTGATCTTGATAGGTCTCAGCTACAATTCTCAGTCAAATTGTTTTTCATTACTGTTGAAATAACTTGGAAACACTGAAGCAGATGACATTTGACCATCAGCCGGTTTTGGCTAGTTTAAGGGGGGAATGGTTAAACTTTGTGCATTGGCTGTGCACCTGTCAACATCCTGTAACTGTGAATAAGAAATTTTTAGCTCTCATGGGGGAAAGAAAAAGAAAAAAATGGAGAAATCAATGGATTGTAAGAAATCAATGGATTGTCATGCGGGAGAATGCTGCATGCCTATTAACATCCTCTGACAAGAAATAGAGGATTTTTTTTTGTTTTCATGTGGGGGATGGGTGAGGATTTTATATTTGACAAGGAATAAAGGAGTAAATTGATTTTCATGGGTAAGAGATTGCCCAAAATAAGAAAAATTTCCACTGAAGAGCAAAAAATAAATAAATGAATAAATAAATAATAAAAAATAATTCCAAAAAGTTGGCCTGACAGGTATGGGGTTATAAGTGTTAATCCTGTTTAATTCACTCTCATTTGTCACTTCTCCAATATTATCATACTACAATTACATGTACACATATACAGTGGTCCCTGTCTTGAGAGACCACCCCTAGGGCAGTTGAAAATATGGTCTCTCAAAACAGGTGGTCTTTCGTTAGAGGTATAACAACATGGAAAAGCTAGCACTGTGCTCTGAGAGAGCGGTCCTAAAAAGATATGTGGTCTCTCATTGGAGGGGTCTCTCAAGACAGGTACCACTACTATACATAGCAAATGGTCAAGTGAACCAAGGTAATTCCCGTTTTTCAGGGAAAGGTAAAATCTGTAGCCACATCTAAGCTTCCCACAGGCATTTCATGTGCTTGCATGTTAAGAGTAAGTCACATTTCACCTTGAATTGGCTTTCCGGTTTTTCTTTGGCTTCTTGCACTGGTCCTCGGAAAAACTCATTGCCTGCTGGGAGCATCCTTTTGAAATCATAACATCTGTGTAAAATCAGGGAAGGACTGTGACTTGAGACATGCAGTGCTCCCGCGGTATAACACTGATGATGGGGTCCTTGAAGTAGACTGTGTTATAGATACAGTGTTCCATCATTATAACACTGATGATGGGGTCCTTGAAGTAGACTGTGTTATAGATACAGTGCTCCATCATTATAACACTGATGATGGGGTCCATGAAGTAGACTGTGTTATAGATACAGTGCTCACTCATTATAACACTGATGATGGGGTCCTTGAAGTAGACTGTGTTGTAGATACAGTGCTCACTCATTATAACACTGATGATGGGGTCCCTGAAGTAGACTGTATTATAGATACAGTGCTCCCTCATTATAACACTGATGATGGGGTCCTTGAAGTAGACTGTGTTATAGATACAGTGCTCCCTCATTATAACACTGATGATGGGGTCCATGGAGTAGACTGTGTTATAGATACAGTGCTCCCTCATTTTAGCATTGATGATGGGGTTCCTGAAGTAGACTGTGTTATAGATACAGTGCTCACTCATTATAACACTGATGATAGGGGCCTTGAGGTAGACTGTGTTATAGATACAGTGCTCCCTCATTATAACACTGATGATGGGGGTTCATGGAGTAGACTGTGTTATAGATACAGTGCTCCCTCATTATAACATTGGTGATGGGGTCCATGGAGTAGACTGTGTTATAGATACAGTGCTCAATCATTATAACACTGATGATGGGGTCCATGGAGTAGACTGTGTTATAGATACAGTGCTCACTCATTATAACATTGATGATGGGGTCCCTGAAGTAGACTGTGTTATAGATACAGTGCTCACTCATTTTGGCATTGATGATGGGGTCCCTGAAGTAGACTGTGTTATAGATACAGTGCTCACTCATTATAACACTGATGATAGGGGCCTTGAGGTAGACTGTGTTATAGATACAGTGCTGCCTCATTATAACACTGATGATGGGGGGTCCATGGAGTAGACTGTGTTATAGATACAGTGCTCCCTCATTATAACATTGGTGATGGGGTCCATGGAGTAGACTGTGTTATAGATACAGTGCTCAATCATTATAACACTGATGATGGGGTCCATGGAGTAGACTGTGTTATAGATACAGTGCTCACTCATTTTGGCATTGATGATGGGGTCCCTGAAGTAGACTGTGTTATAGATACATTGCTCCCTCATTATAACACTGATGATGGGGTCCCTGGAGTAGAATGTGTTATAATTACAGTGCTCACTCATTATAACACTGATGATGGGGTCCATGAGGTAGACTGTGTTATAATTACAGTGCTCAATCATTATAACACTGATGATGGGGTCCTTGAAGTAGACTGTTATAGATACAGTGCACCCTCATTATAATGCTGACTGGGGGTCCCTGAAGTAGACTGTGTTATAGATACAGTGCTCATTATAACACGGATGCTGGGGTCCAGGGAGCAGCCTGTATTACAGTAGAACCTGTCACCACAGACCAAACCAAAAATGATCACAATGTAGTATTATATGACAGGTGGCCTTTCATGACAGGTATAGATAGCAAGAAAAGTACTAGATAAAGCAGCTTGAAAAGTGGTCGTTATTCTGTCAGTGCCAACTGGGACTTCACAAAGCTTTAAACAAACTGATCTGAATTATGGGAAGGGTGTCAGGTTCTTGTTCCTTGTAAATAGACCTGTCATTCAAGTACCTGCGTGCCTGATGTGACACAGAATATGATAGTCCAGGTCAACAGCTTTCCTCAATGTGCTTTGGTGCAATGTGTCCAGACTGTGCCTAGGAAAGCTGTTTACTCAATCCAAATGATGGCGCTGATAGAGTTAAAAGTGGTCTCTGATCAGAGTGGTCACAGGGAGTACTGTGTAGCAAAACCATGGTAGAACAAAGCGACATTTATGATAGAAGTGATAGAAAAAACATCAAGAGACTCAATGTGTTATACATTTGTATCAGAATGCACCTTGCACAGAGAGGTCTGCCACAGATGGAGCACCGTAAGGGTTTTGGGTTATTGTCGTTACAAAGAGGGAGCACTGTAAGGGTTTTGGGTTATTGTTCTTACAAAGAGGGAGTGCAATAAGGGGTTTGGGGTTATTGTCCATACCAAGAGGGAGCACAGTAAGGGGTTTGGAGTTATTGTCCTTACAAAGAGGGAGCACAGTAAAGGGTTTGGGGTTATTGTCCTTACAAAGAGGGAGCATCAGAAGGGCTTTGGATTAGTGTCCTCTCTTGTCAGTAAATCAGCTGTTACTTGCCAATTGTGAAGAAAGCTTGACTCCAAGGATTTTTGCAAGTTGACAGTTGAAGGCTTATGGGGTTTCAGCTCCGGAATTATTTGTGAAGCATTGGAATTGTAATTTTAAAGTTTCTCAGATATAAGGATGCCAGTGGGGTATGGGCATACTTCTTACATGGCCTGACCAGTTTCTCTGGTCTTAACTCTGTCAGTGCCACATGTGACTAATGTCAAATTGCTTAGCCAGAACCATGGTAATGGTCGATTCATATTCCTTGTAAAGAGACCTTTCAGTTTATTACCAGCATGCCTGTGGTTAGAGAGAATATAAAGATGCAGGTCAACAACTTTCTTCAGGAACACTGTTGACTCAAAAAATGTGGCACTGAAAAAGTTAAATGGAGTTTGACTTTCTGCTTTGATTGTAATATTTCAGCAGCGTTTGCCATTAGGGATACAATTGCTTTTTTATATCATGGAGTTTTACCTTTGATCTTTGAACGGAAGACGGGACCTTTACTTGGATAGAAATGCATGCCATTTTCGGCACTGTAGTTCTGGAAATTTTTGTGCGTGATATAATTTTGCTCTCTTCAAGGTACCACCTGGTGCACTGGATTAACCCTTTGAGTGCCAGTCACGGCTTAAGCTGTGCTGATGAAGCTGGATTACTGTAATGATTCCAGATTCATATTCCCCATTAAAAGACCTTTCATTCAAGTACCAGCAGGCCTATGTTCCCAGTTAAAAATTTGGTCCAGGTCAACAGCTTTCCTTGGGGCACTTTCCGCGCATTGCACGGAAAGTGCCCCAAGGAAAGCTGTTGACTCAGTCTCTAAATTGGCTCTGTAAGAGTTAAAACGTATGAAATTTTTTTGAAAAACAAGAAAAAAAGGCACCTTTACTTTCTGTTACAAATTTTTGAGCAAAGTTAAAATGCATGAAACTTTCTTGAGATGGAAGGGAGAATTTAAGGCACCTTCACCCTCTCGTCAAACATGTAACAGATAAGATAATCAGTTTGATAGATAAGTTATTCAGTTTGGTAGCACATGCAAGTTTGTAACAATTCATGGGCTACCAGAACCGTCCACTGCACTGGCAAGTGACAGGCTGCAAGGTTGGCATATATCCTCAGTGCATTTTAACTTTGACTGATTGATATGCTCAGTTACAATCCATAAACATTTTTAAAGTTTAACCCTTTCCCCCTTGAATTAAGACTGAGTCAACAGCTTTCCTTGGCATGGGTTTGGCGCTGAGTGCCCAACCCATGCCAAGGAAAGCTGTTGACCTGGGGCATGTGATCTTGATAAGTGTCATGTACATTTCTCAGTCAAATTGTTTTTCATAACTGTTGAAATTAGTTGAAAACACTGAAGCAGATGACATTTAACCACCAGCCAGTTTTGGCTGGTTTTAGGGGGAAAGGGTTAAAGCCATTAGGATTGTGTGAAATTCAAGCTGTGCAAATATTTACAGAACTACAGAATGTCACGGTCACACTGGTGCATACAAATTCAGAGCATAGTCCTTAATGTGTTAAGAAATCGATAGACAACAGGTCAACAGCAAATATAAAGGAATTTTTATGCTCTCGGTAGTTTCTACAGCACAGCTTCGGGAATTTAAATGCCATTCTCAGGGTCGGCAACAAGAAAGCCTTACTTTAGGGTTTTAACTTTTGCTAGTGGTCATGTCAAGTAGTTATTTCTTCAAGGTTTCCTGTTGTGATGTAGTTTAAATGTACAGAACAGAAAAAATAGGGCTCACCGGTTTTGCAATAAATATACTGCATTACCGTGTTGATATGGCACTCGCACATAACTACCTCCATTGAACCATTCTTTTTTAGGAATGGGGATTTGGTCGAGTGGATACGTGTGTTTCCCATTTCAGCTAGGCAACTGGTGCCAAAGGTTGTAGGTTCGAGTCCCGCTCGTTCCGAACATGAAATATATATTTTCGGCATTTCCTTAATGCTGGTGGATTTAAGTCCCCGATTCTGGAAATAAATGCCGACTCAGTAAATATACTGCATTACCGTGTTGATATGGCACTCGCACATAACTACCTCCATTGAACCATTCTTTTTTAGGAATGGGGATTTGGTCGAGTGGATATGTGTGTTTCCCATTTCAGCTAGGCGACTGGTGCCAAAGGTTGTAGGTTCGAGTCCCGCTCGTTCCGAACATGAAATATAAGATATATCTTGATGAGTATAATTTAAAAAATTGAGATGTAATTACACATATATGAACTGTTTTGTGCTGTACATTTTGAAGGATGAGGGGGGAACGTGTGGTATACATACACATCACAGGAGACTGGACAAAGTGAGTCAAAAACACCTCAAAACACGTCTGCTTTGTGCTTGAATTGTCTGAAGCTTGCTATTTTGCATATATATGAAATAACAAAGATTAGGGAAAAATGATATGGGGGCAAATCATCTGTATACTGGAAGCTACATGGTACATGTGTATTAGCATCTTTGATAAATACAGTGTGCACATTTGTTCTTTGTGTCAATCTGTAGTTGAACGTGGAAAAATAAATACATAAACAAGGAAGTACATTGTAATTAAATTGTATGTGTATGCTGTAAATTTGCAAAATTATGCCTTATGATACTTTTTATGGGTCCAACCCAAGGGGGGGGGACCCTTGCTTTTTTCGGGTTGTTCATATGTCAGTCCAGATGTCCGTCCGGATGTGCAGATTTTCGTTACCGTGATATTTAATGTATTTTGCTCAAATTTGGCAATATGCTTAACTTACCTGGCAAGATGAACTGTTTAGATTTTGGTGTCACCATGACCTAATCTAAGCAAATGGCAGCCTAATTACATGCTCAGTAGGGCTCTTACTGCAATATCTCCAGAATGCTCCAATGTATTTTGCTCAAATGTGGCAGAATGCTTATCTAGCATGCCAAGACGACTGATTAGATTTTGGTGTCACCAACACCTAATTTGAGCAAATGACGGACCCTTCAGTCAACATTTGCATTGAAGGTATGTCTAGGTCTGCACATTTTGATGAGGGCACAAAACCATGCAAAGAGAGTTAAATGTCTGAAGTATGAAAATTATTTAAATTTATACACTCAAAAATATGTACTTTTTACAGTGACATTGTGTGCTGAATTTAAAATAGCTTTAGTTGTAAACAGACAAAGGAAAGGAGATATATGTGATCAAATTCAGCACAAATTTCTTCAGGCAGAACATGCTGTGAGAGACTGTCCCTTTGAATTACCAAATCACAGTGTCACAAAATTGATGGTCCCTAGTGGCATGGAGCGAGAGGCAAGAGGTACATGTTAAGGTCTTGGACCAGAAAATCAAACCTAATAGAGTTACATGTTAAATTTGCCATATTCGCTGGCTTGTCTCGGACATTGAAAGTTTCTTTGACACTGTACCTGTCATTTTGCTTAAAGGTTACTTCAATGACAGTAATATTATCAATAGAAAATGGGGTCAAACCCAATTAACTTTTTTGCTACTCGTGCATTTGTTTATGCTTACCATCATAGTTAAAGTTCCGAAGCAAACCTTGATGAGATAATAATCCAACAAGATTTGTGGTTCAATGTTGAAGTGACACCCTTTCCAAACTGACAGATAACCAGGCATATTTATTCCCTTTATATGACAAGAAAAGCATAAGAATTTATCTGCTCCCTTATTTTTAATAGCCTGTCACCTGAAGCCCTGCATTCATTGCACGACTAAAAGTTCTGACACACCTGCACCCACAGCGTATTTACTGGTCCAAGACCTACAGGGCAGCACTGGAGTCAAAATAGGTCACCTGACTAATTCTGACCAATAGTATGGTCAGGGTAGGTCACATGATACCTCTTGACCAGTGCTATTGTCTGCTTCTTCCTGGCTCTGGTCATATGCCATTGAAAGGATAGCAACCTGAAAAAGTGCTAAGCAAAGCATCATGAAAGATTTTGGTCTTTCAAGACAGATGGGCTCTTATTGAAGAGGTTTCTCAGGTGAAGGATTATTGTGTGTATTAACCCTTAAACTGCTAGTCACAGCTATACATGTAGTTGTTTTCTCATTACCGTAAAACATATAATGGTTAAAAGACTCAAATTCGTCGTGAGGATTCCTTTCATTCAAATACCAGCAAGCCTAGTCCAAAACAAAAAGTAGTCTTAGTCAACAGCTTTTGTCCTTGGAACACTTTGTGCGCAAAGTGTCCCAAGGAAAGCTGTTGACTCAAGTCTTAAATTAGCACTTAAGGAGCTAAAAGGTAACAATTGCTGTGTAACTGAACTGCTGGCTGTGACATCTGCTATGGAAAGTTGCCATGCATAAAAAAGAAGAAGCCAGTAATAGCGGTTGCTATGTTTATGTCCATGCATGCCAACAAATAGGAAACGAGCAAATGGACATCCAAGCCAATTTTGACAGACGCCACAGTGTCAAAGCCTCCTGTAAGTGATCTGTATGCCAATGGTTGCTTCAGGGTTCAGCACGCATGTCTACTTGACTTGCTTTTTCTTGACACTGTCTCTATTGCTTAACTCCATATTTAACCATCATTTTCAATTTTTTTTTTTAATTTGTTATATGGAAATATGAGTGAAAATAGGATGGCCATGTGAATTTGATTTCAGAAGCATCCAGAGCATTATTAGTAGGTAGGAGCACGGGAGGTGAAAATTTCCAGTTTTTAAATTATTGCAACAAAGTACACAGGTCTCCTAAACTCATACACAGGACTCTGTACATAATCAGCCCAAATGGTGATTGTTCCTCAGGGCAGCTGTGATCCAGGTAGTAATTGTGGAATGCAGCTGTCTTGGTCTTTATACTGGCCATTGGGTGCTGGATGGGAACTCAGACTTCATCTGCTGGGAGAACAATGAATATATTATGTATACAGGTTGGCAGCATTTCATTAGATGTTGGCAGCATTTCATGCATGGGGAGAAGTGTCCCATGATGCAGAGATCTAACTTGTCAATTTTTATCCACATTCAGGTATTTTTCTCTACATGTGTGCCAAAAAAACAAAAACGAAAACAGAACCAAAAAAAAAAAAAAATGTGAAAAGCTAACTTCAGTTTGCTTATGGTGAAAAAAAGCAATGACAGGAGGGAGTACACAGTTCTGGGGTAAGTTCCCCACGGTTCAGGTAAAACATAAAAGTTGGTTGCATCTCTGTTGATGAGGCTCAAGTCCTGCTAACTCTGTGTATATACTTGGACTTGTATGTGTATATACTTGGACTTGTATGTGTATATACTTGGACTTGTATGTGTATATACTTGGACTTGTATGTGTATATACTTGGACTTGTATGTGTATATTATACCTGTATACTGGCTTAACTTGCATTAAATACTGCAATTTCTGCCCCAAATAGACTTGCTGCAAGATATCCCATGCTGTGATACCTATACTAAAGACTACTTCTCATGAGAAACTGCAAATATTTTTAAGACTATCCTTCATTGCAATTATAAATTTGCCTTAGTGTATTTTAAGACTGTGCACACTGAGAAACATCTTGCTGGCAGAAAGGGCCGTCTTTACCATCAGCTATAACGGTATTATTAAACACAGCAAATTATTATTTTTTTTCAATTTTAAAATCTTCATAAATGTGTCAGAGTAATTATAAAATTATTTAGATATGTTTCTGTGAATGGCCGACATTGTAGTGATGTCTTCACATGGCACAGGTGGCAGCACTAGTCAGGGGTAAGAGCCTGGCTCAGAATTCTCAAGTAATCAGAAACTTGTAGCTGGTAATTAATTGTATGTGTAAAGTGACATATCATCTGTTGATATTCTCTGAGAATTGGCTCTTTAAGATAGCACTATATTACACAAACAGGTGCAACGGTACTGTATCTTCTGTGTAGCTCTGAACTAACAAAGAAAGCATAATCCAATCTCAGTGCTCCATAATTAATCCAGTGACCATCTGTGTCTAAACATATATACGTTAATCAATCACTATTAGCATTTTGGATGCAAAAACTGTGAAAATTCAAGGCTTTAACTGCCACTCAAAGTTATCAATGGGTCATCTGTGGGAAACCATCAAAATTGCAGTTTCACATCATTTGGACATTAATCTTTGTACCTACATGTATGATGCAAAAAACAAATCGTACTGTGACCACCTGTCTATAAACGTACTTGTATTTGACCTCTCTCAGTGCCAACTGCCACTTAAGTTGAACAACTTAAAACAGTCTGCCAACTGCAACTTAAGTTGAACAACTTAAAACAGTCTGCCAACTGCAACTTAAGTTGAACAACTTAAAACAGTCGGCCAACTGCAACTTAAGTTGAACAACTTAAAACAGTCTGTTCTAAATTATAGTAAAGTATACTGAGGAAAGCTGTTGACTCAGTCCAAAATGTGGGACTGAAAGAGTGAAGATGATGTACCATAGGAGACAACTGTTTGATGTAATATTATTAGATGCAGTCTTAACCCTTTCCCTCTGATATTGCTGATATTAAAATGCCTGGACGTAAGTTGTCATCTATTTTAATATTTTTACTTCAATTTCATGGTAATAGAAAACATTCATGGATGAGAGTTACAGATAAAAGTGTCATACTGGCATTTTCCAGGTCAATAGCTATCCTTGGCTCAGGTTGGGGTGCATTGAACCTAAGTTGTGCCAAGGAAATTCATTGACTCAGTCTTAATTGGACCAGGTTGTTCTATGTGGGATGAAGTTTACTAGGTGGACATAATCTCCAGTTTGAGTGACAGGTGCTTGAAACTCTGACAGAAATTTTTGAAAAATGTTCCTAACCTCGTAAAGCTAAGTTGGAATCTGAGTCAACAGTTTTCTATAGGTGGAAGGCACCCAAAGTGCACCGAGGAAAAGCTGTGGACTGAGTCCATTCATGTTGCCTCAGGAAATACAGACATGCTGGTACATGCAATGACAGGACCATTCACAAAAATAATAAAAATAAAAATAAAAATAAAAATAAAATACAGTGAAACCTGTTTTGAGAGACCACCCTTAGGGCAGGCTAAAAGTGGTCACATAAGGCAAGTGGTCTCTCAATGGAGGTGCAATAACATGGGAAAGATAGCAAAAGGGACTTTGGAAATATGGTCTTTCTCCACAGTGGTCTCTCGAAACAGGTTTCACTGTAATCTGGAAATACGGCACTTAATTAGATGAGCATAGCTTCTGTCATCACTAACACAGACAAAGATGATAATATTCTATTACAAGTGGAAAGAGGACATGAACCTTTTGTCTTCAGCTGATTTGTGATTTATCTAATTGGTATTTTCTGTGAATATGTCTACTATGAAGATGCCGGCTAGGAGCACCTTGTCCTTGGATGAGAAGCTCATTGTAAGTGTCCTTGCTTCATATTGAGGTACCTTGGGTCAAATGTCTTTGGTTTTGATAATAACTTGACGGGGCCTTACAGAAGAGTAAAGTCTGCCTCTGAACTCAGGACCATCAAAATTAAATTGAGAGTTTCTCAGGTACATTTTGCTTTTTTCTGATATACCTTTTTCATATATATATATATATATATATATATATATATATATATATATATATATATATATATATATATATATATATATTGAGAAAAGGGGCAAAGTAAGACCAATAGTACACAAAAATAACAAGTTGTAAAATTGGTGGTGGGCACATAGAGTAAAAGTAAAATTAATTAAGGTAAAGAAGAAATATTTTATGGTATTCAAATATAGGCATGATGTCTGCCTCTATGTTAACATCGTGTGAAGATTTCAGTAGAATATTCTCCCTGATTTTACACATGACTCTGTATACAAGTGTCTCTGTCATTAACTCAGCGTAGATATGTAATGTTCATGAAGCTTTTTTTTTTCAACCTGTTTGCTGCATAAAATTAATGGTCAGTTTGGGCCATTTTGGGCATTTTTCACTTACAAAAACAGGTTGATTGTTGATAACTATCCATGCAAGTAACAGGACTATAAAACTTTATCTAGTAGAAGAAGAATCTGGTGTATCTGGAACACTAGGTCAGAAATTTGCTTTGTAAAGGCATTAAGTTAGACACTGGGTCAAAGTGTGTAACTGTAAGTGGACTTGGGTACCCCGTGAAATACATATAGTATACCTGTACCTTATACTGACAGACACCAGCACTCAGGCCCTGGAGACCTGTCCGGGTCATATCCAAAAGCATGGTATGTAACACTCTGTGCCACTGAGTGGACATTATTTTGCTTTATTCTGCCACTAGGGGGACATTTTGCTTCTGTCTGCTGTTGGGGAGACATTTTGCTTCCTTCTGCTACTCGTTGGAGATTTGTTTCATTCTGCCACTAGAGGGATATCAATGCTTCATTCTCCTTTGTTGGGATATGAATTTTCCCTTTGTGGAACGAGAACATTCTGTATCATTTCTCTTTCTGCTAAAAATTTTCTGATTGAAACAATTTTCAAGAGGTTTGTTACAGATGTGATTCAGTACTTGGGAGAAATCTACAGAGGAAGCCCAAAGCCTTAGCTTTTTTGCTTATATTTCTGGACATCCCCCCCCACCCCCACCCCCTCCCCGAAACCGATGAGAAAGTCTTTGCAGAGGAAACCTAATGCAGTGTTGCTTACATTAGGTGCCCTGAAAATTTTCAGAATTTCAGTAACTCATGTTAAGTCAGTCTTAAGAATATTGTTACACTATTCTTGCATAATCAGCTGTGCAAATTCAGAGCATTTATGTTATGTAGCATTTTCCCAAATCTTAAAAAGAGAAGGTACTTAAGGGGGCGGGGGCTAAAAAAGGAATAATAGGTTTATGTATATGGATGCCTTTGCTGTGGTCTATGTCTCCCTCCAGTGTATATTATGCGGGGAATCCAAGCAGTGAAGCGCTTGTGCCTGCATACTTTGACTGATGTAGAATATTTTCGGAAAGCTGCTGCTATTTGCTGTGCCTTCAGGCTGTTGTTGGGAAGGGAATTACGGCATTACTGCAGGTTTTGCCACATTTTCTGGCTGTGGTTGAGAAGGGAATTATGGTATAACTACAGCTATCTGCCAGGAATGTTGTTTGAACTAGAAATTACTCTGATTATCTAGCAA
>OZ026628.1:19478400-19725900 GCA_964020975.1 Hermodice carunculata | reverse complement strand
TTGTAAGAAAAATTTTGGTGCTAAACATAGTGATGACCATCCACAGGGTTTTTCTGTGAATATAAACAAATCACTGTGTTTGTATTAATATATTTAAGTTAACACATATTCTGTTTTAAAAAATAAAGTGATTGCCTGCAAAGCAGACCAAGTTCCATGTTACTACACTTGGTCTGCCCTTCTTTGACAGGATTTAATTTATAGTAAGCATTGTATATCGGGGAACAAAACTATACTGAGACACTAATCAGGAAGTTCATTGCTATCACCTAGACCAGCAGCAGCCATAGGTCTTTAGTGTACAGAAGCCTGTTACCATAGTAACCATACTCAGCCAATTAGAAACTGAGTCACTTTTCCAACCCTAAAACAGTGATCCTGTCAAAGAAGGGCAGACCCCAGCGGAGTTGACAAAATATACAGCTTGGGTCTGCTTTGCAGGCAAATAAAATGATTATGCAGACCCAAATTGCACTGTATCCTTGTCTGTGGATTGTGCAGGTCCCTATTTCATTGTATCCATGTCTGTTTATAGTTTTGCAGACCCCTATTACATTGTAACCATGTTTATTTCTAGGTTGTGCATAGGCATATTGTATTGCATCCATGTCCATTTATGGATGGTGTAGCCCCTGTGGCATTGTGTCCATGTCTGTTTGTGGAATGTGACAACCTCTATTGCATTGTATCCATGTCTATTTATAGGTTGTCCAAACCCCTATTGCTTTATATCCATGTTTATTTATAGGTTGTGCAGACCGCTGTAGCATTGTGTATCTGTCTATTTATAGGTTGTGCAGACCCCTATTTCATTGTGTCCATGTCTATTTATAGGTTGTACAGGCCCCTATTTCATTGTATCCATGTCTATTTATAGGCTCTGCAGACCCCTATTTCATTGTGTCCATGTCTATTTATAGGTTGTACATGCCCCTATTTCATTGTATCCATGTCTATTTATAGGTTGTGCAGACCCCTATTGCATTGTATCCATGTCTGTTTATAGGTTGTACATGCCCCTATTTCATTGTATCCATGTCTATTTATAGGTTGTGCAGACCCCTATTTCATTGTGTCCATGTCTATTTATAGGTTGTGCAGACCCCTATTTCATTGTATGCATGTCTATTTATAGGTTGTGCAGACCCCTATTTCATTGTGTCCATGTCTATTTATAGGTTGTGCAGACCCCTATTTCATTGTATCCATGTCTATTTATAGGTTGTGCAGACCCCTATTTCATTGTGTCCATGTCTATTTATAGGTTGTGCAGACCCCTATTTCATTGTATCCATGTCTATTTATAGGTTGTGCAGACCCCTATTTCATTGTGTCCATGTCTATTTATAGGTTGTGCAGACCCCTATTTCATTGTATCCATGTCTATTTATAGGTTGTGCAGACCCCTATTGCATTCTGTCCATGTCTATTTATAGGTTGTGCAGACCCCTATTGCATTGTGTCCATGGATGAGCCGCCCCAGAAGCACACAACCAGTGTCGTCAAGAACACCATCAACCCATTCTGGGACGAGCATTTCTTATTGTAAGTACATGGAACTGTGGCCAAATGAACTGTTTTGTGGTCTGAGCAGTATTCCAAGCTCCTCAGCACTGGCCTACGTCTGCTGTTATAAAATGATTTTATGGGACAACAATTTTTGTAAAGCCTTCTTTTGCATTATGTTTTTTGCATGAACTAAAAGAATCTGTAACAAACAGTTCATACTGCACCTAACTTTTTAGCTCAGCTGACTTGTCCCAAGTTCACAGAACCACAAGTGTGATGAATCTCTAGGTCAGCTGAGCATGGGCTGTTTATTATGAAGTTTTGTTTTTGTTTTTAATTCTCTTGTTTGTTGATAAACATTCCCAGTCCTCCACCACCATCAAACCCCCCCCCCCCCAAACTTGACAATACATGTGCATTGACTAGACAAGTGCTTGTATGGTGCAAGACTTCAAAGGGTGTAATCAGCCTAATTATAATATCACAGTCTCCCAGTATTAACCCGGCTGGCCTTTGATCAGGTGTGGTTCCTTCATTTGCATTTCTGTAGTATATGGAGGCCATGTCTCATTATGTCATAAAATTATCTGTAAGGCACTGTCCTTGCACAAACATTTCTGTTTGAAAGGACTTCTTATGGGGCTTTGAATGTACCTTGTGGTCTGTTGCAGTGATCTGGATGAAGTTACCCGACAAGTCAAATTTGAACTCTATGACAGGGAAAAGCCCCCTGGAGGTGAGTGGTCTTCATAGTTGTGTTACTCACATTATGCTTACTCATAGCAGTATCATATCTAAAGTATTTTTGTTAAAACATTGCCCATTGAAGAACATTGCAATAAATGTCCACTAGAGGGAAGCACCTGACAGTCATAGTTGAAGAAAAGTAACTTACCGTGAAGTCAGGGTTTGGGTATTTTTAAACGGTGGGAGTGTATGTACTTTTCCAATAGAAGATCCTGTTTGAAAACTAAATTTCACTTGAAGATATTGAGATGGATAGACTTAGTATACAATGAATTACAAATTGCTAACCAATGAAATGGAATAAAAGTATATTTATAGTACAATTGTTATGATAATAATTGTTATGAAACTGAACTGCATATTGATGGTGTTATTTTTATTTTTTTGTATGACAGATGACTTCCTGGGGTTTGCAATAATACCAATGGATGATCTGAGACGTAACCAAAGCAGTCGACAGATTATCCCCCTGCAGGGTCGCACCAGCAGAAACATCCCCGCAACTGGCTCTGTCACTGTTGAGGTCAGTCTGGCCGCATGCACTCTCAAGCAAGCCCCTCATTTCTTCTTTTCCCCTTGTCAAAGCCTGACATCTGTGATGACATCATCTCTTGTTCTCTTCTACAGCATTATGTTATATAGGCCTATTACCGGATATACCCTTTCCCCCTTGAATTAAGACTGAGTCAACAGCTTTCATTGGCATGGGTTGGGCACTAAGTGCCCAACCCATGCCAAGGAAAGCTGTTGACCTGGGGCATGTGATCTTGATAAGTCTCATGTTCATTTCTCAGTCAAATTGTTTTTCGTAACTGTTGAAATTAGTTGAAAACACTGAAGCAGACCCCATTTGACCATCAGCCGGTTTTGGCCAGTTTGAGGGGGAAAGGGTTAATCACTGCTCTTCACACCCCCCCCCCCCCCTCCAAAGAAGGTTTGCAAGTGTAGTGTTTTCAGCTTGTCTGACTGTCCATCCATAGCTTAATCCTTGTGAGCAAAGTGTTTCATTGTGCACAGACTACGGTGAAACCTCCCTATACCAAACACCCTTGGGACCAGAAAAAATGTGTTCAGTATTGTGAGGTTTGATAGCATTAAAAGTATATATTTGGGACCGAGAAATAGTGTTCAGTGTAGAGAGGTGTTTGGTTAGAGAGGTTTTACTGTATATGAAACTCAAATTTACCTAAATTATACCCTGACGGCATTTCCTTACCTGATTACATTTTGGTGACTTTGTCCTGGTTTTTCACGGTTACTGCAGAGTGGGGTGTACCCAGTCTGTCAGCAATGACTGCTCCTGTGTATTTGGTATAACTTTACACACTTGAAGTCTGTTCTATCTGACCTCTAGGGACTTCTCTTATGACATGACACACAAGACTGATATAATAGCTTATAGACCATGTTGTCATTCACGATGTGAACACTTCGCCCAGGATATCCATCATAGAGCCACTGTGCAGGTGGGTCTGACCCCCATTTCATGTGCCAAGGCTTGGCATTGGGGTGTCACACTGACTTCAAACTCTGCCCCTCTAGCCAGTCTAATTAGCTTAACGTAATCATTGAGAAAACACTTGGGTCAGGTAATTGCCGTTGCCGTTTTACTTTCTCTGTGTAACTTCTGTCAGTCTTGCTTGAAAAAATAAGTTTTTCATGTTCATTTGGAGAATAAGCTAATATCAAATTAACATGTTGATCATCAAAATGTACCTATGAAAAAATGCATTTATGCGTGCCTCTTGCCTTGAGACCAGAGCACTGATTCAATGCCTGTTTTGATAATTTGTATAGTAAGAGAAAGTGAAGATAACGCAAATGAATGTGTTTACTCACAGACAGAACTGTGGGCTTGAGTGCACACACATTTACTGTTTGATATTTTCAAATGGGTTGAAAGTGGAGGGTTGTCTGCAGTGGAGACTGTCCCCTCTTTGATGTCCCAGAAGATATCCCTGCTTACATTGCCATAACTTAGAGTTGACCACTTTGGTACTTACCACCTGCAAAAACTATTCATGGTGAAATCATGTCTCCCTGTTTCACTTTCAGTTTCTGTTCATGGAGCCAGCAGAAGCCCAACGTATGCAACTAGACAACAGGCAGGATGACTCCCTGTCTCCACGGCGACGCATCGAGACAAACCGCACAGTGCTACCAGGTGGCACCAAAGTCACTACCACAACCACTACCACCGAGAAACTCAAAGATGGCCGCATCGATGCATCTTTCGGTGGTAAGTCACATAGTCAAAGCCAGGGGGAAAACTCTGCACATACTATAGTTCTTTAAATTTATGAACTAAACATATTGGTGTAAGTTAATATTGTCACTCGTAAATCAACAGTTTGGGAATGCATGTGTAGGAAATTCGATCTGATATTTTATATTTAGGTGTCAGTTGTCACTCTAAAGTATTTACAGTGTATTGGAACTTTAACATTTTACAGTGTATGGTCAGTGCAAGGGATAAATGAAAGCAGAAAACAGATCTTTCAATTGTCATGGTTCTGAAAATTCTTTTATACAGATTTTCACTTTGTTATTGTTTACAGAGTTTTTTGCCCAGGTAACTGTATGTACGTCTAGTTGATTTCCACTATAACTACATAACATTCCTGCTCTAGGCAGTGGAGAAGCCACTTTTCAAAATGATATTAATCAAAGTTCTTTTAAAATCTACATTTTCCTTTACCTGCCAAATGTCTCCATCATTGACATTGTTCTATGAACTGATGCTAAACCATAACAGTGTCTATTTAAACTCTATTTAACTTGGGCAGCATTGTTTTTCAACCTTGGAAATAAATGATTGTATATGGAATGGCTATTGACATGTTGGTCTACAAGTTCTTCTGTGTATACATGTAGTATTGATAATGTGTGGGTTGATCTTTTGTCTCATCCAGTTCTGTGTGTGTGATATGTCTTACTAATTTAACCATAGAATTTCAGTATGAAATCAACTAACTGAACATACGGGATTGTGGGGCAGAGATGAAGAGATAGTTGTCAAGAGCAGAAGTTTGCCAGCTTCAATGTAACTTAAAAATGCCTCATTTCAGTGGTAAACAGGGGCATTTATTCTATGTAAAATCTCAATATTTGTCATCCATTTACCAGTCTATGTACTTTGTCAAGCACAGTAAGATATTAATATTTGGCTCATATTTGGTGCAAAGGGATTCTTATAAGGTAAAAACAAAGTAACACAATTTATGAACTTGGGTCTCTGACCCAAGGTCACACCAAAAAAGAGAGATGAAAAATTATTTTGTTTTTGTCATTTTCATTTAAGGTATCGCTTCCCCTCTGTTCCAAGTCCTGTGTGCATGGAGGGCAACCTCGCACGAGTTGCATGTAATAATCATAGTCTATCATACAATAGTCTCTGTATACAGATGACTACATCTACCATGCTTTTTAGCCAAGAAGTATGAGCTGTAAAATTTTTTGTCTTTGTATTTTTTTCTTTGTACAATACCTATATGTATTTTTTAAGCATTTTGATGCCTATTTACCTCCTGAAAATTTCGTTAATTTAGTCACAACAGTGAATTAGTTGGAAGGGTTTAAAGTATCACAGAGTATATTAGTACTTAACCCTTCCTCTGCTGCATCTGGGAAAACCCGCCCAAAGCTACTTGCTTCTCCTATGCAGCAGGCGAGTTTATCCGCCTAATGTAGCACATGCTGAAGATCAACTTTTAATTGCTGAGATATGGCAACATGGCGTGTTCTCCTGCAGATGTACAACATATTAAATGGTTTCCACTATAACTATTGAGTAGTAGTGCCAAAATTATCTAAATATTGCAGTATCTCTGCGAAAAAACAACACACAGATTTTATTCAGTACAGACCATAGCGGAGATTGATTGACAATGCATACCGGTGCACGAGTTGCCCGTTTTAACATTGATTGCATGGAGTTTCCACTCGTCATTTCTTTCAGCTGTTCACCAGGGACATTCTGATGTTTTCAAAATATCTACCCTCAATATGTCACTAAATTTAGGTACTTATGTGACATGAAAACATAAACGTACCTTTGGCATGAATGATAGGCCCCACCATGCTGGGTTGTTAAAAATGCGCACTGCGCATGCTTGACCACATGCAAATTTATTTCCATGATCTTCCAGCCAATCAGTGCCTGAGCAGGACAAGAATCTCGCTGAAGCAGGGCGAGAATGCTTCTGCCTTCTATTCTTAGATTTTTACCTCTGAGATAGTAACTTTATGCAAGATGACAACATTTCGTAGGTGGGAATAAAGAATTAAGCCAATAGGAAAGTAGTATGATGATATTGATATGCTTCTGATGCTTCCATGGATACCAACCATGCCTGGAGCGAGCAAGAGAATTGTACGATGTTTGAAGCGGCAAAATGCGCAATTTTACCTCTGTTTTGCACATTTTTATTGGCAAATGTACCAAAAACAATTGATTAGATTTTATTAAGAAGTCTGTATGAATAAAATTGTCACATTTACGCCACGTAATTGTTTCTGCAGCAAAAACTGCACAGTTTGATTGACCGGAAATGAGCATACCATGTCTTTGTTTATCTAAATAAATGTTGATGTGGATGCCATGAAGATCATGTTTGTGGGGTGATCCCAAGATTAAGTTCAGTGTGATAGACAATTTGCCCCCCCCAAAAATAAATAGCAGAGGAAGGGTTGAGAGGGACAAGGAATGAGGACTTACAATCTTACATCATTCAGTTGTAACTTAGTCAGTCTTTCATTTATGGTTTTTGAGTAAAGAAATTGATCATTTATTTTTGACTCCCGACTTTCAGAATGATTTTTTTTTTTTTTTTTTTTTTTTTTAAATTTTCATGTTGCATAAGATCATACATATTTTCAGCTGGCAAAACAGAGTTTTGTTCCCAAGACACTGCTTATTTTTGTACTCATCAAGCAACGCTTAATCTTTGTGCAGATCCATGTTCTGAGCGTTGTAGCTGAAAGGTTCCCCACTATCAACAACAGTTTGTTACTTGTGTCTCTTATCATGCAGAAAATTACTGTTCCAAAATTTTGTCTCTGAGTATATATAATGCTAACAGTGTACTCATTCTCACCTGACAGTGCCATCAAACTATACTGTTCTCTGGTATTTTGATCTCATTTTCAAATTGTGCGTGCCAGAGTATATATTGTAATTTTTCCTGCCATACGAAGTAAAAGCCCTCTTCTCAGTTTAGGCCAAGCCTGGATGATTAAAGTATCATACTATACATATAAATGTGAAAACTTGTCAAAGATGTAAGCATATTTCCAAGTATTAATACTTATTTTATCTTTATGATTTTTGAGAAACATTTACCAGTTTTTACCCAGGTGTTTTTTTGTTTTTTTTTATTTTTTTTAATTTTAAACAAAATATAGCTATCATGAATAATTCTTCTCAAGTACATGTCTGTGATGCAGAGACTGAGTGCTCAAAGGAAGTCTGCACATAAATCCTTACATCTGTTTCTGACAGAATCTCCAAACAGAATTGAGAAGCGTGATAGTTCGGCAAATTTCAATGAAGCAAACTCAAATCGAGGCTTGGGGGTCAATGAGGGCCCAATGACTGCCTCACAAGGTGAGAACCGTTACTTCAAGGTCAAATTACAACACTTAAGGCTGATTTTCACTCTTAAAGGTTCTTTGAAAAGAAGGGAAGGGGAACTCCAGTGTAAAACAATCTGTGCAGGCAGGAAAAGGGAAAAATAATTGCGCAAGAGGCAAGAAATAACAGTTATTGTCTTCTTTATTGCTACAGAGTGGATGTGAATATTCTAGGCACTCTATTGGGTCTATGTGGTCTTGTATTGTTGTAAGTGATTAAAAATACAATAATTTGCACCAAGTATAGCAAAAGAAAATACAGATTTTCTCATCTGTATATGAGTCACAAATAATCATGATGAAAAATATTTCGTGCATATTGCTTCATTGTCTATGAAGGTTTTTTAAATTTTCAACTTACAGGTGAGTGAGTGGGTGGGTGGGACTTATGGATGTGAGTATAAGATTATTAGTACAGGTCATATTAATTAAATTTGTAGCACAGTTTCAAAGTTTCTTGTGACGAATGGGACTGAGTAAACTGCTTTCTTTGGTGTGGGTTAGGTGACATGAACCCAACCCATGCCACAAAAAGCTGTTGACATGGGACACGTTATATTGTTATAGATAGTATCTACCATTCTCACTAATAATCTTTTCCATTGATGGAAAATGTAAGTGAAAACATTGTGACAGACAAATTATGACCTAGAGCTTTTGGTCAGTTGGGGAAGGAGGGGGAAGGATCATAGTAAAAGGTGCTGTATCTTTCTAGTTTATGGATGTATTTTAGTCAAATGTAGTCAAATAGGTCACCGTCTTTTCTAATCTGCAGAGTACTTTAATTTTTGGGGTCCAGCTTCATTTCAGAAGCAAAGTTCTCTGTTTGTAAAAAAAATCTTGGTCACATTTGACACAGAAGAGAAGGGACTTTGGTTGTAAGTTCAAGATTTTCGTTGATTTGAGTGAGTATACCTTAGACAACAATATTCTCAGGAAAAAAGCTGCGAGAACACTTTACATGAGTGGAAATCAGCCTTAAAGATCTTTTATTCAGTAAAGACGAGGATAAAGCTCTCAAAAATCTGGAAACAAAGGTACTCCTTAACTTGTGCATATACGTCAGTTTCACATTCAAAATCTGTTACTTTAGATTGTGAGAAGCATTCAGATTAAATAGATGAATTGTGAATAATTTTTGGCAGAATTGTAGCCTTCTAAAGATTTTGAAATTTTGAGAGGCAGTGCTGCTGGTGGGTCTATCAGTCCTCTCTGATTGGCTGGAGCAGGGCTAGGCTAAACCCACGGTAGTTGTGAGGATTCTTGGAGTAAAACTGACAGCTGTGTTCTGAAGGAATTCACCGATAGCTATGTCGTACATTTTGGTGGTTTTTGTATTTTGCAATGAATTTTTTGGAGCTTTTAGAGTCGTTGTTTATGAAAGTGAATTCTTGTGCAAAATTGAAAACTCAGAAAAAGGTAAAATGTTGTTTTGTGAAGCACCACTTGATGTTTTATGTAAATGTTTTCTGTGGTAAATTAGTGAATGTTTGTAATGTATTTACAATTGTTGTACGTATCTGATGATGTATTTGTTTATATATATATATATATATATATATATATATATATATATATATATATATATATATATATATATATATATATATATATATGTATATATATATATATATATATATATGTATATATATATATATATATATATATATATATATATATATATATATATATCCTGGTGCATTTTTAGGGTAAAAAAAACCCCACTAATATAGCCTCTGGGGGGAAATTCCCAAATTTATGTACAAATTAGTCTGAATGGAAATCTACACATGCATTTTTACAAGTGATTACAAAAATTTAAAACCATAATGCTTAAATAAAATTTCAGATAGACATAGGTGTCATATTGCACACAGTATTTCAACCACAGAGGCTGGATAGGTGGACGCTTAGACCAGATATATGTTTGAGAACTGAACTATACATTTAACTTATTCCATATTACCAGTACTTCTAGTGATACATTTAGCTGAAAATATTGGCAGAATTATAATCAAGTTCATCCTAATGTGCATGTGGGAACATGGCTCAGGACTAAAGTCCTGGTGAAGGGGGTGGGGTATAACTTGTGTTAGGATATACATAGACACCACAGCAGTGACCTCTAGTGTGCACCCTATAGAGAGAACCCAATAATTCAGGCACTGCCGTGAGTATTCACCCTTTACAAAAGTAATTTTTGCCTCCCCCCAAAAAAATTGACTGGAATTTGAATTGTATATTAATGAAAACTGTATTTTCTACAAAAAAGATTTTGACCACTTTTTGATGAAATGGAGAAGAGAAACTTAACCCTCTAAATTTTTGGAAAAAAACTTCATCAATTTTACATAGAATGTCGACAGTAAGGCATTCTAGACCAAATACCCCATCCCCGGTCTAAAGTCAGCAATTTTGCACTGTTTGGCAAGTGCTGCTGTAACAGCCAGGGTCATTGCCTGCTATACAGACCAAGCTGTGTACAATCTCAATACAGCTGGTCTGCTCCAGGCTTACAAAAAAATAATTTATGGTCAGGGTAAAACAACTGCTCTGTGATCTTTCTCTTGGACTGATGGACCAAACATGAAGTTGGTCAGCATCACCTTGGCCATCAGCAGTGTATGTGCCCTCAAGCACTGTGATCTGCTACCATGGTAACCAAGTAGACCAATTAGAGATTGAGTCACTTTTTCAATGCTAAAACGGGTGCATGTAGTTAAAGGGCAGACGAAGTGGAGTGGGAAATACACAGAAGAGATAGCTCTGCTTAGCAGGCAACCACATTAGCAGATAGAACTTGTTATGAATGTCAAAAAAGCACTGACCCACAACATAGGTCTCTACTCCTGTAGTATAGACCTAAGTCATAGGTCTGTACCATGTAGTATAGACCCAGGTCATAGGTCTGTGTTAAGCTGCAGTATGGATTTAGTTAATGTCGTTCAATTCTTTGCATATCATGTTCATGCATTAGAATATTATCATTTATGATTATATTAGATGTGCATATTTTTAAGTTTTGCTTTGTTTGACGTCATGCAAAGATCCAAGTTCTCCATGTTTGTTTTCATACTTGAATATATATAAATATATATATATATATATATATATATATATATATACTCTCAAACTTTGTTATCGATTATTCAGCTTGGATAAGATTTAATTTTCAATTTGCTATATTTAGATTCTTCATGCAAGACAAACATTGACCATATCTTTGCTTGCATTTTTATCTACATTTAAGACATCAGAGTATTTGAGCATGTTCAATATATTTGTGCCATTTCGTGTATTGTCTTTCACTGACAGTTTATACAGGCTCCAAATTATGTGTTCTGGTGTTTCATATTTGACAAAATCCTGTTTGTTTACAGTTGTATGAACCAGATGTTGGAATTATTATAAGCTAGCATTTTGGTGAATATTCAGGGAGGTGATTGATCTGTATTGTCACACTTCTACATTGAAGGTCAAAATTGATACTGGAATACCTCAACAAATGCATACAGAATCATCAGAGGTCACATGACCAACAAATGCTCTGTTCTTATAAAATGGATTACACTTATCAGTATGTCTATCATTCCTGACTGATTGATTTTTGTTGATGTTATATATTATACAGTTTTCATAATTATGAAAATTTCCATGCACAACATCCAGTAAAATATTGACAATTGCAGAGGAAAATTAATAACAACAGCTTCACTGAGTGGAAGAAAGTTCCAGCTATATATGTATATTCATGTGTGGAAAATTCGGTTCTGAAAAAGGTCCCCATTCAAAATGTTTTTTGTTAATAGAAAGCCAATGGACAGAAAGCACAGTTTGATTGATAAGAGCACAGTCGGATGTTTTTTGTTTTTGTTTTTTTTTATTATGTCTGTAGATATGCTTACGAGAATCTTGTATTTGTGTTAGAATGACTCTTGTTTTGTATATTTCAGGTTGAAGTGTATTTGTTATAAAAGTTGTCAAACAGAGGATTGGAGAATAGTGACATGGGAGTTGTGTGCAGTGGGGTTTAATTTGTGGCAAAAAATCTCTGTAAGTCATAACTTAGAACTGTTGGGAGTTAAGTTTCTGCACATAGGCAAAATGAGAATAACCTTTAGGGAAAGTGCAAATAATTGTTTGGCAAAAAGAATAATCATGGGCTAAATTCAAATAATCATGAAGCAAATGACACTAATCATGAAGCAAAATACATATAATCATTAGTCAAAATAAATAATCATGAGTTTCTTAGTTTCTGTGAGTTTTAAAGTCCACCGAAACTATATTTAGTGGTTTGAAAATGAAGAAAAAAAAAAGTTGGTAATGTAGAATCATAAACTTCGGTGTTATTTCTGGGGCTTGTTTGGCATTTTTTGCCATGAAATTTGAGCCTGTGCAGAATTCAGGAAAAACATAATTTTTGTGAAAAAGTTCCTGAGAAAGCCCCAGTTATGTTTTGTAAGTGGAAGATTTATATAAAAGTTTGGTGGAAAGTACATGTTAAGTACTCATTCAATAGTCTGACTTTGGAGGTGGTAACTTGGTGTCCACTACAGAGGGAGTCCCAAATTGAAAGTTAATGAAGAAAGGAAACTGAAGTCAGAAGACGGACAAAAGAAATTGTTGAAAATCAGCTTCGGCTTTAATATTTTGCCAAACAGACCAAGCTTTTAGCTTCACTGGGTGTGGTAGAAGTAATATGGAACTTGGTCTCTTGGGGGGGGGGGGGTAAACTTCAGGGTATTATCACCCTAACCACCACCAACTTTGCACTCTTCTCAATCTGAAGTTTCTGTCTTTCTTTTTTCAGGAAACCGCAGGGGTTCTTTAAGAAAAGGCATGAGTTCACAGCATGATTAGCACAACAATATAGACTAAAATTTTGGTTGAAGTCCATAGTGGTATTGAGGATGAAAGTCACCACTTGTTGCTTAGTATACATGTACTCTACAACAAGGCAGAGAAAAAGCAGAAAAGTTTAACTTTTAAATGTGTTCTTAAGATTTTGGTGTAGCAGTAAAAATCAGATATTCAGTTGTAGTTGAAAGTCGGATTTTCTTCTCGATCATTTAGTTAAGATATCAGAAAAAGTTTTTGATCAATCTTCAGTTTATTTTTGATTTTCAAAGTTCTGACTTTGTGTTTTTTTTTTTCTCCTGAAAAGATGTCAAGTTGAAATTTTGTTTCCAAAAATTACAATCCAGTCTTGGGACTAAGATTGATCCATATGCACCCTTGTGAAGTAGTTTTGCATGTGAACTGGTGTGGAATCTTGGACTAACCAAATACTGTGTACACTTTTTTGACAGGGAAACATTACAAAATATAATTGACCCCATATTGATCACAGTACAAAATTTGTGTGGAAGAAATTCTTGCAAATTAAATCATTGAAAGCATTTTTAACAAATTCTGCACACTGTGGATTTTGATTAAAAAAAACACACTTAATATTGGATATTGAGATAAAGATGTATACAGTAAATACAGTGAGACCTCATAAAGGCACCATCTGTTTCTGAAAAAATATGTCACATATCTGACTATGTCAGATTATTGAGACAAAATTAGGAAAGGAATTTGCTAAATCCCTCGAAATGTGTGTTGTTAAGTGAATATGTTGGGTTGCCAGTGTGGTGATAACGAGGTTTCACTGTAGCAGTGTTGCCTCGCTGTTGACCTGTATTTCAGCATGGAATCACCTGACAGCATGACAAGTACGTCAACTCATTACGTCACACAGAAGGACTTATCCACAGTTGTAGCCATGATGCTGGGTACAGAGGGCGCTTGTGCATGGGCGGTACTTCAAAAGTTCTTAACACTTGCCCCCACCCTTTAAAGTCCACAAGCAAAAGTGACAGAAAGAACATTCATGCATATTTTAAAGGGATAATTTGTCTTGATGTACTTTTTGCGTCAAATATTGGCCTTTTAAAAGACATACAAATGGAGTGGTGTTCATAAAAACATAGTGTGAACATAACTTCAAAAATTGAACTGGGTGAAGAAATTGCAGCTTCCCTTTGGTCAATTTTGTGCCCAAGTTTGAAACGGATACTTTACGAGTATTATCCCTGGCCATGACTTTATGAATAGAAACCTGTGTAGCCATTGGGAGAGGTGATTGTATATTTTGTTATTACCTCATGCATTCATGCACAGAGCCCTCTGTTGCCCATCGTAATGATAAGAGCACAGGAGGACACCCCCGCAGCACCAGTAGTTCTAGTTCATGAGCACAAATTTAAGTCACAGAATTTCTTTCCGTAAAGAGAAGTAGACTTAATACCTTTACCTTGGAGAATGAATCGGGCCCAAATTTTACCAACTGCTGTGAGATTTTAAGGATGCTATACTCTTCAGTATTCTGTGGAGAAGATAGTATGCACTTGCCAAAACCTTTTTTCTGCACCCACAAGTTCAGTGTGTTTGGAATCTCCTCCCTTGATTTCCACATCCAATGGAAAGAAGGTCATTTTGTTTCTGCAACAGTCACACGTGGAACAGTGCTTGATGTTGCAGCACTTCTCTGCTAGGTTAACACATTCCTGGTCAAAATAAGACTGACTTGATAGCTATCTTTCACACCGGTTGGGTTCAATGTAGAAGGAACCTGTTAACTCATTCCATACCAGTCCCTGATTTTTCTGTATATTTACCAAGATTTAAGATGGCAGTTGCATATTTAAATTCTTCATGAAAAGGGCTTTTGTTCAAGTACCAACATGCCTATAATCTGAAGTCAGTGGTTCTGGCACTGCCTGGCAAGTCATGCTGCAGCTGCCACAAGGGCAGCTGCAGCATGACTTGCCAGGCAGTGCCAGAACCACTGACCAAGGCCTGTGACCATAGTAGGGAATGAGTTAACGTATGGCCAGCTGTCAAGAAAGGCCTCACCCACAATTCAAAATAAATATGCTTTCTGTGAATATGAAATTTAAGTCAAAACATAAGTGCCGACAACAATTTTCATTTGGGTAATTTTTGGTGGTTTGAGCTGGAAAGGGTTAGGAAGGCTGGACGGTGGAAGGACTGGCAGATTTTTTTATGCTGTCGACGGCCAGGTGGACTACGTCAGTGGCGTTCACCAGCCCAGCATGCTTCTATTGTTTCAAAGAGAACTGACCCAGGCCACTAACTGTTTTAGTGTGGATCCACAGTCAAGTTGGTACCTAACTGAGCGATCTTTGTAGGAAGAATTTGAATCTGGAATCGTACAAAGTTTAATAATCAGTAGATAAAGGGTGAATTGCTGGTTGCTCCTGGGGTTGACTGCTGTACAATCAACATTAGTGGGATTTGACTTGATTTTCTTTTGTCCTCTCAGTGGAAGAAAATGGTAACAATGCCAGTTTATTACAGTTCCGGCCACCCAGCACCAACCCCGGTACATGGAGTCTCCCCGGTTGACGGTGACGGCGGCTGACAAGCGAAGTGCCACTTTGCCATCTGGTGTAAGTACTGCCTAAGTTCTTTGTTTGCTGTCGCGTTGGTGCTACGATGTTGACGGTTTGTGTTTTTTGTTTCTGATTCTGGCTTCCAGAGCTGATTATGATCAATGGGGTTGAATCGGTATCGGACACCGCCCTTCGGGAATTGACTGAAAAAGTACAATCTCGGCGCCCGCGGACTCCGACCAAAACTAGTACACTGATTATCACGGGGGTACAACGGGTAAGCGACACAGATTCATGGTGATACGTCAATCGTGCACACGGCTCATTCTATTTTAGTGTGTCGGGCGGTTGCAAGTTTGCTGTGTTTTTGTCCTATATATCGTCAGCATTAATTTTACATACTTGTTGTATCCAAGTTTTATTCTTTTTTTTCAATTAATGTTTATTGCGAGATCAATGGCTCGAGTACCTGTAAATTTTCCATTTTGTTCACCATTGCTACAGGGCTATTGAGTCTAGTCAAGTTTTCATGAAGTGGTCAACTGTTTGCCTCTGGGTGATGTCACATTGTGTGCTATATTTGGTTGTCAACAACAAACCTATGTGAGACATTGGCACAATTTACATGCATGAGAGGTGCACCTGTACACATGTACTTGCACTAAGGAGGGTGTAACATGGCGGACGAATCTGTGATACTGTTTGGTAAGGATATAGTCCATGTAGGTACACTGTGGGGTCATGCAGTGCATGTATATGAGGAGCTTGGTATGCTATGTTTAATTGTCAGTTTGTAGGGAGGTTCAATTTTGGGGCATACACTGTAAATTGCTTGTGTTTTTGCATGTGTAACTTTTCACAAGTTAACAAGGGAAGTTTTGAATACTTCTGTGTCAGTTTGTTGCGTCATAAAGATAAATGTTTAAACTGCAGAAATCTTAAATAAAAATGCATAGTTCTCAAAACAAATAGTTCAGATTCTCAAATAATGCAGAGTTCTCAAATAAAAAATACAGCGCTCTTATCAAAATGCACATTATCATAAAAATACAGACTTCTATAATAAAGAGTTTGCAAAAATCATTCAATTTATGCATTTAGAGAACTGCTCACTTGATTTCCAAATTACTGGTCAAGGCTTCGGGATAAATCTGCAGAACCTTGCTGCATTTGAAATGAGGCCTGTCTGCTTTTCTAAGACAAAGCAAATTTAGCAGTGGACAAGCTGTTTTGACACCGGACTTGTCCAAATTTATAATTTAGTTTGATGGCATTAAGCTTCGGTAATCCAAATTTTGTCATTGCCATCTTATGGGCAAATGGAAATGTTTTCATATTTTCAAAATGTTGCAGATTTGCAAACTGGGAAATACAAATTCTGCAAGAGTAGGACAATTTAAAGATAAATCTTGTGAAGATAGATGTCAGTATTTGTGACATGTTTGATGAAAGAGCTGCCTTTCATTAAACATCAGGAATTTGGCTGTTTGTTTCTAATAACTCTTTTGCCCACAGGAGTTATGATATGTGGCTGTGTTTCCTTGGGCTTTGGGGTTAGAGCCATTGAGCTTTCTAAATGTAGTTTATACAGGAATAGTTATCCATGCACAACTACTTATTAACCCTTTCCCCCTCAAACCGGCCAAAACCGGCTGGTGGTCAAATGTCGTCTGCTTCAGTGTTTTCAACTAATTTCAACAGTCATGAAAAACAATTTGACTGAGAAATGTACATGAGACTTATCAAGATCACATGCCAAGGAAAGCTGTTGACTCAGTCTTAATTCAAGGGGGAAAGGGTTAAATTTGCATCGTTTTCTTGTCCACAAAGTCAAATATTTACTCATGCATAATCTTGTAGTTGGATGATAAGGAAAAGCTGTATTTACATACAGTGATTACCTGTCAGACATATCTAAGACTGTAAGTGTACATGTATCTCTTTTTATGGTTTACAAATGTGAATATTTACCATTAAGATTACACATAAATAGTAAGAGGTTAAGTAGGTGATGAGAACGTATTATCAGACTTTTGTAAAATGCCACCCTAAGACGTGAATGATAAAAAAGAGGGAAAGTAGAGCAAATGGATAAAATAGAATTAAATAAGTAAAAAAATATATATATATATATTTGTACATTTTATTGTGTAAAGGTATATGACGGGATATATAGTATAGGTATGTAGGTTTGTTGGGATTCATTGTTATTTTATAATAGTTTAAATATGCATTTTGTCTCTATGCAAAGGGCCAATTATGTACATGTATATTTTTGAGTTCATGAGGGTATTTTGAATAATAAGAATTGTTAACCCTTAAAGTGCTTATTTAAGATTGAGTCAACAGCTTTCCTCGGGACACTTTGCGCACATTGTGCGCAAAGTGTCCTGATGAAAGCTGTTGACTAAGACTACTTGTTGCTTCAGACAAGGCTTGCTGGTATTTGAATGAAAGGTATCTTTATGAGGATTTTGACTCTTTTAACCATTATATGTTTAATGGTAATTAGAAAGCAACTATAGTAGTGATTAACACTTTAAGGGTTAATAGCTCAGTGCATTTTAGTTTGTTTCTGGGTGACCTGCGAGGAAGTACGTGTCTTAGGAGTCCCGCAGTAAATATGACATAACATTGCCATGTGTCAACGAACAATAAATGTATGTTACAAAAAGAAACAAAGTGATAAAACCTGCCGTGTCAAAACTGGAATTCAAAGTCACAGAATTGGTTGCCAAAAGTATTTAATTATATCATGTGTTGCAAAATTTGATCTGTAATACATGTAGCTAAGTTAACCTTTTGGCCAGTAAGGAATATACTTTGATTGCTGAAAAAAACCCAAAAACAATAAATTACAAATATAAGCATCATATTTAATTGCTGTTTGTCATTTGGTGATAAAAATTGTTAATGAGAGTTTAATTTATAAAACCCAAGTGGCATAGTGTATTTCTAAATTTGGGCACAGTGTTTAAAAATTATCTCAGTTATTAGAGATTATTTATGCAAGTAACACATTCCTTTGTGAAATATTTTATGCACGCTGTGATAAACACTACCTTCCTTACATGAAGGCTTCAGGATGCTTTAAAGTTGTACAAGTTTTATCCTAAGCTGTCCAAGGGCCAACTAGGCTGTAGATGACATCTTTGTTATATTCCCTTGTGTTTACTTATGTTAAGGGCTTTTCCATTTGAAATTACACTTGGGGGGGGGGGGGGTTAGAGAATGCTAATTATTTATATCAATATCTTGGTCCTAGGTAAAAACATATATATCTTCTCCAATTTCTGTATGTAATCTACAATTTTTTCTGTAGGTTGTACCCTAAATATCTTAGCGTTCTGTGCCCTCCCCCCCCCCCCCCCCCCCATGTAAATTTTACTGGAATACCCCTACGTAATCTGATAAGGAGAATCATTTCCCAGCTGGGTGTCTCTGGGTTGCTGTAAAAGGGCTGGTACACAATTTAAATGTATTTTTGAGTTGGTTTCTGTCACTGAGTGCCTGAAGTGTTTTACTGTTTTTCAGTGATAAAGGCCTCATAGAGAGTTAAATTGTACATAAAATACACAAGTCCTGTTTGGAGTTTAAAAGAAAAATCACCAGCATCTACCACTGTAAATGACAGATAGTTTAAGATATATTTAAAGTACATGGAAAATTTCATTTAGGGTCTGAATTACTTTATGTTTGGTACCTGCTCAGATACCATGGATACACCAGGGTTTGGTAGATTTTTTTGTTGTTTTTGGTGAATCTTCAGCCTGCAGGGGTTATTCCCATTGCTTAGCATTATGGTTAGGCTCTGTGGCGAAGACTCCCATTTTTTGACCACTTGTCGCCCTCAAAGATCCGTCTTTTTCAAACCATCGATCCTAAAGGCTCCATGTTTTAATTGTTGCTCCCAAAGACCCCTTTGAATTGCACTTGAGCTCAATTACGGCTCTTTTTCCCTTTTGGGATGTGCCCCCAAACAGCTCCAGAGACCTCCCTATTTTCTTAGTGATTCAGTTCCCATTGGGTCTGGGCTTCATACCCTTAGTGGAGCCTACCCACCCTAAAATATGGGTTGTGCCCCCCCCCCCCAGCTGCTTTAGTTGAGTGATAAATATTTCTTGCTATCATTGTTGTCCCCCGCCACAAATGATGGCATAGGGGGACATAGAATTAGTAGGGATAGGGGCCGCTTTGGTCCGTCCATCCGGGAGCATATCTCTAGAACCCTAAGAGATAGAATAATGAAATTTGTACCAGAGATGCATCATACCAAGGGCATGTGCGCTGTGTATTGTTTTTTATCTTGAAAACAGGGCCCAAGAACAGCAGGGCCAGAATTTCACAAAATTTTGCAAGAATCTATTTGGATTTTTGTCAGTTAGTTTTCTTTTTAAAGAAAGACAAGTTTAGGAGAATTTTTATGAGAATGGATTCTCGGATTCTCGCCAAAACTCTGGCCCTGAACATATCCATTTTCGTGTGTCTGGCAGCATATCTCTAGAACCCTTAGAGATAGAATAATGAAATTTGTAACAGAGATGCATCATACCAAGGGCATGTGTACCATGTATTGCTTTTGACCTTGACCTATTTTCAAGGTCACATGGCCCAAGAACATATCAATTTTTGTGCATCCAGAAATGCTGTATACATTGTATACCTTTCTGCTGTATATTGTGGTGGGGGACATTGACCCTTTGGATCACTGTGCACTTGTTTAAAATACACAGAGCTCTCTGTTTTGTCTTTCACTCGTCCTGCAAGACACTCTATTAATGTGAGGGCATTTTTGGTGCTCTGCTTGAACCCTACAGTTTATCTTATGGCATGTAATGAAAGTTAATGGAAATACAAAGATTTGGGCTGTGCCTCCCACCTGATTGGAGTGACCTGTACTGGATGTTTTCCAGAACCAAATAATTGCCTTTGCTAGTAGCGTACAGGGGTTGGGATATGTTTTATTACACATATCATATGCTGCTACAGGTGCAGGTGTTGTATACAGGATATTCACATTGGCTGCAGTACTACTTTGGCCCTTATCACTCAACAAAGCAGTACCCCTGTGTAGGGGCATATTCCTTATCATATTGCAAAAATGTTTTGTTATTTAAAAAACTGGGGGGCGTGGAAGTAATGACCTGTTTCAATGGGCCATAGTCGTCTTCTGTAAGCACAATATTGAGCCTGTTATAAGAAGGCATCAGCGTCCGCTTCGAATAAAGTAATCCAGAGCACTGCAAATCTTAGTGACACCCTTGGTGCATCCATCATGGTGGCTGATGTCACTGTTGCTAAGCAACAGGGTCAAAGATTTTGGTGGGAAATTAATATGCATATCTTGCAATAATATTATGAGCAGAACAAACTGTGTTCAATATAAAACTGTACAATTTGTCAAAATTTCCTGGTGCTCTAGATTAAGTTACTTATTTTTACAAATATTTGAATAATCAAGTAATTTTGCTGATATCTCTGGTTGTTATTTTAATTTTCTTGGCAAATAAAGTATATTTTGCACTTAGGCCTGCCTTGAATCATTTTTGTGTGGATCAACAGGGATGTCTTTGAATAAACACAGGGAGATGATTATAGCATTACCAGTCAAGGGTCAAGTATGGTTTTAAAGATGTTTTTATTTTAACCCTTCTAGTGCCAACTGGAGCTTAAGTCAAACTACTTAACTCATTCCATACCAGTCCCTGATATTTCTGTATATTTACCTGGATTTAAGACGCCAATTGCATATTTAAATTCTTTATGAAAAGAGCATTTGTTCAAGTACTAACATGCCTATAGTCTTAAGTCAGTGGTTCTGGCACTGCCTGGCAAGTCATGCTGCACCTGCCGCAAGGGCTGCTGCAGCATGACTTGCCAGGCAGTGCCAGAACCACTGACCAAGGCCTGTGACCATAGTACGGAATGAGGTCACTCTTCTAGTGCCAACTGATCAAACTACGGAAAACAAACTGCTCTGAAGTATGATAAGGGTGCAACATTAATGCTCCTTGTCAAAAGACCTTTCATTCTAGTACCTGTATGCCTGTAGTTATATTTATATAGTCCAAGTCAACAGCTTTCCTTGGCATGCATTGGGCAAAGTGTGCCAGGGAAAGCTGTTGACTGAGTCAAAAATGTGGCACTGAAAGAGTTAAAAAATAGGTCAAAATTCAAATATTAAAAATGTGAGACTTTTGTTGGGTGAACCATCTAAAGTGGATGTCTTTTTTTTAGATCAGCTTTAGCCCTAAAACATGATACATTTTTAGGGTTTCATGTTCTTAAAATTTTAAGCTTTGGCTGTCATAAGTTACTCTGCCCTTTATATGCCAAAAAGAAGACTGCAAAAGCTGGTCAGGATTACGGGCATATTAATATTTTACTATAATGTGATAGCCATCTGTGCAAAAAGCTTTATATGTGATGAAACAAAACTATTAACAAAGGGGCCATCTACCATCCCTCTGCTGGTAATAAGTGCAAACAATGGGTGTACCATTATTAGAATATCATTAGTGTCGTGCTTGTGTGACCTCGGGGTGATTGGTTACCATACTCAAACATAAACATTTGAGGTGGCCTGCTTGTGTAAACTTACGGGGCATTTGGTTTTTTTGTTAAGGTTAATTCTGGACAAGTAATCCATCCCAGGACTTCAGTTGACTTTGATGCATCCCCAAGACATAATCAGTATGTCTTGTTGCGATAGAAGATAAAAGTTTTGTCAAAATTTCCCATAAATAGTTTTAGTGTTTTAGCATTTAATGAAAGGTTTTAGATAATCACTGAAAAATTAGGTATGCTCTCTAAGTCTTCCTGATGATGTTTTAAGTTCTAAAAACTATGGGGTGAAATGTTCAACTAAAATTGTAAAAATCAATTCCCATTTCTTAACCCCCACAGTGTAGTATCCCCTTTTGTAATTTAAGTACCTGTATACAAGAATTTGACACTGTATTACATATCTCAGTATGAGGTGGTACATGTATGTACATTTTTGTCCTGATATTTTGTGTGAGGTGCTGCTTAAACAGTAATACCCGATACTTTTTGTGTAAGTTGGTTCCGTATTGCCTCATAATGCAGTGTTACATGGTGATATGAATCAGTGTTGCCCCATTCTTTTTGTGTGAGGTAGTGCTGTATTGCCTCATAATACAATATTACATGGTGATTTGAATCAGTATGGCCCCATACTTTTTGTGCAAGAGGCTGCCGTATTACCTGGTAATATAGTATTACATGGTGATATGAATCAGTATTGCGCCATACTTTTTGTGATAGGCAGTGCCGTATTGCCTCATATTACAGTATTATCAGTACTGCCCCATACTTTTTGTGCAAGATGGTGTTGTATTGCCCTGTAATACAGTATAACATGGTGGTATAAATCTGTATTGCCCCATACTTGTGTCAGCACTGTATTGCCTGGTGAGCTGGTACAGTTATATACTTTGTGTAATATGTTAAATTGTTGCACTGCGTGAGATGGTACTTTGTTGTCCTGTGTATATAACAGTGAAGTACTGTAAAAAGAAACGGTATGTTCCTGGGTAAGATGGTAAATATGGTCTTGTGAGACTGTGACATGTTATCATGAGTACAGTGGAGCAGTAGTTCACCAACTGGTAGCATGTATAGCCTTGGAATGGATACAGTGGTTTTGTGTGTGCTAATAGTGATTCTCTAGGGACAGCAGGCCGAGCAGACCAGTCCATATTAAATATACATGGTAAGTTTTAATCCATTTGTGGAAAACCACAATCTGTTTTCCTTCGTGATATTGGCAGGGTTGTAGTTTGGCTATACCTGGTGACAGGGATTGGTTCATATGGTCCCCCTTTAGTGGTGGCTGGTTTTGGTAAGCGGGAGGAGAGTGGAGGGAGTAGTGGCTGTCTTGCTGCTAACGGTAACAGGAACTATAAAGTGAGTGGCTTTGTGGGAGATTGCGTGCTTAAGACACTCGACTGTCCTTTCTTTGCTAGTTTCAAAGGTTCCCAGTTTGATCCTGCAATAGTGTGATTTTGATAATGTTATCTTCGATAGAAATTGTTTGGTTTGTGCACGGCATATACCATCCCAGATAGTTTTTTTTGCTTTGGTGTATCTTCAACTTGTATGACCAGAAAAGCTGAGTACCTATGTAGATACATATAGTAGGCCAATGCTATGCATGCAGGCATAGGACTGTAAAGTGGGTTTGCCCATTGTAAAACAAAAAGACTCATTCTGACAGCACATCCCTATAAAGCCCATCCACAATCAGGCTACTGTTCCCTAACCAAGGTTGCAACTTACAAAATGTCATTAGAAGCTCAATATGCAGGGTGCTGGAACAAAATATACTATACTCCTGCTAAAAAAAGGAAGGGAATGATACTGTTGGTATAGCATTTTGGGCATGATGTAGATGCAGAGTTTGGGGTTTGTGCATCCTTTTTGCTACTTCATGCTGTGAAAGGTTGGCTTCCAACATTCTCCCTTAGTTACCCATGTGGAAACCCAATCGTTCCCAACATAAGTGTGGAACAATTTTACGACTGAAATGAAATAAAAGACAGAATCCTGTTGGTTGTTGTTTTCTTTGTAAGCCAATCAGATTACGTAAGGTAGAAAAGAGTAACTGAAAGTTCTTTCTTGAGTGCCGTACCTTAGCAACGCAATGTTGAAAGTGAACAAAATGGAGTCGAAACAGCTGCTACAAGCACGCTAAACCAAATAGGTTTTTGACAAAAACATAGGATTTAACACTCTTTGGGAGAAACAAAATCCCACATGGCCATGTCATGGGGAATTGTATATTTCCAGTGATTTTACCCCTATCAGAGTGGGAAGTCTGCTTCCAGGGATGTGCACATTGGGGTATGCTGGCTTGAAAGTGCATCCCCATGCTGCATAAGCTCAGTTTAAAGCCCCTGTGAGCCTGTTACGATGCCAACCTTCTGAATATTAGCAGAACTCAACAAAGAATGACAACAATGATAAAACTATAACAATAACAATATATTAACAACCAAAGTCAGTACAAAGTAGGCAAACTTATATCTGCTGGTATTACAACAGTTAAACAGTCTTAGGTAAATCATAATCCCTGGTGAGATAACCCACAGGTACTGTCCCACAGTTCCAAGTCCTGTGACAGGTGCCAAATGATCTGCTACACATCCCACTGAGTTACGGTTTGGTTCTAATGTGGTACTGACAGGTGTGGTGCTGATGCAAGCCCACAGAGGTGCAGTTTGGTTCCAATGTGGTACAATTAACACCAAATACACCAGTCCACTCAAAGATCCTGTCCACACTCCACAGGTAATAACAATATCTCACAGTCCCACTGGCTTGTAGTCACACAGCGTGTGTCAGATCTTCCGAATTCTGTCCCTTCTAGTCAGGAAAATAGCTGCTTTATATATCTAAACTTAGAAATCTCACCATTATTCCAGAGTTTTCCAATTAGTCACACACCATACCTCTCTGATCTCTCTAGATCACCTCCAAAATGTGTACAGACAGTACAATGAAATAAGTCATAAGAATGTAGGTCAACACTGTTTACATGCTGCCTAAGAGTCACCCCAACGAAGCAGGCTAACTCTGGGACCTGGCACACACGTCAATGAGCGCAGTGACCTCTAAATTCAAATCAAACAGGCATACCCACATTCATAAGAGAGCCTCAATGCTAGACACAGTGGTCATCAAATTCTATACTTGATCCCATTTCCAGGACAATCTTATGTGCTGCACTTGATCAAGTATGAACTTGTGTTCCTTGACCATATTGCATCAAGTTACAGTAGTGCATGTAATTCGATATGAAACATCATGTTGATCATACTCTGTGTGAAACTAAGGGAAGCGTTCTCTTTTTTTACCAGAGTGTGTAATTTTAACTACTCTTTTTAGCTCTGCTGACCAAAGGTCGCTAAGCTTATGCAGTCACTCATGTCTGCCCATCTGTGAACTTTTTGCTTCTGAGCATGACATAGTCCACAGTTTTAAAAGATTGCCCCATATAACTTTCAGGACTGATCATGTGTATAAAAATACGGTTTGATATTGGTGGCGCCACCTGCAGTATTATGTGACATATGGGTCAAAATGTGGAAATGTTGTCAGTGTTCTAGGATCCTTAATGTTTGATAGATCCTCATGAAATTTAGTGTGATATTGAGGAGGTCAAAGTCTAAGTTGCCTTTGATACTAGTGGCGCCACCTGTAATATGAAGGAAATTATAAGCCAAAAAGTGTTTTTAAGTTATGAAATTCCATATCTCAAAAAGTTATTGGATTATTCTTGCCAGATTCATAGGATGATATATAGACCATGTCCGGTACTAGAATGTTATGTATTATTAATGACCTTGACTTATTTTTGTGAGGTCACCAGGCCTGTAAAGGTAATTCTATAATGACAAAGTGTAGCGTGGACATCGATGACAAAGAGAATTGAGCCTCCAGATCAAAATTGCACTTGCTTTCATTGTACATAAAACTGTACTTGGCGACCTACTTTTTGGGTCACCTTGACCAAGTAATTATGGATTTTGGTGCTTGTCCAAGTTTATTGTTTTTCTTGAGAAATTTGAAAAGTTACTACCCAATATGAACAAATAGATCATGTATGAAAAGCTGGGTGTTGGGTGGTCAATGTTTTAATGCGAGTTGAAGGTCAGGGTCAAATATCTAGTTTGAATAGGGGTCATGTTAACCCTTAAACGGTCAGACCGGTCGTTAACGACCGGCAATCACGTGATTTTATGCTGGGCTCACACTAGCTTAGCCTTACTTGTCTAAACAACTCATAAATCATCACCAAACTGCACACAGACAGCTGTTGTGTTTCCCCCAAGAAGCATATCGATCTATTTATGTATACCACTCCCTCTAGCGTCTCTGCTTGTCATTAAGGGCATTTCCCGGTGATTCCCGTGAGGTGCGTGACGTCACGAAGAGGGCACCATCAAGCAACAATTCAGCTGCAGGTGTCCGTCAATTGCATGTAAATAAAAGTGCCGAGGCTATTTACCTTAGTCAGGAGTGGGCAGGGAGGGATTATGTAGAGGAGGGGGACAGTGAAGTCGATGTTGGGTGTGAGGATGTAAGTATTTTATTTATAATGAGGCTGGAGCCCACAGAATTCAAGTCTATCAACGGGCCATGTGGTTCCGTTGTGGCTCCCATAGCCAGTCCGAGTCATTTAGCTAGTTGCAGCCGATCACTCAGTCAATCACTGAGTTATACAATGCCTGGTCTTCCCAAGTATCCCCAAATATGTTTCCCTGTCAAACCTGTGTTTATCAATAAACTTTATGAACAAGACCTTTTGCCTTGGCTCAGTTATGGAACCTTGTATTCAAACCTAAACTGTTTCTCTGCATGCACTCAATTTATACCGGGGGGGGGGGGGGGGGGGGGGGGGAGGAGGAGGATGGTTGCAGATACATGATAAATATTGTTGTCAGTCTCAAAGACTGTGATAGGCAGCCAATAGGGAGGGCCTACTTTGCCTTTTGCACTGGAATTGATGACTATAATTGCATGTACACTGTATACATGCATGGTGTCATCCACATTTACAAACTACATATCAGTATAAGGCCTTGCACATATGATTGTGGATCCAATCAAGCTTTGTTTCCGTGGCAACATATTAAAATGGGGGGGGGGACCACAAATTTTCCATTAAAATAGTGCAGCGTTGTTTTATTTCAGTCATTTTCTTACATAGTATTGAACCTGGAACATAATCTATGAATAGTTATGGTGACTAATTTTATTATGCAAAGTAACTGCCTGTTACCGGTTTTGCAGACTTGTGTGAAAATGCTGTTTTTCCAGTTTTTAGCCAAGTACAAGCAATATTTTAACAGTTGCTATGGAAACAAGTCATGTGATCTATGTTTTATTTTCAAAGTTTACTGAAAGTTTATTTCTCTAGTTATCCAAATACCACACATATGTGGAGAAAAGGGTGCTTCACATAAAATGGGGAGATACTCTGTTCTCTTATTTAGCAGATTTTGAATAATTTTTTGCCATCTATTAGCAATTAAAGTGGTTGCCATGGCAACCAGTCACGTGACTTTTAACAATTTATTGCACATAATGAAACTTGGCATTCCAGGTATCACAATGATATATACTTTTGGTATGCTACAAAGAAAACTGTTCCTACTGCACTGTGTTCAATGAAAAATGTTACTTTTATTTTTACTGGTACAGAAAATAACCTGACCCTTTAAGGGTTAATGCTCTGCACCCTACAGTTTTTGAGCTAGGCACATACTTTTAGGACTTATTAATTTTATGAATATCTATTTCGTCAATGTTTTGTTAAGTGTATGAAAATCTATGTCATCGTCAATGTTGGCTGTGCCACATGTAGTATTACATTATGTAATTTCCAGGTCAAAATGTGAAAATCTTGTGACCAGTAGAACATTCTGAATTTTTAAATGGCTCTACATGAAATTTAGTGTGATTGTAGAAGAGGTCAAAATCTCAGTTGCACGTGATACTAGTGGCACCACTTATAATTTGGGGGAAATTATGAGTTAAAATGTCATGAAAAGATAAGATTCTATATCTCAAAAATAATTGAGTTAGACATGCCAAATGTATAGGATGTATAGATCATAATCAATATATATACATGCTAATACATTATGTAAAATCAGTGACCTTGACCTATTTTTGTAAGGTCACTATACTTGTTAAGTTGGAAGATGTGATTTTGCAATAGTAGTGTGTAGTTTGGACAATGGCCAAGGGAATTAAGCCTCCAGATCAAAATTGTACTTGAGTACATTGTATATAAAACTGTACTTCGTGACCTACTTTTTTGGTCACCATGAGCCAATATCTATGTGACCTTGACCCATTTTTCAAGGTCATTAAACACTTAAGAAAGGACATTTAATTCAGTATCTTGATAAATAATAAGGCGAGTGATGCCAATTTTACCACAAAATTTGTATCGTGAAAGTTTGATATTGCATAGTACAGCTAAGCTTGATAAATTTGTCGAGGTCGTGCATTGAATACATTTCAGAAAATGATTTTTGGTGATGTGGTCAGCAGAGCATTAAGCCCATAGGCCTCTTGTGTAGTTTGAGATATGTCATTTCATGTTCCTGAATAACATAGTAAATACATGTGTATACAATTTATTTCATTATTTTCGGTTCATGGGAAATAAAATCTAGGGGATATATTGGCACAGTCTACATGAAGCAGCATTGCAATTTATAGATGCAAATTTCTACTGTTATTCTTGAGTTTGCTGTCAGGTTTTTTGGATTGACAGAACAATGACTGTACTAGGCAGAAAGCAAAAATGAGCATGCTTATGTAGAGACTGTAACTAGGTTTTTCAGCTGTTTTTATACACATTAAATTGTCTCATGAGTTAAGTGCCTTTGATCAAGTCCAAGCCCATGATTACTTAAATAGCGGATGATGAATATTGTCAGAATAATACGATCAAATCCTCTTTGATTTGGAGACAAATGCTCCATAGTTTATAATGTCAAGATCATTTAGTTTACTGCAAGATCCTCAGCTTCCATTGAAAAAGTAAGTCATGATTATGTGATCAAGTCAATATTGTAGTGCACACTTTCTATGTTTATTAACCCTTAACCTTCAGGATAAGACTAATTCAGCAGGTTCATGTGGTAACAGCATGATTTATGGGAAGTCGTAGATTGCAGGCAATTCCATTTTGATGGGTGTTATCTACCTGTTGCAATAATTTTGTTTTGTTTATTTTGTAATGAAATAATGAAAGGCGTCCAGTCAATAGGAAGTATTCATAGATAATGATATTAACTGCGGACCTGCACTGGTCCCCACAGTTGCTAGGCAACAAAACTTATTCTCCACCATGAAGAGGGCACTTGTACCAATTATGTCACTTAGTTGCCCAGATATAACACTTTTTCTACCTGACAAATGAAAATTTTCGGAATATGTTTTGAAACTTTGTGCAGGGCTTTCTTGCGTTTTTGCTTTTTTGAGTTGTCACTTTTATTATAGAAGCTCTTGTGGCCCTGCTTGATAGAAGAATCTGCTCTCCTTCTTGTCACGTACCTAGGTGGCAGCACAGGATCCCAGTCCATATGAATACCTCGTATTTTGATCAGTATAATGGGGAAACAAATAAGTAAAGAATGTTAATAATGATAAATGTTTTGGTCCGGCAAAATGACAGTGGATATAACTTGAAGATTTGTAGCTCAGCTTTTTGGTAGGAAGGGTGGCTGTCTATCATATCTCGTTCGTTATGTTCTGTCCATAATTACATGTTTCATTTCTCAAAACAAATTACCCACAATCTCTTCAAATTTGCCATGTAGATGGGTTGGGCAGGTACACACCTAATTTGTCCAGTAGGCCATGCTTCATTAGCTTTTTATTGTTTCTTATGTGTTTAGGAAGATGTTAGTAAGATTGCAGATGGTGGTAGTTGTGTAGGGTTAAATTTGTAAATCCATATGTTGACCATGACTTTATTGCCAAGGGCACAGCTCCAGTAAATTTTATTGTTTGGATGGTAAATTGAGAATTATTTGAGGTGGAGTCGAATATTACATGTGCTCGGAATGAAGCCTAAATTGAGAGTATATATAGGTAGCCTTGAACAAATTTCCAAGGTTTAGGGCCAGTTTTGTATACTTGTGTGTATGAGATGTAACTTGAGAGCCATTTGAGCTAAGATTCTGGTATCACACAGTACTGCTTCTCAATCAGATATAGGTTTACACTACATGTGGAGGACTTTGACCTTATCTTGAAAGTCATAAGGTGACTTCAATCAACAGAGTGATAACTTTAGAACTATGTGAAGAAGTACCTTCATACTGCATGATAATAACAGTCCATTATAACAGACATGTTGAGTGTGTGCAAGGAGAACAATGAGTTACTTGCCAAGGTCACATGACCACTTTGGAATATTTTACTTGCCAGGTAAGAACTAAAGCTATATGTGTGAGGAATTTTGGCAACACACAAAATGATGTTCCTTGATACAGGTTAGGCTTGGGTTACATTCAGTTGATTTGATCTAGTTATAATGGTCATGAAACAAGTGCATGTTCTTATTTTTTGAGTAGCTGGAGAACTATTCAAGTTAGGTCTTTGGTTAAGCATTTTGCTGATTGTCCTTTTTGTAGAGCAAAACGTTATTCCATATAAGTGACTTTGACCTCACATGTAAGGGCACAGGGCAAATAAACCAGATATGAGTCAATTGTCTGGCCACCCACTATGTACTGAACTGAGGGAGCTTGAGGGTCATGCAGTAATCAATCCCAGATTGCTTTTGATTACAAGCATATCTTGAGATGGTGATGTGTATGTCAGTTCTGTCACAGATTTTGAGATTTTATTGTATCTGTTCTAAATTTTAGGACTTTACATCCAGAACCAAATTTATTTACAGTTTATATACAATAAACATAAGTTGAGTGGATTGAAGATTTACTTTTGATCGAATATTTGTGCAAATTTTGCTGTTAATATCCAGAGATTGTTAGAAAATTTGGCTTCAATAATTTTAGAGATTTTAGACTTGCCTTTTTTGCTACTTAATTTTAACTTCTGGAATCATTCTGTTTTCATATTCACCTTTCAGACATTTTAGGCTAGCCTGGCTTCTGTCAGGTTAAACCCCTAGGGGCTATCAGTAGCAAGCAGCTACTACTACAGTTACAAGCTTGCCTAATTGTACTTGATATTTGGTTAAGGAGAATTATATTTTGATTACATTTTCTTGACTTAAAAGCTGATGACTTTCTTCTTTTTTGGACATGGCCTACAAATTTTGCTGTAAATATCCATAGATTGTAAGACAGTTTGGCTGCAATAGTTTTAAAGATTTAGGCTTGCCTGTTTTGCAACTTAACTTTATCTTTTGGCATCTTTCTGTTTTAATATTCATTTTCATACATTTTAGGCCTAAATGTTTTGTCAGCTTGACACCTCCCCCCCCCCCCCCCCCGCTATCGGTAGCAAGCAGCTGCCATCAACAGTTACAAGTTTGCCTCATTGTCCTTAATATCTGGTCAAGAACAATTATGTTTTGATAACATGTTATTGACTTAAATGCTAATGACTTTGTTTCTTTTCTGATATGCCTAAATGCACATTTGCTCTTTTTCAAAAAATACTCAAATTTGACAGCATTTACTCAAATGTCACAAACTTGACCCATTATGTTTAAACATTGACTCAGCAGGTTTGGCAGTGAAATAGAGCTTTATGGTTTGGAAACTTTCAAAATGAGGAGTAGGTGTCATCATGTGGATTGTGTTACATTTCTAGTGCTGGATGTCCATTGTTGCAGTACTGTTTAGGATTCCCCTTGGTTTGCACAGGTGCTCAAGCTTCAACTGTGTATTTTACTATCACTGGGACTGAATGTAATGCCCCAGTTTGTTTCTACTTCAGCTATACACTGGCAGGTGGTTTAGCTAAGGTAAGCTATCCAGCTAGAAAAGGTACATACTGGTTCAGGGGAAAGTCAAATTGTTCTCATCTGAACTTGTGGTATACAAGTTTAGTAATTGTGTTTGGTTTGACAGGTATTCTGTATTCATAATGAAGCTCTGCATTTATAAGCAAACCTTCAGTTATTTAGCTCATTCATCATTTGCCATGTTCATATTTATTCATTATTATGTTAGTTGTCTGCTGAATATTTAGCTTAGACAAGGAGCTGCTATTAAGAGAGACATGTATGGGTACAGGCACGGAAACATGTTCTGAGTAGTTGCCCGCTGAAGACCCTTTTTTTATTTGGGCTAGTACAGCCTGTGTCAAAATTGTACAGAAGAACATATGCCATATGGACAATAGTACTTCCATAGTAATATATAGGTTAGACAGTGACAGGCTACCTTATGGAGAGGAAAGAGTTTGGACTGGGGAATTGGGTAATGACTATCTGGAAGTGGTTCTGGACAAAAAGACACAAATACAATTCCACCATACACACACTACTGCAGATCTAGCATTTCTGCTAGCATCTTGCAATCAGTACTTGCAAAGTCAGCTGAGCACATGGTACTCAGTCGTATCATTATTGTATTGTAGATTGTATTTATTCCTACTGTATATAGACGTCGTGGTTGTATTGACTATTGGAAATACATGCTCCTTTCATGGGTGCATTTGGCTGCCTTTGAAACCTGTGGCTAGGGCCTCGTTTCAATATTTACAGTATTTACATATTTCTTATTTTGTCAACTTGGTCTGCTATCATGTGGAATGAGTTAAACAGCACTAAAGGTCACAGAAAGATCATTTTGTATTTGGATTAAACATTAAACATGTCCAGTTTATGCACCTTGAAACACAGGCCAAGGTTTGTTGGTGCAGAAGGATGGTTTTGCCAATTTTGTTAACAGATGATGCGGTCTTGACTTGACAAGATGACACTCGATTCATGTTTTTGTAAAGATAACGTGTCATTTAAGTACCAGCTTACCTACAGTTGCAGAGACTATTAGACTTTTCTTGGTGGAGAAGATGGGGGGGGGGGGGGTTAAGGGAGGGACCTTGATCATAGGTCACAAAGGGAAAAAACAGTGCTGTCTTGAATCACAATTGATTTTATTCATGATTCACGGGACAAAATGTGTCTTCCACACTTCACAACAAATTCAAATGCACATTCTCAGTTCACAATTCACAAATATTAATTTTCTCAATTCACAGTTCCCACAAATTTTAAACTTCTAAATGCAAATTCTCAGTTCACAATTCACAAATATTAATTTTCTCAATTCACAGTTCCCGCAAAATTTAAACTTCCAACCAAAAGTCATGAAAATACCCTTTACCCCCCCCCCCCCCCCCCGTCCCCATGGTGAACAGCTTTTCATGGTGTATTTGGGCACAATGCACCCAAAGCATGACCAGGAAGGTGTTGACTCAGTCAGAACTTGCCAAAGAAGGAGTTAATAGAACAAGAGAAAAACACTTTACTTTAATGGCGAGATTAACATTTAAAGATTTTTGAACTGATGAAAATGTATATAATAGGTTTGAGAAAACTGGGCATTCAGCCAAGTTAGATGTATGTGCAACCTTTATAAATCAAGGTGGCATAAGAGAGACTCTTCTATGGAAGTGTGATTTGGAAGGGCAGCATTGTTTGCTTAATTTTTGTAATCAAAGTCTATTTGTGAAATACACTTTCATTGATGACACCATGGTGACCAGTATTATTTGTTCAATAATGAAATCAAAGTATAACTGTGTGAAAGGCACTTTCATGAATGGTACATTGATCGCAAACATTGTTTGATTTTTTAAATCAAACTGTAATCATGTGAAAGGCACTTAAATGGATGGTATAATGGATTGGTGGCAGCATTGTCTGTTGATTTTTCAGTGGAAGTATAATTAGGCAAAGGGTACTTTAGAAAATTTCCATAAGACTGGCCAGCATTGTATGTTTGATTTTGTAATCAAAGTATAATGCCATGAGAGGTTTTTACATTTATGATTGTTAGCGTAGTGCCTGAACTCTTTCAGTGCCAAAGTTTGGACTGAGTCAACAGTTTTCTTTGGTGTGTGGAGAATTGCACCCGAAGTGTGCGGAGGAAAGCTGTTATACTCTATGCACACATGAAAAAACAGTCTTTTTACAGGGAATATGAATTTTGCATCTGCATTATTCTTGTAATTCAGAGTAGTTCATTTTAAGTTGTTGCAGTTGGCACTGAAAAAGTTTTGAATCAAGCTATTATGATATAGGTGTCTGTAACAGAGTAGTCCCATAGCAAGAAAAGTCAGGGGGTCTGATAGAAATGAGGAAGGAAGATTAATATTAATAATTAACATTAATACATGTACATGTATATCTGGGGCTTGAACCTTTGGATGTTTTCTCAAGAAAGAGTATTGCTCTTGGTGTAGGGTTTATGGGCACACTGTACATAGACGATATTATAATGACCAGTATTGTATGTTTGATTGTATTTTCCTGTCTTCTCCATGCCGCCAGGGATCAGCCAACATTCCTGTCATAAAGGTACACCATGCACTGGTTTGGTCCTCAGTTTTGGGTCGGCATTTTAAATTGCATTGCTTTTCATGCTTAGTAAAAAACAAGGGCCATGTTAGTAACCCTTTGCCTTTCAAGTGCACAATTTGTGCTGAAACATTTTCATACATGCTTCTTATTCTGATTAAGCATGTGAAGTATTTTTAATGGTATAAAGCTTTGTTCTTTGTTGATCAGCATAAGATCTTCAAAAGTTACAAATCTATGTTGCATGTTGAAAAACATTTGGAAGGTAAAGGGTTAATGTTTTTAATATGCATGTGTTAATTTTTAGTGAGCATGGTTGGCTGTTAAAGATGGAAAAATATGCATTTTAACCCTAAGTGCTGTGGATTAATTTCAGTTTATGCCACTTTATGCCAGTGTTCTGTAGCTTTCTTGACACAATTTTGAACTTTCAATGTACAATCAAGTCAGCATCTTTCATAAATACATTTTGTCATCATTAGAATTTCAAGTGGACAAGACTTGGCCTGTAACCATTTTGTTATGGTTGCAAAATCAAATATTTTTAGTATGGATTACAATGTTTTGCATTAAATTTTCTGCGGCTTTGTTTGGAATTTTGCTTTTAAATTTTCAGCAGTTTTGTGTTTACTTTTGTGGTCTTCATTCATGGCAAAGACATGGAAGAAAAAAATGTTGACATTGATAGAGTGAGTAATGTACTTGTCATTTTATGCCAAAATAGTAAACCATATCAGCACTAGTTTCCTCTTACATGTGTAAGAATATTGAGGTGAAACAAGACCTTTCAAATGTATCCAAGGACTACATTTTAAAATGTGATGTCAGCAAAGAGGGGAATTCCATGCTGATGGGAGTGTAAGAAAGGTCAAAATAATGGCAGCTTTCAGCCTAAACATGTTTCTCATTCTGTCATTTGTGTCGCATATGCTTCAAGGAGTTACTTGTCTCATTCATGAAGTTCTGCATGTTTTGTAGGCACAATGTACATGATTTACTTGGTTGATCTGTTTCTAAAAAGATTGGTCTTTTGTGTTATATTGGTTCTGCTTATTGTTCTTACTATGGTGCTTGAACTGTCATTGGAAAAGTTCTGGTGTCTTGTGAAATGATAAGTAACAGGGAGTATTTGCTTAATTGTACACTTAATATCACAACTTTTTCATCACTGTTGTATTGGGCATCACAAATAGTTTGCTCCATTACATGTGAATCTTGGATTAATAAGTCTTTTATTTTTTTCTTTTGATATATGTTTCAGCAATGTTTCCATCAGATTAGATGAGTTGTCGATGGTAGATGTTTTATGTGTGATAAAATCATCAAGGTTCAATATATACACAAAACTGTCCAATGTGATGTCAAAAAACTTGAGTTTACCATGGACATCTCTTTACTGGTGTCATGTGGCTTAAGATGGTAGTTGATGTGGCTTTGGTTACTTGAAGTTCTCCATGTTGGCTCATATTTTAGGTAGATTTGAGCAAAGGTTACCACCAGTTACATCTTTGCTCAGGGGTATCCTCTTTGGTTTTATTATACATTATTTCCTGTTTGTGTTGTTTTGTAATTAAATTTTTGTGGAAAATCTTGTGTACTTCACAGTCACTGATGTGGAAAGGTTTTATTGTATGGGGGAGTCTTGTTTTCTTTGATGACATAGTACTTAAAGTTCATAGCAAGAGGGCCATGCCAAAGTTGCATTTGTCACTCAAGATTATATGCTATTATTTGGATAATCAGGTTACTGTATCTGTGTAAATTAAACATGAATTATTGTTGCCTAACATTTTCTTCTGTACTGATTTAAATATTAGATATTGGCAAATAGTTTTAAAATGCATATTTTTGCTCCTTACATGACAGTAATCCATGGCAGATGAATTGATTTCCATCTGTAATTTTTTTTTCTGGATGCAGAGCATGCAGTATTGGACTTCATATGAATCATGGTTGTTTACAAGTGGTTTTACTTTTCAATGAAAAATAATATATTGAAGAACATAGAGTAGTAACTCCCAGGTGACTGAAAATCAGTCTCTATGTACAGTGTGTTAGTAAAACTTGCTGTCATAGCAGTTGAGGAAAAATGAAGCATGAATCATCAGCTGTTTTTTTTTAGCTCAAATTTTTGTAGTTTTAATGTTTGCTGCATTTTTTGTTTGTTTTTGTTTTTGAAACTTTCGGTAAAGTAGATATAATATGACCCAAGGAGTTATTTGAAAATTTTCCCAGTCAACTGTAGCTCCTATCAGTGCAAGCCTGTATTATGTGCAGTGTTCTAATTATTGTGATGAAGTTTTCATGAACAGAAGCTTGAAGTCTTTGTTGTATAGTTTTTTTCAAGTTGGTACCTTTTAACATTATTTTCCTTCTGGAACAAAAGTTTTATTGTTCAGATGTAGTTCTTAGTCAATTTTTTTCTCTTCTTTTAACTTCACAAGAACATGTTGAGATTGATATAATGACTTGAACAAAGGTGTAGAGAGATCCTGATGTATGCTGAGCATAGGTCAATGATCCTGCAGGATTTGGCTTAGTCATTGTCATGAAAGTTCTTCTATAAGATTTTGAAGGCATCAGTTTTAAAATCTAAAATGTCCGTAATTAAAGTGGAGTCAGTAGGTTTCAAGTGGTACACATACAGTCAAGTTTTGATGTAAGCCCTGATACCAACAGACTCTTCATAAAGTAAAGGCAAACTTGGCCCGGGGGAGAAATGTGATCAAAGAGAAAGGACAACAGTTGTGTACATTTTACATTTCATTTCACATTTCAGTGTTATATGTCAAACTGCTAGGTATCTTGAGCATAGATGTAATGAAAAGCATGCAATATAAAATGACCTCTCTCAAAGCATACTTGGTAGAACAAAATAGTGGTCAAAATGTAAGGCCATGTAAAGTAAATTACAAATTTGTTAGCTACAGTTTGGGGGAAAAACAGATAAGAAGGCAATTTATTTTTAAATTGGTAATTTTTACCTTTGGCACATAAAGTGCAGGGGGTATTGTTGTGCCCTGCGTCACCTGTCTGTCGTTGTCCTTCCATCTTGTCAACATAACAGTGATATCTCCAAAAATATTCACCATAACTGTACATTAATTTTTGTCAGAGATGTACCTTAAAATGGACCAGGTTCCTGTTGAAAAACTTTTAAAAGTATTTGTTTCAAGGCTGCCTAAGTGGTGCGCAAGGGTACAGTGTTCCATAATATTTCATTCACTGTAGCTTAACCACATTTGTGTCACAGAAGAACCTTATGCTGGACCCGGCTCCTAATGAAAACCAGCCTCCTGTGATTATTTGTAAACTTTTTATGAAACTTTTAATGTATGTATTTGAAGGCTGTCTGAGTCACATGAACACTGACAATGTTACCGCCATATGTCACAAAGTATTAACCACAGGTTTACCAAATGTTTGTCAAAGATACATCTTATGATGGACCAGGTTCCTACATCATTTATTATCCCCCGCCCACGAAGTGGGGGAGGGGATATGGTAATGGGCACTGTCCGTCCGTCCTTCCATCCGTCCGAAACAAATTTTGTCTGGCCCATATCTTCTACATTATTAATGCTACCTCTTCAAATTTTTTATGGTGGGTAGACCTTAGGTAGTAGGTGTGCATAGGCATTGTTTTGTGTGGCTAAATACTTGCATTAATTAATTAATTAACAAAGTTTGTTAAGCAAGACAAATTTTGTCCGGGCCATATCTTCTATATTATTAATTAATGCTAGCCCTTTGAATTTTTTATGGTTTGTAGACCTTAGGTAGTAGGTGTGCATAGGCATTGTTTTCTGTGGCTAATTACTTCCATTAATTAATTAATTAACAAAGTTCATTAAGCAAGCTCAAGCTACAATACAAATTTTGTCCAGGCCATATCTTCTAAATTATTAGTCCTATCCCTTTGAATTTTTTATGGTTGCTAGACCTTAGGTAGTAGGTGTGCATAGGCATTGTTTTGTGTGGCTAATTATTTTCATTAATTGATTAATTAACAAAGTTCGTTAAGCAAGCTCAAGATTTGTCTGGGCCATATTTTCTAAACTATTAATACCAACCTTTTGAAATTTTTATGGCTAATAAACCTTAGGTAGTAGGTGTGCATAAGCACTGTTTTGCGTGGCTAATTACTTTCATCGATTAATTAATTAATAAAGTTCATTAAGCAAGCTCAAGATACAATACAATTTTGTGTGAAGTATAACTTTGCAACTAAAAGTGGTAACCCTTTAAGATTTTCAGCGTTGGTAGACCAGAGGTAGGAGGTGTGCATAGGCAGAATTTTTTTTGACTCATTACTTTCCTTCATTAATATATTAATTAACAAAGTTCATTAAGCAAGCTCAAGATACATAAAGTTGCTTGTGTTTCTTTTGTATTTCTTCTTTTTTTTTTTTTTCAGATAACCAAGAACTCCAGGATACTTTTCAAGTAAACTTGTTTCTTTCTCATTTCAGCCAACTTTATTTTAAGTCTTACATGTTAAGGAACATGTAAATAGCAAACAAACGCCTTCTGCACTGGCTCACCCTCATAGGGGGGGGGGGGGGGTTCAGTGGCTACTTGTTAAAAGGGGGACACATAATGCATTTAAAGGCTCTCTGCATTCATTTCCATATTGCCACCAACAGAAACCTTTCGCATTTTGCCAACTGTACTATACCAGTGTACAGCATGTGTATTTACCACCATGATTACTGTGGGCGGGGGATATGGCTAGCGTCAGCAGCTACTTGTTTAAAATTAGCTTCCTGTTTGCATTTATAAACTTTTTATGAAACTTAAAGATATTTGTTTCAAGGCCATCTGAGTGGTGCACAAGGGGGCAACCTTATGATAGTATCTCAACAAGGATCAATCACAGCTTCACTAAATTTTTATCAGAGATGCACATTACAATGGACCATGTCCCTATTGATAATCAGACTTCTTGTATTACTTTTAAGCTTCTTAGGAAGCTTTTGAAGTATGTATTTGAATGCCATCTGAATGGCGCACAAGTGGACAATGTTATCATAATATCTCCCGAAGGATTCATCACAGCTTCATCAAATTTGTTGACCGGGCCAGTAGAGGATCTCTTCTGGCACCCAAACCAGCCAACACAACAGACCAAGAAAATTTCTTCTTGATCACGACGTTCAATCCATCACTTTCTCCTGTCAAAGATATCATCCAAAACAATTGGAGGATTTTAGAGGCTTCACCAAATGCTGAAGTCCTAATGGACAAGGAAGTGATCATTGGTTTCAAGAAAGCACAGAGTCTCTCTGATATATTGGTCCGATCCCGGATCCGATATCATCCAGATTCTGAATCTGAATCCTGCAGTTTCTGGAAAGAAACATTCAAATGAATGCAACAAAACCAGTTGCAAGTATTGTGCTTGCCTGGACACTGCAGGCAATGCCAAAAGCACACAAACAGGGCGAACATACCGTGTCCCCAAAGGGGGTTGCTGTGAATGTTCTAATCTAGTTTACCTCCTCACCTGCTGAACTTGTCACAAACAATATGTTGGTCAAACGCTTCATCCATTGAAGGACAGACTCCGCGAGCACTTTCGTTATATCAATAACAAAGTACTTGACCAACCATTGGGCAGACATTTTGCCCAATTAGACCATCCTGAACTGAGTTTGAAAGTTCACATACTGGAATACACCTATACTCCCCCTCGTCTAGAACACACTAGACAGTGGCAACTAGACAGGGAGAGATATTGGATGCACCAACTGCGCTCACTAGAGCCCTTTGGTCTCAACATCATGGGTAAATGAGCTCCTTTGCTCAGTCTTATGCTAAATTTTTATTTCAGAGCTCATTTCCCTATGGTTTTTCTGCCAGTTAGGCATATTTCATGGATTTTCCTATGGGAAGATGCACAACTATCCGTTTACTGTGTAGTCACACAGCCAGAAGCTCCGTCAGCAGGGCTTCAGTGGAACTCTGAATTTCCACGAACTATTCCTGTTTATGCACTCAACGACCCTTGAAGTGTACCAACAGTAACCTCAAACTTTTGAGTTCACTGTAATTCAAATTTTCATTTGGATTCAACTTTGCGTTGACAACCACTGTCACAAGAAGTCTGGAGCTCCGTGTTACGTAATCACAAGCCCGTGTTTTACGTAGCAATGGAAAAGTTGTACTCTGGTATATAAACAGACGTCACGTCATTTTCCCCTCAGTCCCTGATGAGTTTCAGTCGAAATGAAACCGGTTGGACCCCTCTCCACTAGCCGTTGGGACCTTTGCCCGGTATTTTGAGCTCATTCATCAAATTTGTGTTACAGTTACACCATATTATGGCACCTGTCCTAAATAGAGGTTACATACAATTACTTATATGTATTACTCCAAGAACACATCCAAAATTGCTCTTTCATTTCATAGACAACAATATGGAAATTGTATGTTAAGTGTTCTACTGCCAAGTCTAAAAAAAATGCAGAATTTGGGAGAAAAAAGTTTGTGGGCACTGAGGGTAATCCGTTTTCAGAATGCTACTTTTATTTGTAGCAATATTTGTCAGAGGGCCAAGGACAGGTCTAAATTACAGAAAAAGGCGGAAATTATATGACAATACATTAACCGGGGACAAACACTATATAAAAAAAATAAAACGGAATACACTGTGAAAGTGATGTGGGCATCACTTAAGAAACTCACATTTTTCCTCATCTTGACACAGCATCCATTGATTTAAGGAAGATCAGGATTAGAATGTTTAATTCATCTTTAAGAATTATGATAGCTTTAACTTAATTTTTGTACTTGTAATTTGCTGCTTTTCCTGCTTGATACCTCTTGATGATTTTTTTTTTCAGCAAAATGTTCTTCTTGTGCATAGCCTACCACCATAAGTAGAATAACTTCTTGTGTCAAAACGAGAACAAAAAAGCAGTGCTTTATCAATATATACAAGTCAAAGACAGGGTTATAAATGCAGTTGACATAACTACATGTACATTCAAAGGACTGAATGTGTTCGCCGTTGTCACAAACTTGGCCAGGATGGTCACAGTAGTGCCCTAAGTTTACTGTTTTCTTTGTCCCTTTTTTTGGAAAGTGGCTCAGATTCAGATTCAGATTCAGATTCATTTGATTCGACATAGAAGTGAATACATTGTACACATTTTGGTAATAGCGCAAAAACAAATATGACAAAAAAACAAGATAGATAATAGTGAGAATGGAATTACCATGCAACAATTGTAGTCAGGATGACACTGCCAAGGAAGATAAACATCCGCTTCCGCAAGGGCCACCCAGGAAAAGTTGCCTTATATGTTACACCTAGTTTCAACAGAGGTTCGGTAGATTACCAAGAGAATCAAAGACAAAGAAACTCTCGCATTAATATACAAGATTTTGGAATTGATTATGAAGTGTTATTACAGACGAAGCTCAAAGAGGGTGTTTTAAAAGTTGATATTCCCTTGAAGTTAAATTTGTGAAAATAACCTTTGCCTCCAGACAACATTCAAAAGTCTTGGCGTACACACATATGCTGTGTTATTTTGTGGCTTGGAACAGGGCTGATTGTATTTTGACTGTGTGACAAAGTCCCAGTGCCTCCTGTTTGTGAAGCCCTTCCTTAGTAATTACATGGTGTGTTCTGATAGGACACAGTGGGTTCATTGGCTTCCTTTGAAATGTTTTTTTTCCTCTAGTTCTGTGTTAAATGTGCCCTGGTTATATGGTTTATTTGCTCCAACATTGTCTATCCATGGACTCCACATCAGATGGAGCACTGTAATATCTGTAATTATACTACAGATTATTTCCTCTGTGTAAATATTAGTACAAAACATGTTTAGTTCCAACATGGGCATACCTATCCTTGCACAAGCCAAATGCATATGGAGGACAAGGATTGTCATTTATAAACATGCAAAATGTGTGTAATTATTTTAAAATCCGGAGTGTGGTTTGTGAGAAAAAAGTCAAAATTTGCCTAGGAGTAGTTTGTTAGAAAAAGTCAAAATTTGCCTTGAACAATTTTCCTGTGCCTTACCACGTTATACACCAAAATGAGAACCCAGCCAATCAATTTTTAATGTGGCATGGATAGGAATTATAACAAAAATAGTGAATTTAAAGTTTCAGTGGAATGTCCAAAATGCAATGAGAAAAAAAACTTGCCAAAATTAAAAGCTTTGAAAATATATTTATTCACAGTGTATGTGCTTGTGAGAATGATACAAGTTTTAATGGCCTGTTTTTGGCTGGGGACCAGCATATTACTTTGTCTCTGATTTACGGGCTCGTGGGGCAGCCCTGCAGTTTACAATGGCATATACACCTCCCAATGCGGAAAAAAGTAGCCTTATTGTATGTTCATTTACCTGTTGAGCAGACCAACCTGTGTGTTTGCTCCGCTGCACTTGGTGTATTTGACTGCATAAGCGTACTTTGGCACTGAGAAGGCAATTCAAACAGGCTGGTCAACTTTGGTTACCATAGTAACCAACTACAGTCCAACAGGGCACACATACTGTCAACGCATTGTTCTATGAGAATAAGGTTATTGATGTTCTTAGGAAGCAGTGTTCTATGAGAATAGGGCTATTGATCTGCTCAGGAAGTGGTTCCATGAGAATAAGGGTATTGATCTGCTAGGAAGCAGTGTTCCATGGGAATAAGGTTATTGATCTGCTTAGGAAGCAGTTCTAGGAGAAAAAGGTTATTATGTGCTTATGAAGCAGTGTTCCATGAGAATAATTCTATTAATCTGCTTAGGAAGTAGTTTCACGTTTCACGAGAAGAAGGTTATTGATCTGCTTAGGAAGTAGTGTTCCATCAGAATAAGTTTATTGATCTGCTAGGAAGCAGTGTTCCATGAGAATAAGGTTATTATATGCTTAGGAAACAGTGTTCCATGAGAATAAGGTTATTATGTGCTTAGGAATCAGTTCCATGAGAACAAGGTTACTGATCTGCTTAGGAAGCAGCGTTCCATGACAATAAGGTTATTGATATGCTAGGAAGCAGTTCCATGAGAATAAGGTTATTATGTGCTTAGGAAGCAGTGTTCCATGAGAAGGTTGTTATTTGCTTAGGAAGCAATGTTCCATGAGAATAAGTCTTAGGAAGCAGTTCCACGAGAACAAGGTTATTGATCTGCTAGGAAGCAGTGTTCCATGAGAATAAGGTTATTAATCTGCTTAGAAAAGAGCAAGTTCCTATACAGCATTTGGGAAGTTACTGTCTTGAAGGGTGTAGATACCAGCCAACCATGTGCTTATACTCTTAGGTTGCTTTCTTGTTTCTCAGCTTCAGGGAGAAAATAATACAGCAATGAGAACATTTCTCCTGTAAAGAAAATACTTATGTTCACATTTGACTGCACTCTTGTTTTCTTCAATTTCAGATGACTGAGAGTACACCTACAGAAGAAATCAAAGATAGTCCCAGTATGTCCACCACATCTGGGTCCAGCGAACAAAAAGGTAGGCATATGTTTCCTGTTTGATATATTAAAACAGTCTCTTTGAACTTTCTGAAGGCACAAAATTGGGTATTTTGTCATCTTTTCCATAAATAAATTCCATAATTTTGGTGTGGCAACTGAACAGTTTCATAGATACGTTGTAGCTGTACAAAAATAATAAAAATGAATAAAATTTTTAAAAATAAATAAATAAAATAAAATAAAGATTGAAAAAAATACAATTCTTAAAAGTCCAAGTATGAATATATTTAGGAAATATTAAATGCAAGGTATGCTAAACATGGCATAGACGTTAAAGCAGAAATATGATTTTTAATCATCCAGACTGGTATATGTAACAAATTGTTTCTTGCCTTCTTAGAGTGTGAATGAAATGAATTGAACCATTGTCTGGTGGGTATAAAGCAATTTTTGTTGAAATAAGGAAAGAGAGGTTGTTCTCCATTCCTATATATTTAAGTACTACAAGCATCTGCTCTGGTTTCTTAATATAGGATGGCTCTATGTCAATCAGGCTCCAGTCCAATCAAGTAAGATCCTATGTACACAAAAAGATAGATACTTGTGTACATTGTATATATTTGTATATACATGTATATATTTGTACATATGCTGGATACTTTGTCACAGAATACTATCATTTCATTGCACTAAAAATCATTCATAATTTGCTGGAAAGGTTGTTTGGTTGATGTGACTATTTTCTTGATGTCAGTGTCATATGAACGTATAACGATCATTATTTTCTTTCAGTCGTCATGTAACAAATACAGTAAAATATGAAAACATAGGAATTGAAATGAAAATATTCAAAACTTTCAATATTGCTAAATACTTTAACCATTCTAAAAAGTAACTACCTGTTAACACAAGTTGGAATAGAACTAACATTATACAGTGCTGTTCATTGTTAAATTACCTTCTATTGGATCAAGAGGAAAGCTGAATTCATATGTATTTTTGTGGTGCACAAAATTTGGCTGTTGTACACTCTTGGGCTAACAGAGCATGCAATGAACAATTCTCTCCATGCGATGTTTATGTCTCTTGTAAACTTGGAAACAGCTTCAAACTTTCTCCCTCCTATATCTTCTTACATGTACATATTGATGGCACATTAAAAATGGGTTCTGTATACACCTCTACATGTATGTATGCATATATATGTATCTGTCTATCTATCTATCTATCTATCTATCTATCTATCTATCTATCTATCTATCTATCTGTCTATATATATATATATATATATATATATATATATATATATATATATATATATATATATATATATATATATATATGTATATGTACATGCATTATATATACATATATACACGGCTCGAAAAAAATTTCAAAAATCACTTGTCCACAGGGCAAGCAGATTTCAAAATCCACTTGCCCGTATGCAACATCTACTTGAAGAAATATAACTTGATAGTATAAACAAACATTTATTTCATCAATCCATAGACAAAGACCTAGACAAACCATTTACCCTAAATTTTATTTTCCATTTATTTTTGTTTGCAAATTTGCAAAAATATGTCCAATTTTTGCCACAATTCTAGCTACGACTGTTAAAACAGTCAATCTGGTAAAATATTAAAAATTAAGATTGCAAAGTAAGCTATTTGCATGGGGTGACTAACAATGAAAAAAACAGCGTAATTTCTGAGACTATAGGAGTCAGTATCCTGGGTAAACTTTAATTAAGATTAAATGGTTGCATTGGTTTCAGGATCCTCTTTCTCGTTACCTCTGATGCCCTGATGGCATGCACATTGTTTGCGTACCTACCATAAATGCTATCCATACATCATAGTAAACTTGAGTATGCAGTATTGGCAAGTTTCTCGCAATAAGTGGTATTCTTAATTCAAATTCAAATGAAAAATTTAATATTTCAAATCAGAAATAGAGTGTGCACACCTTTGCCATCTTTTCTACCACTGTACACAAACAGCTGTTTTTGCCATGTGGTCTGAAGTACAAGACATCACCCGATTGGTCAAATTTAGTACATGCAAAAACTAGCCAATTACAGGTCGTGTTACAGTGTGTTCATCATGGCCTATGCCCAGTGAACATGTGTGAATCTGCTGTAATTAAACGGAGGGAACACACAAACGGGAAGCTTTATTCATATTGCAGCATGTGTAAATAAAGATTTCAGTGCTTATAGCAAGAATTATTTGGAGTCACAGGCAAATAGACAAAGGTAGGGGATCACTGCACCTATAGTCTATACATAATCTCTATTTTTTCCAAGACTGTTAGAACCCACCGATAAATGGAATTTGATGTTAACTTGCAGCAGAATTTGCCATGCAAATTTTGATATTTTTTTATACTCCTTTTTGACATCTTTAGGGTAGACCACACTGACACCCCTGGTGAATTGCTGTGGCCCTGCCTTATAAGCCAATAACTGCCGGTACCTTTGATCTCGTAATCATATGCACACTTCACAGACAGGGAAAATATCGGCTTGTTTTGACAGAAATAAATTCCTGATGAATACAACCGCTGACCAAGTAATTGTTGTAACCTGGAATGCTTACTAATTAGGGATTGTCATCACCTATTGGGGCCCCGTGCACATGCCTGGATTGGTGTGTTCACAACACAGACTGCAGTAATCGCCAACATGTCACAAAAGCCCTGACTAGACCCCCGTAGTTCTTCAGCATGTACCCAGTGCTCTGACTTCAAACACTGTTATGACGACAGATTATCTGCACCTTCTCCCACCCGTTGCCAGCCTTGCAAACAACAGCAACTTGTTACTGGGTCATGAAAACTTGAAGAATAGGAGTTCCTAATGAAAAAAAAATGTGGTTGCTCGTACGGGCAAGTACTTATTAAATTCAAATTGCCCGACATTAAATCTGACTTGTCCCGAGATATCGGACATGCGAATTTTAGAGCCCTGATATATATATATATATATATATATATATATATATATATATATACATACATACATGTATATGTATTGTGACCCTCATACTGCAGGGAAATTAGAAAGATTGGGTTACCCTCATTGGCACATCTCCAAGTTGCTTTTCAGAAAGAGACTTCAACGTCGCAAATTTATATATTTATATATATATATTCTGTTGTTTTGCTGCCTCTCATACAGTCAGTGTAAACACTTAAATGATGAGGCACATGCAGTTGGCTTGGTGGTTTGCTAAACATTAGCTGAGGCAAACATAATAATAATAATAATAATAATAATAATAATAATAATAATAATAATAATGATAATAATAATGATAATAATAATAATGATAATAATAATGATAATAATAATGATAATAATAATAATAATAATAATAATAATAATAATAATAAAAATAATAATAATGAACAGCGCTGTAACTGGTCACATAACATATGTACATGTACAATAAATGTAGCACATGCTTAACACTGTGTGTCCTATGCAGCACTTGGTGTGAGAAAAGCTCTTATATATATTGTCTAATTACTGACAGATTTCATGACCAATTGTTGACATCAATGTAAATAGAACTAACAGGTTATTAACATAGGTCACACTTATCTATGTTGTGCTTGATATAACATCAACACGTCTGTGAAGTGGCCTCTCACTGCAAATTAGGGATTATTGGCCTGGCAACATACTGTATCTCTAGGAGTTCTCAGATCTTGTGCCACTTAGACAATCCAGTTGTACCTGCCCTGAAGACCGTCCCTCACATGAGGCTGTTTAATACTATCTTTTCATGACAATATAGCCTTTTTGCCCCAATATGTATACCTGTATTTTAAGACCATTATCAGTGCTAAGCCACATTTTTCTAGCCAGGTGGAGCTAGTAGTACTAGGTATTTATGCATATAGGACAGATTGTTGTGTAACATGAAAATTTGACTTTTAGTAACACAGTGAGGACAAGCCGTGAGCCAAAATGGTCCTAGGTTCATTTCCAAGGTCATGTTTTTTGGTTTTTTGCTAGTAATTTTGAGGCAAGGATATTTAAGTATCAAATGGATTCCTAAGTGGCAGAGTCTGAGTTCCAAGAGGTATCGTACTGAACTCTCGGCATTGGTCTATGTTATACCACAGCAAGTGTCGTACGGTTATGCCAGTTGCCATATGCACAGTGTACAAGTGTTCACATACGGTTATCTCTTTCAGTGCCCACTGTGACGAAAGTCAAACTAATTAAGACCAGCTGCTCTCAATTATAATGAGGATGTTATATATATATAGATTCGTATTCCTTGTGAAAGACCTTTTATTCAAGTACCAGCATGCCTATAGTTCCAGAATGGTCTAGGTCAACAGCTTACCTTGGCACACTTGGGGCACAATACACCTAAAGCTCACCAGGGAAAGCTGTTGACTCAGTCTCAAACTTGGCAGTGAAAGGGTTAAGTAACTTCATTCCAATTGAGAACACAGATGTGTTTCCAACAAATTAAAAAAATATATATGACAAGCACCTCAGCTCAATATCCAGAGAATACAGTACACAAGAACTTTATGTCTCTTTTTAACCCATTCCATACTATGGTCACAGGCCTTGGTCAGTGGTTCTGGCACTGCCTGGCAAGTCATGCTGCAGCTGCCCTTGTGGCAGCTTCAGCATGACTTGCCAGGAAGTGCCAGAACCACTGACTTAAGACTATAGGCATGTCGGTACTTGAACGAAAGCTCTTTTCATGAAGAATTTAAATATGCAATTGTCGTCTTATATCCAGGTAAATATATGGAAAAATGATGGACTGGTATGGAATGAGTTAAGAATTTATCACTACCATATACACATGAAACATATATGTGTCTTTTGCTATTGGAAGGTGTGACATTTAAAGTGGTCAGTGGTTCAGGTGAGAGCATTGAGAGCCATTGTCAAATTTGCTTCTGGTTTGGGGTCTAGCTGGTAAAGGGTTGCAGTCATACGTACTTGGTATTTTTTTTACCTGCTTCATTCATATGTGATAACGATATTATATTCACGGAACTGGCACACATCCAGAAGAAAATTGCCTTCTATTCATCTTGCCTGTGTTGGAGGGCTATTGGGTAACTTAACACTCAATCTTGACTGGATACAAAATGATGAAAGTTTTCTCCATATTTGTAATTTGCATGCAGTCTTCTGTGATGCAGATGATGGTATGTTTTATTTTCCTTCAATCCATTTTGATTACCCCCAAACAAATTATTTATTTGTTTTCATTTTATGAGAGTGGGAATGAATGAATGGCATGACTCAACTTGAGCTCATTGCCTTACTTTGGTTTCATTGTCTTTTCATTTCCTGCTATGTTGCCGAGCTATTTACAGCTTTGGCAGCGTGTTGCATGTATGTCTGCTCTTACCAGATCTTCTGGTAAAACACATTTTAACCCTTTCCCCCTCGAACTAGCCGAATGTTCAGGAGATAACACGTTGCCTGTTTCAGTAGTTTCGAGTAAAATTTTAGTGTTAACGGAACATTTGTAGCAGCTTTGTAGCCCCCTCCTCCCCAGAAAAGGACGATTCAAGTCAATAACTCTCCTTAGAAAGTGTTATGTGCTAAGTGCCCAACCTGCGGCCAAACAAAGCTTTGATTCAGCATAATTGAAAGGGGGAAAGGGATAATGAAATGAAAATAACATTTAGAGTCTTTACATAATTCAGGATCTGTAGAGTTTGGAATGCACTATATTTTAATTCAGTTTTGAACTACTTCAGTGTAAATGTGTAAGTGCACATGAGTTTGTCTTCGCTGCCTTGTCATGTTTTGTTGCACCACCCTCACAGAATAAAGAAATGACCTTTTCATCATAAGTTACCTCATGCCCATATATTGGCATGCAATATATCCCAGTAAAAATTACCAGCAAGAGTCTGACGTCATAAATGTTGTATGCATCTTTTTGTTAGTATGAATGATAATTTGTTGAGTCAACAGGTTTTCTCAGCACTCTTTGGTTGCTGAGGAAAGCTGTTGATGTAGTGCCCAGAGGGTTAAAGAAATCAGTCTCCTAGCTTATGGTGAGAATTTTATGTCCTCAGTATGTCCAGATGGTTAAAGAGATCTGTATCCAGGTTATCAGTGAGATACTCCATGTTTATTATATCCTACAGGCTTGAAGAAATCTCTCCTACTTGTCTGATATATTCCACATCCATTGTATCCCCAGACACTTTGGGAGATCTGTCTCCTAGTTCTCTATGAGACACTCTATGTCCATCATATCTCCAGAGACTAGGAGATGTCTCCTGGTTATCTATGAGACACTCCATGTCTGTCGTATCCCCAGATGGTTAAGGAGATCTGTCTCCTAGTTCTCTATGAGACACTCTATGTCCATCATATCTCCAGAGACTAGGAGATGTGTCCTGGTTATCTATGAGACACTCCATGTCTGTCGTATCCCCAGATGGTTAAGGAGATCTGTTTCCTAGTTATTGGTGACACATTCCATGTCAATTATATCTCCAGAGGTTTAAGGAGATATGTCTCGTATCTTTCTATGAGACACTCCATGTTCATTGTATCTCCAGAGGGTTAAGGAGATCTGTCTATCAGCTAGCGGTGAGACAGTCCATGTCCATTGCATCTCCAGAGGGTGTCTCCTAGTTATCTATGAGACAGTCCATGTCCATTTTAGCTCCACTGGGTTAAGGAGATCTGTCTCCTGGTTATATATAAGACACTCCATATCCATTGTATCTCCAGAGGGTTAAGGAGATCTGTCTCCTAGTTATCTATGAGATACTCCATGTCCATTGTATCCTCAGACAGTTAAGGAGATTGTCTCCTAGTTATCTATGAGACAATCCATATTCATTGGATCTCCAGAGGGTTAAGGAGATATGTCTCCTAGTTAACAGTGAGACACTCCATGTCCATTTTATCCCCAGACAGTTATTGCATCTGTCTCCTAGTTATCTGTGAGACAGCCCATGTCCATTGTATGTCCAGAGGGTTAAAGAGATCTGTCTCATAGTTATCTGTGAGACAGTCCATGTCCATTGCATCTCCAAAGGGTTAAGAAAATCTGTCTCCTAGTTATCTATGAGACACTCCATGTCCATTGTATCCCCAGACAGTTAAGGAGATCTGTTTCCTAGTTATCTATGAGACAATCCATGTTCATTATATCTTCAGAGGGTTAAGGATATATGTCTCCTAGTTAGCAGTGAGACACTCCATGTCCATTGAATGTATCCCCAGACAGTTAAGGAGATCTGCCTCCTAGTTATCTGTGAGACAGTCCATGTCCATTGCATTTCCAGAGGATTAAGGAGATGTGTCTCCTAGTTGTGTGAGACACTCCATGTCCATTGTATCTCCAGAGGGTTAAAGAGATCTGTCTCATAGTCGGTGGTGATACAGTCCATGTCCATTGCATCTCCAGAGGGTTCAGGAGATCTATCTCCTAGTTATCCGAGACACTCCATGTCCATTGTATCTCCAGAGTGTAAAGGAGACCTGTCTCCTGGTTACATATAAGACACTCCATGTCCATTGTATCTCCAGAGGGTTAAGGAGATCTGTCTCCTAGGTATCTATGAGACGCTCCATGTTCATTGTATCTCCAGACAGTTAAGGAGATTTGTGTCCTAGGTATCTATGAGACACTCAATGTTCATTGTATTCCCAGAGGGTTCAGGAGATGTGTTTCCCAGTAATCTATGAGATATACCATGGCCATTGTATCACCAGACATTTAAGGAGATCTGTCTCCTAGTTATCTATGAGACACTCCATGTCTATTGAATCTCCAGAGGGTTGAGGATATCTGTTTCCTAGCTATTTTTGAGACATTGCTTGTCCATTGTATCTCCAGTAATGTGTATTGATGTCCACAGCAGGTCCTCTCCTGCCAAACAAACTCACTTTGCACTGTTGATCATTCCAGTGGGGCTTCAAAAGAGTGCACTGGATATAGACAGGTTACAGTCTGGAGTCAATTGCTCCCTACATGTACATGTAGCTAATTAACTCATTCCATACTATGGTCACAGGCTTTGGTCAGTGGTTCTGGCACTGCCTGGCAAGTCATGCTGCAGATGCCATTGCGGCAGCTGCAGCATGACTTGCCATGCAGTGCCAGAACCACTGACTTAAGACTATAAGCATGGTGGTACTTGAACGAAAGATCTTTTCATGAAGACTTTAAATGTGTAATTGTCGTCTTAAACCTAGATAAATATACAGAAAAATCAGGGACTGGTATGGAATGAGTTAAGATAGCGTTACTGCAGGGAGAGAACATGGTGTGTCTCTTTGGAACATTAGACTTGAGCCAGTCACCAAACGACATACATCTGTGTCGACAGACCATGACTTACTGTATAATCATAAATTTTGTAGGGATAAATAGTCCCGAATTTTCTCGAGGAAACCCAGTTCAGGAATATTAAACTCAGAAAAATTGTATCATCTTGAATGTGAAATGAAAGCCGGCATAAAATCGGGAAAACAAAAAAATTAAGGAAATTCTGTGCCCGGGAATATAAATGATTATACAGTACTGATTTAAAGGCCATCTATTGTGATTCCCCATTCAAATATCCCATACCAGACCTTTCATTAACCCTTTCCCCCTCAAACTGGCCAAAACCGGCTAGTGGTCAAATGTCGTCTGCTTCAGTGTTTTCAACTAATTTCAACAGTTATGAAAAAAAATTTGACTGAGAAATGTACATGAGACTTATCAAGATCACATGCCCCAGGTCAACAGCTTTCCTTGGCATGGGTTGGGCACTTAGTGCCCAACCCATGCCAAGGAAAGCTGTTGACTCAGTCTTAATTCAAGGGGGAAAGGGTTAAAGTACCAACCTGCTGATATTTCCAAAGAAAGGAATGGTCCAGGGTAAGAGCCTGGGAATGAAAATGTTAAATATTCTGCAGTTAGAAAGCGGCTAACTGTGACCTAACTCACCTAAACTATCAGTACGAAAATTGAAAAATCCCTCCCACAGATAGTTTATATCTGAATACTACTAGATACAAAGCCAGTTGCTGCTCCCAATGCTAAAGAATGCTAAAATGTATTCATATTTAAATGTGTTTCAACTCTGGCACCTATTGAGCAAAAGAGGGAGCCACCTGCATCAGGGCAGATCAGTGTATTTAGCATGGTCAAAAGTACTTTCTCAATAAAATAAACAACACTAACACAGAATAATCTTACGAAAATATATTAACATATATTTTAAACATAATGGATGCCTAAATTGAGTAGAAATTGGCTCTATTTTGGTTGAAAAGGTGTTATTTATTGATGTTTATGTAGTATATAATACAAATCTGCCCTGATCGTGGTGGAAGCATCAGTCTCTTGCCCCAGCAACACAGGTAGTGAGCAGGATCGCAGTTAAATATGAGTGTCTCCCATTGCATTTTAATTCAGTGTCTTAGAATGCTAAAAAAGCAAAGTGTTAAGGGGTCAATCATTCTTTTCAAAATGGGCTTGCAAGGGAGAAGACGGTCTAAGTTAAGTAAAGATGGGGTGTATGAGGAGCAGTGCTTTCTCTTGCTGGTGCTTTGAGTGTCAAACTTTGCTGCTTTGCTTTGTCTGCACTTTATTTTGCCATTGCCAAATATGCGTGAAATTTCTGTTCTCAAATTGTCATCTGCAATGCCCACAGAGATAGTCTGCAGTAAAACTACAGATTTTGCTAATAAATGGAGTGAAAGCGGAAAAAAGGAAATTTATTGCCTTGATGTCCAGGCCGCCAGTCTCTCTATTTTGTTGTCATTTCATGTAAAATAGTCAATTGTGGCTTAAAGTTTTGAAAGTCCTTGATGGGATAAACACATGGGCAATGATTAGATAGATTCACGAAGGGCTCCAATTGGACAGTTGCACATGTATGAAGCATATCGATTGGATAGCCATGTGAATGGCACTTATTGGTTGGATATATGAAGGGCAGTGATTGGATATAAATATGGAGACGGATTGAACAGAAATGTCTGAAGGGCACTGATTGTTTAGCAAATGTGACACACTGACTTGATAGAAAATGAACTGCACCAAGTAGAAAATGCTTGTGCATGCAATAATGTGCATGGGTGTATACATATTTTGTAAGCTAAATCTAATTTTGTCTTATTGTTACTTCAAACTTGGAAGTTTTGTACTAACTGGTAATACAAACAATGTAGGCCTATTAATAACCTTCATTAGAGAAAATGTTTACACTTGATTTGTGTTTGTGAAATGTTATACACATAGGATGAAAAAAGTTGTTCGCTTCAACTACAGAGAATCTGTTTTAGTTGAACAAAAAGCATGTTTTAAATATTAACCAAATACAATTTTCGTTGGCGTACACAGAAATAAAGAAGTCCAGGTCTTTTGCAAGCACGTTGAAGAAGAGATTCACGCGGGCAAAGAAACCAAGGTCTCACAGCGCGGACAGAGCCAGCTCCATGCGGGATGAAAACTTGCTCAAGCCACCAGACCACAAAACGACAGGTAATGCCAACAATATTAACCCCTTATACCCTGACCCTCTTAGAGTGAAGAGCTCTCTTTGGCATACTTTGAGTGGACTGTACCTAAAGCCTGTCTGGAGAAGCTGTTGATCCAGACCATTTTCATGCTGTCTGCAACTGTAGGCATTCTGGTATTTGGATCAAAAGTCAGTATACAAAGAATATAAATCAAGTATCTTTTATGTTAATTTGTTTTTGTCACAATTAGCAGTGAAAGTATCCAGTGGGGCAAAACTGGTTGGATACCAAATGCGGGTTGCCTCAATGCATGAATGAAAACACATCTTGAATGATAGGCTCCAAAACATGTTGAGTAGTTACCCGCTGAAGACCCTTTAATTTATTTGGGCTAATACAGCCTATGTCAAAATTTTACAGAGGAATGTGTGCAATATGGACAATAGTACTTCTATGTATATAGGTTAGACAGGGACAGGTTAGATTATGGAGAGTAAAGAGTTTGGACTGCGGAATAGGGTAATGACTACTAGGAAGTGGTTCTGGGCAAAAAGACACAAATACAATAATCTTGGTGTCCTTAATCTTCTGTCCCAAGGTCACTGAGGACATAAAGTTTAGGACTCACTCATTGTTGTCTTGGCATGTGCAACAATATTTATCACAGGAGTTGCACAAATAAGCAGTGATTACATGTGGAGCAAAGTGCCATGTGGTGGACAATTTTTACATTAAGCTTTGTATGTTCAGAAGCCACTTTAGGACTCACAGCTTTAAAATAAACAGGTGCAATATAGCCACAATGCCAGCAGAATATTAGGGCCATGGGCCTCCTTTTTACTCTGTGAAGTCATGCCCCTCCAATACCCCCAACATTGGCATCATCCTTTCGTTACGCTGCTTTAAATCTGTTTCCTCACGTGATGTATCGAAAATGCTTGCTGAATTACCAAGGGACAAGACCACTGGCTTAGACAATATTCAAGCCAGACTATTGAAGATGGCTTCACCGGCCATCTCTGATAGTCTGGCTTATATTTTTAATAAATCCTTGACCATGGGCTCATTTACTGATGCCTGGAAAATGGCTCACATTACGCCTATACATAAAAAAGGTCCCAAGAACTGACCCCGGAAATTATCGTCCCATCTCAATCTTACCTATTGTCTCAAAATTACTAGAGCGAATAGCCCATAACCAAATTTACAACTATCTTTCGGAACACAAACTACTGGCCCCCCAACAATCTGAATTTAGACCCAAACACTCCACACAGACTTCCCTTCATAGCTTCACTGAATCTGTTTTCACAGAACTTGAGAAAGGGAATTCTGTGGGTATTGTATCACTTGATCTTTGCAAAGCTTTTGATACAGTTGATCACAGTATTCTCGTAAGAAAACTTTCATGTTATGGAATTAAAGGCACTTCTCTGGCTTGGTTTAATAGTTATCTTACAAACAGACAACAAATTGCCTGTGTAAACGGAAATCTCTCCGAACCTAACATGATCACCACTGGCGTCCCCCAGGGGTCAATTCTTGGACCTTTACCCTTCATTGTTTATGTGAATGATATTTCCATTTGTTTTAATGACTCCTCTGTCAATCTTCATGCTGACGACACACTGTTTTATTTTGCCATTTCAAATATTGACTTGGTGTCTCAGGCTCTTAATCATGATCTACAAGGTGTCTCAATCTGGTTGAAAGCCAACAAGCTCAGTCTCCATATTGGAAAGACCTGTAGCATGCTTATCAGCAAGAAGTCAAAAGCACAAAATCCAAACCTGAATCTAAATCTTCATGAGGAGGAAATCAACCAGGTTGATTCGTGTCAATATTTAGGCATCACTACATGACGTGTAAATTTACAGGCGGCAGTGTAGGTAAAATGCTTTGTATTGTCGTTCTTTGTCAACGCATTACCAAGATCATGATTGCTGTGTTCTTCTCAACAGACCCATTTAGGACCCCAGCGGACAGCCCTTGAGGGTCATCATTTGCATACAGTGACTTGCTTGCATAACAACAAATCCTTTTGAAGTTTTGGACTGCAAACAGCCAAATTTATGCAAATGAACACCGTCAACGCCACCTGGGGTCCTAAATTCTAGTGTTAGTGCCATTGGCACTAAGAAAATTAAAATTTTGACAAAAGGGGTTGGTGGGGGTGCTTTTTGCAATCTAAGTCAGAACTTGAAATTTTGAAATCCGTTTGTCTCCAAATATACCATTTTCTAAATACTATGTTAGTTGCCGAATACCTATTAGATACCTTGACGATCTTTTGGCCAAGGTTTAAAAAAGTAGAAAGAAAGAAGTCAAGAACCAAAAGCCAAAATTGAAAATGCCCATGCATCCTACACACAGGCTACAGTTGCTTCAGGTCTAAAACAGCAAAAAAGGTTGGGGGGTGCTAATTACGACAAGGGTGCTAATTAGGAGGAATATGGTATCTATCTTATATGTGCCATGTGGTCACATTTTATCTGTGCAGATGACCTGGACCAAGTGGAGGTGCCAGGAGGAACTATGCGCAAGTCTCGTTCACACTCATTCAGTTCTAGTCTACGCAAACTGTTCAAGAAGAAAAAGAAGGACACAGATGGATTTACATCGAGGGACAGTTCCATATCTAGGTCCTCACGGGATCGGAGAGAAGTAACACCAGACAGTACTGTAAGGCAGCACTCTCCACAGCCGTCGTATACATACAGTCGAGAGGGCTCCGTCACCCAACCGTCGCCCCAACTGACACCGAGAGAGAGTATGTCTGTGTCGTTACCCGTGTCATCTCACCTTCTTCATGACTCTTAACAGTTCCATCGTGACATAAGATGAACTATTAGTCTGATAATGTCCATTTTACATATTAGTAAATTAGTCCACTACTGTGTGGTACTATTGGAGAAAAGTGTAGGTGGGCAGGGGTTTATGGTTTATGTACAGCCATTCAAAGCCTGTTAATTTGGATGGATGATTTGGCCTACTGTATATGTAGGAACAGACTCTACATTAATAAATGCAACTCTATATTAAAGATCAGATATACACCAAGGGCATTTTGGGAATATTTCAGTCATGTCAGGTCGGTTTGTTTATACAGAAGTTCAACTTTAAAAAATTCTTATTCTTGCAGGTTTTAAAAAAAATGTGGAATCGATTGTAATCTTGAAAACTGTGGTTGATTCGTTGTAGTTATTGTAATGCTTTTTATTTTATAAAACCAAGTGACAGACAGTTGCCTGAAGATACCTTTGATGTATCTCATTTCTTTAAATGTGCAATAACTGTTTCATTGGGAAGAAATTTTAATTACATAAGATGGGAGGCCATTGTGGGGTGCTTTTCTCTAGTTAATGCTTGAAATGATTCAGTCTAGCCTTAGTTCGAGAGTGCAGATTTTGTAGCTGTGTTGTAGCAAAGAAAGTGAACCCATAAAGACGTTTGTGCCTTTGTATGGAATGGATGATCCCATTTGGTGGTGGATTACGTAGACAACTACAAAAAGCTGATAACTTTATGTAAAAAATGTAAAATAATGATATATAAATTATACAAAAATATAAGAAGACTTTGCTCGCTGCTGAAGTGGAAGATTGTGACTATTAATAATGGTGTGTGAACAAGAACAAGCGACTGCCAAAGTGAGCGGGAACACATTGGCAAAATGTTTGATGCATGGTGCACAAATTGGCCAAAAGTTAAAATGTCTGCCCTCACAATATGCAAAAATCTCACAAAGATTGCACTTGTTACGATCCAATTCAAACAAAACACACTAGTTATTTGCTTCTAAAGACGGAACAAAAGTGCCGATACCAGGGTTGTTATGTGGGGATATGTTGCTATGGGAAGAGCCTGGCATGTGCAGGAGTCAAGAGAGATAGATAGTGCTCATGTTAAAAGATACTGCTATGAATACATCTTTGAACTCAAGGAAAATGGTTGACATAGGAGTGCTGAAGTCAGAAAGGCAGCTTCTGTATGTATGTAGCTCTGTACATAGCCACACTGTCAATAAGACCCATGGTATAATGTTAATGTGTTTTGTTGAGTTTGACATAAAAAAAATGTTCCTGCATTGTTTCAATGGAATTTGCTGATTGTACTGTAAAGGGTAAAGTTTATATTATACTTCTGTCTGTCGTAAATGTTAATTTATATCTCCAGCCTCTGGTTGGAGCCTTGTTGATTTGTTTATTTGTATTACACAAATAAGATGTCTGTTTGTAACTTTTTTATACATGTTGTGTACAATGTACAGTGTGTGAAGCAGAACCGACATATTGGATCATGTGACCATACCTGTGGGTCATGTGAGTGGTAGCATTGGCCATGTGAGTGTCCAAGAGTCCTATTTATATGCATGTCTGTTAAGCGGCTCAATCAATAGCATGCTTTGTTTTCTGGATACAAAAAAAAAAAAAAAACAAGCTCAACTAGCTGGGGTCAGCTGGATGTGTCTCAAGCATCCTTTCATCAGGTCTCTGTGAAACAGGGTCATGTGGGAATGAGGTGAAGTTTGGTCCAGAGCATGTAGACAAGGTTATGTGGGAATGAGGTGAAGCCTGGTCCAGAGCATATAAACAGGGTCATCGGGGAATGAGGTGAACTTTGTCCTGAGTATATCACATAAATAAATTAGAGCAGAAAATTACAGTCCTGTTATTTCAAAATTGTAAGTTATATGAGGAAACTCTCAAAGAGGGTAATGTTATTTCTCTTTCTGATATTCTTCTCTTTTTCAATCATCTCAGGATGTCATATCATGTAATTATGATCTGAGGAATTATCAGTGACATTATAGCAAGGTCCAATTCATATATGTGAAAAATATAATTGGGAATGATTGTAATCCTGATTTGGAGAAAACTTAGCACAGTGTTATGTGGGTTTATTTTACTGTTGTGACATTAAAATGCTGGCTTATTTTCTGTTGCCCTTTCCACCAAAAATGCTACAGGGCTGTATGTTTTCCACTGTTGGTAGAATGGATAAGGCCATACAAATTACATTGGGAGTCTCTGTGGTAAATTTTGAACAAAATTTGTTAGGCCAGGCAGTTTCCAATTTTATATAGTTACCAACTGCTATCAGAAAATGAAAAAAAGACTGAAATTATGCAAGGAGACCAACTATACACACAAAAAAAAAAAATATTTAAGTTCTCCCTTGAAGAAATAAAAAAGGTCAAGCCAGAGAGTGCTTGAGAAATCGATGTGGGCAGTACTGGAGAAATGTGACATTATTTTTATTTATTTACCATGACTTTTTTTGGCCTAAATGTGTCAGAAAGTATTAAGTGTATATGATAGCAAAGAAGTTTCAGGTTGTTTCTAGTCAGGGACAGGAGATGGGTTGCAAATCCATTCTTCTGAAAAAAAAAAAAAAAAGATGCCATAGGTATACAAAATTACAATGAGCTCATATGCCCTAAAGTTGCAACACTTAAAGAATACCATGAAACAATTTCCCCCAAAGTTACAAGATTCAACTCTTTAAGTGCCAAATTTTGGACTGAGTGAACAGCTGTTCTGGGCATGCATTGGGCGCATTACCCAAAGCGTGCCGAGAAAAGCTGTTGACCTAGGATATTTTCTCTGGAACTAGAGGCATGCTGGTACTTGAATGAAAGGTTTTTTTTACGAGGAATACAAATCTAGTTTCTTCATGATAATTCAGACTAGTTGGACTTTAGTAAATGGACTTAAGATGTGATGGGCACTGAAAGAGTTAAAAAGAAACACCATTTAGCAAAGAGAAGGCTATGTTTTATCCAAATATATCTTTTGACCACCCACTGGACTTTCATGACTGTACCCCTATGCATTTTTTTTATTTGTCATCAAATTGTGATACTTAGTTGTCTGTCAGAGTACAGCCAGGTCTTTCTACCTGGCCTGAGCACATAGTGTTAGCACACACCATGGATTTACTGACTATTGCCATATCACTATCATGATAAGATCTGCTGTAAAAACAGTTTTCTTCGTGTATTAGAAAGACGATAGTCAAGAGTCTATTATGTAACACAGTTTATGGTTATACACACACACACACACACACACACACACATATATATATATATATATATATATATATATATATATATATGCCCTGAGGGACCTTAATGTCATGGGGGTAACTTTCTCCCAGTACAAATTACCAGCAGGCATCTGATGTAAGAAATGTCGTATTTTTGTCATTAAGAGTAATAACACAGCACCTGTCAACAGCTGGCATCCAGGCAAACAGTGGCCACAGTGTGCCAAGGAAAGTTGTTGAGTTTATCTTGAGGTTTAATCAGTGACACCAGTCGGTTAATCTGTGTCTCTAGAAGGTTAATCAGTGTCTCTAGAGGTTTAGTTCATGTCTCCAGAGGGTTAATTGGTTCTGTCAGAAGGCTAACAAGTGACACCAGTGGGTGAATCAGTCTAGAGGGGAGTATAATCAGTGACACCAGTTGGTTAATCTGCATCTCTAAAGGTTTAATCAGTGACACCAGTCGGTTTATCTGCATCTCTAAAGGTCTAATCAGTGACACCAGTTGGTTACTCAGGGCCTGTAGAGGGTCAGTCAATGTCTCCAGAGGGTTAATCAGGGACACCAAAGGGTTAATCAGTTTCTTTAGGGGATAACCAGTTTTCCATAAGTTAGCAATTACTTCTATTTCAGGACCATAGTTCCTGGTATAAGTAAATGCTAAGTCTTTGTTGTGTGACTGCTTTTGGTAGGAATGGATTGAAAGTTTCATACTAACCCTCATCATGAGGCACAGAGAGTTGTACCTCATGATTCTGTGTGAAAAATAATGACTTAGTTCAGCATGATAGTATGGTTAGAGCTTGCCAATATTAGTAAGATTATTAGGGAGACTTTCTGTCCTGGGAGTGTTCATACAAAAAACATTATTGCTCCATTAAGCAAAAATGGCTTAAGTCAAATTGGTCACTTTTCAGTTAGGTCCTTCCTCTTCATATCTACAGCATTCATCTTAAATTCTGTAAAAAGTAACCCCTTAAAGGAACCAAACATTGAATAAAAAATGGCCTTAGTCATCAAATGGCCCAAGTCATCTATAATTTGTAAAAATTGGCCAAAGTCAAAAAGGGAAAAATCTTAAAATAGTGTATTTTATGACAATGTTGGAATTACGTTACAAACGGTAGTTAGGGAACCACTGAAGGCAAGTCCCCTATAGTGATTGCAGGTTTCGTCTGTCCGTGCATCCGTCCGGATAGTTTGTGCATAACTTGAGAAGTTTTTGAGCTAGGGATTTCATATTGTACCAGATTTTAGTCCTCTATATGGGCTAGAATAAGTTAAAAGATGGGTGACTTTGACCCAATTCCCAAGGTCACAGAGCCACATTAGTGAATTTGGTGTTCGCACAATAGCACAAGAAGTTTCTGAGCTAGGGCTTTCATATGGCACAGGGATTATTGTCCTTTTTAAGGGCTAAGTCAAGGTCAAAGTTGGCTGACCTTGATCTAATTTCCAAGGTCACAGAGCCACATTTGTGAATTTGGTGTCCGCATGATAAATTTAAAAGCTTTTCAGGTAAGGCTATGATATTGCACAAGATTATAGCTCCCTTTAAGGGCTAAGTCAAGTTTGAAGATGGGTGACCTTGACCCAATTCTGAAGGGCACCGAGCCACATTAGTAAACGTCGTGTCAGTGTGATTTCCGCATGAAAACTTGGGAAGTTTTTGAGCTAGGGCTTTCATATTGCACTTTATTATAGTTTTCTATCAGACCAAGTTGAAGTTCAAACATGAGTGACCTTGACCCAATTCCCAATATCATACAGCTCCATTTGTGTAATTCAATGTCAGTACAATAATTTATACACTTTTTCATTTATGGGTTTTATATTGTACATGATTATAGTACTCTATAGGGCCAAGGGTAAGTTTGAACATGAGTGACCTTGACCCAATTCTCAAGGTGACACAGCCACTTGTGTAAAATTCACTGTCTCCACAGTCACTGAAGTTTCTAAACTTATTTGCCTCTGGATGCTGGAGTTTAAGTGATTCTCCTACTGAGGCCACCCAAAATGCATTGGAAATGTGACCTTATTAGAGGGGTAAACTTCTGGAATGCAGCAATAGTTACTGTCCTAAACAGTATCATGTTTGTATACAGTGGTCCCTTCAGTGGTGCAGCACCACTATTACATCTCATTATAGTTAAGTACTAAACAACATCATTGTTAGCCTAAGTCAATTCATTTTTGGGGAGTCACCAAATTTTGACCAAAAATTAATCCTTTTGTGGCCACATTAGGTGCAGTATAGTGAAACTGTTATTGGGCCTGAGAAACAGGCTAAAGCACTTCATTTCCTGATAAAACTGTTGGTTCATAACATGGATGTGGGACAGCTTTTTGCAGCTTTCTCAAAACCACCAAAAATTACCTAGGCCTTTTTGCTTTAGTGGGACAAGATAACGTACGCTTTGTTGCATCATACTTTTTTCTGCAAACTACAAGAGCATAGCTGATAAAAAAACAAGACAACAGTGCCATCTGGTGGCAAACATAAATGCTGCAAACACTTCTAAAGTCCTTTTCATCCCAATGAGGTGGAACTGCAGTTTTAGATGCAACATCTGTTAGTCACACAAAATCAAACAATTGTTGAAATATGCAAGGCATGCTGTTGAGCATGATTGCTAAGAAAGTGGCATAGTTAATTCAGTAAACAACATAATGTCATCTATGTATAGAGATGCAGCTCAGTGCTCTGGGTCAACAACTTTAAATTTGTATACATTTTAGTCATGTGAATGCGATGAGAGTTCAGTACAGTTTTCTTTTTTTGTTTTTTGTTTTTTTTTGGGGGGGGGGGGGGAAAGGGAGCAGAGGGATTTACATAATGTCCTTGTTTCTAAGTAAAAGTGCTATTCACTTCATTATGTGTCAGCTCATTAGTTTCACTGAGAACATGAATATTCCAAATTCTTCTAAAACAGGAAAGATGACACAAATAATATTTAAAAGTGTTTTTTTAATGACTGGCATTGGTCCCCTGGATTGCAGGGAAGATTATTTTGTGTTTGGTTGGTTCTGTGATACTGTCCAATGTGCATGTAGTGTTGCCATAAATGATTCAGTGTGTGCCACAGTCCTCCAATGTTTTATGTTCATCAGTTTATTTACAAGTTTGGGTGTCAATCACAAAGTTTATCCTACTGTGTAAATGATACTATGTATCAAATGATACTATGTTGTGTTCAGTCAATGTCTTTTCTGTGGCCCATGACTGCCACTTTGAGATACAATGTGATAATGTTTTTCCTGTGACTTTTATTCTGTTACTTGTATCTTTACCTTTGTCTGTCATGTGGACGTTACATTGTGTTTGACAGATATTCTAGTGAACATTCTTCATGTCTTCAAAATGATGGAGAATTAAGGGATAGAAATGTTAAAATTTGTACAATTTGAGCAACCATCTTGAGTGAGAAACTTACCAAAAAATTGCAGGACTAATGTAGGCTGCAGAGGCTCTTTGAACAATTGGAGAATAGTTGCTGAGACTTAATTTTTTATCAGCAGAGTGAACAATCATTGCAAACATGTGAAGTCAGGGTACATGTGTTAATGTGCCATCAACAGCAGTTGAAATTTGTACCAAACATTTCAAAAGAACCAGGACCACTGGTGTTAGTCCAATGTGTCATGTGACTGACTATACAATGTAACTATCATTACTAGACTTCTGTGGTCTCTTATGGTCAGCTATACTAGGAGTGTGTTTGTGTTGGGGGATGGGGGGATTATGGAAGCCATTGAAAGGGTATGAAAAATTATTGACATAGATATATAGAAGATGCTACTTTACTGTCTGTCAATGTTTAAGGTTAAGACAGGGAAAGAGTTAGTTCAATTGTGAAGTCAATTGTGATGTGCAATGAACAAAATAATATTGTGTACTTCCTTGTTGTTTTGGTATTAAATAGCAATACAAGGAAAAAGAAAATTCCCTTTGATGATGAAGGAACAGTATGCACAAATAATTGATAATGAAACCGTGTAAAAATTGTTGACATAAAAAACAGTATTTTGCTTGCCTCTTTCACCCCAGACCAGCCAAAATGGCTAGGGGTAAAATGTTGTCATCTTGGCTATAAATTACAAAAGGCAAACACTTCTGCAAAATAAATTGATGTGAACCTGTGTTGTAAATTCTGAAAACTTGACAAATAACAAACCTCACCACTCAAGTGTTTTTCGCCTTGTCTGTCTTTTGCAAAGTCTTGTGTTTTTTAAAATGATTAAATATGGTAGTGTTTTTCATCATACTCTATGGTGTTTTGAAGTTGACTGCTAAATGGGTGTTATTCTAGCTCTGGCTGTACCTTTAATCATTATGCCATGTTTAACTTTAGTCTGCGGGAATGTCTCTACTCAACAGCATTTACCAAGGGTTTGCTGCCTAAATGTTGGCTACTATTAGCAGAGACGCTTATAGTCAGGACAGAAGTGCAGTAATGTAGAATTACACCATACCAATAGACTAGAGGTATTCCAAGGTTTAAGTGAAAGGAGTGTCCTTGAAGGAAGAATTTATCAAAATGAGATGTAAGTAGCATTGATGATAAACACACTCATGTGAGCCTATTTGACTGAGAATTTTACTGCAGGTCTCAGTTGTAATTTTCACTTGAGAGAAATGAATTGAAAGAAGATACACAAAGAAAGGGGGGGGGGAAGGGGATTTTCGTGACTTGTGATCATATCTTTTTATTTTCCGTGATCTGTGAAACAATAAAATTAATTTTCGGGATTCGTGATTAAGCCATTGCTCGTGAATCATGAATATGCATATAAGCTGAATAATTTTTCCTGTGAACTGTGAAAAAAATTTTTTTCCTGTGAACTGTGATCAAGACCCCCCCTCTTGCCCCCCCCCCCCCAAAAAAAGAAATGCATTACCCCATCCACCCTGATAGAAGACAGTCAATCAACAGCTTTACTTGGTGCGCTCTGCGCGCAATGCACCCCGAGTGCACCAAGTAAAGCTGTTGACCTTGAACATATAATTTGTAATGATCTTCCATGTAAGTTGCATCCAAAATTTTGAAAAATAATCGCTAAATTAGTAAAATACAATTAGCAGACGACATTTAGATATTCACAGGAAAAAGCGTCATTTGGGTGGAATGAGTTAACGTTCAAAGTAACAACTGTAAGTATGTCCAAGCTACAATTGAGCCTGCGTTAAACTTAACAGTCACCAAACGCTTACAACCTTTTGCAACCTTTTTCCAACCTTTTGAGTGAAAGGCAAACCTTTTTCAAACCCATATCTAACATTTTCCAAATCATTTCAAAACCACTTCCTGTTATTGTGTTAAAACCCTTTTAAACCTTTCTCTAATGGTTAACAACCATTTCATACACTTTTTCAACCTTATTGACTAAAACCATTTCAACCATTTGAAACCCTTTGTCAACCTTTTGCCAAACTTTTAGGAACCCTTTGTCAACCTTGCAACACAAAAAATGCATTTGGCTGTTAAGTTTTAGACGGGCGTAACTGTGCTTATTTGTAAACTTGAAAGATCACCTGCAATGATGACATGATCATTGCCAATGGTTATTCACCAGGAATACAACAAAAACTTGCATATTCATTTGATTTTATTGCCACCAGTCCAAATGGTTACTGAATAGATAGATTGTGTCATTTATGACTGAAAGCTGAATAAAGATTTATATATATGCAATCTGGATTGGCTATGAATGTGAACTGTGGTTGTCAGAAGGAATTATTTTTCAAATCACAGGTAACGTATCTGATTCTTATATAAGACATGTCAAAATACAGCAATAAAGGAAAAGAATTGGAATTAAGAAGGTTCTCGTTCAATTAGCAAGACACGTGGGTCTCAAAGTCAATCCAGCAGATAAGTGGTCAGCCAGAAGGTCAAATGACAATATTTGCATTTCCATGTGTGGGAAAAATGTTGACCAGAGGTATTGTACTGGTTCAACAAGATTCTATATCAATTTCTTTCAAACAATTGAAATAACATTGAGATGCAGTGATTCTGATAATTATTAGATTGATGGTGTGTGCAGAAAAAGGATTAATGCTTCAAAGACAAGGTTTATATGGTACACCTGCTAGGTCTTGCACTGGAAAGTTGTAAACTGCAAAAACACCTATACAAGTTTCAACCAATATCCATTCTAGTTATGAGCATGTTTGGAGGGGCTGCCCTCTGTTGACAAAGCCAGAAAGCATATGCTGGAATGGTACATGTATGATGTGGAGATAATTTAATAAACAGAGGCTATTCTTATCTGTGGTAGAACCAAAGATGAGGCTTGCCAATATCAACCAGGTTTATATGCTTGGAAAACATTCAAGATCTATAGGCTAAATTTTCAGCTTTTACAGTGGGAAAATTAGCTGAAAATTGTATCCCATGATTCTACTGTAATCCATGTTAAAGCTGTTTGTCAGCAGAGGTTTTATTTGGCATACATGTTAAAATTCTGCAAAAGATGAGTACAGGTGAAGACACTTCTGAGCTTTTAGGGCACCTCAAACGGTATGCTCACACAAATAATTTACTGCACATGAATTAAGATGAACAATGAGCAAGATTTCAAGTATAATTCTGTTTACGTGAACAATGAGCAAGATTTGAAGGTTTCTTTCTACCTTATCAGGATACCTTTTTTGGGGGTGAAGAGGTGGAGGGGAGCAGGTTTGGGGGCGAGGAGGTAGAGGAGAGCAGGTTTTGGGGGTGAGGAGGTGGAGGGAAGAGGGTTTTGGGGGCGAGGAGGTGGAGGGGAGTGGGTTTTTGGGGTGAAGAGGTGGAGGGGAGAGGGTGTTGGGAGTGAGGAGGTTGAGGAGAGCGGGTTTTGGGGGTGAGGAGGTGGAGCGGAGAGGGTAAGGTATTTTACAAATGTAGTTGAGTAAAGTTGACTGCAGCTCCCAAAATAGGGAAAACATATTGTGTGTACTTCTCATTGATCGGATACTCAGCACTGATTATTCACTTAATTGCCCTGAATTTTTTATTTTCAGTAATTTTGCTGATTGCATAAAATTATAAAAATTAAAAAAATAATGACTTTGTACTTTAACATAGGGCTAACAATTACTATGTCCCAAAAAGCAAAATAAAAACTGCAGTTAGATACATGGAGTGCAAAAATTAAAAAAAAAAAACATGTAAAATGAGTATATTTATAGTAATTTAGCCCATCTGTTACTCTTTCTATGCTGATACAAAATATTTAATGGATTAGTAGGGAACATTAGAATGCACCAATCTTTGTCATCTTAATCCCTAACCAAGAAATTCACCACAAAACCAACAGAACTGGCCAGCCCGGTCTTTACAGACTTTCAAAGTACTGTTTCATGAATGCTGCCCTCTGTTGACAGAATCAGTAATTGCTTCTGTGATACATGTGTATCTTCATCAGGCAATGCTCATCAAAACTAACCACCTGGTGAACAAGGATATTGAGCAAGCTGGCCTAGTGGTTGGGTACTAATGTTGAAGGTGCTATTTATGCGAAAATTTGTGTCTTATATTTTATGAGACTTGCTCATACCATACCTGGTTGAGAAGCCTACATACAGAGAATGACATCAGGCTAAACTTCCACAGTCAAAAAAGGTATAACACTAACGATTCATAATAAAAGGTTTGGGCTTTTATGTCACATGGAAAATTTGGTCAATATTATACGAGCAAAGGATATGAAGTGGACAAATATGGTTGGGATGGGGATAGAACAACTTCTATGTACCCGTGGAGAAAAAAAGGCCACACCAGTCTCTTTGCAACCGTGTGCTGAGAGAGACCACCCTCCAACACGCCAATGATTCTGCCCATATCAAATTCAGAGAGCTCTGAGTGACCTGTTGGCTATGGCATTGTGGACTCACAATGATCCCTGCTGTCTCAATTTGTGGCCCTTCATAAAGCGTAAAGGCATCCCAGTACCAAACATACATTGACAAACCAATATTTACAGCAGCTCATGCTAAACCAATGGGGTTGCCCTTATTTCTCCCAGGAGAAAACCGTTGAGTGTAAAAATCTTTTTGTCAATAATTAGTAAATTAGGTAAAGATGTTGACTGTAGTTTTGAATTGACCTCTGATGTGCATCATAGAATGAACTGGAAAATGTTTGGGAAAGTACAGTTATAGCCACAAATAGCATATCAATCACTGGGAAAACAGTTCATTTTTGAGGTGAAAATCTATATTCTAGTATATATTAGTTACTGCTAACTGAAGGCTGCACTAGTAGCAGAAACATCTCTCACAGTGTACAGAAATCGATTTTGTCAATATCTCTGTGGGCTAATATTTCATTGGCATACTGTATAGAATGGTGGCTGAAATATGCAAAAAGAATGTAAAATATAGCAAGCTTTGGGCAATGACTTCACATTTGGATTTCTAAAGACATTGGCCTTTCCAGCTTGCAAGTGGCTTCAATTTATATCTAATGTATTAAAGTAAGACATCCAGAACAAAGACATTAATGCCAGCCAGTGGAAGAAAATAAGAATCATGGTTTAATTTTTTCCAGGATGAACCCACACCCATTGTGCTGGTAGCTGTAAGGTGGATATCAAACAGAACACATTGCTGCTGCATCCTCTTGGTGCACCAGGTGTCTTGTTCTGTCTAAATAGTGCAACCTGCAAACCGAGTATAAATTTGGGACAATGCAGACTATGTGTAAAGAGAATTGTATTGAGGTTAAGAGATGAAAGGTGTTATGAAGTGACAGCTATATGCTTGTTAACCCATATAATGCTGATTTCTAAACCGAGTCACAACTTTCTTTGGTGCACATCAAGCTGTGAGCCAAGGATAGTTGTAGACTAGACCAGTTATTTTGTCTGGATCCACCATATTAAGATTTGGGAATGCTTGCAACTGAGTGAGAGGCCTCTCCTTAAGGAATGCCAGGGTGAAATTGTTATCATGTTTCAGTTAAGTTTGTATATTGTAATGCCGGGCAATCAAAGGATGAATACTTATATGCTACCGTCTTGCAGTTTCAGTTTACTTTCTCAGTGACAGACACGAGATCCCGTTTGACTGAACACATTCTGGGTATCGTTTGGGCATAGAAGTGCTCCCAATGTATTTCATTGAACAAAGTCTAGGAATATTCTGGAAAATTAATTCTGGTAAGGGCTAACTTGAAAGGATTTTCTACAGTGCATTGTTTGTCGTTCTTTCTTTGGATAAGGTCTAAAGAAATCTTATCATTATGATGTTACATAGTAAATATACAAGCTGATATCACTGTGTATTGTTTACTTGTTTTAACCAGATAGGCCTATGTAAAAAATTAAATGTATCGAGGGAAAAAACAAGTACGGTATTAAAAACTGAATCAGAAGGTTTTGATGTTGCATGAGCCCTTTTTGATAAATCTTAACTGGAAGTCAACACTGTTTTGCTATTCTGTACTTCAACTTTATGTTGATGTTCATAAGAAATTAATATTATATTGATATGCAGAACCTCTACTAGTTGAGGCTCCTGTGGGTCAGCTTGCATCTATATTTCTTTCAATGAAAGTCTCAAATTTTCTCAAATGAATAATGTGGCATGTACATGTACGTGTACATGTACTATGTTCTCATCCTGATATCAAGCTAAACGAGACCGTTTGGAACCCTTTATCAAGAAAGACCGAATGAATATCAAGTAAGCAGTCATACATCACTTGCCTTTAAAGACAAAGTCCACTTTTTTTCATCCCAGACCGTAAATAAAGTTATTTTAAACATGCTCAGAGGAAAGAAACAAAGTGTAAAGTGCTGACCAGAGTATGATGTGGCAAGCTGACCTATATATGTTGCCTTGACTGTCAGCCTCCTGTTGGGCCAGCAGATCAGGTAGAATCTTTGTTAACGGATGAAACTATTTCTTACAATTTTAATAAAACTTACATTGTCCTCAAAACAAATTTATATATTGTGTTATAATTGTTCACATGAAAGTGACACAGTTACACACCAAAACTTAAACATCTCGCAAAGTAGTTTTATAAATTCTCCAAGGATAAACATGATAGACTAATTAACTGATGAGGAACATCTTTTAGTGTCTTTGAAGAATAGGGTCATAAAAAAAACTTGTCACTTACATTACCATTTTTTGAGCAAGCAAAATTCTTCAACCAAAATAAATGACAGACTAGAAAGGGAAGATTTGCTTCAAAGCAAATCTGTGTGCCTTCCAAAGTTGTAAATATTAAATGGTACAACTTTTGTCCTTTGGTACTTCACATTCCATTAAGCTTATGGCGCTGGATGAAAATTTCAAAGTCCAAATGACCTTGACCTTTAACCTTTATAGGTTATATGTAAATTGCAAAAATGTACAATGTTACAATACCCACAATTTAAGTCCAACATGATTAGAATTTGATGGAAATTGGCCTAGTTATGGCTGAGGGAAAATTTCAAAGATCCAGATGAAATTGATCTTTGACCGTTAGGGGTCAGATGTAATTTTAAAAATTTGCAGTGTTGCAATAGCTAAAATTTGAGCCCAACTTGGATAAAAATTGGATAAAAATTGACCAAATTATGGCTAGAAGAAAGCCACCATCGAAAGTGGCCTTTGACCTTGAAATGACCTGACCTTGAGATGACCTGCCTGAAGCGAACCTTGACCTGTAAAATGATATTTTGACATAAATTTGGTTTTTCACCTTGACATGACCTTTGACCTTGACATTTGAGATGACCTTTGCCTTGCTATGATCGAACTCCCATACACTTGCAACTATATCTACTATAGTATATAAGATATTGAAGATATAAAACTTTAATTAGTCCTCATTTGCATAATTTTAAAAAGTATGACCTCATAAAAAGGCGAGACTTCAAAAATGTGCAGTGTTACAATAGCTACAATTTATGCCCAACATGATCAAAATTTTTAAAATGACATTTTGGCTTTAAAATGACATTTTGACCTAAAACTGACTTTTGACCTTGACATGACCTTGACATTTGAGATGACCTTTGCCTTGATATAATCGAACTCCAATACACTTGGAACAACATCTACTATAGTATATAAGATATTGAAGATTCAATAATTTAATTAGCCCTCATTTGTATAATTTTGAAAAGCATGACTTCTCATTATAAAAAGGCCAGACTTCATCTATAGAAGTATAATTGTGCCATGTTACTACAGCGTTTAAACATATTCTTTACTTCTGTTGATACATACGATATTTGCGCATTCCAATTAAGTTGTGTATTCATCCCTCTACCCGTTATATAAAGGACAGTGAGCAAAAATAGACCCATTCGCTCACGCGGCAGACACCAGCGCCCGCCACATTGGATTCCTCTTTCTAGGAGGGAGCTACCATTATTTCATTACAGGCATTTGGAAATATGAGTATGGGACTTTATTCTGTTGGCAATAACAATAATTCATTTTATTAGTTGAAATATGTTACACAAATGCACAGTTAATAGTTTTTTTTTCAGGATTCCACAAGGTAGTTCGAAAATTTAATTGCAATAATATGAATTGGCATCAGTATAAGCAGCTTAAAGCATTATTGGCGTTCAGAATAAAGGTATTCAGTGTCATCATAAATTACTAGTAATCTTTGTCTTTGCATCAGAAAGAAATTACCCAGTGATTTTCGCCATTGTAATGAATTTGTGCACGTGGACTTTTAGTAATTGGTTGAAAAGTTTTGGCCAAAACTTTCCATTTTCCATTTTTTCTTTTTGGGTCTAAAGTTGTGTCTTGGAATCCATTTACACCAGGAAATTGTTGCTTTAGAAGTTTATTTACAGCAGACACATGGGAACTTGTGAGGCAACCATCATTAACTATTGTAAATTTATCTGTGACGTCCAGTCCCACGTTTTTTACCCATTTACGCTCGTCTCGGTAGCTACTTCTTTCCTTTTTAGGACTAGGTATCTTGTTCAAATCAATAAAATCAGTATGTGTGTCTTGCTTTTTAGTTGTTTCTTTTTGTGGACTGGGGAATTCATTCAAATCACTTTCTTTATGTTGCTTTTTTGTGCTTTCTTTTTGTGGACTTGGCAAGTCAGTCATATCAGATTCAACAGTGTTTGCACGTAAAGTTTTGTTATTTGTGCCGGTTAACCCAGTACTACCCTGCTCTTTGTTTGTGGTGACCTGTTGCTTTTTTGATGGTAAACCTGACTTGTGATTTGCACTGCATGTTTGAGATACATGATGATCAAGAGTATTAAATTTTGATGATTTTTTAAATGACAAACTAAGTCTTGTCAACTTCTTCACAGGTTTCTTTTCAATTTTTGAAGATCTATCAATCTGTTTCTGGTTTGTTTGCTTATTAACTTTCTTTTGCTCCTTTTGACACATGTCACTCATATTTGTTTGGGCATCTTCTTTGTTTTGACCTGTCATTGTTTTCCTTTCATTAAAGTTTGTTGCATCATTGTCCAGTTCAATTTCTAGCTCCCTAGGTATGGGGGGGGGGGGAAATCTCAGCTTCTACTTTTATAGTGTTTTGTTCTTTTGGACACACTGTTCTCTCCTTTTTTAATTCGGTTTTATTATTTTCTACTTCGGTTTCCATTGGACTTGGGTGGATTTCAGCCTCTACTTGTATAGTATTCCTAACATGTTGAGGCGAGTCAAAGACTAAAGATTTTCGTGAACTAGTCTGAACATGCACTGCATTGTTTGTTTTTATCTTATCAGCCTCTATACCCTGTTGATTTTTTGATACTTTTTGCGTTCTTTCAAAATTAGTTTCCTTTATTGTTTTTGTCTCTGCTTTACATTTTTTCAAAATAGATTTTGGTGTGGACTGTTCCTTAATACTTGTAACATTATTCTCATTGACACTCTCTGTTTGTTTTCTTTTCACTGACCTAGGGGTGTTCAATTGAACTTTTCGCTTTTTTTTTGGTGGATTTTGGTGTGGACTCCAAGTCAATTTCATTGATATCAGAAATATCAAATATGGCAGACTGATTTTCAACATATCTAGAATCTGGTGCCGCCTCAACATCATAGTCATTAGGTCTGGGTTTTTTCCTCTTTTGTCAGCCCTAAGTTTACTATTCTTTTTTAACTGTGTAAGATTTATTTTACCCTTCTGTTCTTGAGATTGCATTCCTATGCTCATTCTAGCAGCCAGGATATGATAGCAGGTTGTTGTTGATTGACAACCACAAGTTTCTTTTGGAAATAATGTAACAGCATATGGTCTTTTGATTCCTTGAACCTGAAAAGAATTTAAACCAGGAACATGTTTCACTAAGTCATTTTTCAAAACCTGCATAGCTAATGCTCTCCGTGTTATAGGTGCTGACTTGGACTTGTTTTATCTGTTAAATCTGTCAAATCAAGCTTTTTCCTTTCTTGCTGAACCACACCTCCTAGAAGAAGCTGTGAAGGTAACAGCTCTTCTGGTTCTATACTACCATTCCTATTGCTAATCCTATTTTCATCACTATTTGGAGCAGGAATGTTATCATTTTCACAAACTTATGGTGACAACGGTCTCATGTTATTTAGGCATGCACGTTCCTTTTGCTCACTTTCTACTTCCTCATTTTCATCCTTCACATTGGTTGCATCGACTGTGTTTTTTTTCTAAATCTACTGCTTCATTTTCACTTTCATATGTATCATCTCTTACATGTCTACCCTGACCTGCTGACAGAAAGTTATTTGAAGTGTTCTCGCAAAAACCAGTTTCATGGATTTTACTCAAATTTTCTTTAACAATTTTTTATTAAATCATCAGGATGACAAACTGGAGTTGTGTGTTCAATTTCATCAATTTCACGCTTTGCCTGCTCAAATTCATCTTTTATATCATAATTTCCGATGCCACAGAGTCCCCTTTTCATTTCTGTCATATAAAAATTTTGAAGATTGTACAAGTACAAATAAATTCCATCGACTGGTACCTCTTTCCATTCTAGTAATCTTTTCATAACACTGTTGAATCCTTCTGAAATGTTGTTGGTGATTCCTGTCCTATTATATGGACAGAAAACATGCTTTTCCAAAATCCACTTTGCTGCCTGTTTTGAAATATCATCCTATAGGTATTTGTCAAAATAGGATACGGCACTTTCTGCCCAATCCTCTGTGACAAGAGAACACACCTGCTCAAAAGTTTTTTCATCACCACATTCAAGAATTTTTACCAAATCAGGGCCATATACATTACTTATTTCATCACTTGTGCCCCCTTGTTTCCTCAGCCAGAATTTGAAATCTCTCCTAATATGGTTTCAACAATGTAGGACTTTTGCATTTGGTAATATGGATTTTGTGGCATTTGTTATACCTGACTCTCTGTCTGTTATAAATACCACATCTTTCTTTCCAATATTTGGTATTAGTGTATCAATAAGTCTGAAAAATGATTTGTGTGTTTCTTGGAATATTTCTTTAAGCCCAGTTCACAGAGATCATAGAAATAAAGTTTTTACTACAGTATAAACAGAAACTTGAAAGAAACCAGCTCAAAGGACAAAGTTTTGTCATTTTTTGGGGGTGAGAACAGTGTATAGAAGTGTATAAGCAGTCGAGTTTAAATATATTCCTGCAGAGTCTAAAGCCGAAAATTTTAATTTCAAAATTTTTATCTATATCTTAATACAGGTATAAAATAGGAAATTGTGTTGGCTGTACTTAAATTGTGTTTTGAAACATTAGCTATGTTTCTAACATTTTTTAATAGTTTGATAGATATGTTAATCTATTGGTTACAGGACATCAATATGGATGTCCTAAAGGCTTTACTAATCATTGATTCATAGGAAGAAAAAAAGGACATTATTCATAAACTCTTTTAATTAAAACAAAAACAAAAACAAAAAAAAAAAACAAAAAAAAAAACAAAAAACAAAACAAAAAAAAACAACAAAAAACAAACAAACAAACAAAAAAATAAAATAAAAAAGATGAATGATCAAAAGCAATATTTCAGTCAATGGTGAATGTTATATTTTTAATTTCTTTAGTACATTACATTATTCTGACTCATGAATGAAATTCATGTATATCATAACAAATTGAAAGGAAAATTACAGATCACAACATTTTAATATCTGTTTGTGCCAAGTAAATAATTATGTGTAGATTCGTGTATATATGTATTATTTCCTGTATTCAAAGCTAATTTTTATGTGGTGTGGTTCACGATAGGACATCATTCTGACAATTCTATAGACTTTGGACCACCTAACATGTCTTTCCTGCAAGATTTTTGCTTCAACATTGCTAGGAAGGTTTGAAGCTCAGTTCCAATTAAAAAATATCCATTATGTATTATCGACTAAGAACCCCTCTTTGCAAATAAGGACTTTTTGGGGAGAAAGAGTCAAAAACAATTGTTTTACACATATTCAGCATCCATATGGCCAGACAAAATGGCTTCATGGGACAGGCAGTACTTCTCCAGCTTAACCCATCCATGAGCAGTCCGTCAGGACTAGGGAGCCTGGAAATATGATCCAGTGTAGTGAGAGAAAATGAGATATGAAGACTCATAAACTATTTTTGCAACCTTTTATGTAAAACCGCCCATATATATATATTATAATATTGAACTGAAAAATTGAAGTCAAGTAAACTGTATGAGTGGAGTCCAACGTAGTTTAAATTGCAAAAACATGATGTTCAATGGGAGCAGTTCAAAGGACCTTTGATCTGTGTGAGTGAGTTTAAACTGTATAAACATGAAGTTAAATGGACTTTTGATCAGAGTGAGTAAAGCGCCTTTTGAAAGGTATCCAGAAAATTAACGACCCTGGTCGTCAGAATATTAATTACACAGGCCTATAGAAAGTAAATTAGTTGTCATGAGTAGATGCATGATGACTCATGAATATATGATGATAATAATAATAATAACAACAACAACAACAACAACAACAACAACAACATCAATACTAATATGAAGACTTATTACTGTGTTGTATTTTTTCACATCATTAAAAAAGACAAATTTGATAGTGAAAAGGGGTACTTCCTTCTAGGCCCACTTATGGAATTCAGTCTATGAAATTCATGCATGTTCAAAAATGAACACCAAGTAATTTTCTGACATGTGCAGACAAATTTTACTGTTTGTATTTAGGAACTAGATGGTAGGCAAATACATTTAGAACAATAAATATATAAATTAACGTTTAGGGGGCAAAGAAAATACAAGAGGATGATCCTACTTTAGATAACCAGCGCCTGGTCAATCTCAAAATATTGACGCCTCCCCCATTCAATATGGCGGACATACTTCTGCTGTATCGCGGTTCGGTACGATATTGATCAGGAATTCTTTTGTGATTTATTTTTTAACTGTATTTCTGCCAGTATGAGAGATATTTAGATACATAGACTTGACTTGATTTGATTTGATTGCATAGAGAGGTAAGAATATACACCGCCACGGAGCAGCAGAGGAAAACACGTCACTTCTGCCCCTTCTGCTTCTGCCACTTCTGCACTTCTGCCGATTACCCCGTTTCTTTTCACAGGGCCCGCTCATTTGCAGAACAATAGCAGTCAGCTGATAAGCAGCTTATGACGCGTTGGCGGATCCGAGAATAGCCTTGGCCTAGGGCCCATAAGGCATTCTGAATGTGCCACCTTTGGTGATAAAAGCCAGCATGTACCAAATCCCCTGTAGGCCTAAGTAGTCTCAAAATATTTATCCAGTTGCACAAACGCATAACACTGCCGCACGCTGATATTGTCACTCACTGATCGTGATCAGCGTGGTCCAAGCGTGACCTAGATTCATCTGCATACAGCGAAGTTCCGGGAAATCAAGGGATTTTTCATTTTGATTAAATGATTAAAATGATTAATTGCGAACATGATGAGAATAATAAGATCAAGTTCATGTTTATTCATGTTATGATGTCATCGATGAGATTCTCGTTACCTTTGTCTTTTATGTTTCCCGCCTTGTGACGTCAATGCTTTTGTTGTGTCATTTCGGTTTGTTTCTCCAGAGGTGTCACTCGTTCTTCAGTTTATGGTCTGTAAAAATTTTCGTTATGACAAGAAATCGTACCAAAATTGGTACGGCATTGGCAATTCCTATCGGATCTCTCGTAACTTGCTTTACGATCTTCGGAGCAGTTTTGTTTTTTGCGGACTTTGATGTTGCCGACGGTTTCTGTGTCTGTGATGCAATGAGCCTAAGAGCGGGACTGAGAAATCGAGCACAGATCGATTACGCTAAGTTGAATGCTGGACTTTTGGATCTTTCCTCGGGTGAATCGATCAAAGATTCTGAGAATATGTCTCATCTCGTAGTACAAGGGTTTGCACTTGGTGGTGATACTGATTCCACGGATAATGACTGTTCTTCAGTAGTTCATGAGCACGATGATCTAGCCGAAATGGACGAGGACGCACTTGATTCGACGATACAAGAGCTCCAGGCAGATTTAGAGAGGAACGAAGCATTGTTGGCCAGACAGAAAAAGCTTGATGTCATTAAATCGTTGCGTGCCAAAGTCAAATCCACCAGGGAAAGTATTGCGGACATTTCTGTTGTCAAACAGAGTACACATGGTGAAGGGTCACACAGCCGGAAAGCGAATAAGTCACGTGACCTTCAATGTCGCACCGGTAAAGCTTATCAGCCAGATATTGCGGGCATTAGCATGGACTATTTGAGACAGTTTGAGGATCTCCAGAGACAAGCTGATTCTCTCTTGCAGCAGACAGTACCTTTGGGCCGGGGAGATTCGAGCAAAGGTTTTCGGATGCCGAAAAAGAACGGAAGTGGAAGTGAGGCCGAGAGTCAGGGTCAAGGTCGCAGTGGACGCGGTCGCGTCAAATCTGTGAAAAAGACTCTTCGTCCCAAACAAGCCCGATCATCCAGTTCCAAATCATTGAAACCTGGCAGGAGGGCATCGCCCAACTCACGCAGCCCATCTTCTGACAGTCAGAGCACTACGAGCGATGAGGCTGGTACGTCTTCGGACTCGAACTATACGAGTGTTTCTGGTCATAGTTCTTACAGCAGAAAGTTCATTAGTAGAAATAGGAAATCAAAGCCTTCTCGGAAATCTGGCCGTTCTTTCAAATCTGGAGATCTAGTTAAACGTAGGGGAAAATGGCCACATTCCATGCTTTCTTTACATTTTGCCGGTAGGGGTTTAAAGTATGAGGAACTTGACATGCCATTGTTTATTGCATGTTTTTTAGAAACTTTAGACTCAGATCTGAAGCATGGTCGATTAAGCAAAATTAAGAGTAAGTTGCAGTATCTGAAAAGTTTGATGTATACGGCAGCTCATCAAGACTGGGATACCGTTCTAGAGTTACATGCTGCTGTGGTACTCGACATCGAAAGGGGTAACAGGGAATGGTCTGATTCAACATTGGAGATAGAATCAAAGGTTTTATACGGTGCTGTGAGTAAGATTAAAGCTAGACAAGGCCAAAAAGGCCCCAGCAAATCATCAGAAAAGAGTAATGGTAACAGTGGCAGGTTAACTAATTCAGTCATGTTTTGCCGCCAGTTCCAGTCTGGTAAGTGCGACAAAGGTAAGATTCATGCTGGCTTTGTGAATGGGAGAAAATGTACAGTATCTCATATATGTGCCACCTGCTGGTTGGTTGAAAGAGTGCAATATTCCCATAATGAGTCTTCAAACGAGTGCAACTATTTTGGGAAAAATTTAGAGGAAGCGCGGCAGATGTTTAAAAGTAAAGAATGACTAGTTGGTTGTGATTGTGGTCACCTAGCATGCATGTCATGCAAGCAGTATGGTTCCAAATTAAACAGTTCACGTTGTGATGTTCAGTCAACCATGTTGGGTATAGATTCTGATTTTAATTTGGACCTGGTACAGAGTGAAGAACATTGTATTGAATTAGACAATGTTGTTCAGTCACCTGGAATGAGTGACAAAACAGTTCTGATGTAGACTTGGTTTTGAACAGTTTTATGGGTACAGATGTTATCCATAATGATTTATTAATCAGTGTATCTAAAGATGATCAGTCAAAGTTAGAGATTACTGATTTTAGTTCTACTTCAGAACAGGTGTGCTCTTTTGCAGCCAACCAGCGGGAATATTATGTAACTGGCTCAGATTTAGTAGAGAGTGATTTGAGTATGCTGGGCAACAGTTCCAAGGAAGAGTTTTCTTGTGACAGAATTCAGTCAAATTCTTTTTGTGATTTCAAGAGTCAATTGCAGTTACCAGAATTTTCTATCATAAATGATCCTTTGATCATCTCTTGTCCGAAGAGACTCACGCCTAAAAACATTGAGTGGATTCCCACTGATGATACCAAATTACAACAATATTTGAGTATTCATCGCAAAGTTGTCAAATCTGGAATCCCTAATTTTTTGGGATGTAGACTGCATGTTCCTTCAGGGTTTAATATCCAAGTATGGAGGGATAAATTGCAAGGATCTGAATGGCATGATTTGCAAATTTGTGATTTACTGGATTTTGGATTTCCCATAGGATATTATGCCGATTCTCTTCCTGTTCCAGCTTCAAAAAATCATTCTATGTCATATGAATTTCCTGATTCTGTTGACCTTTTCGTAGCTAAGGAATTGGAGGAGAATGCTACATTGGGACCATTTAACGTAAATCCTTTGAGCTCTTTTTTGACTGTTTCTCCTATAAATACGGTAGAGAAGAAAGGTTCTATAGGTGAAAGAAGAGTCATAATGGATCTTTCTAGTCCATGGGGAAATTCTGTCAATGATGGAATTGACAAACATCTGTATTTAGGTCATGAAGTTTTTGTGCATTACCCTTCCATTGATAGACTTCTGGACAGATTAGTTATACTAGGTTCTGGTTCTTTGCTCTTTAAGACTGATTTGTCCAGGGCTTATCGCCAAATCAAAGTGTGCCCAGGTGACATAGGATTACTGGGGTTTTCCTGGAGGAACAAAATTTTTGTTGATGCTTCGCTCCCGTTTGGGTTGCGTTCTTCGGCTATGTTTTGCCAAAGAATTACTGATACCGTCACATTTTTGTTCAAAAAAGAAGGGTATTTTGCCATTAATTTTTTGGACGATTTTGGGGGGGTTGACACAGTTGATAGAGCTCAGTCAGCCTTTTCTTGTTTACGTCAGCTGTTGCACGACTTAGGATTTAGCGAGGCTGATCGCAAAGCAGTGTCACCCACTACTAAAATGATTTTCCTTGGTATTTTGATCAATACGGAGGACATGAATATCTCTGTTCCTCCCGAGAAGTTCCAGGACATTCAGAGGACTTTAGAGGAATGGGCCACTAAAACAGAAGCCTCTAAGAAAGAAGTGCAATCCATTATTGGGAAATTACAATTTGCAGCTAAATGTGTTCGACCGGGTAGAATTTTTATTTCTAGAATGCTCCAACATCTCCGGTCAATCTCTCATTTTTCCCATAACTTCAAAGTTCCTCTAAGTATGTCATTTATTAAGGATGTTCATTGGTGGTCAACATTCATGAAAATTTACAATGATGTCTCTATAATTCCTCAACAACAGTGGTCTGCTCCAGATGAGGTTATATCAACAGACTCTTGCCTCTCTGGTTGCGGTGGGGTATCGCATTGGACTAAAGAATTCTTTCACAGTAATTTTCCTGATTGTATTTTACAATTAGGATTAGACATCAATTGTTTGGAGTTGTTGACAATTGTAGTAGCCTTAAAACTGTGGGGATATTGCTTGAGGGGCAAACTTCTTTGTGACAATCAGTCATCTGTTTATGTACTGAATTCAGGTAGATGTAAAAATGAATTTATGTCTGCCTGCCTCAGGGAGATTGTCTATCTTTGTGCCATTAATGAGACTCAAATAGTGGCTTTACATATTGAGGGCTCTGAGAATAGATTAAGTGACCTACTATCTAGATCTCATTATGATCCCTCAATGTTACATCAATTTTGAGTTTGGTAAGTTCCGACATGAAGGACAGAAGGTTGACAGCAGAAGATTTCCAATTTTCTGCGGACTGGTAATTACATTATGGTCCTAATTTGTGAGATGCATTGAATTATACTGTTGAGCAATATATATTGTGATTGTTCCATTTATTGATGCATGATTTTGGAGTAGTTATATTCTTTTACAGGTGGACTGCTTATGCAATTACGTCAAGAAGTAAAGGACTCTCAAAGAGCTGCATTTGCTTTGGGCACATATAAGAATTTAACTTCGCAATGGAGGACATTTATTATATTTTGTTTATTTTGCAAGTTAAAGTTTTTACCAGCATCTACTGATACTATGTGTGTTTATGCTCAATTTCTGAGTCGTTCATTTAAATCTGTGAATGCAGTAAGGAATTATTTACATGGTGTGAAACTTTTGCATTTACTGTCAGGGTATACATTTGATATATTTGAGAAAATGGACTGTAAGTTATTATTGAGAGGTTTGGATAGAGTTCAACCTCATAAGGTGAAGCAGGCTGCACCTATGACTCCACAGATTTTGTGTGCCATTTTTTCATATTTTAATTTTGATAATACTCTTCATGTGGCTTGCTGGGCTTGTTTTTTAATAGCCTTCTATACTTTGGTTAGGAAATCAAACTTAGTCCCATCTAGTCTCAGGAACTTTGATGTAAATAAACATCTTTGTAGGAGAGATATTTTGATCAGACCTTTTGGTTTGATTGTATTACTTAAGTGGTCCAAGACTAATCAATTTGGGAAAAGAAATGTCTACATACCTGTGCCTGCCTTTCATAATTCTATTCTTTGTCCAGTTCAAGCCTTTTCCAAGTTGTTGGATTTAGTTGAGGCTCGGGATTCAGATCCGGCTTTTTTGTTTGCTTCGCGGCCTCAGTTGAGATGTCTTACTTCTTTCCGTTTCACCAAAGTGTTGAGGGAAGTTTTGTCAAGAGCTGGTTTTCAAGCCCAGGATTTCACTGGACATAGTTTTAGAAGAGGGGGGGCTTCTTTGGCCTTCAGGTCCAATGTTCCTGGCGAACTGATCAAGTTACAGGGGGATTGGGCTTCTGATGCCTATTTACGGTATTTAGACTTTAATTTGTCGGCCAAATTACAAGTGGGTTTGGCAATGCAACATCATATCAGGAAATTACGTCTTTAATTTTGTTGGTTGCAATTCTGATGTCTGCTTATTGATATCATAATCAGTGGTCTTGGTCTTGACAGACATATTTGATTGGACTTAATTGGCGTATATCATGTTTATAATGTTCCATTAGTTATGAAAATGGTATGAGTTGTGTTCTTTGTTTCATGATTATATTATATGTTTAATTTTCTCTGTTTAGTATTGTACATGCAGGTATATGTCTTGAGCAGATTTGCTGATTTCTCAGTATTGAGTATTATATATTTCTGCTTTATATTTAATGTGATGATCGTGATTAAGGTACTTAATGTCCTGATTTATCTAGGAGTCTGACAGATATATATTTAAGTGAATGATTTATTGACTATATCATAGCTTGCTTTCATATTTGATTATAGATGAGAGTCACTGAAGGACAGAGATTAAAGGTATATGCTTCGAAGATAGTCATGTTTGGATAATCACATTGTTTGGTTTGTTCAGTTGTGTTGTTTAAAATTCTTTTGTTTTTAATTTATTGTTTGGCCGTGGTTTTTTTTTTTTTTTGGCGGAATAGACTTTTCTCTATGATTATCATGTGTCAAATTTTGGAAAAGTCTTTATTTACGGCCAAATAATAAATTATTATATTTATTTGTTTGTGTTTGTTTTCTTTTATTGAATTGTGAGTAATTTTTTCATTTTGATTAAATGATTAAAATGATTAATTGCGAACATGATGAGAATAATAAGATCAAGTTCATGCTTATTCATGTTATGATGTCATCGATGAGATTCTCGTTACCTTTGTCTTTTATGTTTCCCGCCTTGTGACGTCAATGCTTTTGTTGTGTCATTTCGGTTTGTTTCTCCAGAGGTGTCACTCGTTCTTCAGTTTATGGTCTGTAAAAATTTTCCCGCCCGCCCACCCTTTCTGTTTATTTATCTATTTATTCCTTTTGATTGTTTTATTTAATTTCTCTTTTTTCTTTTTTTTTTTGGGGCGGAATAGACTTTTCTGTATGATTATCATGTGTCAAATTTTGGAAAAGTCTTTATTTACCGCCAAATAATAAATTATTATATTTATTTGTTTGTGTTTGTTTTCTTTTATTGAATTGTGAGTAATTCCGTCCTTATCACAAAGAAGCTGATTCGCTGCTTCATCTTGACAGGTTAGGTGACGAAATTGCATGCCTTTCCGGTAAAGACCAACAAACCTTTTGGTATCACTTCTGCAAATTTTGCTAAGATAACATCTGTGATGATTTTCTTCTAGAATGGCTGATATACAACTCACAGAAGAGGACGATGAAGGCGCTAAATTAGGCGATAGGACTGCATATCAGCTGCGTGTTCAAGAGCTGAAATTTTGGTTGGCTTTCCGCAAGGTTAACACGTCAAAACTAAAGACAAAAGCTCAGCTGGTAGCGCGGTGGATAAAGGGAACAGACAAACAAACAAGTGAATAAATAAACGGTTGAAAGAATGAATAAATATATATTTTTAAAAAGAAGCATTTTATATTTTTTCCGTGAATAAATAAATGAACGAATGAATGGATATATGAATATTTTCTTTTTTAAATCTGTATTTTTTTCAGAAGAAAATGGTCATTTATCATGACAATGTCAAAAGCGGGAAGAATTTAACAAGTTGCACCTCAAATTGTTTTGAATGTCAATAGATCAACCTTTGTTCTAAATCTGGTGGTATATGTTGCTTTGCCTTTTGCTCAAGTGTGTGTGCCAAAATCAAGTCTCGTAAAAATTGTCGTAAGGCGGTGGGAAACCCCTGAAAGTGGGTTTCACCTTTGAGTTGAATATATATATATATATATATATATATATATATATATATATATATATATATATATATAATAAACACCCATTTATGTCAAGACCATATCAATTTGATGACAAGGGTTCAGAGAATGACGATTAATCTGCAACAAAAACTCGACCGAAAGTTTAAAATTGCTAAATAAACAATGTGGGTTGGGGGTGGGTGGGAATGCACCTTTTCTCCATTTTCATTTTATTTATTTATTTATTTATTTATTTATTTATTTATTTATTTATTTATTTATTTGGTCTTCACCTCGGAAAATATTCAAGACATATTTTCCAATTTTTGTCTCCTGTGATCAGCAGATATAAATCTGCAAAAAACATGTCAGGGATTGTTGGTAAGTGCATTAATTTTTTCCAAGATGAAAACACAATATCTGGAAACTTTCAATTTTTTAAAGGGCCATTCAAGTATTGCCTATGCAAGAAGCGTACAGGGGGTTGAGCGGACAGTATGGCATAGGTACGGGTGGTGGTGGGGGGGGGGGGGGAGTAAACCATGTTGCGTACAAACGCATCTTTGTTTTTTGCTTTTTTTTTAATATAAAAATATTATCTATCTATCTATTTAAAGGGGTGTCTATCAATACACACGTTTCTTGATATTTGCATTAATCATACACAGGGTCTCACAGCTGTCAGGACTCTGATAAAGACATTTAACCTCCTTAGGCCTTGCATTGTGTAAATCTGTGGAAATGAACCTTGAGAAGAAATATTCGCAAACAAATCTCCATATCAAATAATAGACACGTGAGAAAATGTGACAAATACACCAATTGTGATTACTCTAAACCGTGACTGTCATTGCCAGCCTGCCTGAAATAAAATCATACCATATCATTTCATATCATACATCGAAAGATGAAAAATGAATGCTCCCTGCATCTATGACGGCATGCGAAAGCCCACGAAGGAAGCCAGTCAAGCGACAGATGATGAGCTAAGTTTCAATCTTCGTTATAATTCAATTTACACTTTGTCAGCACGGAAGGTCAGCTAAATATGATACTAATTAAGTGTCCTTTGATATATCAAAATTTCCCCGATAAAAAGTGTTCCTGTTTTTGAATGCTAACTGGATACGCTCACCTGGGTTGCGTCGTCTGGTTGCATGCCGTATACATACTAACATAGACCCTCTACTGTAGATTCATTGAGCGATTTTTATTTTTTATAAACCTGACTATTGACTTTTTTGTAACATCAAAGTGAATTTAGGCAGGAAACATACGCAAAATTAAAGATCTGGGCGAATACGTGTTGTAAACAATACCATATTGTGCAACAATACGGATGTCTAGGTAAGCTGAGCTTGAGTCTGACTATGAACTGTGTTTGACACTGAGGTACATGTTCAGTGCCGAGATAAAATTGAAAAAAAGAAAGAGAAAAAGAAGTGGGATATCCCTAAAACATATCCAATGACCATAAATAAATCGGGTAGAGACTAGAGAACAACGAGATACACTGCCATCAAGTTCCCGGTGATAAATGGATACAGTTTTGAAGAATCAGAAATGTTATTGTGAAAGAAGGATGAGCTTCTTCTTTTAGAAGTGAAGATAAAGAAGTTTAGCTCAGTCTGAAGCTAAGCTGGGTCTATCTAAATATGTCACACATAGTGGTACCATGGTTGTAGAGATTTCCGTGCCTCACAATCTCTTTGTGGGGACACTCCAGGCTCTATAGGTTCATCATAAGGCTCCATCTCTTCATCATGAGGATCCAGCCTTACAATGTGTTGTCTGAACTGTTCTCTACATTTCGTATGACATCTTCTCGTCCAGACATCAAGAGACACTGGCCAATCTGTTTAGCATTGCCACTGAGGGCGTCATTTGCACCCTTGTCGTAACATGTACAAAAATAATTCCAGTGAAGCTTCAAACTGAAGACTTCTTGCAACCTTGCCGTGACAGCACAGATAAACTTGTTCTTGTATTGGCTACTGGGCCCATCGGTCCAAATCTGTATTTCATCTACAGTGGGCATATCGCTCTGGATTCTGTTGAGTATAATCACGAGAAACCCTGTCACGGCTTTGGTTTTTCATGTTCTCAGTTCTCTGACACAATTACCCATGGAACCATTGGACCTCTGTGATACATCATTTTTGTGTAGATTGTAATCTGGCGCTGGCGCCAATGCATCGTTTGTATTTCATTTTGCCAGGAACAAGTGAAATTTTCTGCAAAATCCATATCAACCACCGCCATCTTACTCTCTGTCTCATTCGTTCCTTATCTCTTGCACAGGCTGTGGCTGGCTTTTCTTTTATGAAGACGTGCCACAGGACAATTGGTATCTGCTTACCAAGCTCTTAAAATCCAAGCCTACAGTGCCAACAACTGTTTTCCTGACCTGTTAATTCTCTTCATCATAGTCCCATGTATTCAATGAAATTATATCGTCCTTGTTGCTGATTTTGTCTTTTATGTTCTTATCAAACAGCTTATTATCGCTGCAGTTGTCACAGTCATTGGACACGCAAGACTCTGATTCCATACTGGAAACGCACAGAGGAACAAACCCTTCTTTGGTGTACAGAAGGACATATTCTGGATATGTTTTATGCAGGGATTCTAGCAGCAGGATAAAATTAGCGTGATATTTGCAACCACATACATTGTGTGGCCTTTTAGATGTTAAGAGAACGTGGACTGGTCTAAACTCCGCAAATTTTGCCTTGCCAATTTGGTTCTGTGGATAATCGTTTTTGAAATTCTGGAATGTTTCTCTGATGGTCATTACTGTGGAGTGTGGACAGTGTCTGGAGTAGACTTGTATATTTGGTGCTACCCATTTACACTTTGCACCTGTGGAGTGTGGACATTGTCTTTGAGTGGACTGGTATATTGTACCACATTGGAACCAAACTGTACCTCTGTTGGATTTGATCAATACCACACCTTTTGGTACCACATTGGATCCAAACTGTAACTCTGTGGGATTTGTACCAGATCATTTGGCACCTGTCTTAGGACTTGGAACTGTGGGGCAGTACATGTTGATAATTTCACCAGTGATTAGGATATACCTAAGACTGTTTGACTATTGAAATACCAGTGGAGATAAGTTTAACTACCTTGTACTGATTTTGATTGTTAATATATTGTTATTGTTAAAGTTACATCATTGTTTTCATTCTTTGTTGAGTACAGCTAATATTCAAAAGGTGGGCATCATAACACCTATACTTAAACTTTGCGTGAATTGTGCGAAAACATTTCTTTTTTTGTGAGAATACAAAAAAAAAAAAAAAAAACCTCTGTCCATGGTAGCCAATAAGAAGGTCACCTATGAGATAAGCAAGCCAAAACATTGTGACTAATTTTCAAGAACCTCGGACAATTCTTGGAAACTATATCACTTTTATTGGCTGTCAGCCCCCAACATGGGATTTTGCTAAATAATCCGTTGCCATGGCAGTCAACTCTTGAATGATGCTACTTACTGTGCGCCTTAATGTGCCTCTAATAATAAGGCTGCGATTCATAATTGTTTGTTATTGTGAAGGTGGTAGACTGGAACGTAAACTTAGAGAAAGTTATGGCAATAACTGAGAAAACTTCAAAATCTTAATCTGTTATCATGGTAACTAGTGGAGACGCTGGTTCCTGATTATATGACTTAGTATTGTGTTTGTTGATCTAAAGTCATTATGCCGTTGCATAAACTTTACGTAGGCTACGTTATGGCAAAAAAGCAACAAGAAAAAAAAAAGAAATGAGAAAGCAACAAAATATAAATCTGGTGCCATGGTAAGTGCAAATCCTTGTGTGTTCCGAAACATAATTTATTGAGAACAGTCTGAAAAAATGGCACACACACACACACACACACACACACACACACACACACACACACACACACCAGGGGTGCAATTTTCGCATTCGACCGCACACTATTGGAAAGGAATGTTTTAATCATTCACAGATTGGCGAGCTTTTAGTTTTCTCCTGAGATCTTTGGATAATTAATGCATACCTTCAGGCCCTAATATAGGCCTGCCGTTCTTCGTACAAATGTGATTCTGTCACAACCAATTTTGACAGTCCTGGGATTTTTTATTATGACACAATTTATTTTTAGTAGATGTATATTAATGGGGTGTAGCAGATGATACAAGATCCAGGCACTTTCAGTAGTTTAGGCTTATCGAACACTATCCTCTGTGGAGAGTACAAAAGTACAGTCATAATACTAGGATGATTTTGTAACCAGCTATATTACCTTAAGTGTGTTAATTGATGCCAGAGAAAGAGGAGTGTAGGTCAAGGAAACACTTGATACCAACACTACCTGCTTGGCGCACGTTTCTTGCACAGGAGCGTGGCGTATATCACTGCCTCGTCGTCAACATCGTATGGAAACGCATTCCGGAAGTGGGAATCGAGGTGACATAATAACAACGTCATTTTTATGCGTAGGATACTTTAAATTGTGAAATGCGATTTGGAAAGCAAAAATTGACGATTTTTGTAGCACAGTTACGTGGAATTCATGCCATTCACTCATTGTTAGCAACTGCCAGTCATTGTTGGACCTTTCAGTTTTCGCTCGGCAAGCCTCGCTAAAATCTATCCAACAACTCGTGCTGCACACATTGCCTGTAACTGCCATCCAATACTAGATTCTTTATATACTGGCACCAATCTTCACCATTTGTGAATACTTTGTTTGTCTTGAGCGTATTATACATACAGTGATATGTGTTTTTTCTGAATTATCACAACATCAGAACTATGTTGGTCATCCAAAAGAAATGAACAATATGTTCAACCTAGATTGATGGCGATGCTTAGTAATCAGGAGAACCGAATGTGCCACCTCTGTGCGCCAAATATTTCATGGTTGAAAGTCGATCATAAATGCAGAAAAAGACCTCTTGAATTCAATTATCAAAATGTAAGGTGGTAACATTCCTGTATTAATACTGTTCGAACTTTTTTTTTTTCATTTCCTCATTTGAATGTGTAATTTTGTCTGACTTAGTAAGAAATTGATCAATGCTTTGTTACCTTTAACACTAAGCCAAAGTGTAAAATGATTATATTTTTAATTTGGCTAATATTTGTCGTTTGCGTATTAAATTATAATAACTTTTTAATTCGTAATTGCAAGCGACTAAACTGAAAGTCTCTGAGATCAAGGAAATAATATTTGACTTTTAGATATAGGGAAATTCCTAACATGTACATCCATTTTGGTTCTCTCATACATATACCCTTTACCCATACTAAAGCTAAGTTTATAGAAGTTAAATGATTAACAAAAACTAAATTTTAAATAATTAGTACTCTATTAAAACTATGACTTAACAAAATTACGGTGCAATGTACCCAACATGAAGCACACATTAGTTATATAGGTCTTTGAGTTTTTCCTCTATTTGGTGCGGGGGTTGGGGTGGGGTTAGAACAAATATGAATTTACTTGTGGAATGTGACTATCCATTAAGCCTTTTAGAAACCAAAAGAGCAAAAAGACCAAAAGAAACGAAAAAAAAATCTATCTTTTCATAAGCCTAATCTAACTTCGATGTGTGCTTTCAACTGTATGGTGTCCTTTGAAAAGCGGGGTCTGGTGTCAAATTGTCTGGGAATTTCCATACCATGAAACTGTAACTCAAACATCGGGAAACTTTCTAAGTATCCGAACTTCATAAGTACAGTTATTATAATGTAGTTAGACCATGATATCGCACACTCCGGGGTCTTCTCAGTTCTGAACTTGTTGACCAGGTGGCACTGATTTTTTCCATTTTTTATGATTTTGTGTGAGTTTTTGTTTTTTTCGACTACTTCTCCAGAATTATCACTCATATTAATTTGAAACTTGGTGGATATGTTCCTTGTGTAAGGGTCAAGCGAAATTTTTCACCAGGAGGCACTGCTATGGATTCCTGATTTTTAACATTTTTTTTTCAACTCGGGTTCTTATCAATCAATGCAACTTTCCTATTGATTACTATGCAAATCTATCGGCATTCGCATGCTAATTCACACTTCCAACTTCTTCTAAAAAATCGTCATCCAGATTGACTTCAAACTTGCTGAAAATGTAGCTTGGGTAGGTTTCTACCAAGTTTTTCCAAATAGTCATGCTCCAGTAATTTTTGGACTTTTAATGATTTTTTTGACAAATCTTAAAAAAATCTTCTTCTCAACAACTGCTCACCCAATTGCTTTGATTTCACTTACGAACACTCCTAGGGACTCCTAGTTCTTAATTTGTTCACCAGGTGGTGCCGCATTTTTTCTTCAAATTTTTCATGAATATTTGTGTGTTTTCAATGCTTGTCACTTCTTCTCCAGATCCCTTGCTCAGATTAAGTTGTAACTTTGTGGATATGTTCCTTGTGAAAGGTTCAAGCAATGAAGTTCATTATGTAGCAATGCTGTGGATTCCCGACTTTAACCTTTTTTTTTCAGTTGGGTTATTTTTCAGTAAATGCACCTTTTCTATTGCTTAGCATGCAAGTCAATGGGCACTCTACTGCATTCAAATGGTAATTCACATTTTTTACTTCTCTGAAGAAAGTGTCTCTCAAATTCAATTCAAACTTGTGGCAATGTACCTTGGGTGGGTCTCTACCAAGTTTATTCAAATGGTCATGATCCAGTGATTTTTTTATTTCTATGATTTTTTTTTCAAAAATCACCAATTTCATTGGTTATATCAGTCACCATAACAAGTTTTGTGGCTTTTGGAAAAATAGTGCTTGAGAAAATCTCCGGACCAACTTGGTTGTGAAGAAAAAAGAAAGAAAGAAGGAAAAAAACGAAAAGAAAGAAAGAAAGAAAGAGAGAGAGAGAGAGAGAATTTTAGTGTTTACTAATAGAGTGAAACCTCTCTACAGTGGGCACCCTTGGAACCAGAGAAAAGTGCCCACTGTTGAGAGGGTCAGCCCTTCTGAGCAGCATGGATGAGTATGTATGCATGTATGTGTACATTATTCATACATGCATATATATATATATATATATATATATATATATATATATATATATATATATATGTATATAATATATATATATGTATATATATATGTATAGTGTATACATATTACAATACAAGGGAATGTGGATACATGCAATACAAAACTGTCTTTCTTCATTTATTACATATACAAATTTTAACATATGCTGTCAAGAAACTACATATACATATACCTGTGAACTAAGTCAAGCACTTTACCGTCTTAATATTGGCTATGAAGAATAGACTTCATCTTACTGGTGACAAGAAAACAAAGACATGGAACTGTCCACTGAGATGACACAAATTCTACCCTCCTTGGTCTGGCCGCTTAGCTCTGTGTGTTGTCTTATTAAAAGAGGGTACACTCAAGCATGTCCTGCCTAGAAGTCTGGAGCCTGTGTTCTTTTGGGACTGATAAGCCCGGCAGACTGACATTACCTCAGGCCAGCTAGGACACCAGTTTCAGTCAGGGTACACTGACAGGTCTGTACTGCACTAGTGGAAACTATAGCCTGCCAGGTACATAAAGCAGCATGGAGTCAATCTGTTCTTGCATGAACAGAAAGAGATTCTCTGTATTTTATTGAGAGCCTCATTGCACAGTTCTTGGGAGTCCCCCTCCTTTTTAAAAAAATTTTGCTGCAATACCCAAACCTTCCAAAGCATACACCTAGCATGCATGGATACAAAGCTGCCTGTGAGACAGGTTCAAGCTAATTAATTATGAATGCAAAAAGGTTGCTTGCAAGCATAGAGGTAAAGCAATAGGTCATACAGCAAGCAGTTGAAGGCCTGCATGTGGATTGGGGAGACATTTGGTGAATTTAGCATACATTAAGATTCTCCAAGCTTTGTTTGCATGGTATTGGATTTGCCAGTTGTCTCAAACCTATATGTGTAAGTTAGAACTTTGTGTGTATCTTCAATAGTGTGGAAGATATTGAGCTTTTAAACTTTTAATTGCCCCTCATTTGCATAATTTTAATCATCATGCTCTTCTGCACCAAATGGCAAAATTTCATTGATAGGTCAGTCACTATGGCAAGTTTGGTGGCTTTTGGATTAGTATTGTCAGAGAAAAACTCTGGACAAATTTGGGTGCCGTGGAATGCAAGGAAAAGCATGTCTGGTTTGGAACCCAGACACAATAACAACATATATAAATAGATTAAAAGCTGATTCCCTCCATGAAAATTTTTTTGCATTATCAAAAAATGCAGTGCCAGTGTAATGTTTGTCAAGAATAATTTTTGTTTATACTTTTCAAGAATTTGTTGGAAAAGCCTTCAATAATTTTAGAATACAATAGAGTGTTGATGTCAAATAGCTCAACTTAAGATCATCAAATCACATAGTGATTAAGGGATTCACAGCTAAAAAAATTTAAAAAGAGCTCCTAGCTACCTACCTACTCTACTTTTGTACTTCCCTGCAACATGAAAACTACATTTTTTAGGGCTCACCAATGCTACTTGCCTGGCCAAAACTCCGCAAGAATATAAGTGCTTAACTTGATGCTCATGAATTAAGTGTCCACCTGTTACATGGCTTTTTGACTCATAATCGCTTTTTAGCTCAGCTGACTTACCAGTAAGGTTGAGATTTTAGAAGGCTCAGTCATCAATTGGTTCTCTCTGTCCATTAACAATTCACATTTTTGACTTTTCTCCAAATCCGTCCGCCAAACTCACTTAAATCTTGGTGGCAATGTACCTTGCGTGAGTGTCTACCAGATTTGTTAAAATGGTCATGCTCCAGTGATTTTTTATACATATTTTCCTTTTTTTGGGAGGGGGGGAACAAATCGTAAAAAAATCTCTGAAACCGCTCATCCAGTAGCTTCGATATCATACAGGAACACTCCTAAGGACTCATAGCTTTTGATTGTTTACCAGGTGGTGCTTTATTTTTCCTTATTTTTTCCATGATTCTTTGAGTGTTTGCACCATTTTCCACGTTTCCAGAACCGTCACTCACATTAAGCTGAAAGTTTTTGTGTATGTTCCTTGTCAAAGGGTCAAACAAAGTGGTTCACTAGGTGGCACTGCTATGGATTCCTGATTTTGAACTATGTTTTTAATTTATGTACTTATTGATAAAAGCACCTTTCATATTGTCAGCAACTTAATTTTCGGGGGTTAAAACAACCCCATTAGTTTGATGAAAACGTCATTTACAAGGTAGATTGTAATACGTTCAGTTTGAAGGCATCTGCTCAAAACTTTTACCAATACATATTGGGCTCCCGCTGGGATCCTATCTTTGACCACTTTAACCTTGTATTTACATTCTGATTTAACGATGAATTCTTGACACTCTATTATATTCAGACGACACCACTTTAATTAATTCTTCATGTGTTTTTAAGGCAAATGATGCTTGCGATAATGAATATGTTTCTGATTATTTAAATCTGGAACTTGAAAAAAGGCATATGTACATAATTGGCTGTCTGCAAACAAATTGCCTTTGAAAATCTCTTAACCTAAATTTATGATTTTTCAGTGGAGAGGAATAATGCACCCTTAGTAATGCTAAAATCTGCTCTGCCGACACTAAGGTAAGTGCGGGTGGTCATTTTATTTCCAGTGCTGGTTCCGTTTATTTCCCTCCATTTTACTTGTTACCTGGAAATAGCAGTCCTAACATTAATGAAAAAGATTAAAAACACATGATTTGGAAAATTGAATTTTTACATGATGAAATTTATCAAATAAATAAATAAATAAATAGATGGATGGATGGATGGATGGCTAGCTAGCTAGCTAGCTAGCTAGATGGACGGACGGCTGGCTGGCTGGCTGGCTGGCTGGCTGGCTGGATGGATGGATGGACGGCTGGCTAGCTAGCTAGCTAGATGGACGGACGGACGGATGGCTAGCTGGCTGGCTGGATAGATAGATAGATAGATAGATGGACAGACAGACAGACAGATAGATAGATAGATAGATAGATAGATAGATAGATAGATAGATAGATAGATAGATAACTTGCCTTACGAAATAACAAATGTGTGAAGGTTTTTTTTTATGCGAAAAAATTACTTGCCTTAGGAAATAACAAATGTGTGAAGGTTTTTTTTTATTGCAGGCTCCTGGAACATGAACTCCGGGACTGTGTAGGTGTTCCTGAGAATTTGCAAGTGATGGTTTCTCTATTTTAGTCTGGGAATTAGGACATAGAGGATTGTAATCTTTGAAATTGTGAAGTTGAGGGTTTACCTCCTGTGAAATTGGTCTCTTTACTCAAAGGCTTACCACTCCCCCCTTCGCCAACAATGATGACAAAGAAAGGCAAGGGATTGTAGGTGTCGTGCTGAATTCAGGATACAGTAGCGACTGAAAGTAACTTAACCTCTGCCCGCGAGCAACCCACGAGCAATTTGCAAGCACGGCCAGCAATTGCCCCCTAGCAACCCGCATGTTAATTACAGATTCATAACGTGGGTTAATGCGGGTGCGGGTGCGGGCATGGGTTGCCCCTGAGCACCAATGCAGGTCCGTATGGCCTGCGAGCCCAGCTGCGCCAAGAGGAAGTTGACAACATCTATATACCTGCATGATATCATACAGTTTGTACGTACATGTACATGCACAGTTATATATTTCTCCCATTTGGGAGATATAATGAGTATGATGAGGATCGTAACTCGCTTTTTCATTTCATTGAAGCCAACATTTGCTTCTCTCTTGAACGCAGAAAAGTATGAGCAGCAGATGCCTCACATTCACACACACACACACACACACACACACACACACACACACACATATATATATATGTATATGTATATATATATATATATATATATATATATATATATATATATATATATATATATATATATATATATATATATATATATACACACATTACTGTTTTGTAATCCGAGAATTTTCCAACTGATTACATTATTTAGTGTTATTTAATGTGTTCACACGTCCTATTTTATAAATGATACACGAGTACTAACACTTAATACATTTATTTTACAAGACTATATATACAGGAGCAGTGTTGACCACAGTTAATGAAAGGCATAAAAAAAGTAACATTGCAAAATCTTGACGGAGCATGTGCTGTGCCTTTTTTCCTCTTTTTCTTTTCTTTCTTTTTTTTTTGTCAGTTATACACAATAAACTTATCGTATCATTTCACACTCACACACACACACACACATATATATATGTATATGTATATATATATATATATATATATATATATATATATATATATATATATATATATACACACACATTACTGTTTTGTAATCCGAGAATTTTCCAACTGATTACATTATTTAGTGTTATTTAATGTGTTCCCACGTCCTATTTTATAAATGATACACGAGTACTAACACTTAATACATTTATTTTACAAGACTATATATACAGGAGCAGTGTTGACCACAGTTAATGAAAGGCATAAAAAAGTAACACTGCAAAATCTTGACGGAGCATGTGCTGTGCCTTTTTTCCTCTTTTTCTTTTCTTTCTTTTTTTTTGTCAGTTATACACAATAAACTTATCGTATCATTTCACACACACACACACACACACACACACACACACACACACACACACACACACACACACACACACACACACACACTTGTAGCGTGTCACTAGTGGGGATACATCGTTTTTCACCTCATAAGTCATAACTAGGGACATCATCAGGTGGGGACACACACTACAACTGGGGACACACACTTTTAACTGGGGACTTCCAGTTCATTACTGTCCAGCCAAAGACACAAACCAATGTTCTTTTCCGCACAACAGGGGCAATCCTCATTATCTAAGTGGGGCCATTTTAACATGATGCTTAAATAACAGATATTTGTGACTTCTTTCATATGCAGAATAGTAGAGAAGTGGGGACGTCCTCGGTTCAAAAATGGCCCCAGTTAGTTTGGAAAGAACAGAAATATGTCCCCAATTGTAGGGTGCTACAAACCCACACTGTCACACACACACACACATACACGCACACACACACACACGCACACATACATGTATATCCCCAGGAGGTATATTTTAGTTTTAGTTTTAACGTATTTTTTATACTAGATTGCCCAATAGTACAAAACATTGTCTAATCTAGGTGTTCTCCAGACAAGGAGACGCACAATAATATGTACAAGACTCACAGGACAATACAAATCATGATAATATGACTATGAGATGACCGTGCATGACATCAATTTGACTGCAAATACTAAAGACTTAGAATTGTGATACAACAATTGAACAACATGTGTACACAGATGCATGCAAACAAGCTTACACACATGTTTACACACCCACATGCAATGACCATAGGTGGTGACTGAAAGGGAGATACTGTCCCGACCTTCATCTCCCCCTCCCGGCGTTACACGGCATGGCCCGCCGGGGGTCAGGCGACACATGATGCACGAATGCATACCACTGGGTCCGGCCGAAGCACTATGGCGGCATACACACGCTGCCACCGTGAAGCCACCCTTGCACCCAGCAGCTCGGATGTTCCTTCCCTGCCTGGCAAATGTCAACCACTGTGGTCCTATGAGAGCGCAAGACATTTCTCCAACATTAAAATACAAATAGAGATATACAAATATTCTGACCTGTTGCTCAGAGCATAATCTTAATACAAATGTCAGCAAAAGTCTCGTGTTATTGCTTTGTTGGCTTGCCTGCTTAGCAGGCCTTAGCAGACCCAAGCAAGCCAGATAATGGCATGAGAGACCCATTATCAACGACATCATGGGATCCTAATTTGACGCTCAACCATTGGAAAAATAGGTATAATTTCCACAGTTGATTGCTGTTATAGCCCCTGATGAAACAACGACGTACAAGAGGTGTTCATATGGGGAGGGGGTTATAATCTGTAAACAAAGGTCGATTCTTTGGTATAAATATTTTTCCGTATGATGACTTTGAAAGTAGAGTGTAGTATCATGGTTGATAAAACTCCTGTTACAGTTCTGTGGCATTAAAATCTACTGTAAAATCACAAATTAATGTTAAATGTGTGAATAGACTATTTCTACATTAACTCCACTAATAGTCCGTTTTCGTTTTGTTCAAGCATAAGAAAATTATATCCCCTATAGAGATCACCCCCCACCCGTAGCACCACATTTTTACAGTCCCTTAGGTGGTTTTGAAATATTATCTACTATGTGTATTACTTTATGATATTGTATACCATTGCCCATGGTGCTTTTGATGAATGTAAAAGATAATAACATGCTGCTGCCCCCTGGCCCTACAACCGTAACTTTGCATTCCTTCACTAAAGTGCTCATTTTGGTATCACGTCTTTCAACAACACTGTTCATGTGTCCCTCATTCATGCATATACGCAGATAGAGTTTATGTTTGTACGTATCATTGAAACTATATTTGTCCAATAGTTCAGTGTATTGTATTTATCCTGCTGTTTGCCAGGAATCTCTCTGCTATCAGCGAGTTAGATTTCCCTGCATAAATCACACTTGCACACTGAGTTTAGAGGGAAAAGTCCTGCAATTACACACCTGATAACCACCAGGAGCATCTATAAGAGTACATAATGTAGAAGAGACGTACCGCAAGGTTTATAACAGCTGTCCAATCGGGAACCATGTACAGGTATTACAGACCCATGTTTTACTTCCTGTTTGTCAAAGGTCCGAGCAACTTCTTGTTTGCAGGTAAAATGGATAAAAATAAATGAAACAAAGCTTGGCCATAGAGACAACCTTTAATACAGATCTTGGTGCCATGCCAACTGACTTTGGCTTGGGTATCGTGAAGGTCTTTGGTGTTCGTGTATGCTCACCTGCACTATACTCTTAAAAATGGGAGGGGTGGGGGGAGTTGCACTTTATTTTGTATGCACAACTAGAAGAAGAATGAGTACCTTGTTTATATACGCAATAGTGACAGCAAAGACTCATTGGTGTCGATTTACTGCACAAAAAATAAGCTATGCAGCAGCTGCATGCTCATGTAAAGGAAGTGCTCATGGAATATTGCCACTGGGACTTTAGTTTGAACAAAACCCCACAAATACCTGCACATAGACATCTCCTTTCAAACGTGTAATCTAAATACAAATGTTGGCTGTCAAACTCTTTTACTGATTGCATACCTTATATGAGACAATATAAAATTAATGTAAGGTGGCCGGATACCACCATTGTGACTCTTCCTGTCTGCCAACACAGACACAATGTTTTTCTTTCTTTCTTTCTTTCTTTCTTTCTTTCTTTCTTTCTTTCTTTCTTTCTTTCTTTCTTTCTTTCTTTCTTGCTTTCTTTCTTTCTTTCTTTCTTTCTCTCTTTCTTTCTTTCTTTCTTTCTTTCTCTCTCTCTTTCTTTTCTCTGTATCTTTCTTCTTTTACAGGAAAATTTGTCAGACATTTCATTTGAAACTATGATACGTAGAAACTCCAAACGTTTCACGGTTATACTCCCATGCATGAAGTCTTCATTTTTTACAAAGAGGTTCAATCATTTTTTAAAAATTATATCACTCAGGGCCATTTGAAAATGTAAGTCTTTTACATCTCCTAAACTATTATAGGTACACGTAACCTATCCAACTTCAATTTATAGGTTTATGACACTGGACATTTTTGTAATTTACATGTGATCCCTCAAAGTTGGAGGTCAAGGTCATTTTGCCATTTGAAATTTTCTTCTAGCCATACCTTGGTCAATTCGTATTCAATTTTGATCATGTTAAAATGGTAGAAATTGTAAGGGTGCATAGGAGTTTGTAATATACGTGAGTTATAAAGGTGAAAGGCCAAGATCATCTGGTTCTTAAAAAATTCCATCCAGTCATGATTTTGTCAATTTTCATGCAATCTTAATAATGTTGGATCCGTAGTCTAGCTTTTGCAACACTGCACATTTTTGTAATTTACATGTGACCTCTAAAGGTCAAATATCAGGGTCATTTTGTCATTTGAAATTTTCTTCTAGCCATAACTCGGCCAAATGCTATGTGAATGGGCTCAATTTTAGATATCGTAAAGCTGCACATTATTGTAATTTACATGTGACCTCTAAAGGTCAAGGTCGTTTCAGACTTTGACGTTTTCATGTAGCCATAACTTGGTCAATTTTTATCCAACTCTAATCATGTTAAATTCAAAGAGAAAGTGTTGCTACACTGCACATTTTTGTAAATTTACATGTCACCTTTAAATGTCTGTGTGGGAAAATTTTGACAAACAGATACCTTCAGATGCGTTTTCGTGTCATTTTAGACTCTATTTGGACAATGTGATACCTGAGACACACAAAATTAACTCGCCCCCCCCCCCTTTAGCTTTCATGTTTCCTTTCAGGGTATAACATGTCATGAAAATTTGTCCAATTTGCATTTAAATTTAGTATGGGATTAAAGCCTAAGTTGTTAGTATTTCAAAATACATGCACAGAATTTAAAAGTACACCAAAGATAAGATTAACGATGTCGAGATCCAGAACACACACATGTAAAAGCTGAAGAGTTGAATAACACGGATGAGCTGTCTAAACTTTGTATTGTAAATGTTCTTAACCTTAAAGTTGACATTAAAATATTGCCTTACAAGGGCGTTAGTATTTTTTTATCCACTATATCCATGTTCAGTAACTTCTTTTGTTTAAAAATGTCGATTGTTGCTTTGTACTTTGTATAGGCAAGATAGATGTCAAGTCTTTTTTTATTCACTTATTTGTCTACTAAAAACACATAAAGAAACTAATATCTGCCCGTTGCTTCTCTTTTACGAAAAATATAGCCAAGTTCGTCTTCTTCTTCCCCTTTTCCTTCTTTGTCTTCCTCTTCTTTTTCCTCTTCTTTCTTGTCCTCCATACCCCTCCTCCTCCTCCTCCTCCTCCTCCTCCTCCTCCTCCTCCTCCTCCTCCTCCTCCTTAAAAAAATGTTCAATACATTCCTTGCCGAAAAGAGAAGAAATGTTGTTGTGGAAATAGAGCTGAATTAGCAATAAATACGAAATACCGAAGTAAAAACCTTGAGGGTTCAACGTTTTTTTTTTTCAAGATCGTTTTACTTAATATGTAATTCCATATGGCACAATGGAAATGACGAGTCTAGATGGCCTTAGAATGTCCATATGCAATATATCTAGGGTTAGGAATTCAATTTTTGCTCAGAAACAAACAGGGATGACAAATCGCCTTCCATTCACATGTCCATTTGGCACCTAAACACATGATTTAGCCCCTTGTGCCAGCTTCTTCATCTCCTTCCTGCTTTTCTTCTTCTTGTTCTTTTTTTTCCAACTCGCAATATAAGCCTTAAGGAGAATCGAAATCTAGTGAGGAAGCAAAGTTAATCTTATATAAAAATAGCAAAAAAAAAAAAAAAAAAAAAAAAAAGAAATGTTGAAAGAGAACATCTCAAGCATAAAACAGGGTTACCATGAGATGTAATTGAATTTAACTGAACCAAAATTAAGAGATCAGTTACTTTTTTTTACAGCTCGACGTTAACAATGCAACTGTGGAAGTTGTGTTTGGTTCTGGCATTGGGTATTCTCGCCATAATGCAGACTACTGATGCTGCACCTTATGGTCACTCTGCTTGCCTGCATTTCCAGGTTCCTGTTGCTATTCCCGCCATGATAGCTCTTCTGGCCGGAGGTCTAAAACTCTCACAAGACGGCTAGCAGGTGCCAATGCATCAGATAAATGGGAGGCGGCCTGCAATAGGAGGAAGAACAATTCACCAAGGCAAAGTGTCCGACCTTGCAACATCCAGAATGAATTGTATTAATGTATAAATCAACATATTTCAGTTGATGCGATAGGATATTTGCATTTCTATATGTCAATAAAGTCATACAACAGATTTAATGAGATGAATTATTTTTGATCCAGCCAAGAGTACCTCTGTTGTAAAATTTCTTGATCTTTGCCTACTGTAGAACGAGAACAAATACTGGACCCAATGCATGAAGGTGCAAAATAAAATCGCAATCGACAGCAAGCCGGCTTTCATGATTTGCACCTCAAATAAACACAAAAAACATTTACCTCTACACAATCAACAGTCTTATTTATAGAGGGGGCAAGGGTATTTTCGTGACTCGTGATCCTATCTTTTTATTTTCCGTGATCTGTGAATCAATAAAATTAATTTTCGGGATTCGTGAATATGCATATAAGCTGAATAATTTTTCCTGTGAACTGTGAAACCAATTTTTTTCCTGTGAACTGTGATCAAGACCCCCCTTGCCCCCCCTCTTTAAACCACAACACTACCAGTATTGCAAGCTGCTGGTGGATTAAGGCCAATGGTTATCTTTACATGACAGATGTAACATTAAGCAGAATGTACTTATGTGAGTTGTCATTGTGCCAAGGTCGAAGCGTGAGGTGTGACCTGAGCTTCACTCACGTCTTCATATATATATTATAAGTTATTAGGCTTCAAAATATACTTGGTGAGTTCTTTGGTGTGTTTGTACTATGCAATCAGGCAATAAATGCTACCGATGGTTTTTTTTTGAGTGGCAATAATAAAAAATGTCACAATTCCATTAGAGGACATGCATATCTATTTCGCACTAAAATGTCTGAACTTGTCTAAAGGTCTAATGATGATAATGGCGTCCTGAATAAGGAATACATCATGGGTTTGACTGATATTTGTAATGATACAGAAAAAAAAAAGCAAACATAAAATGAATTATATTTTTTTCCTTGGTTCCTCTGTTAAAGCATACAATTGTCACTAGATACAAGTATAACTCGGTTATGTATTTTTTTTGCATGTGTAACAGATTTGGACAAACATAACAAAGCATATGCATGGAACTAGTTTCAGTTGAGTTATTAGGGCCAAAGCAGCACCTTTGTAAACATAAATATCTTGTGCTATATTTTCACATATTAACAAAGATAAAGTTCTTTGAAATTTAAATAGTCTCCCTATAAAACGAATTGGACAACGTTAAACTGAATTTTGACGTCAATTTTTATAAAAGACTGCACCCCCCGTATTCCTGCGTATTTGTACACTGTGGTGTTTAACACTGGATCTCTACAGATTGTTGTCTACAGTGGGCATGGTCAAAAGTCAGTATCAATGAAATTGAGTAAATGTTTTTGTCAGGACTGTAAAAATGAAATAAATGTTTGCATGAGTGCTGAATTTTGAGTTTGATTTCTTGACAAGTGACTTTTCTTAAAGAGAAGAGATCTCGCGTGAAATCAAAGTGAATAAGTGTACACTGTATCCATCCGTACCCTGTCTCCTGCCTCTGCAACATATAAAACCCAGTCAGAAAAAAATGTACAGACGAATTGAGGGCCAGTCCGTTCAGTTACCATGAGCACAAAAACAAGTAATGTGCCAAGACACATGTTTCATTTTTATGGCCATAATGCTCAATTGCACTTAATTCAATCAACTTTTTGTAGATCACTGCTAAAAATACCAATCTCTATTATTTCTCCTCCTCTGTGTAAGAAATCATACACAGTCTGTGCTGATTTGGAAGTAACAAAATTTATAGAGTTTATTCTAACGATCAGAATGTTAACTGGGCTAACTGAAATGAAGTACTGTTAATCTTCTGAGAGTCCAATCGTACACAAAATTTACACAACGATCATCATAAAGCTTTATAGACAAGCAAGTCTTATGTCTCAGTAAAAGTTAAGGTTGTTCATTTCGGAATAAATACAAACTACCCTCATGTATAAAAGCGATTTTCAAAATCGAAGAATTTCCTTTTTATGTAAGAGTGTACACAACACTTCTGCTTTAACATCTTTGTGTTTCCAGACAGTCTCAGTCATACACATGGGTGTGGACGCATGGTCCAGTGAGGTTCTTTGAATCTCCAGTGCCTTTCAATCTTAGGCGCAAGCTAAATAGGACACTTTAGTTTAGCTTTATCTACTCTTGACAGCAGTTCTAATGATAATTTATGATCAGTGTAGATTCATTCAGACGATTCAATGAGTGCAATAAATGATATCATGTGACAACCTGTAATTATATAAATACCACACTGTCCACCTTCATTACAGAAGCAATAAGTTGTTACAATGTCAGCTATTACGTGTTTATAGGGGACACTTGAAAAAAGACATTGATATCCTTGAACTCTGTGGAATTGAGCACGAATTTGCCAAATATCTTCTGTTAAACCACTCTGTGTATATAATTGACATTTTTCAGTTGATTAATCATATTTCAACCTGTATTCAACTAAGAGTATATAAAATGCAATCTGGGTGCCATTTGGTTGTGAAATAGTTCAGAAAAATCTGACTCACAATCACAAATTCAAACTTAACAATGAGAACAATATCAACAAGTGCAACAAAAGGCACTTGTCCAAAAATGTATCAAAACATCAATTCTCATACCAATGAGAAGAAACAAACCTCACTCTTGATTTGAGACTGGCAGTCACCCTAAACAGGCAAATGGTGGTTCCTATTTGTTCCTCAAGACCTTTGACAGAAAAGATAAATGCCCATTTTATTTTGTCTTGTTTTGTTTTGTTCTTTCTAATTGTACCCTCTGAACATATATATGTATATAATATTTTATTTAACACCCGTGAAAACGAGGAAAATAAAAAGTAAAGTATACATCGAAATAAAGATACAGAACTAAACATGAACAAAATCATACACAAAATTATAGCAAAATGACTCACAATGACGTGAAAAGTAGTTCATAATCACAAGCATGTAAAGCATACAGAAAAATCTTATCCTAGCACAAAAAATACAAATTACAAACACACGAATTCGGCTTTAAAAAAACATAGAAATAATAACTTAAATGACAGATATGATTGATTGAACCATTTTTCTTGAGATGCCATAAGGTTTGTTGTACTCCGGTCGTCAAAGAAGAAAGCGAAGAGAATCTACAATACCTGACTCTGGTTGAGTGCGGGAAGGTTTAGGGATAGTGATATGCTTGACAGCGCTGAAACCAGTTTTTAAGAGTGAAGGGTCGATGTTGGCAATGCGATCTACTAAATTCCCTCTGGTGGTATATCCCTGAACAATATATTGGGATAAGAAGAAAGTTTGCAAGTCCTCGAGCGGAGAAGTAGTGTTAAAAATACGCCGGTAAAGAGATAACGTGTCACGACTTACAATATCTCTTATATAAGAAACTCACAGGGCTGCCAGCAGAGGACTTGAGCTAGATGGCTTACCGAGACCCATTTATGGCTTAAGCATAGAGCTCTGGGCGGATTCAAATCTTTCAGAACTCGTCTTATTTACAAATATACAATCAAGACCAAAGGGGAGGGAGCGGACCCCGACAGTACTCCAAATATGAGACGACGTCTGAAGCTAAGCCTGGATAACTCATACCTGTTCCAGAGTATCAGTAAACTGAACGTCGCGCCTTGAAGATTCTGTTAGAGACGTGACCGTCTGCCTTAAGATAATTTTGAAAAACAACACCCAATAATTCTAAATAATCGACATTACGTAATTTCACAGATCCTAGGTTCCACGGTGGCTCATGTACAAAAGTAGATTTTCCAGCTACGATGCAAATACATTTCGTTACATTGAATGCTAAGCGCTATCTTTCGGCAAAGTTGTGACACATATTAATCAAAGCTTGTAACTGTTGCACCGTAGACGCAAACAACGTTACTTCATCTGCGTAAGCGAAGCAATTATGCAAGCTATTACCAATGCGAAGTGCGTATTTCCATTTCCGCAATTTTATGATTAATAATTCATCTATAAAAATATTAAACAATTTGGGTGATAAAATACTACCCTGACGAGTACTGATTACAACTGGAAAAGGACGACTGACTTCTCCTTTCCATTTGGTCAGAAAAGGATACATCCCAAGTTCAAGGATTCCAGATAAATCACGAGAACAAGGGATGTATCCTTTTTATACCATGCCTTCTTTGTTTTCATGAATATAAATGCATTTTAAAATGTATTCACCAAAGCAAATCAGTCCTGTGTTGAAATTTAGCCACGGAAATTAAAACAGGGATATATGTGTAGGCAGGTGACATATATATCCCTTGAGACAACAAAGGAGGCAAGGTATAACTAGTTTTAAAATTTGATACCATGATACAATATACACCCATTTGTTTATTGGCATTCGATGCCAAAATTGGTAAAACAGACCGTCATGCCATATACTGTCAAACCATTTACTGGCGTTTAAGCTACCTACAAAGACGGCGAATCATTAGAATTAAAATAAGATAAACTATCATGTAAATATAAGGAACAGAAAGAGGTGCCCCTGTCCTTTCTATAAACAAATATAACATCACAAACATGATCATCAGGTATTAAACACATCTCAATAAGTTTTGCATGTATGGAACTTAAAGTATTTGGCCTGTAGTTACTGAACACGGTTGGGTCTAGAAACGGCTTTTTCAAAATAGGCACTATAACTCCCATCTGAAGCATAATTGGAACAACCTTTCTATTCAGCATACTCGTATAAAGATGAGCAAGATGAGTACGTAAGGTTTGAGAGTTACCGTACCTTAGGTGTTCTGTTGTGACCCCATCGCACCCAGGAGCACTATAACAATTCAAAGATCTAATCATTTATTATTAACCATGTCGCCAGTTATTTCAAATGAGAAGCACACTTGTTCCTATATAATTTCTCTTGGACAAACTCACTAATTTTCTTTTGTTCAGTGTTTAATGTTGCATCTCCTTTTTGAACAATAGTTGATTTACAATAATCACTAAATTGATTCACACTAAGAGAGGATAAAACAATTTTACCTGTGGATCTGTGAAGTACATTCCAAAAAGAAGACATATTCCGTTTCATGTATATATATATATATATATATATATATATATATATATATATATATATATGTATATATACATATACATATACACATATATACATACACACACACACACACACACACACATATATATATATATATATATATATATATATATATATATATATATATATATATATATATATACAGACACAGAGAGAGGGAGATATAGCGATGGTGGTTTTCGGGATTTTCAGTCTATGCAACCTGGGCCATGACTTGCGCTTGGTGATTACATTGATATGAATGTAATCAGTGGGTATGGTTAATGGGCAGCGCCTCTTTGGTGGGCAGATGTTGAGGTCACCATTGTTGTTTGCCCTCTCCAGCTTAAGTGAAGCTTAGTATTCCGAATTACTTAACATATTTTTCCTCAGGAAGACCTGTATGCAGTGGGTGCTTTCACGTTTATTTGTAATATTACATTTTAGTTAAATTAATGATGTCTGTATGTCGATGTAGTTTATGTACTATTTTTTCCTTGCTTGCGGGGTCTTAATAAAATTATTATTATTATCATCATCATCATCATCATCATATAGTTTTTGAGACTTGAGTAAAGCTATATATATTTATAATCAGCAATGTTTTGAGCACTTTTCATATTGAAGATAACATTTTGTCTGTCCGTTACCACATGGTCATGAAGACTGCAAGTTTATCCATCTAAAATATATAATTATAATCTATATTGGGGAGGGCTGGCTGGCCACCTGCATTTTGTGCCCTCTGACAGAACACTGCCCAATTGACTATAACTTTTGCAAATGCATTTGCAAATTTACTCCACCGGCCATATGTGACCACTTGTGGTTGGTGAAAGGGGTGATGTTAAATAACCGATACTTCTGAAATTGGGAGGATATAAATAATATTCCGTGTCCTATTACTCATTTGTTTGCAAATGGTTAGCTTGAAAATAAATGTCATTCGTCATGGAATCTCATATATACGCTACAGGGCAATGCTTTTGCAGCGATGAGTTCCATGTGAGAGGGGGATAAAATCCATTTTATGTGAGCTATCCACGTGCATTTTGGCACTGTGATTAGACAGGAAAATAATGAAGTGTCTCAGCTTTTAGCCCATGCGTAAAAATACGTGCAATTGTTGCATTGTTCACTGTCCAATATATATTTAATACAAAGAGAAACTTAACAAACCTAATTCTGTAAGCCCATGTACCATCTGAACACTATCAAGTCCGATATTCTAAGAGCAAAGTCCTATTCCGTACCATTCACTGAAAAACTGTATTGTTCTAAATCATAATAGCAAATTAATTTATGAAAGGAACAAATCATATTCATAAAATTTGAAATTAAGAAGAAATTTTTAGGCATTATTAGCCTTTAAAAAATCGGGTCATCAGCGGGGAACCAGCGCAAGACTTGTTTCGGTGCCATTAATCCCCGGACAAGTCATTCTGCTAACTGGCGGCACCATGTTTGCATTTCCAATACAAACATCCCGAGCTGATGTATTACGGAATAAAGCGAATATGATGTTCCTTAGTTGATAGGCCTACTTAAAAACGTAGCCCACATGACATAAATATGATAAAACTACACTTAACACTCATGATTAGGCCTAGCAAAAATATGACTGACATACTAGCTATAATTTACAATAAAATCTACATGGAGATACTTAGGTGCACAGACTCAGGTGCGAGAATGTGCAATGTGTGGGCTCCTCGTGTAAGAATATTCTTCTTCTGGAACTATCGCACTCAGGTGAAACAGTGTTAATAATTATGTTCATACAACTTCCCAAATAGGATTCAATATGATAAAACCGAACGCAGCAGGCATAGCTTTGCCCCAATCAAGATTCTGCTGCCTTCAATTTGGTTATTTATCATCTATTTAGTTGTTTGGTTAGTTAGTTTCAAATGTTTCAAGATGCACTATTTGGCGAAAAAAGTGACTTTCTGTTGAGCAAAGGAAAGCCTCTGGAGGGTCGCCTTACCCACTTTTCGTTGTAGTTATTGGCAGCCAAAATATTTTGACCTTTGTGTTTCCCTTCTGTCAGCCGGTAATCCTGGAACAGTAAATCTCTTTTTATCTATGTATTTGGTTCATCTAAATTTAGCAGTTAAATCTCTGGGGCTTGACAAAGCATTGTCAAGAGAAACATGCCGAGACAAACATTGTCTGAATGCTAGAAATACAAGTGCTGACATGTGCATTCACAAATGTCCATTACAACAATAGTGAACGAACCCTTGCAGAGGCATTTTTACCTTGTGATACAATAGTCCTTTCTTGAGAACAATGCAAATGGCCATGTAAGACAGGTTGCATCTAAATGGTGGTCAAGAATAAATTATAAGTTATTGTGTATCTATGCATGCAGTTGTTTAGGTCACCTTTCAGCGCAAGTAGCAGAAACTGGAATATTTGTCACAGGTGACCCACATGGAATTTTCACAGGAAAGCATATAACCTCCTATATTGTGAGGACTGTCAAGTATCTGGATACCAATCGTGGGGGTAAATGAAAATAAACTAGGCTCAAGAGACACCAAATTACTTAGGCTCTCAGCTGTAACTTTCAATTCGATTTACAGGACGTGAGTAAATACGTATGCTATCTGAAGTAATGCATTATATGAACGGATTTTGTGTAAAAAGGAAGCAAAGCATCCATTCCATAAATGTCGATATAAGTCACTAATTATTTGTGATAAAATCATAATTATACTTGCATCTTAATCCTGACATATTGGCAACAAAAAGTGATCCTGCGATTTTTTATGTTTGGTTCCATTTTTTTTGTCATTCATTCTCAAAGTTTGACTTTTCAATTTTCCCTTTGATTTTCAAGATGTTAATTTTCTTCATTTCATAGAAAAAGAATGAAGCAAAAGTTCGAAAATCGCTCAATAGTTTTTGCAGTTCAGACATTAGAGAATGAAAAGCCGTTAACCGGATTAAAGTTCCCCCAGCCATTTTCTTGGAATAACCATTCTTAGGTGGGGTTCTCATTCTATAATCCTTTCTGAGAAAACAAGCTTCCAAGGCCTTTGATGTTGATCATTTGCCTCTGAAACAAAACCGTTTGCTCAAGTTGAGCTGATATTTGTACAAAAAATAGCAAACATCGTCCCGTAACATTTGGGGAGGTTGTGAATCAATTCTTGGCCAATCACATGAATAAAAGAGCCTTTGAAATACGTAAATCATTATTCAGGGATCTGTCAAATGACGACAGCGACAGTCTGGTTTCAAAGTGTGACGTCATGGAGGCGGCCCTTTGGGACCCATGACCTCAAGCCTGGCAACGGAAGTTGCGTTGCCTTGCCTCAGTGGGGTAGCCTATGGCCACTCGTGGTTAGTGCATGGATGGCGAGATTGGTCGTCTGCCCCTACCTCTTCATCCCATTTTTAGGGATAGTATTTAATTGTATTTACTCCTATCAGTATACTTTATGTAGTTAGCTTGTTGGACCAGATGTGCACTTTACCTAGCTAGCTTCTCATTATTTGTACTTATTTTCTCAGTGACTATTATTTCTCTTTACAACCTGAGTTTTGTAACGCTATTTTGTGTGTTTTCTCTGCTGTTCACATTTATGCTTATTTCGATGTGTTTGTTTGTACTTTTATTTCCTCAGCCCTGGGTCTCGATAAAATATTATTATGTACGTTGGTATTGTCGATTAAAGTGCCAGTTTTTTTCCCCGCCTAATTTGGTGTGCAGGACCACTGGGGTAATCCATCGAGGCACGGCCTAAGAAGGGACATCGTCTGACGATTCCTGCTCCTCTTGAACATTGAAAGTCTCCTTTCATTAGAACGCAAAACAAGCAAGATAACTATAAAGTAAACCACTAAGGCTGTGATATGTTAGCATGTTTGCATCTGTTTTCTGCCCACAAGCATACTTTCGGCATGCCGCCTTATTTCGCATTGCCGCGCTGATATCACTCTCCTTTTGCCATGGGCTGTTGCTACCTGCAGCCCCATGACAGGCTGTTAAGTATGATTGACGGGTGGCATTGTTCCATTTGGTGGCTGAAAACCAAATGAATGACACATGCTCGTTCGGATATGCACATACTGTGTGGTTATTGGCGTTTTCTCATATTTCTACTTTAGTTAATAGCTTGAAATTTTGACAACTAATAGAAAGGACATTCATCTTGTAAAAACCGTTAAAATCTCAAATTCGGCCATGCAAAGATTTTTTGGTGTCTTATCTGTCCTTAAAAGAGGAATAAACAGTTTCATTCAGAAACATAGTAATAAGAAAGGAATCTGTAGCAAGGCATTTGAAGAATGGAAAGTTTAAATAATGGAAAAAGTGGATGAAAGAATTAAATGCCTGAGAAAAGGACCTCTTCAAAAGTGGAGACAGATTAAACAAGTGCTTCAGGGTTCACATTGTAGTCAGGAATTGCAAGACTTGCATGGCAAGTTTGTCATCACCCCTCTTGACATAGCTGGTTATAACACTGCACTAACTTCTAAACCATGCTACATTAATACCATACGGAGTGAATTAAATAATGAAAGTTATCAACAGGCAGGAAGCTCTGATACTGTTATCAAGGACCCAGTGGATAAAAACAAGGAGTTGAAATGCATTGTCTCAAATGAGGACAAGAAATTACTAATTATATATGCAATTGTCAAAATGCATGAAAACCCTATTATATTCAGGTTCATCATTGCAGCAAAAAACAAGTTGCCAAACCACTCACTCAAGTTCTCAAACTTGTCAAACATTCACACAGTAACTGCTGCAAAAAAGTGAAAATATACACGGGAGTGGAGAGAATGTGGATTACAGATAGCACAAGTGACATTCTACTAGACATTGACAAAATCAACAATGGTGCCAAATCAATTCCTAACTATAATTTCTCAACATCGTATAAAAAAAATCAACTTGACAGACCTAAACAACGTTTAAATTTCAATGTTGGATAATGCGTTCAAAGGTGGCACATGTCAGTATGTTAAAATATCTGGTGCTGAGGCGAAATTTGACAACGGTAAGAACAAAGAAATATCTTGTGCAAAGCAAAAGTGTGCTCAAATGATAGAATACATTATCAACAAATAGTGGGCTTACCAATGGGAACAGACCCAGCCCCATATATTGCCAACCTTTATTACATTATTATGAATAAAAATGGATGGAGGAATTGAAAAAAAAATGACCTATGCGCTTTAAACACTGGAGATGGAATAAAGGGAAAATGGAAAAACATATGTCCCAAAGAATCTGGAAAATGAAAATGATACAGAAGCTACTGTCTTTAATCTGGATATAGAAATAAAGAACAACCAGTATGTAACAAAAATATTTACAAGAGAGACCAGTTCAAATCTGATATTATCTCCTACCCTCATCTGACAGGAAACATTCCAGACAAACAAGCATGAGAGTTGTATCAGACAAGTAGTTCGTATTGCTGGAAATAGCTAAGTTTTTGATCATTTTGTCAATATTGTCGGAACTTTCTTCCAAAAACAACACTCACAAAGGTTACAGAAAACAACTACACAACAATCTGTTGAAATGTTTCCAGAGATATGACCCAATACCTAATAAATATAACACTAACTCATAAAACATTTGTCAAACTGTGTCAAGATGGAGCTTGAAATGACAAAGTGTAGTCCTCAAAGTGTTTAGAGTAGTAAGAGGGAATGTACCTAGGGTAAAGTATACTTGAGCCACTTAGACAAGTTTTTCTAGTCTGTCTCAAGTCAGGAAACCATGATCATACTCACTTTTTGCAGGATTTCTTTCTTTTCAATCTTCATCCTTTATAGTGGAAGAGGTGGCTTCCAGCTAATACCTTAGTACACTTTACCTCATGACACCTCTAGTCAATGTTATGGTGCTAAAAATTGTATTATTATTTACCTGTTTATACCAGTGTCGGTATGGTGGAATAGTGTATGAAGCTTTTAAGTTTCAAAGGAGAAGTCTGTCCGTCTAAGAACTCCTAGTTAAAATTGTAATTCCGATTGCACGTTTCTCGAAAATAAACTAGACCAATGCCGATTTGTTTACTAGACTCGGTACTCTCAACAATAAGACCTATGACATTGGTGTAGTACCCGACACTACCCCCATTCAGAATCCCCCATGTAGGATGCCATACAAAATAAGGGACAAAGTTAAAGTGGTACTAGATCGAATGGAAAGTGTCAGCATAATTCAGAAAGAAACTGATCCTACAGATTACGTCAATTCAATGGCTGTGGTGAAGAAATCTAATGGCGACATGAGAATTTGCTTAGAACCGCACGACCTAAATGGACAAGTAAGGCATAAACATTATATAATGCCTGTTATTGACGATATCACCGCACACATGCCAAATGGCAAGCTCAAACTCAGCACAAAAAGCTCCAAATTAACCTTCAACTCACCTTTTGGCAGGTACAGATATTGTGTACTTCCATTTGGCATTTCGTCGGCAAGTTAAGTGTGGCAGCATCCTATGGAAGAACTCTATGGCAACTGAGAAGGATGCGAAATTCTGAATGATGACATTTTAATATGGGGTGATGCAGAAGAGCAACATGCTGATAATGTAGAGACACTTCTCGTGCGCACGCGCAACAGGCATTAAATTCAACAAGAAATTGGAAGTAAATGCAGATCAGGTCGATTACATGGGCCATGTACTAAAGTATGATGGCCTGTCTCCAAGTCCAGACCGAGTAAGAGCGATACTTGACATACCAGATCCAAAAAACTTGACAAACTGCGTAAAATGCTGAGAATGATGACCTACAGAGGTTAATTCATTCCCAATATGTCAGACCCCTTCAGCAATTGATCGAAAATGAAGTCCTGTGGCACTGGGATGAAAACACCTGTTGTGCAGTTCAAAAGTTGAAAGATCTCATGACTCGAACGCCAGTTTTGAAGTTCTACGACCCTAAGAAACAAGAATCAATTGAAACAGACATGAGTAACCAAGGGTATGGAGCATTGATTACCCAAGTGGTGCTCTAATCGTGCATGCTTCACGTAGTTTAAATGATGGAAAAAAGGAAATATGCAGTCAATGAAAAGGAAATGTGATAGATCTTGTATGCATGTCACAAATTCCATGATTACATCATCTGTCAGATTACGCAGTCTGTCAGATAGAACATAAACCATTTGTAGGAATTTTCCTTAAGCCATTACACACGTTCACCCCTCGGCTTCAAAGAATGCTAATGTGTCTTATGCGATATCATCTTGAGATAGTTTGGAAACCAAGGAAGGAAACGTATGTCCTGATCATTGTCCAGAAATATACAGTTCAAAACATCAAAAGATAGAGAATTTGACAAAGCCCTTAAGTGAATTTAGTTGTCACTAAGTTACCAGTTACTGAAAGGCAACTACAGGAAATCAGAGCTGAGACTGCATCTGATCAAACCTTACAATTGCTGAAATAGGAAATTCTTAATGGATGCCTGTCTGAGCATGAAGATACACTGCCAGTCCTAACTCCGTATTTCTAATTTAGGCACAGTTTGGTTTATTGAGACGAATTGTTTTTTGAGACAACCAATTGGTAATACCTACATCCCTCAGATCGCCTATGTTGTAAAAGACCCATGAATCCCATCAAGGAATCATGAAGTCAAAACAAAGAGCACGGAGTGTTCTATTCTGGCCCGGTATGAACCACCAAATAGAGGAAATAGTTCACAAGTGCTCTATCTGCCAAGAAAACAGAAACAAACAATGTACAGATTCCCTGATTTCTCATGAAGTGCTAGCTAGGCCTTGGGCCAAAGTAGCAGCCGATGCTTTTTACCTGAATGGGAAAGATTACCTAGTCATTGTCGACTACTATTCTAAAGTTCAGGAAGTTATTCCATTAGCTTGACCAGATATTCAATCATCCAGGCTATGAGACCAATGTTTGCCAGATTTGGAACTCCAGATGACTTAATTACAGATGACGCGTCCTATTTCACAAGAGCGGAATTTAAAATTTCACACAAAGCTGGGAGTTTAAACACACCATAAGCAGTCCAGGTTATCCCCCAAAGCAATGGGCAGGCTGAAACGTTGGCGAAGAATGTAAAAAACTCATAAAAAGCTGCACAGGCAGGTAATGATCCTTGGCTGGCCCTGCTATAATACCACAATATACCACTTAATGGCACTGATGATTATGCCCCTGCAAAACTGCTCAACAGCAGATTGCTGAAAAGTAAAATCCCTACCTCAGTTGATTTGCTGCGACCCCATGTTGTTGAAAGCTAGGCATGATAAGCAAAAGTTCTATCATGATCAAAAAGGCACTAAAGAGCTACCCCCAGTTTATGCAGGGCAACCTGTCAGATGTTGAATCCACAAGACCATTAGCAATATGGCCAGGTCAGTAATAGGGACAAAAGCTCCAGAAATTCCACCATAGAAACACCGGCTGGAAACGCCTATCACAGAAACAGGAAACATTTGTTCCCTGCACAGGAAAGTTAACCATGCCAGCAACCACAAACTTGTGAAATAGAAGACTTAATGCCATCTAATAACAAAGCATTGGGTTTAGTGCCCCAGCGAACTTAGTGGACCTTGGTGCTCTTGATCAACCCATAGCAAAAGGTAATCAGGCTCAATGCAAACCTACAAGACAAGACACGTGTGTATCACAAGTGTGTCCAACAGCAAGCTTTTTTTATCAAGGTAAAAAATTATCTATGTAAGCCAAAATAGCTAACGCGAAATCGGAAACTGACAGATATTTCGACGGTATACCTACTTCAACATAGTGCAGGAACGATGTTAAACTGAACTTATAATACAAATTATGTACATAGTAACGAGGAGGGCCCTGACGGGCGACAACGATCTGCACAGTCTAACGGTTCCAGCCAAAGTGAGAGGGACTGTATATTCTCTGGTTCCGAGGCCAGAATGAGACAAAAGAAAAAAGTGAAGTAAAAAACACGAACTGCTGTACGGAACTCGGTATGGACATAAATATTGGACGGAGACGGAATAGATTATTATATATACTATTTGCTCAACTATTTAATTTCAATATTTGACAACCATTAAATTTTTTCCTGCGGTTTAGCTTGTAGCACGGGACATTGACAGTACTGTTGTGGTTTTCACTGTCATAGGTGTTTGGTAAGTGGTTAGCAAGTGTGACTGATCAATACTAGAAGCTGCAGGACCTTTCCACTTTATTGATCTTAGGATGTCGCTGATGGTCGTGTGACCAGGTGCCAGTGGTGTGACTGTGAAGTGTGTCTGTTTGTACGATAGTTCTGAATTGAGCAGCTGATCATTATAAGAAATTTATGCTGCTGCCGCAAGTTCTTTCAGCAAAAACACACCTGCAAATTAAGAATATGTGTGGATAACATACTGCAGTTGATGGCATCGACCTACTTGGCTATTGTATTGACCATCTTCTTCCGGACCTTGGTCTAGTACAGCGAGTGATAGTATGTGAATAAAATTTAGAGTGATGCAGAAATAACAAGACGAAAATAGTATTTATATTGAATATTTTCCCGGGTTAATATCGTAGAGGTACTTATTCAGCTAGCTGTTCATGCCTTGGGCAGATGTTGAACTTAAGGTGACCTACATACACATACGCATTTTCTGTGGTCATTGGCGACATCGCAAGGTGAAATCCGAAGCCTGAGTGGATTGGGTGTCATATTGTTGATTATCCTTGCGAAATTTCAATGACAGTGGACGTGCAGTGATATTGTTTGTGAAGTTTGTATAAGACAAGGGGAAATTTATTGACTTACTTTTGCTTTGCAGTCATAGATAGTTCTGGGGATATATAAAAACAGTGCAGGGGAATTTCTGAGTGGATGTAGTTAGGAAGATGTTGGTAGTTGTAGTGGGGACAGAACAAAAGCACCATTTTGAAAACGTGGGAACTTGGAAATTGTAAATAGCAACTAACCGCACTAAAGATGTTGGGCTGAGTATTGTCACACCTGGTGTTATGCAGGGGTTCAGGAGTGTAAGCAGTGGGGGACAGGTCAGGAGGGTAGGGGTGAGGGTTTCCTGTGTGCAGGGGTGGGGTGACTGTCAGGGGGCCAAGGTCTGTGATGGGGGCAGGGATGACCAGGGTTGGGAGGAGAGTGGGAGGGAGGGTGAGGGTCCAGGGTGAGATAGATATATAGAGTGTAGGGAGTGTGGTATGTGGAAGGACTTGAGTGCAACAGGGTTAACGTGTACTTTTGAGGAGGCGTAGGAGGATAGTTTGTGTACACGTGTGGGAGGTGCAGGAGCATGAAGAACCTATAGGTACAGTTGGCAGCCCTGAAGTTTGAGTTGGAAGAGGCTAGGATCAGGATCAGGATCAGGGCTGTGGGGAACGGGGGAGGAGACCAGTGGTGATGGGTAGTGGAGACCAAGGGGACAGACGGGTTAGAGGAAACTGAGGGACTGACAAGGGAGACCAGAGAGAGGAGGATTCGCAGGAGGTTTTGCCAGGGGGAGGGGAGGTTGTTAGAAGGGCAGTTGTGTTAGGGAGCAGTATCATTTGGAAGACCGATAGAGTTTTTTGTGGGGAAGATAGAGCACATAGGGTCTGGGTGTGTTTCCCTGGTGCCAAGATAAGGGACATGGAGGAAAGGTTAAAGGTGGTGGTAGGGAGCGGCGGGCAGAAGCCAAGGATCATTGTCCAGGCAGGGACCTATGATCTGTCCAATAGCGGGAGGTTTGGGGCCAGATAGGGACAGAGGAGGTGGTAGACAGGTACAGGGCTTTAGTGGGGAGATTGGCGCAGTTAGACTGTTACCCCTTGGTGTTGGGGATTTTACCAAGGTATAGGATTTGTGGTAAACATAAAGTGGCAGTATACCATATACCAGTAAAGAGTTGATCTTTGAATATATTATGTTCATATTTCAAGGTAATATCAACGTGTTAGTATTTGACATGAAATTATTAAGTGTTGCATATTCACAGAAACTCGATCAAGTTTGTTACTTGAACAGTAACGATGCAGATACAATACATGGTGAAAATGCTTCAGCAGGGTGTGAAAATGTATTCAAGGTTCATATAAGTATAAAATATAATAAATCTTGTGCAGTTTGTTAAAAACCTCTTTATGAAGATCAAGTACAATAAATTGAAAAAGAAAATCTGCTGGATGTTTTTCATGCTTTTGATGAAGTTTATTACCTTGATGCTACCAATACACAAGCAAACATAGTTGAGCTGTGTACTTTCTGCCTCTCAAACATTCAGAAAAACACCCCCCCTCCCCATGTGTGAAAGTTAACAAGCTGGATGCAGGAACAGTTCCATGTGTACTTAAAGATTTAAATATATATGAAACTAGATTGCTGTGTCAAGTGTACCCATTTATTACTGTTCTGATGGCGTATTGGAATATGGGTTTTTAATAACCCAATACGCCACGCCCACCCGGATTTCCAGAACTCAACACTTGAACAAGCTGGGCAAATCAGTTTGTCCTGGTTTCTCTTAATTCTTTGCAGGCCTATTAAATTCTGTGTAATCAACCAGAAAAATGAGGGTCACTTTTGTGTGTGTCATGGAATAATGACGCGAGTGATTGATCGGACGAGGCGCACTGTGTGCCTCACTCAGGATACCAGCTCCAATCATCTGCGCCATTATGCCATAACACACACAAAATCGAACCTAATTTCTTAAGAATCCCTTGTATGGAAACTTGACGTGCTCAGAATGCTCAGAAAATTGTAATTATGCACCATCATTGTCTATATGTCTTCAAGTGGCGCAAAATTTCCAACAAACAGATTTAGTAATGTTCAATTAAACCCCAAGAATATTGATCAAACTGGAACTGTCCCTTGCAATTACGTTACACCAAAGTGTGACATAGCAACATTCCAACATAATTCTAGTGGCAGAATAAATACGTTTACCTTTCCAAAATTACCTGTTTTCCATTTAATACCTTCACTGGTCACTTTGAAGAAATATGTTTTCCAAAATTATATCCATTTGGCCATAATTTATTGTCTACAAAGCGAGATATAGAACTAGGTGATCTGAAGCACTTTCAGTCGCGATTGTTGTATAAAAATAGCAGATGGCAAAAAAGGTATCCCATGGATGTTCCGTGCATTAAATACTTATGAAATGAGAAAAGTTTTCAGCAAAATATCTGTTGTTAGTAGAATATGAAAAATTCATAGAACTTAACTTTGTCTGATATGTTTAATTCAAATGCTGATTTTTTACAAAATTTGTATTCATTTATCAAACAAATTCGTGGCTCCACTGCACACTGGAAAAGTAAGTTACATTGTTTACTATCAAAGCTCAATTTTTTAGGTCCTCAAACATTCTTCCTTATATTAACTGCTAATGAACTTGGATGGCCAAAGTATTTTTTTATGAATATTAATCCAACATTAACAGAGAATGGTGTATCAAATTTATCTCCAGGTGTAAAGTGAGAAGAAAGTTTCACAGAAGAATAAAGGATTTATTAAAATATTTGCTGAAGATAGCCCACTTGGACCCATGAATGATCACTGGTTATGGGTTGAATTTCAAATGCAAGGGAGTGCTTATGTTCACATGTTTTCTTTCTTTCTTTCTTTCTTTCTTTCTTTCTTTCTTTCTTTCTTTCTTTCTTTCTCTCTTTCTTTCTCTCTCTCTTCCTTCCTTCCTTCCTTCCTTCTTTCTTTCTTTCTGTTTTCTTTCTGTTTTCTTTCTGTTTTCTTTCTTTATTTCTTTCTTTCTTTCTTTCTTTCTTTCTTTCTTTCTTTCTTTCTTTCCAGGCAAATTTTCATTGACACGAGTGGCATTGCAAGCCTTAGATTGCATCATGACAGTAAATTTCTCTAAGCACTCTATATGAATACTATCCAGGGTCAGCTTTTCTGGGTCTTTGGACAGGGTGACGAGGGTTTCTGTGAGGTCCCGGAATGACTTCCATGTTGCTCATGCAGTCTTTTTACCAATCCCCAAGAATGAAGATGTGGTGTCACACCCAGTGTATAAATGAAATAATGGCAATGCAAAACACTTTTCCAGACCAAGATTTTGAACAATGGAGTGCACTGGTATGTGTCTGTGAGTCTTTCTAGGACCAAAATCTATTCACGGTTCCTGAAGTCCAAGCTGCTAAAACATACTAATACCAATTACTACGAGGTCACTGTCAACAGTCCAAATTGAAGCTTTCGAGTCTCCTTCATGTGAAGCATCAGCCAGATGAAGAAATATCCTTCCATCAGCTTTAATATGGTTCCAGGGCAAGATTTTTTGGAGATCACTTTCGGATTTGTCATGAATTGCATTGACAATCACAAGCTCATCCATTTTGGAATACAGAACCACCTGGGAGATGTTGGCTGATCCATCAACAATTGATTTACTCTGGAATCGAAAGAGACTTTCTTTGTTTTTCTCGACTTTGAAGGAAGTGCTTCTAGTTTGTGGGTATGAGAGTTGATTCCTTTACAACAGTGCGACTACCATAGTGACAGAAGCTCCCTTTTCTTGAGCTTGCAGTTTCTCAGTTTTTCTGGGTAAGTATCCCATACTAAGCCCACCCTTAAAACTCCACCCTGAATGAAAGAAGAGATGTAAGGCATAAAATGTTGTGTCACATAATCTGCAAAAGTGGATGCTTTGGTAGGTTGCACCATGTGAACTTTTGTTGCTCCATCAAGCACATTCACTGTGACATCTGGAGGTCCAGACACCTTTGGGATTCCAAACAGGTAAGTTTATCAGATTTGTTAACTAGTCTGAGCTTTCCTTGATCAGATGATGGGTACTCTTTCTGGTTTTTATAACGAGAAAACTCCTCCGGGTTGGCATCTGGTCCTGACTTCATGGAACGAAATAACTGTGTCACCAGAGATGCATCTCGTTTTGCCATTGAAACTTTGCTGCTCTTGTTTTCTGGCTCAATTGGTTTGGAAAATGTTGGGACCATGTTCCTTTTGAGAGTGTCCGTGATGGCTGCATTGCCATTAATCAGACGGTCCATGACATAAGAATTATGCATTTCATTTCCTTTTTCAAGAGCATTTAGAAAAACCTCTGCAGCGTCATCATTTATAACTTCCCTGGTGTCCAGTTTGATGAGATGTGGGCACTTTCCTTTAAGAAGGGGTAACCACAAGCTCTCATGACCTCCAGGAGTGATGTAACATCCTTGGCAAAATGCTGCTGAAGACTCACAGACACCTCATGGTGTCATAGGTCTGCAAAGGTAGGCATGCATTCTACTGCTTCCTCAAACTCAAACATAGCCCTGAGTTTCTTAGGGAGAGCTAGGATATATTCATCCATAGTGTCAGGATAATCATAAATGTTGAAAATCCCCCCATCACTTGTCATAAACATTGTGGTGTGTTCATGGCTGTGGTCGTTGGCTATATGTGAGAATTAATTTTTCTGCTTTTCTGTGCCACAAAGTTACGAATCATGGATTCCTTGCAAACTTCAGTGTGTTTCCATTCAAGTTCCACCATATCTTTTACATGAATTGGAAAGCCATCCTGAATAATGTTTCTGAATAAATGTGAATGCATAGTCACATAGTCCAACAAGCACTTGGACATATAGAGAAATATCACGCTCACTTAGGGACCTTACAAAACGGCAATGGAGGAGCTCAATATCCATCAACATGGACTAATAGAGGAACAGCTTAGATACCTCTTTCATGTTTTTCTCCCACTTTGGATCTGCTGCATGGACCCTGTTGATCTTGGTAAATTGTGTGTGCCTCATTTTTTCAGGAGTGACAAAGTCAGAAGGAATACTTGGTGTGTGTATCTGGTTCGTTTTCAGATGATAATCAGGGTTTGTTGAAAAATGATTCTGCACTACCAGCAGTAAGAATTCCAGGCATGCAGGCCATAGCTGCCATACCAGATCCTTCTGTGAACTGCTCCTCAATAGCCTCAATTACAAACTCAATATGAAGTGCTCCAAGCATCAGTACAATTTTGTCTTCACTCAATTCTGTGTCACACCATTTCCACTGAATGAGCTGTCCAATGGCATATATTGGCTGGTCCATGTCAAGGGCTGGTGTTTGGCCTGGATTGAGGAAATGGATACCATCTTTTACTACATGCATTGCATGTTTAACCATGGGTACAGAAGCCGCTTTATCTGGAAAGAGTGGGAGAACACCAGTCACAGCCTTCAGTTTGATGCTGTTTTCACTCATAAGGCTAGAATTGAAGCCAGCTCAAGTCACTATATCCATTTTGTCGAGATTGGTATAAGGAGATGCACTTAAAATCACGTAAGTTCAGCAAAAGGTTCACGTGACTAAAGCTAGGATTCTAGATCAAATAAATTTAATTGTGCTGTTTGATTGGTAAAAAGTAAAATGACACAGTCATTTTATGATGGTAAAACTGGCCTCCCCAGAGGGGAACAATATACTGCCAATGCTATACTTGCTTCACTGAGAAGTAGTCTTCAATAGGGGGTGGCCTCTCCTGGGGGGGGGGGGGGGCTCACAAGAGGGGAACCACTGTACATAAAAATGCTTAAAACTAAGAGATGGGCACCACATTTGTAACGGTAAATGCAAAGCATCAAGGACATTAATGCTACACATCTTTCATCATTGCGCGATCGTTTAACAGCTGGCTTTCGCACGGAATTTTAAACAGTTAATGTCAAGTACAATGAATAACCATATGATTAGTTAGAATCACACACGCTTATTATTGCAACAGGTGAACTACACACACACACACACACACACACACACACACACACACACACACACGCACACACACACACCGTACTCAGTCAGCTGAGCTGAACTAAACACTGTCTGCCCCCAGCAAATAAAATAATGTTTAAATCAAATACCTAATTTGCTTAAGTTGACATAATGTTTTTCTCACTACAAACAGAAAGTTGGTCTACTTTTCCCTCACCACCTTGCATCTTTTAACATAAATGTAGTATATGTCAGGAAAATATGTTACATAAGTGACCTACAATAAAGATAACTTAGATTTCATCCTGTTACCACCTTCTACGTTACAGTCAAATACCTTATTTACTTAAGTTGACATCACAATGTTTTCCTCACTATAAGCAGGAAGTTGGTCTACTTTTCCTTCACCACCTTGCATTTTTTAACATAAATCTAGTATATGCCAGGAAAATATGCTCATAAGTGACCTACAATAAAGCTAGATTGGACTTCATCCTGTTGCCACCTTTCAACTTTACAGTCCAGGGAATGCCCCAACCTTTACGATGCAAGTTCCCTTCCCTCCCTTACCACCTCCCTCTACCACTCCTCCCCTCTCCTCCCCTCTTCTCCCCTTCCCTCCCCTTTCATCTGCTCCCCTCCTTAAGAGGCTGTTATCAAGTAACTTCCCTCTTCACCATGCAAAAGGGCAGACGTCCTTGGACTTGAAAGGAAAAATGGGGTTAACAAGACAAGAACTAAATTATTAATAAGGTAAATTTTGTAAAATATATTACCACTATATTGTGCATACTCCTGGAAAAAGATGAAGGGTACATGTAATTGAAAAATCCACAAACATATAAAGCAACCCCTGCATTAGCAGTTTAAACGTGATTGATACAATGCAATATTTAAGTACTTAAAAGGCTAGCAATCATGTTTTCGGTTTCATAAAATAAAAAAGTAACAGCATATTACTTATCATAAACTAAAAGTATTTATTATTCGCGCCCTCATCAACTCGCAAAGAATGGCTTTTGTCTCAGAAACAATGAGCAGTTTTACAGAACTTGGCTTTTGTCTCAGAAACAATGAGTAGTATTACAGAACTAACAGCAGACTGTACATGTGCAGATTTATTACACCAGCAGGACACATATTACTGTAGCATGAATAATTGTGGCATTAATCCAACAACTTGCTTGCCATTTGGTCCCCCATCAACCGGCAAGGAATGGCTTCTGTGTTACAAACCATGTTAAGTTTGACGGAACTGACAGTACACTGTACATGTCAAGACTTACACCAGCAAGACAACTTGCTAATGATAAAGCAATATACCTTCAATATTAAGATGCAATACAAGGAACACTAATCTTGATAGAGGAAATATTTCTCACAAGATACATCAGCATATATACCCTTTTTAACTGCTTGCATATGGAAACTTCTGGAGCTCTGTTAAGTTTTGCAGCAGTTTTTCATTAAAATCAAACTCTTCCAAGTGATTGTTAGTAGAACATTTAGGCAATGACACTGATTGTACACAATCATGTAATGCTACCAAAAGGTCACTGAGGTAAAAAAAATCACCAGGTATTCATCCCTTTATTAGCAGATAAGGTTCTGTACCTAGTAAATAAGCTCTTTTACAGAAATTTTAAAAAGGAAAAATGCTTATGTGTTGTATTCGGTCATCAAGACAAAATATTATTCAAGAGACTGAACCCTCCACTATGAATTTCTTGGAGTGAATCAAAGTGAAATTATCAAAATAATATCAATTGGGTGCTATGACCAACTTAATTGGAATAACGTAGCAGAAAGTTTTAGAGCCAGAAGCACAGTGTATATTCCACATCAGCATGCCAATATATATCTACAGTTCTGATTGAAGAAGGTACTGTACATAAGTTAGACTTTATATTTCCTGTCAATGATGACGGTTTTGTTGCATCAGGGCCCAGACAAACTACTTGTATTTCAGAGGTCATTACGGCAACTAACAGCCCGTACAAGCAGTAATACTGAATACTAAGTTTGTTTTCTTTCAGGCTTATTTTCTTGCATTTTATCAAATGTAAAGAGCATTGATGAAGTTTGGATCTGCCAAATCCAAACTTCTTAAGGCAATCCTACTGAAGCTTTCAATCTGCCAAAACCTTAAATTTGTAAATCAATCCTTACTGGGAGAAGCACTGCTGATAATTTTTTCTCTCGTGGCACTTTGTTTTGAAATGGATCTGCTAAATCCTAAAATTGCAGAAAAGCAGCCAGCAGTCCTTCCCTGGTATTGCAATGTAGATACAAGTTTATTTCCTTCAATGACTTGCTGTATAAAGATAAAAGTAAAAGGCCCTGGTGAATTTTCTCCCTCCCCCCCCCCAAAAAAAAACATGACAAGCAGTCATTTCTGAAATTAGAATTGTATTTACAACTTTATTTATCAAGGTACAAACCAGTCATGACTTGACTGGTGAATTTTCTCCCCCCCCTCCAAAAAAAACCCCCAAAAACATGACAAGCAGTCATTTCTGAAATTAGAATTGTATTTACAAATTTATTTCCCCCAGGACTTCTGTTGCATCATGATCCATGGAACTACCCTTGATGAATTTCTGACTTGCCAAACCATGAAATTTATCAAGGTACAAACCAGTCATGACTTGAAATAGGTTTGCAGATACAAGCTTTTCCTATGTACTTCTTGTATGTAATGACGACCTATGCAATGGAACCTGCTACAACCATGAGGCATCTACAATTCAAACTTCACTTTCAAATATGTAGCCACATGATCACTATAACATACGGCAACGGTGCCATTATCAGTAGCTTAACATGTCTATCTGTATATATATATATATATATACATATATATGATCAGTCAAGCCTCCTTCTTTATGAGTGGGATTTCCATCCATTGCTTGAAACCCAAATCTCCCATGAACTCAAGCAATGTCTGCGTTGAGTTACTCTCCTTCTGAAGATCAATATTAACCCCCCCCCCCCAAATAAAATATATGGGGAACTGCTCCACAGGCAAGTTGCCCAGATGAGCTTCAAGTTTTTGTATAAGGGTTGACTATGGGGTGTTTAGTGGCCTATAACAAGCAACTACATAAAACTGTTGTTGCCTAGCTGCAATGAGACAGAAAGAGCTTCCATACCTGCTACAACAGGCATCTGAGTGACATGATATATTGGAGTCGACACAGTATAATAAGCAATGCCATAATCACATGAAGTACAACATTTTGTATAGCCATCGATTTCTGGAACGGAGTTGCGTTCCCAAAGTCTTGTTTCTGATAAACAAAGAACATCAGCTACACCCAAAAGACTGTCTTTCTGTAAATCCTGATGATACAGTCTCAATGATCTAATGTTCAGGTGGCATACACATGGCTCATTTGTTTGCTTTCCTGGTATAACTGACCAGGCAAAAGCCATTTCTCTCTCCAAACAATCAACTCTTTCAAAACTTTCTTATTGGAGGATATCCTTTCGGGATTAAAGTCGTGACGATAAAGACCTTCCAAAGATTTAGTTCAACTTCAAGCAACATAAACATGTCTGCAATTCAAATGACGTGCATTAAAGGAAACTACAACTGTATCTAAAGTTTGTCACTGCACTTTATGAATGGTTGCTGCGCATGCCCAAGCCAATGTTAATGGGTATTGACAGTGAGATACATGCAATTTGCCATACGTGAAAGATACTACAATAGCCTTAGCAGGAACCAAATCACTTTGCCTGCATCTTTCCAATTCAAAATTAACCTTTTCCTACAAACATGTTTATCTTGCAATTTCACATATACTGTTCCCTTCAAGGGGCGGTTTACATATACTTTGAAGTAGATTATTTCGCCAATGCAGCCATTCACTTTTCATTTGAGACATCCACATTTCTCGTCACAGCAATTTTTGCTACAACTTGTTTGTGAAAACCACCAGTTCTATGTCTGCCACCTGGTAACTCTGTATTTACACTTTCATAGTCAGCTTGAAAATGACACGTGTTGCTATTTAACTGTTTTGCTTGGTAACTGGTCTAAAAATTTATTGTGATTGTTAACCTGTACCTTTGTAAGAAAAAATATGAAACGCATTCTACAAATAATCTGACCGTACACTTCATTTCAGTATTTCTATATCATCAGAGGTGTGTTGTCCCATTTTACTCCTCTGCAGCATGTGACCACATGTTAAATCACCCTGCTCAAGCTGAATTTCTGTCAATTCTAGATATCGGAATATCCGCTTCCGAAGTGAGCCTAACAAACCTTGCACACTGTTAACACTATTTTAAAAAATGCCTATCACAAACTAGGGTAACTGCATTAAATCCCTGACAGCAAGTATGCTGACACCCCCAAATATAGTGCTTGCATCATAGGCTGGTATTCCCTTAATTTCCTGTAGTCATTTATGTACGTGAACAATAAGCTCAGCACATACCATTGAAATTTCATCAATGACCAGTATCTTTGAATTTTTCAAGGACGTCTTAAGACTGTAACCTTTCATTTGACAATGTTTTACATTCAAATTTCTTTCCCTTTCTTTTACCACAATTCCAAATGCAATGTGAATAGTTAGACAGCCAGTGTTAAAAGCAGCAGTTCCTGATGTTGTGGTAACAAGAACAACGGGCACTGTTGGGTCCTGAGCAACAGACTTTAAGCAGTGAACAGCTGCTTGGTAGACAGCACGGATTTTGTGTGATTTCCCAACCTCTCCTGGTCCTGACAAATGAAATTGAAATTTTTCGGGTTGTTGTGTGGTTTCCTTAAATGATTTTGCTCTGAAAACACCAGTCAAATAAAAGTCATGATTTAATCTTTGTCACTCAGTTAATCTCAGCTTCTGTGGGTGCCTGAATTTCTGCACTATGCTTGTCATACTTTAATTTATTTTTCAGGATTTGTGTAATGTGGATTGATATGTGTCGTCAATTCCCTTCAATTCAGATTTATTTTGCCAAGACATTAAAAAAAGCAACTGGGTATAGTAGTATTTTTCCCGATCCTTATCTTCCGATACTTTGTGAAATCATATAAATGCTTGCTTTTTGCGTTAACCCAAAATTCCCAAACCATTCAATATCCATGTTCTGTTTTCAGGATAATGTGCAGGAATGAATAATGTTGAACGTGAACTCTGCTTAAATGGGATTGAAAAAAAGTTTGTAAATTGCTTCATGCAGTTTTGAATCTCTGTGGTTCAGGAAGACGTTTCCCAATTGATTCAGTTCGACTCTAATGTTTGCATGGTCACATTTTTCATTAGCTACCTGAGTAATTCACTCATAGTCTTATCAGCTTTACATAAATATAAAGTCACATACATGACATAAGGAAAGATCCAGAACAAACTGAAAATCCATGTTGGCTTGCCAAACCCTTAATAAACCAGGTGAATAATCGTTGGTATTCATTTCTCCTGGCTGTTTCTTCAAAATAACACCTTCGTGTTTGCTTGATACTTTAATGCCTCAATATTATCATCTCACAAAATCTCAGCCTGTGAGAATGCTTTCAACAGACAACATATCAGCATTATTTCACTCTATGATAGCAGAATACATAGCTTTAAGATGTTTTTTGATGACTTTATCCGGTCCATCTTCTCCTTCAGGTGGACCAGATAACAATGTTACTGGAGATGGGGGTCTTGGGTAATCAATTCGACTAGCCTTTATAGTTTTGCAGCAAGTACGACTGTGTGTATGAGTTTACAACTGTTTCACCAGGAAATTTAGATGTAGATCTTTCTGTTAATCAGGAATTTTGCAAGTTACAAATCTGTCAACAAATTCTATGATTACTTCATCAGTGCTTTGATCTAGTTCAGGTGCAAGGAGAACATGAGCGGCACCATGAAAATGCCTAGGGCCTTGGCTCTGAGCCTCTTTTTAGATCAAAATCAAGAATTTGACCAATTGGATGTGGTGGAGACAACAGAACCTTCCCCCTAAATTGTTGAAACATGAAATCAGCATGCTTTGCTGCAGTTACTGGATTTCTCTTCAGCCAAGAACACTTTGTGTTCCAATTCTCAGAATTTACATCATCTACTGTAAATTTTTCTCCATATGGCTTTCCTATTTTTTCAATTATTTCTGGCCAAAATGTATCTGCTACACTTAATGTGGAAAACCACGTATAGCTACCCAATGGTTTAATTTCTGCAAAGCAGTCATACTGCATTTGCTGCCAGGTAGATGGTGACCCTCGTACTGAAGGAAAAATCATGTAATACTGATTTCTGTCTAACATCTTCTGCTAAACACTACCCTAATGTGCAAAGTCAGTTTCATCCACATGTCAGCATCAATAACAAGTCTGACATGAATTTGAAATAAATGGGGTTGACTGTTTTTATAGTTCGAGAACAATTATGTTTAAGTTACTAGTTCACAGTTTAAAGAAATCATACACAGTAAAAATTCGCCTACTTTGAAACAGAGACAATTTCATGGTAATGTATTGTATTGATTTTATGTCATACCTTTTATATGCACGTTCATGTAGAGCGTACCTTATTCTTTAAAAGAAAGGCTGGGATCTGCACATTACAAAGAATCTGGCATATTTTTAATATATGAGCTTGTTTACATTAATTGTCTCATTTAATGTACACCAGTACTACATGGATACATTTTGTACTTAAGTTAATTATGCGTATATACCAGTTGTGATAAGCTGAGCTTAAGTTCCTGCACGGAAATGTGATTTAGATTCCATATTCATGAAAGCATTAACTATTCATTAAGTACTGCTATGAAAATGCATATGACTGATAGTAATTAAATAGCATAACTGTTGAAGAGATTGAACACCACATGCTGTAACAATGCTCACAAGAGACTTGCACAGCTCAAAACCTGTACATGTATAAATCATTTGAAATAAAAATGATGTGAGAATATGTAGAGGAGATTAAAATATGTTCATGTGTGTGTATGATTCATTTAAAATAACAATACTGAGCTCTAAACAGCAGATCAAAATATCCCATCACAAAACTTTGAGGTTCAAACATATAATTCACTTACCATTTCAATATTACGATGAGTGGTTAGTACATTTACAATTTTGTACTAATTTTAATGCGAATTTTTTCTACTGGTTCAATTCAAACAGATGCACTTTGCATAAATGCCTGATGCTAACTGATTGTGTCCATACCTCACCGGTAACCATGCTAAGTAAAGCCAAATTAATTGTGTCCATTTTGAGTGAAATAAATGCAAATCATGGAATGAGAGAGAAACAGGTACATGTTGAACACTTCCCGGCAAGTGCAATGTGGTTAAAACATTGTGTGCCTTTCATGTTTCTCCGGACTTTTCAAATGGTTTAGAAAGAGATAAAGATGCGGTTGAAGGCTATCCAGAAGCAACGTCACCGAGCCCATGGAAGAAAGCCTCATATAAGCACCATTCATAGGGATGTACCCAGTGAGAGATATTTCAGCATAAAACTAATCAGTGAGACCAGCTACTTTTGGCTTAGACTACTTTTGGCTTAGAATGTCATTCAACAGGGCACACCAGCATCACAAAAATTACAATCATAGATACACTGATTTAAAAAAAAAAATGGCGAATATTGAATGGCCAAAGAACCCTATGCCAAGAGAATTTCTGGTGCAGAAAAATATAATTGAGATAAAACATGCCATATTTCTTAAAATGAGAAGCCAGTATTAATGACTTACAACAAGGAGAAGGAAAGGTGGCACATTAAGCTGCAGTAACCGAACATTAACAAGCATGGGGTGCCATGAAATTAGGGGCTCCACAGATGAAAAACCTCACATCAAAAAGCTTTAACTGACGTAAAGCGCAATATGTCCTGCATGCACATGTTGCATGACACTGAAACATTGTTTTGTATTTGGACAATGAAATGAATCTTTCCATAATGTTCAAATGTAATTGAAACGCCTGCTATATAGATATTTAAAACTGCAAATGTGACTTTTCCGCACCACATGCCTCTCACAAATTTTATTGGATCAGAAGACTAAATAAAAAACTTGTCATCGTGTTTCATTTAACTTTTTATACATTAACACCACTGTAACGTTGTCAAGTTTGTGTTGCAACTGTTGAAACACACACACACACACACACACACACACACACACACAAACACACACACACACATATATATATATATATATATATATATATATATATATATATATATATATATATATATATATATATATATATATATGACACAGAAACCCAAACACATATTTGACAATGTTTGGTAGGGGAAATATGACTGTGATGAGTTAACTCATCACTATGTGTGCATGACGATATAAATTGTACACAGGGAAATTTGAAGAGCAACAATGCGTGTACTATGTGTCATTGCATACGGAAGTAATTAATGGTGGCCCTTTACACTACTCTCCTAAGGCCACCAACAAAGGGGGTGAAATTCGTGGCTATATGCTCATCACGGGGAAAAGTGATATACAGACTAATGTAGAAAACAAAGTCTTTGAAGAGCTTGCAGTTATATGCTTTTCCCAACAGGTTTTGCGCTGTGTTTAGGTCCTTATTTTCCCTTGAAAATACCTCAATGGCGTATTCACCTGTACAATACGCCTCATTGTGTGGTAAATTACATTTAATATGCAACCATAATGAGATAATTGATTACTTATAATTAGTCATTTTCCTTCCAGATATTAAAAGATTCAATAACTACAGTCTCATGAAGTATACAGTTATATTCATAAATATATACTAAACACAATCCCGGGTGCTGCTGGGGTAACTTTTAAAGTAACCATTCTGACATAATAACATTACCCTAGCACCAGTAGGGTTTCCTAGGATTTGTACTTACCAAATATTTATCGGGAAATGGCCAGCATGCATGTATTTGGAGATTATGAATTCATGATACCCGTAATTGGCACGCGTACGTGTAAACTGTATTTGTAATTTATTGTCAGGATAACTCCAGATATGGATTGTGAACTGCCATTGCTGGGGTTATTTGAAGGAAAACGTATCGATAATGTAAGGTAACACCTGACTTAAGGAAACAAATACAAAAGAGATTGACACGACAAGAAAAATACACACATAAGAAGGAAGATGAATATGGAATATTAGAATATGGCCATTTGCTAAGCTTTCTATTCTCAAGATGCATGTTGAAGATCCAAATAAATGAATTACTAAAAACTAATATATATATATATATATATATATATATATATATATATATATATAGATACATAGCTGTTCGTGTCTGTTTATTCATCAGAAAACTGATAAATAAATTGGTGTATTTAGCAATTTAGCAAACCCAAGGTATGAATGTTTATGGATTTTTCTAATATAATCTTAGGTGTTTCATTAGTTAAATCCGGAATGTTCAAGCAGACTATATTCTCGGTTGTACTTCGAGGAAAAGAAACGTAAGTTATACTTCTGTTTTTTTAGTACGGTGCTGATGAGTCGCAGTTGGTAGCAAAAACATATCGTTGAAATGTGTAGATTTCTTAATAATGGTTCAGAGTGTGCGATAAAGTATGCATTGGAGATCAACGGCATTGCTTTTCTCTGTAATTTGGAAATCCTCTCACAAGAATAACCCTGGGCTATTAAGATGAGGGATAAACAGAATTAGAGATTGATAAGGCAACAAGGTAAGCTCTCTTTTCAGAGAACAATTTACCCTGGCAAGTTTACTTGCACTTTTATTTGCGCTTGGGGTCCATGATAGGTTCTTGTAAGTTTGTACGCCCAGACAGTAAAATTCATTTTCTGCTTCTATTGGAACGGTAATTTGAAAATCTAGGTGTAGTTGTAACCCTCTGTGAGGGAATTGAAAACTCATGTTAGAAATTTTATTAAGAGAGCGGCCGTGGCCGAATGGCTATGGTCCTCACTTTCTGTTCCATGGGTATGGGGTTCAAATCCCGGCCGATCCAATAGTATAGAAAAAGATGACCCACATTTATGAATTTCAAACCCAACTATGACAGCGAAGAAATCCCAGAGTTACCAAAGCATGAACATTCATCTCCCAATACCAATGTGAAGAAGCATATTTCACTCCTGACTTGAGAGAGGTAGTCACCCATAAAAGGCAAGTGGTGGCTTTAAAAACCGGTCCTCTCAACCTTTGAAATATTTTTCATCAATACAGACTATAGTGTTTCGAAAATATTTAGGCCTAACCACCGAAAACCCAAATTTTATCACATCTGTAAAAAATGAAAAGAGACCTGGCAACTCTATCATTTTTAGTTCTCCTGATTAGTCAGTCAGACAAGTTTACAGCAAAAGACGAAAGTAGGCCTACATCGTTTTTGTGATATTTATGAATGTACAACATTTTAAAGACACTCTACCTCCATTGTAACTACGCGTCGGAGAAAACAGACCACAGCACCACATAGCCAATGAAGTATTTATCAAATAGTATAGAAAAAGATGACCCACATTCAAGAACTTCAAACCCAACAATGACAGCAAAGAGATTCCACAGTGTCTTTGGCTCTTTACATGCAGTGACCACTTAACTGATCAAAAGCTTAATGGGAAATTTTTTCAAGTTACTTGTGCCTGATAATGACGGAGGCTGAGGGTCTCCTCATTCAGTAGTGGTCGCTATAAGCCATGCACTCACAACCAGAAACTGTACGCACGAATATGAATGGTCCAATTTCATGGCATGTGGAAGAGGGCCTTGGGGAAGATAACCCTCCGTTTACAAGGTAACTACTCTCTATAAATAACTTCTATCTATCTATCTATCTATCTATCTATCTATCTATCTATCTATCTATCTATCTGTCTGTTTTCCGTCCGTCCATCCATTTATATCCCTATGTATGTATGTATGTATGTAGGTCTGTATCTATCTATCTATCTATCTATCTATCTATCTATCTATCTATCTATCTATCTATCTATCTATCGTTCCATCCGTCTATCTATCTATTCATCCTTTGGACATGTTCAAGGATATATTGTTATAGGTGAGCCATTTTTGAACTTTGTCCAGTTTGGCATTTTTCGTTATCTTTCAAACTGATATTTGTTCCACTAGTGCAGAAATTGAATTTGCTTACAATATGTTTAAAGCATGTGAGAATAAAGATTTTCATATTCATCAGCATATTAAATTCATTCAAATTTGTCAATAACAGTGTGAAGATCATTAACATATATAATGAAAAAAAGGGTCCCGGAATAGATCCTTTGGCAATGTATCCCAGAAGCAATAGGTAGGTTTAGAGTAAGTACTGCAAGTGTTGGAGTGAACTGAAGTGGAAAATAATTTATACCATAGAACTTAAGCTTATACGATAGGATGTCATTCTTTAAATATCAAATGTCTTTGACAGGTCTAAATATTTTTTTGGGACAATCTTTACTAACCACAAGCAAGTGGTATTTTTTATGGAATGCATGTGCACATGTGCTGGGGCTTGAGCTTGTTGGCATAGCATTGGTTGACCTCTTTTTGCTATTAGCAAAAGCCACGGTACATACACATTAGCCTAATTTGGTACGCAACGTTGGGGTTTTTTTTTAACAAACGCTACGTAAATAACCCTTGTACATAGAACAAATGTCTTTTACATGGGCAACATACTTGATTTGGAAAGCCTTCCTGACTCTTACTTACAAAAGTCCACCAAGCCAATATGAACGCAGAATCTAATATTAAAGGAGATGAAATAGAACTACATGCTCCTTTGATGATTTTCATTGATAATATTCATGTCTGGCATTTTTCTCAGGTTTTTCAAAACATTAAGAACACCAATGTTTGAAATTTGATTAAAAGAAAATACATGTTCTGTGTGATTGTGTATGTTTATATCTATTGAATTTAACTGTTTGCGTCGTTAAATGTTTTTTTTTTCTTTTTTTTTTAGCTCGAGTCAGAGTACTGTAAAGTTTCTCATACTTTATTTTAGGATCTGAAGTTAAGTCTCTTTCAAGGTAATCCATAATTTTGTATCATTCAACTCTGAATATAACTTATTTATAAAGTGATTATCATTTTCAGTTTAAGCAAACATCTAGGGACCCCTATGTCCAGTTCTTGGTTTAGGCAAGTCAAATGAGAAAAATAATCAGACTGTCGTAGATTTAATGCCTGAATTCATTTTTTTACAATGAGTAAATCAAATTCACTGCTCAACAAAACACAGGCACACCTAAATATTCAATAGAACATTGGAAACAGCCCCATGCTCTGTCGCTCAGCACAGGCAATTAGCCAATGACCTGATTTAGTGTGCAGGGTACATGTAATAGAATCATGATTTAGAACCTCTCAATCCACAGAAAGCATGAGCCTACCCCGGCCACAAACATCTGAAGTGCGTATCTGTTGACCGAAGTGAGGCCACACTCTCAATCATCATCATGAAAGATCATCAGCTTCAAAGAGGTGTATTGTTAAACTCTGCCTAAAAGAGTTGCGCAAACATGCACTCCGGACATGGTTAGGCAACTAATTCCAAGGTTTAGCTCCCAGGTGGAACAAAGATTTGTGAGAAGATTGGTCTGTATGTATTTAATTAATGGAAGCTCTGGTATTATAACTGTGTATTTGTGACACTGCAGTATAAATAATGGACATAAAGCTGGGGTCTTGGTTGTTAAGAATCTACCACAGTAGAATACATAGGTTATAATGGAGTCTTTACTTTACACTCATCCATTTTAGTGCACTTAGCACGTCCAGAATTTGCGTCCTATGATGGCATTGCTCTATCTTGGAATCGTTGCAGACGTACTATATGTTGATTCCAAAGACAGTGCCCCCACTACTGTACTAATATAGTGAAAATGTGCTAGTAGTAACAGGGTAATGTATAAAATGTGCCTGTTATCAGGATGGAGAAAATAAACTGGTCTGTAGAAACCTTCAAGAGCTCCCCTTAATTAACCAAAAGTTTCCTCGGCCTTTTTTGATAACTTCATTTCATCGTCAAGAGTTACACCTGTATATTTATATGAATCTGTCTGTTTATTTACTGATTCGGCGTGGTGCCGTAGGGACAAACTTGATTGTGTACAATCCTGTCAAGTAGTTTATAAATGATAGATCATATTGAAATCGGCCTCTAGTTACTAGAGTCTCTACTGTTCTAGCGTCATTCTTAAAAATGGCCAATATCTTAACAGTTTTCCCTTCGGCTGGTATACTCCCTGTTGTTAGAGACATGTTGGAACTATAAGCGTAGCTTCGTGAAATTGCTGCAAAAGCAATTTTCAATAATCTGCATAGCATATTTTCAGTTGCTTTGCCTCCAAGCAATTTTAACAACTGCTGGCTCATATCAGAATTAGCAACATTGTTTGAGGTGAAACGACCAGGAGTATGTGTGTTAAACATGAAAACAACAACACAGCAAAAACAAAAAAAAAACAAAAACAAAAACAAAAACAAAAAACAAAAAAACAAAACAAAACAAAAACAAAAACAGCCCCCATACAACAGCAACAACAACAGCAACAACAACAGCAACAACATCAACAACAACAACAACAAGACCCCCCAACGGAAATTAAATAAAAAGCCACCAAATGAATCTATATCTTGTGTGTGTTTCATAATTGAGGTACTCATGCGTGGGAAAGGGACCACATTATATTCCTTAACAGGTAAGCTGATCAATTACCTGCACAGACATAATGACAACACGAAATACGTATTGCAGTTCTGCATATCCTATTAACCAGCGCCACTGCAGCGCATATCAACAAGGCGACCAGACGTTGCTGGCAGTCGACCCTATCGTAGCCGTAGACACCTCTGTAGCTCAATACTAATTGCATATGTAATTGATATGTTTATAGTTTGGAATATGGTTGCCTGTGCGAACAAGCAAATCGTATCTATCATTGATTTTTTGTCGTCACACAAACGACGCAGCAATAACTCATGTTTTGCAGTTTCAGGAATTGTATCCAAAATAAAATGGCATGCTAAAAATTTCTTCCTTAATTGCATGCATTGATGTCACCATTTTTTGCTAATTGATGTGTATTATAGAAGCTACGTGTGTGATTCAGTCAGCTTGATTCATCCCAAAACTTTCACCTAAAAGACCGGTCATGGCCCGGCCAATCGTATTTGATATATTTTATACATCTGTCGCATTACTTTCACACATGTATTTCCGAAACAGGAGCTCCAGCTTTTAGGCAATTGCATTTTGTAATATTTTTCACTTACGTTTGCATGGTGCATTCAAAAGGGGTTCCTACAAATCCCACATCTTACTGGGCACTGCCTGCATAATGTGTACTCAAGCGTCCGGTCTCCATTACACATTTTGCACTCATTTCAAAATTGCTAAACCGCTTAATTCTTAAAATTCAAAAGCTGCATTTTTTCTATTTTAGCAAACCATGATACTAAACACAAAGAGAAACAACCTGAATGGTTTTCCTACTGTAAATGGTACATATATCCTGATATTTCTGTGCAATGGTATCGTATATATGGGACACTACGGGTAATTTTAGATATCGATAAACGTATCAATTATTCACCACTATATATACAATTTGAGTATATGAGCGACCAATTGATTAAACTAATTTTACAATAAATGAGGGAAAAATGAACAAAAAATTGGTAAAATTACCGTGTTGCTAGTCTACGGAACTATGCATGGGTATTCTGTTCTAGGTATGTCCCGTCCATGACAAAAATGTCCTGTAGGTGACAAATAATGATTTTAAAATTTTGATGTTAACATAGTTCCAGTCCTAATAATGGTTGTCACTTTGAAAAGCCTTTATAATGAATACAGGGAATATAAAATAACTTTTATTCCTACCAGTATTAATAGTAAATCATTAAACTTGTGAATGTCATTTGCCACGGACGGGGCATTATAGAAAATAGACAGGCTGTATATTAATAATTATCAATAATTCACCAACCGTTACATGGTGCATGATAAACAAAGTTCCTATGTTACTTTGTGCCAAATGATAAAAGTCACGCAACATTATCTATATTATAGATAAATTAAAAAAACAAAATGTCCCGTCCATGACACAGCAATACCAATTTGCATAAATATGGATTCATAAATTGAGCATAGGGTGCTTCATGAGAAAAAAAAATCTAAAATACTTTAGACCGTTTACTTTTGAGTAGGTTTAAACTTTTTTCTCTGTATGCAAATTTGTTTAATGGTACCTGTGTCAATGTTATCATAGAATGCCCCACTTCTTTTGTGTGTTTGCCACTGGACTGTGAAATTTAGCGAAGCGCGTAACATATTTTCAGATATCTGTGATGGATTCCGTGACAAAGCCAACTTCCATATTTTGTCCCGAAAGATGGCCAGCAACAGATTTCTTCAATATCGCCGTATGTCAGGATTTTGGTGATGTGCCAAGTAAGCTGAATTTTATGACCTCGTAACCAGCAAACAACATTATTGATCGGACATAGTTGGAATCAAATGGTTTTTACTGTTGTACTGCGTGATATGAAAATCATTTTCCGCCCAGCGAAACGTATCACCGTATCGCCAGGGATAATGCGTTTTTCTTCTTTGGATTTCATCGGCATATTACTGAATACAGAGCAAAACAGTAAGTAACTAATGATATATCTTTGGGCCATTTAGGAACAATACTATTGTACTGATAGTTTCAGCTTTAGTTTACCAGATCACGCTCGATGGGCTCTCTGTCATGTGACCATACCCCTCCTGGTCAGAGTAAGTATAGCGCACGCCATTTTGCAAAAAAAAAAAAAAAAAAAAAAAAAAAAAAAAACCTTCCTGAGAAGGCTTTTAGGTGCAAAGGATATCGAAAGAAAGGGGCATTTACCTGCAGGCGCTTTCGGGGTAATTTGAGCGAGGAAAAAATGAAAGTGAGTCAATCCATTTATGTGGCTCAAACATGGTGACTACAGCCCACAGGACAGGCTGCCGCTTCGCCGGAAAGAGCACATTTTGGTCACCTTTTGTCTTCTCATGATTCAATATTGCACACGTATTGTGTTTGGTCCCCTTTTCTAGACCGCACCAACACAAGTCAAGAACATTTCGCTAAACGCAAGCGCTGCTGATACAGTCCATCCAATTCGACGGTTCTGCTCCGCCTGAGAATGCAGTCACGCTGAGTGACCCGTTTTAAGGGGAATAATAATCAACTGCTGTTGTTCTTGACCTACCATACTTCCTCGAGATGACTTTTTTGTGGCAAATGGTTACATATTTATGAAGCCTTACGTTACAATATAGATTAATACATAAGGCTGAAATTGATGCACATTGTACCAGCGCTTACAATTGCACCATAAAAATTGACAAACATAGCACCATCGGCACTGCGCGAAAGCGTCCACAATTGACATGTGTCCACATTAGGCAGTGGCTGAACTCGTGCGCCCTCTAGGTTAGATAACACACACACATACATACATACATACACACACACACACACACACAGACACACACACAGACACAGACACATACACACATTCACAATATATATATATATATATATATATATATATATATATATATATATATATATATATATATATATATATATATATATTTATGTATATTTATATTATAATATACATGCACATGTAAGCATGTAAACATGATTTACCAACCCAATTTAATGAATCGCGTGATCCAGTATTTTTAAACGAGTAAATATTCAATTGTCTTCTTTATGCTGATGATTTAATACTGATATCTGAAACTGAATCAGGACTACAAAATTGTCTAAATATTTTGAGTGATTATTGCAAAAATTGGAAAATGAATATCAACATTAAAAAGACTAAAGTCATGATTTTTAACAAAACGGGCAATTTAATTAATAGAAATTTTTTTTTGATGGTATTAAACTAGAGACTGTCAAGACTTATCTTTATCTTGGAATTCAAATGTCTTTAACTGGTTCCTTTGATGGTGCAATAAAATTGTTATGTGATAAAGCAAATACAGCTTTGGCAAGAATAAAGAGGATATTTTTACTACGAGATACGAATATAAAACTATACTTATCTGTATTCGAAAAAGTTATACAGCCAATTTTACTAAATGCGTCCGATATATTGGGCGCTTATACTGTAATTCCGTCAAAAATCATTGTACAAGATAATATTTCTGGTTATTTTAAAATTGAGCTCGAAAAATTCTATACAAAGTTTCTTAAATATTGTCTCGGGGTACATAGTAAAGCATGCAATATTGCAGTATTCGGAGGACTAGGAAAGACCCCTTTGTCACTTAGAATATTATCTTCTGTCTGTAAAAACTGGTTTAGAATCGTCAATATGGAGCAAAATTCATTATTATTTAACGCATACAAATGTTATGTTGACTTATCTCAAGCAAGTCAATCAACCTTGTTAAATTCTGTAAAAGATACATTTAATTTGCTCGTGCTGCAGGAACTTTGGAATAACCAAGATGATTTTTTTCACGAATTTCCTTCTAATCTTTTCCGTAATAAAAAAGAAAACAAATTCCAAAATCAGTGGAAAAATGAAATGTTGAATCAAAATAACGAAACTAAATTGAGAACTTATACATCTTTTAAGACAGAACTTAAATTTGAACATTATTTAGATGTTGTAAAAAATTTCGAAACAAGGAGTAATATAACTAAATTACGCATCAGTGCACATAATTTACGTATCGAAACAGGAAGACATAAGCGTCCTACCAAAGTTCCTGTTAGCCAGAGAGTTTGTGACACTTGCCAAGAACTTGATAATGAATTTCATTTTGTTATGACATGCACTAAATTTCAAAATCCAAGAGAAACTCTGCTTAAGAGTATACGCGAAATATTTTGTAATTCGGATGCTTATGATGTTCAGAGTATGTTTAAATTTATTTTGGTACTGCATGACACAGAACTTGTATACCTATTTGAATGTGTCATGGACAAAGCCATTGCCCTAAGAGAGAAACCACTGTGATCAAGTAACACCGTGCCAATTTGATGACTGCACTCTATTTTCATTTCAGGTGATTAGTGATTTATGTAAATCTTTTGTATCTATTGTACTGTACTGTGCTGTGCGTGTCTGTACTGTTTTTGTTACATTTTCCTTTTGATTGTGTGCATATTTCAATGTGATTTTCTTCTTCTTTTCTTTTCTTTCATACTCTACATGTGTAAATGTTGTATATTTGACATATTGCTGTATTTTATGTAACAGCGCAGTCCATAAAGATTCATTCATGCATGATAACTCTGTAATTCATTGGAATAAAGAGTGACACAAGGTTTTTTAATATGCAGATATTTAAAAAAAAAAAAAAAAATAAAAAACAACTGAAAATAAGCAAAGTGAGCAAGTTGTGCCAAGCTTTGTTTCACGATTAAGATTTATCAATTGAGATAGTTTTTTTTTAGTGACTGAGTGACTGTGATAACTATACTCAACTGAAGAATTAATCACTTTTGATGGTATATTAAGACCAAAATGTTTGTTTTGACATTTTTCACAGCCTACTTGGTTCTCTAACTATGGATAACTTCGGTCAAGGTAAAAAATGCTAAGGTCAGTGGCCTGTGATTGAGATTTCAAGTGGATGTGGTTGAAAACACCTGTGCAACCCTTCTGCTTAAAATTGAGAACAAGGGATTTGTGGTGACAGGCATTTTTATTATACATTGTGTCCACAGTAGGACACATTGTGTTATTTCTGCATTTGGGACCGTTGAAAGTGTCTTTAATACACATAAGGCAGGTGCCCGCGACACTTTAATACACATAAGGCAGGTGCCCGCATTAGGGAGGTGATCGTTAGATGAAAATGACTTGAAAATATTAGGGAGTGGAAAATTCTGTCCACTTTACAGAGGTGTTCAGATTAAGGACGTGTCCACAAGGACAGGTTTAACTGTATTTATATTGTTCTTTTCATTCATTCCTTTATTTTTCTGTCGACGCTTTTCACTCCTGTTCTCATTCATTATCCTCGTAGGTTAACCCTTTCAAAACTTGTTTTGATTACGGGCCCATGTATACCGGTCACTTAAACATATCACTGCAATCCAAAGGGTTTATAAAACACTGCACTAATTGTATTTTCGATTTTGTTACCATATTAATGTTGTTGTTGTTGTTGTTGCTATGGTAAAATCATCACAGATTTTACACTAATCCAGAGTTATTCTTACAAGTTATCATACTGGAAGGAAACAACTTTGATGATTTCAGAGATGCATTCCTGTATTTAATCTGATTTCTTGGAGACTTTCTTGGATTTGGATATTCGGGTATCAAAGACAGGTTTAGCATTAAAGTCTATAAAAAATTGACGAGTTTAACTTAGAAGTAGTCAGTTATCCTTTCTCTGACAGTAATATTTAAAAAAAAACTATAGGATATATTGCATTTTGTCTCAAATTATGAGATTTGGTCGTATTTGTTCTTAATTTAAAAACCTTGCATCCAGAACCAAATTTATTTACAACAAACTTGAGTCAATAGGATTCAAGCATGTATTTTTGTATCTAATACTTCAACAACTTTTGCTGTGAATATCCAGAGATTGGTAGAGAATTGGCTTTCAATAATTTTAAAGATTTCGTACTTATCTGTTTTGCTACTTAATTTTACCTTTTGGCATCATTATTTTTTAATATTCACCTGTTTTGACATGTTAGGCTAACATGTAAGTGTACATTTACTCAATGTAAAAAACTACTCAATTTGGGCCAGGGCCGGGAGTCAGTCATGGGCTCTACTTAGCACTTGGCCAGAAATTGGCAGTATTTACTCCTTTGTCACAAATTTGAGTCATTCTTTTGAGACATTAACTCCTGGGCCGGAAGTAAGTCATAGGTGTCCCGAGCACTTAGCCAGACATTGGTAGGATTAACTCAATTATTACAAATTTGATTATTCTTCTTAAACATAAACTAAGGGTTTACAACTAAATATAACCTGATTTCTTGGAGTCTTTTACAGTGAGAAGTAGGTGTCATCATGGAGTTTGTTTTACATTTCTGGTACAGGATGCCCATTGCTACAGTACTTGCTAGGAATGCCCCAGGTTTATACAGGTGTCTGGCTGTAACTGTTTATTTTATAATCACTGGGATTGAATATATAACCCCAGTTTGTTTCTATTTCAGTCATACTCCGGCAGGTGGTTGGACTAATGTGTACTAACTAGCTGGAAAAGGTACATACTAGTTCAGGGGTAAATCACATAATTTCTATCAAAACTTTTTCTATGCTATTTAGTAATTATGTTTGGTTTGATAGGTATTTGATAGGGTGTCTTTGCTGAATATTTAGCTTAGACAAGGACCCGCTAATCCAACAGACATGTACTGGTACAGGCTCCGAAACACGATTTGAGCAGTTACCCGCTGAAAACCCTTTAATATATTTTTGGGCTAATACAGCCTATGTCAAAATTCTACAGAGGAACGTGTGCAATATGAACAGTAATATTGCCATATGTATGTAGGGTAGACAGTGAAATGTAACGTTATGGCGAGAGAAAAGTTCGGACTCGAGAAAAGGGCCATGACTGCTAGGAAGTGGTTCTGACCAAAAAGACACAAATACAAATAACCACACTATACCATTAAGTGTCCCCCCCCCATATCTATTCTCATATCCACTTGACAAAATGGAGTATATATCATTATTGAAAAATATATGGCAGTCAAAATCAGTTATCGTGTCTATATTTATGCATTGTTATCTTCAGCAATGAAGACAATTTTCAACAAATTTAGTATTTTATTAATGTGTTTGATACCGATTGGAATCATTTGATTCCCTTAGCTGGTTCATTTGTGACTGGTGGACATCAGTTTAAAAATATTAAAACACGTGCAAATAGCAGATATAGAAAACAATTTTTTTCTCACAGAATAAAAAGCAATTGGAGTATGATTTCCATAAAAATAGTGCCAGCTCCATCTGTGTACCCTTTAAAAAATAATAAATAAGACACACATATAGTAAAGCAGCAAAATTGATGTGATCGTAAAGCATCCAAAGACGTTTTTAATCATATAGTGATAGCATTAAAAGCAGCATATAGGAAAACTTTTGCCTTTTTGCTGTAACACTTATCCTGCATGTCAAACTACGAATTTGGAAACACGATAAAACAGTAAGTGAAAGTTGGAATGTGTTCCTGAGCCGATATATTTTGTTTGTAGGTTACAAGTGATAATTGGTATGCAAATATATGGTCATATTCAATGAGAAGATTGCGGTAAAATTTAGTCAAAATGAGACAGTACGAGCTCGAAGCAATGCAGTCACTTACCGAGTACCTGATTCAACATATTTCAACCCAAAATCTTTTACTGCACTACTTGGAGGACGCCCGCAGCATAACATCTCGGGAGCGCAAACGTATAGAGGTACGAGAGATGTTCGTTTCAGCTTCAATGCCATTGTTAATAAATCGTCTTTACGTTGATCAAAAGGAAACGAGAAGGAAATTCCTAAAACTACGGCACTTTCTTTTTGGTAACTAAGCAATATGCACCAAGCTATCTCAAGTATCATAACTACGCTTCACGCACTTCCGCGAAATGCCTACTGGACTATAAACTGAAGAGCTGTATATAGTCTCGTTTTAATTGACTACATAGATAGATTGCTAGGTATAAAGATAGACAGACAGACAGACGGACAGACAGACGGACAGACAGACAGACAGACAGACAGACAGACAGACAGACAGACAGACAGACAGACAGACAGACAGACAGACAGATAGATAGATAGATAGATAGATAGATAGATAGATAGATAGATAGATAGATAGATAGATAGATGACAACAGTCAGAATAGTCAAAAGCAACGAAAACTCCAAAAGTGGCCAACAGTTGCTGTAAATGGCTTCTAAATTTTCCAACACTTTTTTGTTTTTGTATAGAAATGAAACAAATTTTATGTCTGTGTTGCTTTCACCTAGAAAAACTGGATGTTAGGTCACTAACTTTAAATTTTCAGTGTTAGATTGCGATCTGTTTACAGAGCGTGCAGATATCTTTATTGGATGTGTACACTGCCAATTTTACATTTTATATAGTATATGGATGTGATTTGTCCATATTTAGGCTATATCATCAAACTGTAATGAAGACCGTGCAAAGGCATTGCTAGATACTTTGAAACAGAAGGGTGACGATATATTAACACAGTTTTGTGAAGCCCTAGAAAAGGACAGCCAAGAGCATGTATCAACTAAGCTGACGGAAGCCGTACAGCATCATTCCCATTTGGAGACTTATTCTGGATTCGGTACGCCATAATCTGTTGCATAAAATAATATACCTACCCCCTCTCTCTCTCTCTCTCTCTCTCTCTCTCACTCTTTCTCTCTCTCTCTCTGTCTGTCTCTGTCTGTCTGTCTGTCTCTCCGTCTGTGTTTACACACAAACACGCACAGACACACATACCGACACACACACACACACACATACACATATATATATGTATATATATATATATATATATATATATATATATATATATATATATATATATATATATATATATCAGGCTGATGTCACCTATTTTCCAAACGTATCTATCACACTTGTCTGATTAAAATAGAAATAAAACTGAATTCTTCATCGTTATTGTACTTATACGTTTAAATGGGCGTTGGCATCAATGGACGCGGAATGTAATATTGTCATTAACGGTGGTTTTACATCTGGGATAAACAGGAATGCCTGAATACAGAAAGATATAAAATCATTTACAAGCAACTTTTCCTCTACTTAATAACAATCGTCCCTTGCTTTGTACCTGGTCTTTTCCTGGGCTTTGGTTTGTTTGTTTTTGTTTTGTTTTTTATTTTTATTTTTCTGTTCTCGACCCTTTACACTACAGGGGGAAGAGGAAGAGTGGCGCTTTTCAGCAAAACAGTTTGGACACTTTTTACCATATTTATCGGTGGAAAACATCTATTCTCTGCCATTCTTGTCGTAATCCTTTGTGTCCTTTTCAAGAGTGTTTGGGACCATGGTTTTACCCTCTGGAAAACAGTGGCTTTAACGGTTACGCTTGTCGTCGCTAGCATTAGATGGAAGCTTACAAGAGGTATAACTTTTCTTTTGTATTGACACCTGGTTAAACTTAGCAAACATGGTGAGCTCACTTGCTATTGCTATAGTAGTCCAGCCGTGCCAAGACACTTATTACACATAGGGTATTTCAGACTGTGAAACACATTGTAAAAGTAACCCACCGAAACAACCTCATCATCTGTAATGCTGATATAAATTTTATTTAAATTTATCTGTTGAACCTGCAAAAAATTAAGAAAAAGAAAAACCCTTCAACATTAAAGTATTTTCATCCTTTTAGAGAGGCAGTGGCAGGAACGAACACGGGGAGCGCAGAACGTTGCTGACGGATCCAAGTATTGATAATGTAGAAGTGTCGCATCGCAGCTGGCTCTACAGATATTTTGTATTGACCTAAATATATTGTCGATAAAGTCTCGCACATGGTTTACTTCATGAGTAAGAATGTAATAGGATTTCTGGTCCCCTATTCAGATGGTTCGATAATTAGTTGTTTATGCGACAACAGCATGTTGTCATAAGCAGCAAAACGTCAGACTGGGGAACAGTAAATACCGGTATCCTACAAGCCTCAGTTATCGGACCTATTTAGTTAATTATATGGTGGATGTTGTTCACTCTAATATCAAACCTTTTGCAGATGGCACCTCGCTATTTCTTTCTGTGGACAACTCTTATTATGATGCAAATAGCATGAATGAGCTTCTTTCCTCTGTACAGTCTCGGGGTTCTGACTGGTTGATTATATTCATTGCATTGAAGACTCATCAGTGTGAATCCCCCGAAAACGAAACCAAACCAATCGCCCCTATATTATTTCAGGGTCGTCAATTACATAAAGTTAAACAGCATAAGCATTTGAATATTGTAATAAGACCAGATCTTGAATGGAGCAACCACATTATTCTTATAATTTCAAAAGCCTCAAAAAACAAGAGAACATAATGAATTCCCTGCCATCCATTACCTACAGGAAATCTCTTACAATAATTCCCAAGTTGCACTCGAAATTAGGAGAGAAATACTACAGCTAACCCAAATGTGCAAAATAACTAACAATTGAAAGAGACCGCTGCACCCCACCTGTAACACAACAGAACGAAAACAATGCCTGAATTGTATGTGTGGGTGCGTTGAAACCGACAAATATTTTCTCCTTAATGGTGCACAGCATGACGATGAAAGAAAAAATTGGGCAATGTTGTCAGAAAGTATTGCTTTGGCTCCCACGCTTTTAGTGAGTATGAACAGTTGCGCATTTTAACCCTTTCCCCTTGAATTAAGACTGAGTCAACAGTTTTCCTTGGCATGGGTTGGGCACTTAGTGCCCAACCCATGCCAAGGAAAGCTGTTGACCTGGAGCATGTGATCTTGATAAGTCTCATGTTCATTTCTCAGTCAAATTGTTTTTCATAACTGTTGAAATTAGTTGAAAACACTGAAGCAGACGACATTTGACCACCAGCCGGTTTTGGTCGGTTTGAGGGGGAAAGGGTTACTGAGCACAAAGCACCCAAATGGTACTTACCCTTGGACAATACCTGCATTAATGTTCTTATAAACAGGGATTGCCTGTACCATGAGCTTTCCGGTGCAATCTTAGTCAACGCATATCTCTATCTTTTTTTTTTATTGTTTTTGTACTTGATTATAATGTATATGATAGTATGCTTACATGTATATGACTGCATATGTTATATGTAGGACGAATGAGTCTAATGAGACACTTTTCATGTCAATAAAATTATACTACTACGCTGTGAAGTTACAATATGAAAATAAACTACGCCAAACATCTATGGGATGTTATCTCTTGCAATATTTCTGCTTGGGTTTCTGAACCATAAAGCAATGATAATAAATTAAAACGTCTAAAATAAAAGTTTCAAACAATACCTACCATAATAACATGTCCAAGGGCAACAGCTTTGACCCCATGTGCTTGCTTATTCTTAGTGTAGCAACCAAATGAAGAGTTTCTGTTTATTTATCAATAAACCTATCAAGCAACCATAATTTTACTCAACAATATCTGATATGCTATATTCATGATGCTCATTTGAACAATTTGTTCTGTTTTTTAGGTCCTGTGGTATTGCAGATGATAATAGACCCCATGTTTCAAACAGAAAATGAAGAAAACAACCGGGCTCTTAAGGAAAGCATTGAAAAACTTATCCTTCTGGAGATAAAAAAACTAAAGACAAATGAAAGAGAAGACCCGTCCCTAATACCTGCACAAAAATCACGTATGGAGGAATTGTTTTCACAGTTAGATATAATAAAAATATCAAGGAACAGTATCATATTATATATACAATTTCCAAATATTGAAATATTAACAACATTCTGGAGACTCTATCAGTCAGGAGATGTAAAACAATTCTTCCAGGAGAGATGTATACGGGCTGACATTCTTCAAAGGTTCAAACTGGTGCAAATTGAGTTGCAAGTACATGTGAAAAAGGATGACTATGAGATATGCTCGCGGATGCTGGAAGGTAATGTTTGCATTTGCGAAGCACAGCCACTTTGAGCCATCATTTTCTGAGGTATAACAGTTTACCGTTTGCATGTGCACCTTTATCCCACAATGAATATCATTGACTTCTGCATTCATGATAAGGTGCCATCTCTTCAGTTTTTCATGGTTATACATGGTAAACAAGTCATGTATATAATTGTACTTTTTACTCTGCCACCAGAAATTACTTCATTGGTTATCTGGGCGGTGTCAAAGTGTAAAACGCATAGTTTCTTTTTCTTTCTTTTTTTTCAATATGTAAATAGAAAATCCGGTGCCAGATATATATGTATACATATAATATAGATATTTTGTACCTGGATGCACCTGCCTGTACCCCGGCTGTGCAAGTTTTTCATTGCTGTTTATCGCTGTTTGGTTTTCTTGACATCTTTATATGTTTGTATTTGACCAATACTTGTAGTCAGGATGTATAATAAATATGTACTCGCCATCGTGAATTTCCATGCTGGGGTTCAGCTTGAACAAGACCATGATAACTTTGAAGTTCGCATTGACTACTGTATATTCTTAAGCAAATATTGTTAAATATAGCGTTCCTAGAATTACATTTAACAGTGTCTCTGACCTTGTGTGTCACATTTTGTGCATACTAAGAATATGATATTGCAAAATCAATATCATAAATTCATATTTACATATACAGATATTCTAATCATTACATGCGTCTGATACAGCCAGCCTCATCCACCAATTCTCGGTGTCCATCAGCTATTATATATCACATCTGTCGTCGACGATAGAGTACATCCATCATTTAACGCCAACTATGTGGATGAAGTTCATTATGCTTGTGATTTTTTTATATGATGCTAACGACAGCGTCATGATGACCACAGCAATATTAGCTGTTATTTTTGAAATTCATCAGACAGTTTATGGGGAAATGAACCTGGGTACGTATATTGACAATTAGTGAACCATTTGTGTTTTTTTAACATGTATGATAAAGTTAGTTTAGCTATTATATACATAGAAATCATATTGTGGATAATTATCAATCGTGTACACAAACCCATCTATTCTTAAAGTATTTGTGAAGGTCGGACTCTTGAAAAGTGTGTGTGTTGGATGTAAGTTATCTATTTAAATTCACAAATTATTGGGAGGGCGGAGACATCTGTGAATATTTTCCTGGTCTGCAACACTATTTTCTTCCAAAAGAATGCGGTTATAGGCTATTTCAATATAACTTCGACCATTCGCTCCGGAACAAAACTTTGATCACAGGTGGTCAGTTTTTCGAGAAAGGTTAATAATTTGTAGAGTTATATGGCTAATTAAATATTTTGGACACAAATGGCAGATTAACCATTAAACAGTTGAAAGTCAACGAAAAGGTAATTTACAAGTGACACCTTGGTACCCATACCCCTGACATGAAGATACAATCTGGAGTAGCAATATACATGAAAGTGTGCCCATTTGGAAAGAAGTATACCTTATGATTCCAAAGAGCCCCTATCATTTGATGATGATGATATAATCCAAATCTATCGTGATAAAGGGGGTATGGGCCTCCTGCTATTAACAAAGAGATATCCTTCTCATATAGCCCTAAATAAGCTTCTCCCCTCTGATAGCGTTTAAAAAAAACCTCCACGATGTGTTGGTTCATACTATAACGCATGTCATACTCTGTCACGAATCTGATGAAAATTGACCCAACGAATAAACTTTACCTGTTATGTCACAAAGGTCCAAACATTGGTTCTGTCAGATTTTTTAATTTATAAACACTGTGTACCTATCTCTATATTGGTGTTAACCTTAAAAAGGCGACAATTACCAATTATTTGAAAATCTAAAATTACCAAAACGCTGACCCACACCCGTATCTTTTGAGCACTCAAGAATATTGTGCCTCCATTTTTCATGAAAGCTTACATTTTTAGCATTCTGGAATCACAGATAACATATTGGGATTTGAGAGCAAACGTTATAAAATAGGCTATGGTATCCGGTTGGCAGCTCTCTTGATGTACTTTGAGGATTTTGCGTAAAACGCTTTCTTACTGGTCGACCAATCGTGTTAATAAATCCGCGACTGGCCAAGATCTTATTTATGGTATTATTACCCTTATCGGAACCGACGCTAATGTTGTGCTTTCAATATGTTAACTGTACAGCCAGTTTCTTCCATTGGTTTAGAGGATCAGCTCACTTTTGCTGCATACATTTGTCACTGCTGCCACAGTGTGTTCGTCGATTGCCACTACTAATTGGAATCAAATTAATGCTGCTGATGGCTTATGTCAGTGTGGTTGATGATGAGCTGATGTTGCTCCTAACTGCCATTGCACTAGTCCTAGAAATAAGACAGAAAATGAAGAGCAATGTGCAAAAAGGTTTGTATATGTTGATATGAATCATGTGCAATACAAACAAAAAAAAACGCGCATCCGTACATTTGTAAAAAAACAACAATAATTGTCATTAATCAACGGCATCTCTTACTTTCGCCTTTTTGAATTGAAAGTATTACGTTCATATAACTATTATCTGTAACAAAATTCTTTTAGGGCAAAAAATTAGTTTTGATTTCAGGCAGGATAGGTTTTCTTTATGTACTTGGCAAATAGCTTTTTTATCAGTGGAACCCGGTTTATAGTCTGTCCTTGCACTTTCCTTTCACACATCCTGATGGGCTGAGCAAAGTTATAATGCTGCAATTTAACCCAATCATGATTTTTTTTCTTATTTGCGACTATTCGGTATGAGTGAATTTGTAACAAGGTTATCTGAGAAAAGAGTAAAAAAGAGGTTTCACTTCAATGCCTGTTTTACTCCAGAGACAGCACCCCTGACGTCCCCGGGCTACTTGAGTACTACGTTAGTCCAGTTAACTCCTGAAAACGGTACTGTGCATACGGTGAGCTTCATGAATCTGAAATAATCACAAGTGTTTTCTTGCGAATCTACGGAAACTTAGATGTACTGTTGGGAAACCTATTATTTACAAGATTCCAAAGCTACTCACTCTGTTTTTTGTTTGTTTGCCTTCTTTTATTCTGCTCTGCTTCGTTTTTTAATGCCCGTGTTTTAAATATATTGCTGACTCAACAAAAGTTAAAATTTTAATATAAAGACAATCCAAGAATCCGGTGGTTGTACATGTACCTTTTCATCTACTTTGGCTTGCCAAGTAACTATAAGTCGGTCTTATAATTAGTTTGATAGCGAGTCAGCTGGCCAGTTATTCAGTTAGGTAAGTTAATTAGTTTTCTTGTGATCTGAATTTAGCATTGCAAGTTCTAAAACTGAGAGAAGCTGCTTGATTCACGATATCTGACTCAAGACAATTTAATTTGACACTACATCATACGCATTATGGTTTGCTGTTGGAAATGAGCAACAATTTAAATTTACATATCACATTTACTGTCGGGATATCCCCGGCTAAAGATCGGGGTCCAGTATTGCTGGGTGTACCTTGACTAACCCTGGGTTAACGTGCTAGATAGGCACATAGTTACACTTTTATTTTCGGCTTACGTAAGACCTGGCTTTCGTGAGACTAAAAGTATTGCAGACTGGCACACAATTTTGTCGGAATACAGAGGTTTGCAACTAACATCATTATGCACAATATATACAGATATGAGGGTCTTCTGCAAGGTCATACGTAGACTCCAGCTGCTACTCAACAACATGGCAAAGTGGGAGTGCTAATAAAGAAATGAGGCATAAACAGGAATAAGGGAAATTAGAGGGGCGTGTCTCATGAATACAAATACCTTGGCGGAGGTACGCATTTCTAAATCTGAAAACGATTGACCAACATCGTCTGGCCGTGGTGCTTCAAAAAGATAGAGTACCTCGAACGTGTGCAAGAACAGAGATTTGGCCACATAAACTACATATTCGATCATCAAATGACATGGCACCTTGATTGGTTGCCGCTAGGGGTCGCTAGACAAGAATGGTCTTTGTATGCAGATAAAAAGCAATGAAGATGACACATGGCAACATTACTTTCTGTCTTTCGAGAGACAACACCTGTCATAATCCACTCATCATTAAACACAATACTGGGAGCAAAACTGACCTAAACAGATAATTTCCATTGCCTAATCATTCTATAAACTTGCTGATTCTGCCACATATTTGCCGTTATCATAAAGTGTAAAAAGTGTCGACATTTGGCACCATGATTCTGGAATACATAACGTCAAATATGTACGAATACGTGCTGCTTGCAAGTTACCAGAGTGCCGGTCTTTTTACATCCAGCAATTATTTTCTTTTAAGCAATGCCTACGGAGGGTTCCTGCCTATTACTACTTTCAATTTCGATAACCTAAAATTCCTGCGTCTTTCTTTGGGATTTAGAGATATAATTGTTAATAAGAAAACATTTGCACATGCTTCGATGAAGCTTGTTAAATTTCTGTGCCGATTCAATTGCTATTCAATGGGCCATTGAGTGCAAACTCGGCGTTTTCAGCGAGCAGTTTAACCTCTTGAAATACAAAATACATCATAACTTTCTCTATTCTATGACGATAATACGCGTCATTATCTATAAAAAGTTTGACTATACATTTTAAATGTATTTAAATTATATTTGTTATTGATTGTAATTATATCTTTCTGATTAACAGCCGAGTGAAGGACTCAATTCTGGAGAGGAAGACAACATGGAACTAATTCAATATAGACAGTTAAAGGTGCGTCACAGATTTTGTCATGGCGATAATCTTATGTCATTTAAAGTCCTTCATTTTGAATACCTGTTGTCAGAAGCATGATTTTACAGCCGTGCACATACTAAAAGGTTACTATCTTAACTTTTACATGTTCATTTCACTATTTGACTGCAGCGAAGATATATCCAATGTCCTGAGGATAGTACAACAGGGGGGAAATTTGTGTAATCCTTCGATCATTTATTTACACATGACTGATGGATGCCGAATATAATAAAATATTATAATGATTTTTTGTAAAACTACCAGAATACCGGGCAAAATGTAGCATTGATCATTACGTCTGATGTTTCAGGTAAATCGATGCTTTGTTGTTTTCTATTGCGTTCTAGTTGTTGGGTAAGGTCAATACCGAAGTCGACCCCCAGACACTATATTGCTATGTTTAATTCCAGGGGCGGATGATCTCGTGGTTCATTCGGACCTTGTATGAGTTTCATCATTTTCTGCATTTATATAGAAATGTCTTTTTATTAGATTTAAAAGCTATTGTCTTGTATGCTAGACAACATGCACACCAGGTATGAAGATACCATCCTCCTTGTGTTAACATTTTGCGACTTCTAAAATAATGATGCGTTTAGTGTGTGTGCTCATCCTACGCTTAAATTTAAAATTAAACACCATTTACTGTTGAATATCTAGGGATTGTAATTTAAAGCAAATCACAAGCCACATATTTTTACCACATGCCTCAATATATTGCTGATTTCAGGAAATGTTTATTGAATATGCAAACACAACGGCTAAGGAAATACAAAAAACATACAGAACACTGGAAGAACCGGCATCACAATCCGAGGTATGCACGAAACATTTCACAAACTTTTGCACTGTGACAGTTTTGGATTCTTAGATTGGTGTTGCTAAAACGACATTTGTCGAAGCCCAGTTCGGGCACAACATGGTTAATTGTGGTACATTTCCACGCTTGCGTTTATCGTAATGACATTAGAATGGCAATTATTATTTTTTTTTTTACCGCGGATAACCCCCCCCCCATTCGTTCGTAATCCTGCACCTAACTCCTTATTCGTGTATACACATGCACATCGTTGTGTGTTACGTTGAGAGCAACATTCGAGTACTACATGGTTCCTGTGCATGCAATTCATCCTTGTTTGCTGACTAAAATAATGAAATTCCCTTCGAACATTACCCGTATTTAAAATAACCGCTTCATTCAGAGGATATTGATATTCAAAATGTGCATTTTAAATTTTATTCAGTCGCATTATGCTAGTTTAAAACATTTAAAACCTTCAGCACACATACTTTCAGAATGGAGAGAGAGAGAGAGAGAGAGAGAGAGAGAGAGAGAGAGAGAGAGAGAGAGAGAGAGAGAGAGAGAGAGAGAGAGAGAGAGAGAGAGAGAGAGAGAGAGAGAGAGAGAGAGAGAGAGAGAGAGATAGCCGTACATATATTTGACCCCTAATTTCTTTTTCTAGAATTCAGTTTGTAGTGCAAAGCTCTCGATACCATTAAAAGTGTTTTGACCACCGACGTTATACATTGTCATTTACAGGACACACCGGAAAACATAAATAGACAATTCCAAGGACAAAAGTTAAAAATAAAAGTAAGTGGGCTTTTCTGGTTTGAAAGCAGCAGGGTATGGTCCTATGGTAGTTTTCCAATTCGTGAATCGTATACGCGCGTTTTCGTGTCTATTAGATTCACTGTAACTTTCATCAACATTGATGTATACCATATTTATGTCAAAATCATTCTATTTCCATCAGGTTTACAAGAGGATACTTGATACTGATGACCCATGATGGAGTTTTACACTAATTCATTTCGACGGTTCTTACGTTATCCTAAATACTGTAGTGCTAGTACTATGTTTGCCTCCAGCACTGTAAAATCCCTTTCGGAGGTACAGAGGGCATTAATTTACAGGGTTTTTTGTGCAGACTGACCAGATCCATCAATGCAATAATACAAGAGGTGCTAAGCAGTGATATCCACTGGTGCTCAGCATTGTGGCGAACATGCTCTAAAGCCTTATACGTGCCGTCTGATTATTTAATTCAACTACCATGTCTACCTCTAGCTTTTTAGCTATCCTGATCAATGTATATTATGTACTCATGCTTTTTATCATACATGTATTATTGTATTTACACGTGCACTATGAACCAGCTTTTTAGTGTATGAAATAAAGTTTATCTTTTTTTATCTTAAGCGGGAAGGATAAAAACGTTACTCATTTTGAAGATGCAATGATAAAATTATGCACATGCCAAAGATGCAACAGGTCAGCTATATACATACCAAAGAGGGAATAGAAAGCTATACACGTGCTAAAGATGCAATACAAAAGTCATGCTGAAAATGCTACACAATTATACACATACCAAAGATAATATAGAAATGGCCTGACCCAAAGATACAATAGAAACGCCGTAATCTTACCAAAAATGGAATACAAAATCCATATCCATACTAAAGGGTACTGTGGTATATTTGTATTGTGTTTATCGTCACGGTATCCCTTTGTCTAGTGTAATAAGAAGGCTTCAGTGCATTCATCTTTGAAGTACCCCTTTGTCTAGTGTAATAAGAAGGCTTCAGTGCGTTTATCTTTACAGTATCCATTTGTCTAGTGTAATAAGAAGGCTTCAGTGCGCCTTCTTCACAGTACCCTTTGTCTAGTGTAATAAGAAGGCTTCAGTGCGCCTTCTTCACAGTACCCTTTGTCTAGTGTCGTAAGAAGGCTTCAGTGCGCCTACTTTACAGTACCCTTTGTCTAGTGTAATAAGAAGGCTTCAGTGCGTTTTTCTCTACAGATTCCTTTTGTCTAGTGTGATTAGAAGGCTTTAGTGTGTTCATCTTCAAAGTGTCGCTTTGTCTATTGTGATTAGAAGGCTTCAGTGTATATATGAGTAAGCAATCCAGACTAAACATTCTTTACAATAATACAATATCCGTATTGTTTTTTAGTCCTCAAAGCCAGTCATAGTCACCAAAAGACCCGAAGCCTGCTTTTCTGACAGAAACCTACTGACTGTTTGACGCGATGTTCTTTACTTTTTAAAAAATAAGGTTTCACACAGTGCTATTGCCTGATAGGTTTTTCTGCAAGTCGTTTCAAACCAAAAGCAAAAACTTAACGAAAATGGCCATACTCATATTAAACTAATCAGATTTTTTATTTGGATACTATCAGATGCCTACCAAAGCCTCAGGTTCCAGCAGCAGGGTCCCTTATTCATTCTTTGTAAATTTCATATATTTTGTCAGAAAAATTGATTCATCTAATTAGGAAACGAAACACCTGAGTGAATACCACCAAACAAAATTTGGAACAGTACAAATTTTTAAACATGCATTAGGGCCTTGTGGCTATAGTCCTTGCCATTAAGAAAAAAACATTACACCGGACCTTTCCGATAATAAAAACAGGTATTTTCAAAATATTGTTTCGTCATACATTAATTGTATGATGATGACGATGGTGATGATGATAATGAAGATGATGATGATCATCATCATGTTATCGAAGGATTACACATATTGTAAGTCAATATGACCTTGTAAGTGATACAGCTATCCTCTTCGGGATCCCAACGTATTAGTAATAAGTTCAGGGATGCTGATTCAATAACTAACAAAAACGAAACCACATGAAGTGAATCCTGTCAAAAAAAAAAGTCAATACGTCGGTAACATGTACAGCCATTTCTTCTTTCATGTATGGTATTAAACTACGATTTTGTGCCCCTGTAACAATTTTGCAGGTAAGCAGATTTCAAATAGTTTTTAGTTTTGCGGCATGTTGTCCATACTTTCTGCGGTGATTTGAAAAATTACTTTCGGACATAACCTTTTGTTTATCTGCCACTAAGTGTAAATGACTCCCCAGGCAGACCATGTTTTTCACAGTTCACCGTAATTCAGTTACATACATGTGTCAAAACATGTCTGACAGGTACTCCGGAGCCAGTTTGTTCAAAATAATAAATAAATAAGTGAATGTTCTTTACCTTATTTTGACTTTGGGAGGCCCCCGTTTTAATCTACAGCTTATTCCGACCTTGAGAGGTATCCATTTTGGTCTTTAGCTTATCTCAACTTTGAGAGGCAGCCAAAAAAGTCGGTAGCTTATTCCGACCTCCAGAAGCAGCCGTTTTAGTCTATAGCTTATCCCGACCTTGAGAGGCAGCCATTTTACTCATTTGACCTTGACTTTGGGTTAAAGCATTGGTGATACTCGGAATAATTGGATTAGCTTGTGTATGCTAAAGTGTGAGTGTGATGTAAAACGATTTCCGCGAAAATACAACATATTCTTTCAGGAACATTTGATGAAACTGCAAGAAACAACGGACATATACTTGAATTCTTTGTTACCATATGGAATTGAAATTGAAAAAGCAAGGCGAAATTCAGAGGTAAGAATGCGCTTCCATAGGCTTGAATTCCCAAACGAAAAACTGTCATGTGTACTTTTTGTGTCCAGCTCTGTCGATCATCTATTTAACAATCTTTTTAAACATAGGGGATTTTTTGAGTTTTAGCATGCCTCCACGCTGAGATGGTACCCGAAAAAGTTGTCAAAATATTGTGATAATGAACCAAATGTGTAACAGACATATAGACCACTGCATGCAGCTTAAAGAGTATAGGTAGTCTTGAAAAATCTAAAATAATAAAATCTTATCAAATTAATCAGAAATAGAGAATCATTTGAATTTCTTTAAAATCAAAGAAGGTTGTCGTTAAATTTACAGAGCCATATCGGTTTAATGATCGTATGTCGTGCCCAACTTTTCATAGACGAGTATAGATTTGATAGCATTCCATGATTGTAAACTTCAGGAATACGAATTTACCTTATTTTTTTTTCTTTTTCCTCATTTTAGTCGAAATTTAAATCATTTTATCAGAATATTCATGTAAACTTTGCTAATAAGTTTATGTATTTATTTTTTTTTGTCTATTTTACCAATTAAGTGCGAAAAATCGAAAAATGCTTTCGCTGAGGCATTCGGTAGAGTACTATTGTGGCTTTATCAAGGAAGTTGATTTATCAACATCATCTTACAGTCCATGCATTTATGCGTTTTTGAATACCCAAACATATATGTTGCAAATGTGTTTATAGTTATTGCCATTTAGCCAATCGAGACTTCGCGAGGGTTCCCCTTTTTCAGTGTGCCGTTTAAAAATATATGCAAAGTCGACAGAACTAGATAACCGTTATTTTTTCATTACCTATGTCCACAAAGGTCGATATGCTCTGAATAGACACAACGATACTACCGCATTCATTGCAAAAGTGATGTCCTGTGCTAATACAAATATTTCATGGATCAGACATGGTTTTTGTGGAGTTTTTTGATAATGTCTTAATTAACAATACAACAAGCAATTAAACTTATGATAGAATTCATACAGCATAAACTAACAACAGTGACCCCTCTTCTTTCATCTGAAGCAGTTAATGAAAATAAACAGAAAAAAACATAGAAAAATACTGTATTTCTAATACCCCCCCACACTGAAACGTAGGATGTGTGCTACAATTAGAACGAATGTGGTAGATTCATATTCTTTGTGAATCGACATTTCATTTTATTGGCATCATGCCTACAGTTGTAGTGGCCGCATGGGCGCTCCACGACAACAGTGTTCCTCGGTTCGCTTTAGGCGTAATAGAGGAAAGCTGTTGACTGAGCGAAAAATTTGCACTGAATGAATAAAGAAGATATCAATGTATCGGTGCTTGTCGATATGTTCACCAAAAATATGTTCCTGTAAACTATGACGTTCAATAATCATGCCGCGTTTTGCATTATATTGGCTATCTCCGGAAGATATCACACGCGGGCCAGAGCCAGACATAAATGTGCTAGTAAACCATTTCAGCCTTTCTAACTGTTCTTCTGGCCCCTTTTTGGATATCAACAAACTTTTTTCGTGTTTAAAATAAAATACAAAATACAGACTTTGCCTTTAGACTTATTTGAGATATGTACATCCAGTGATTACAGCGGTATCATCCAGAAAAGCTGAAAAATACAGACTGGGTGATAACCTTGTTCATATCACCACAGTACAGAGGTCAATCTATATCGTCACAGTGCAAAGGTCACTGAGAACTACTTTCCCCCAGTCCCTTTAAGTTGTTCGCGGGTATCAAACTCAAAGTAGCTTGTTCGCCGGAGACATTTTCTTTGGTCCTGTAAACATACGTTACATGTATTGAACTCGAAATGAATTGACCGTGTCCCTTTCTGGTGTACCATGTCCTCGGATGAATTGTAACTTGCTCGGGCATCTGTGCATTGGTTTTCCGCTGATAAATCTTTCTTGTTGCGCACGTCATCACGTTGTGTTTCTCAATAACCCAATTACACGGTTCTGAATCATACATCTTCATACACTGAGATAGCATAGGTATTGTTTGTGAAATAAAACTTGACTCTGTTTTAAATTGTTTTCTTTATTTTTTTGTACTGAAAGTAAAATCACAACTATAATTACTGGATAAAAGCACAATCATCCAGCCGCGTGAAAGAGACTCTTCAGCAGACTGGCCTCGTTCCCGCAGCGAATCACCCCTTGTGCAAGCACTCTGACTGATCCGCCGCGGAAATGAGGCCAGTCTGCTGACTCGTCTGCACCGCTCAAACATAAAATATAGGTCTTGGACCAGTAACCCCTCAAGGTCGGGTCAACTGATCCACAACTTTTGATCGAGTACTGAATACTGTTGCTGTGTCTATTGGATGTTAATATCACAGGAGCAGAGCATCCCAAATTAAGTCCCATCATCATTTTGGATAGGAAAATACTTATCAACTGTGAGTTTTAGAAAGGCACTGCTACTCTAGAAATATTTTAAATCATGTGATAACTTTGTGTATTTTTTGAGACATATTTGGCGTGGAACGGTCAATCATGGAGGTAAGGTACACAAATGCACCTGTAAAAAAAATCTAATCACATGACCCCCCATTTTCTTGGTTTTAACTTGTTGTTTACCGGTATAAACTTGAAGCAGAATGCCAAGGAAGTTGCAGTTTTACGTTTCAAATAGGAAAAATAAGCCAGCGAATGTCGCTATTTTAACATGTAAATGCATTAGGCCTAGGTTACTGGTCCAAGACCTATAGAATGTATGCAAAAATATCGTAAAGACAAGAATGCCGTGACGGACATCGTCATTACGACTGCAAGCGGTGACTTAATGCAAATTCCATGAAGTGGTCAATATCTATGCAGAATCCACAGCTTTCATAAAGGCAAAATCTCCACCCACATATCCATTAATTAATGCATTAAAAACGTTTTTAATTCCTTCATTAGGAATGGGGTCATTTCACCCACCCACGCTAGTGAAATGTGCTCATTGCGGAAGTGAATGCCGTTGAACGAATAGCTAGATTTCGTTCCCAGCAGACGACTGGTCGGACACTGAAAAGAAGGAATAATTATTGCAAGTTTGTTGCAACCTGTAGAACTGTGCCATATGTAAATACATTGTTATGGACATTCACATATATCATTCACCAAAGCTGACAATGCGGTTGGCAGGAAATTTATTATGCTTATTTTCCGAAATGATGTTCTAATTAAACGTTTATAATTAAAATGTGTTTGTTGTGCTATTCTATAAAGAACTAAAAACACATTTTCGTGTTGTTATTATTTTGTCTGATATGCTGATTTTGCATTGAGTCGCACCGATACTGTTAAGTACGGTTTGTTTGATAAACAGTTCATGTTAGTTTTTATGTAGAAGGACGATATTTATTTACTTCTAGGTAACGACCAAAGACATGTTTATTTCAGCTTACAACTTCATGAACATCCTGGGTGAGAGAATTTGGAATGTTCTAACATTAAACTCTAACCATTTTGAAGACAAATGTGTACTTAAATATAAGGCTGCGTAAAAAATCTACGTTTAATATAACGTCAGAATCAAGATATTTTTATGACAAATGTGTGCCGAAATATCAACCTGTGTATGAAAGATAGATATAACAGCAGAATCAGGGGACTGCGCTTGCGAGAAATGTGAATCAAAACATAATCCTGCGTATAAAAACTAAACCATTTTGCTTAACTGCAGAAACAAGATGCGCATCTGTGACACATATGTACCGAGTATAATAAAGCTGTGAATGAGTAAATAGCTTTGAAATAACCGCAAACTTTTGCTGCGATCCTGGTAGGGCAGCTATGATAGAAAGCCAATGAACTGAACATCGGTAAATACACAACCACCAACAAATTTGCAAGGAAGGGTGTTTATTTGTGAAAACATGGGATGCCACATGGTCCTCTTTCGTACGACATCCTTATTTTTCTTGCCTGTGAAATTCTAAAATAAGTTACCAAACTATTAATTTGTTTTTAATTCTCTCCTTCATTACCGCTTTCGAAATTAGTTGATCTGCTCTGAATTAATATAGCGACAGTATAGATGATTGTACACGTATAGTATTTCCTGGGCAGTTTTCTACCCACCACAAAACATCACGTGACCAAGACCCCTAGAAGGGGGTCGAAATGTTATGACCGTTTCCCAAAAGATTGTACCAAAGTAAGTTAAAAAATTCATTATCATAAAATAATGTGGTTTTTGCCATAAATTACTTAGTTCTGATCTCAATGTTTGGTCAAAACTTCAAGTGTTAGGCAATATTACTCTTGGTTATTATAACTTAAGGATTTACAGGTTCATTTTTTAAAATCAATCTTAGTTTGGTTCAGTATTAAATATTATGATACAGGATTAAAATCTGGATTACATCAAGATTGATTTAACGAAATAAACACTTTCATTCCAAGGTTCATATTACGGGGAGAACATAGAATAATTAATTCTGCAAGTTTAGATCAAACATTAGGCCAACGATTCAGTAGTTCAAGGCCCAAAGGCACATTGACTTGCATTTTAGGATTAAATTCAGGATCAGATTAAACTCTTTGTGAATAAGGGCCCAGAAGAATTGATATGTCTGGCTGCCTATGCCACATCTGCCCTGATTGCGCCTTTCTTAACGTATCGCTGGAAACAGGGAGGTTCCAACACAATGGAAGAAAGCAAATGGGTTCCCCATCGACAAATCAGGATCCAATACAAACACCAGTTATCATATAGTCATTTTAATGACGCCTGTGGAGTCTAAGGTCGTTACGGGGTTTGTTTACGCCCATTTTTATACTTTCTCGGAAACGAATTTTCTTATTACCGTATCACAATCGGACTTGGGGAAAAATTCATTCCACAGTCACGTCATTCGTATATACCACAAACTACCAGTTTAAAAATATCCACATCAGTCACTGGAGTGGCCTTCATTGACTTGAATAAGCCTTAGATATCGTTAACATCGAAATTGCACTCAGCAAACTACCCAAATTTAGAGCTTTAGATATTGAACAAAAGTAATTGAGGTCATACTTATCCGGTCCCTCACAGATAGCAATGATAGAAAGACATGGATCTGAACCACTACCTGCGACGATCTAGGTCCCTCAGATATGAAATCCTGGACCTCGCTATTTATATGAGCCAAGTTGGCATCTTAGCTGGGCATGCCAGTTAGGCTTGGCCTCTCTTTAGGAGAGAGGTCATTGGGGACAGGACGTGATCTTTCCCCAATCAACGTAAGTTACCCTGGTAATCATTGTCAAACTTCTTCTTTTTATCACATTGAATGGCTAATCGCAGTGAACAAAAGTGATCAGTAGAGCTTATTGACAATACAAGCACAAAGCAACCACTAAATATGCAAGGCTGCCATCCATAGCTATCAATTCCCTTATTTCTAAAGTTTAAACTCTGTATTTTTTTATGTTCAGTGAGAGAAAGTTACCCATACTGAGATGTGGCTCAGATACAGGTTAGGCTTCACTAGGCATGCTCAGCTGCTATGTCTGCTTGGTTTATTGTATCCGAAAGGCTTTTCTTCCATGAAACAAAAAATGTAGATTAAACAATTACGATGACACAGCTATACACTCTGCCAGAAAACACAAACAGAGCTAGAATGACAACTGGACACAGATCTGGAGAAACTCTAATATTTCTTTGCTTAAAACAAACGTGAGCAAACGTATGCAGGTTTTTTTTATGCTCATCGGAACAACACCCAAAAACCCAGCAAAAATTTGACATGATAAAAGCTTAAATCAGCATCGAGAAGCTGGAATGAAAGGTCTGCTCAAAATACCTTGGCATGATAATTGACCAGACGATCAGCAAGAAAAGCTTATTATCTCATTTCATATGACATTAAATCAAAACATCGGAGTGGTAAGAGGAATTTAAACACCTTTTCCCACAGAAACACTAAACACAATCAATAACTGTCTCATAATTTCAGAATTGAATGTAGTTTAATGAACAAGTGCTCTAAAATGTCTTGCGGCTAAATATCTCAGCGGGCAATTTTAGATGGTGATATTCATAGATATAATAACCGCCATGCGACGCTTTTATGCGACATAAACTTAGGACTCAATATTACAATCGAAATAAAGTTACAGACGCTAAAATTTTAAATAAACTTTCTCCCATAGTTACACATGTGGAAACACAATCGTTCCCAACATATATGTGGAACGATTTTACGACCGAAATGAAATAAAAGAAAGATCCCTATTGGTTGTTGTTTAAATTTGTAAACCAATCAGATTACGTAAGATAGAAAAGTGTAACTGAAAGTTCTTTTTTGAGCAAAGTACCTTAGCAACGCAATGTTAAAAGTGAATAAAATAGAGTCGAAAGTGCTGCTGCAAGCACGCTAAACCAAGTAGGTTTTTGACAAAAACAAAACCAACAGGATTGAACGGTCTGTGGAAGAAAAAAACACATGGCCGTGTCATCTGGAGTTCTATATATCTGAGATTACAAAATTTAAACTTAGCCAGGACTCTTTTAAAGGTGTGGTCCTCGGATTTATATCTCCAACCAATGTCAGGGAAATAGTAATATTCATTGCCAAAACTGGTGCACAGTTGGCTGAGCGGTAACACGCTCGCCTTTCTCCTCTGCGACCCGGGTTCGATTCTCGTCCTGGGCAGCATGTGGAAGTTCCTACCACTTTAACCGTGCACGGTGGTTTTCTCCGAGTTCTTTGGTGTCCACCACAGACAAGGTAGGAAGTTTACTCCAACATCTGTGCCATGGAGAGCGAATCCATAAGTCAATGCTTGAGTTCTTTCACAATTCATGTAAAACAAATGTGTCTTTTCTAAACAAAACCACTCGTCCTTCAAGTCTTTCACAATTGGACAGAAACGGAAGACTACATATTACAATCGACATGTCAAAGTGCAAGGGAAAACACACTGGAATAACATGCCCGAGATGATTAAAGATAAACCATGCCAGGACTCCTTTAAAAGTGCTGTCAAAGGGTTATTCTACAATAAATGCGACTTTCTTGTTACCAGGTAGGTACTAAAAGTACGGACACTACTGAGACAATCTTTATAAAATTTTATAATCCAATATTAAAGCTTTACATAAAAACAGCCTAAGTTTCGCAAATATCCTAATGCAATTCTTTGTAGAAACACATAATATCATTGGGACTGACAAAATTGATGTGTTACTCTTTGAGATTAATAGCTTCTACCTAGTATGTCTGTGGAGAAAAAATATTAAAATATTATTATTTGCACGTGATTTACATGATGAAAATGTCCTTTATCAGAAGCAGAAGCTTACAGCTCCTTTTGTGTACATATTGTGAAGTTCTGCCTGAATAAGATGGTGTGAGTTGAATCTCTTTCAGTGATGTTACCTTTGATGAAATTTAGATTTAAATAATGATGGCTCCCCATAGTTCCAAAAGTTATCACTAGGAAGAGGTACCAAAGGAAGCTGCAGGAGGGCACCATTGGTTTAATTACCATGCTCATAACATTTCTTCAAATTTTGACAATATATTATGTAAAAAAATGAGGATATGTTTATTCACTTTCAGTGGTGTTGGCATTGCAATTCACGAGAAATATAAATATTTGAAGAAATGTTTTCCCAAACATGAGAACAGTGTGCTTGAGTGCCCAATGCTGTTGGGCGTGTTTAACATGGAGCAAGCAGAAAGGGACCAGTCAGTGTTTTCTCCTGATTTGTCAGTGGTGTTATAGTCAGTGGTATGATCGCCGTTGGGATAACACCATTGACTTAAATATAACACCACTGACTGCAAAGACAAAGTGTTTAATCATTGGACAAATAACTCCAGGAATTGTGAGTAGTATTTTCTATTTGGGGACCGAAAGGCTTTCCAAACCATTTAATTAGAGTGGTTATTTTATGCTATGTGGGGCCTCATATGACAGCTTGAATTAGTTCACCAGATAACACTGCAATTCTGTTCTTCTTAAAAATTACATTTAGCTCAGTTGACTTGTCTGAGCTTATAGGATGGCCTGTTGTCCGTCATCCTTCTATCCACAATACACATTTTCGACTTCTTCTCCAAAACCGTTGGCCAGATTTACTTCAAACTTGGCGGGGGATGTACGATGGTTGGGTCTCTACCAAGTTTGTTCAAATGGTCACGTTTTACTGATTTTTTAGATTTGTAACGATTTTTTTTGGGGGGGGGGGTCTTTTTGTGGGCAAGTCTTATTAAATCTTCTCCAAAACTGCTCACCTTATTGCTTTAATATCACACACAGACAGTCCTAGAAGTTCCTAGTTATGTGGCTTATTTTTTTAAAAATGATATTTGGAGTGTTTTTTCCTTTTTCAATTTCTTCTCCAGAATCGTTATTCAGATTAAGCCGAAAGATGGTAGAGTAGTTTCTTGTGGAAGGGTCAAACAAAGTTGTTCACTACGTGACACTGCTGTGGATTTCTGGTTTTTAACAATTTTTTCAATCCGAGTACATATCGGTAAATGCACCTGTCCAATTGATTACTCTATACGTCAATGGTCATTCTAATGCTAATTTACGTATTCGATTTCTTCTCCAAAACTGTCATCCAGATTGACTTCAAACTTGATGGCAATGTATCTTTGGCAGGCTTCTGTCCGGCTTCTTTAAATGGTCATGCTCCGGTGATTTGGGATTTTTTAATGCTTTTTTTGTTCCTTTTTGGGGAATAACTAAAAAATTCTATTTCTCACTAAACGATCACCCAATTGGTTTGATATCACAGAGAGACACTCCTAGTTTTTAATTTGTTCACCACGTGGTGCTGCAATTTTATCCTATTTTTTAATGAATTTTTGATTGCTTTTGCGATTTTCCACTTCTTCTACAGAACCGCCACTTAGATCAAGTTGAAACTGGGTGGATATGTTCCTTGTGAAAGGGTCAGATATAGTTGGTCACTAAGTGGTACTGCTATAGATTCCTTACTCTTAACGATTTTTTCAATTCGGGTTCTTATCGGTAAATGCATCTTTCCTATTGATTAGTATGTAAGTCAATGGGCATGCTAATGCGAATTCACATTTTGGACTTTTCCAAAGAAACTGTGGGTCAGATTGACTTCAAACTTGGTGGGAATGTACCTTGGGTGGGTTTCTACCAAGTTTGTTCAAATGGTTACGCCCCAGTTATTTTGGAATTTTTTATGATTTTTGTTCTTTTGTTCTTTTGGGGGCAAATCATCTCCGAAGAAACCACTCACCCAATTGCTCTGATATCACACAGGAACACTCTAAGAGAATCCTAGTTTTTAATTTGTTCACCAGGTGGCGCTGCCATTTTTGCTATTTTTTTATGATATTTTGTGTGTTATTGCTACTTTTGACTTCTCCAGAACCATCAATCAGATTAAGCTGAAACTTGGTGGATATCATCCTTGTGGAACAGTCAAACAAAATGATTCATTAAGTGACACTGCTGTGGACTGCTGATTTTTAATGATCTTTACAATTCGGGTACTTTATCGGTAAATGCACCTTTCCTAATGATTACTATGTAAGTCAATGGGCATTCTAATGCTCATTCATATTGAATTCGAAATTTCCGAAGAAACCGTCTTCCGGATTGACTTCGAACTTGGTGGCAATGTACCTTGAATGGGTCTCTACCAGATGTGTTCAAATGGTCATGCTTCATTGATTTTTGCATTCTTTATGAATTCCCTTGTTTTATATTGGAGGCAAACCTTAAAAGATTGCAAGGGTGTATGTACATGTCAGCTGGGTACAGGGCTATCACAGTCCTCTTGTTGATGATTTTTTAATTTTTTTTTAAAAATCTTTCACAAAGTTTTAACAGGAAAATTTAACATAACAATTTCTTGTAATGATTATGACTAAAATAATTTTGGCCAGATTTGTGTCAAACTTGGTAGGGATATACCCTTGATAAGTGTCCACTTATTTTGTACAAGTGGTCATGCATCAGTTATTTTTGGACCCTGACCTCATTCGCAAGGTCACGGGGTAACTGAAATGAAATTTAGTGATAACTTGAGATCTATTTTGAGTTAGGACCTTGGTGTTGCGCTTGTTAATGTTTCTCATAAAAGTCGCGTTTAGAGAGTACATGAGTGACCTAAGCCTCATTTCTGAAGTCCCAGTGCAACTTACATGAATTTTACTCTTCAATATTATATGAAAACTACTTGAACTGAGACATTGATGTTACACTTGTTAGTGTTTTTCCATATAGGTCAGACTTACTCAGTACATGGGTCACCTTGATCTTATCACAAGTGCACAGAGCCAGTGTCATGAATGACTAGGTCAGCTGAGCACGGGCTGTTCACACAGTCCTCTTGCTTCTCCAAAACCACCAGCCAAATTACCATCAAAATTTGTGGGGAACCAATGGACCTTGAGTAGATGTCTACTTAATTTTTTCACAAGAAGTGGCGTTACTCTCACATATATATATATATATCAATGTATAAATAGTTGAAGTAGAGTTGGTGTTACTGTCAGTTGTATCCACGTATAAATAATCGAAATTGACCTGGTGTTACTCTCATTTGTGTCCACATGTTAAAATTGAAGTAGATCTGGAGTTACTCTCATATATATATATATATATATATATATATATATATATATATATATATATATATATATATATATATATATATCAATGTATATATATATATATCAATGTTTAAATAATTGAAGTAGAACTGGTGTTACTCTCATAAATATATATATATATATATCAATGTATATATATATATATCAATTTATAAATAATTGAAGTAGATCTGGTGTTACTCTCACTTCTATCCACGTAATAATAATCGACATTGACCCGATGTTACTCTCACTTGTATCGGCATGTAAACAATTGAAGTAGATCTGGTGTTATATATATATATATATATATATGTTTATATATCAGTGTATAAATAATTGAAGTAGAACTGGTGTTACTCTCAATTGTATCCACATGTAAACAATTGAAGAAGATCTGGTGTTACTCTCACTTGTATCCACGTATTCTTATTTCCCCACCCCTAATGTCCAGCTTTGGCAGATGACTACTACATGAACTAGAGACAATGAGGTCACTGATGCAAGTGCAGAATTTGGAGAACTACTCGCTAAAAAGAGGCATGTACACCCGACGGATGATGAACTGAAGGAGCTTGCTGCAGATTGACTGACAACTTGGGGAGTTTGAATACTTAAAGGAAAACAGATAACACTACATTCACACACCAATCTTGAAAAACCCACACTTCAAGGCCCATGAGTTTATTTGTGTTTCCATTAACCTTTACACCAAAGGCGACACTACAATGTGTACAATGCTGCTAAGTGAGCGACACGAAAAAAGTTTGTTCACTCGGTAGTGTATATTGACATTTACAACGCAGCCAAAGGTCAAAATATTCCTATATCATGATGTACATTGACAACTGATAAAAGACCTTCCACTGTGCTTATTCTGGAAAAGTCAATTGAGAAGCCAGTTTGAAGCTGAATTATGCAACGGCCACCGGCGCATGTCACCTTGCCATCAGTGCACCTTAAATACTTGAATCCAGTTATGCAGCTGTTGTCAACCATTCTCAATATACTTGTAAGAACTTAGATCCCAAAATATAAGGTCTGTGTAATGATGACGCTAATCCAGTCATTTATCTCAACTCCCACGCTGAACACAGAAGGTTTTGAAAGAGCCGTCATCTACCATGAGTCACGTGACCTTTGACGGACGGAAAAGGTGAATTCAGAAACTGTGTACCTGTACAGTAATATGACTATTACATATTGTATTTGTGTCTATTTGTCCAGAACCACTTTCTGGGAGTCATTACCCTTTCCCGCAGTCCGAACTCTTTACTCCCCATAAGCTAAACTATATGCATATCTCATACCTTCCTGGATTCGGGAGAGTATGACCCAATGTCTTGAGCAGGCGCCAGATTAAAAAATGGCAGATGTGTTAGTGCATAAAAGTTGCGGTATGTGAACGTTAAAGCCTTGGTGCGCCGCTGAGCCACCTGGCCCTTGGCCCATGTTCAATCGGTACAGGGTCCTGTCCTTGCTTAACATGGACCGCCGGCCAGGTAGCACAACAAACCATCACAATGGAAGCTTAAATCCTTTAATCAATATTGCCATGCTATATTCACTTCTCCCGTAATATTAGTTTTATAGATTGTCATGTGACTACGCATTAACCTGTTTCGTTTGAACATTAGTACATAGTAGAGAATAAATATTATTTCTTTGCTGAAGAATTGTATCTTCCATTTGCTTTTGTTCTTAGTCATGTTGCTTCTTATGTGGAAAATTATATTTTCAGATATAATGAACATTACGTGTAGTATGTGTTATATTGTGCACTGTATGCTATAAATCTGGGATATCATGATATTGATCTGAACGTAACAGTTGTAAACATCATTTATGCAAAATTTATCCCCCTGGCTATATATGTACGAAATTGTAATTTGCATAAAAATTGCCCAAATCTTAAACAATATCCTTAGTGGTGCATGAATGTGTCAATTAAACAAATGTGTTGTCAAAGCATGGAACAAGAATTTAAAAATAGTTATAACTGCCCAAGGAGGATAAATGCGTCCTGCGTTTCTTGTCTGTTAAACATTCTCCTGCGGGGGACGCAAGATAGGTAAGTCGTTCAGCATCTGACGGCGTAGCAAAATCAATCGTGCAGCATGCAGGCAACTGGCTGCCCGAAATTATAAGACAACTGTATGTACCAGATGTTTTGCGATTTTGAAATATTCTGTAATAGCTTACACATGCATAATACTGTTGCATAACGAACTTAATTTGTCTAAAATATTACCCATAGGCTATCGCCTATATGGGGTCTATCTCATGTGAAATGGCTGACTTTCATATTTTTCCTCAGTAGAGTGAAAACCAAATCCACTTTTGGAGTAGGAACGTTACATCGCTGACTACACAAACTTGAATATTCTGATATAAAAAGTTCAAGGTTGAAGTACCAAGTAGCAATAATAATGGAACAGGAAAAATGCAACAACTTGTTGAGATAAAATAATGATGTTCTAGTTTAACATCAGATTGCTATTGTTCTGTTAGTTAAATATCAGATTGTTAGTGTGCTGTTAGTTAAATATCAGATTGTTAGTGTGCTGTTAGTTAAATATCAGATTGTTAGTGTGCTGCATACTATGGATATCTATTTGCCAAGAGAAGCGAAAGACTCACGTATGACGTACTAATGACCGCACAATTTTCTAATTATTATTCCATGCCACCCGTCGCATAATACACCAAATGTACTTATCACAAGAACCATATCTATCGAATTGAAAAGAAAAACGCGACAATCTTATCTAACATGAGACAGAAATTATTACCTTTTAGATTATTGTAACTGCTATTTGGATCTAGGCAATACATAAAGCCCTACACTTCATTTACATTCATAAAAATACATGGTTACAAATTATAATTCAATTATTTAATTAATTTAATTCATTATATTTTAACTGACTAGGTCCAAATCATGTTTTCTGTGAGTTACATTTTATGTATGGAGGGTCATGTGCTGTAAAAAATAACGTTGTTGTGTAAAGTTATACACGTCGTAAGAGGCTTGGGTTTCAACCGTTAATCTATAGTAATTAAAATATACTTAAAGCATATAGCATGCGCTGTGCAGATATGCCAGTAGTGTGGATACGCGTCAGTAACCAGTAATGGTCACGGGCAGTGCCCTTCCTCCATTTTAAATGATTCGGTTCCATTTAATCAGCTTGACCATTTTTCATTACACACGGTAAACTTTAAGAGGGTAGACCTTTTGTCATAAATACGTAGAAGAATATGATACAATTGTTCGTTCTTATCCAGTTTCAAAAGTTGAGGGCAAATATCTGGCAAATAGAGACGATGTATTCTTTCCTGTATTCTGATTCCCTTAGGTCCTCACAAAACAAAATAGTGCTTATTCCCCCCCCCCCCCCCGTTGAAAAAACATAGATACAGACAAAGGTATAGCTTTAGCTCACGTCTGGTGTGTTGGAATAAAAGATTAGCCAGAGGCCACTTATGCCCACAAGGTATTAAAAGCAGGTATATATATATATATATATATATATATATATATATATATATATATATATATATATATATATATATATATATATATATATATATATATATATATATATATATATATATATATATACCTGCTTTTAATACCTTGTTATTTTTTAGGATTTCCCTTGGTTTATACAGGTGGTCTATCTGCAAATGTTTATTTTACAATCACTCGGACTGAATATTATGCCCCAGCTTGTTTCCACTTCAGTTAAACATTGGTAGATGGTTTAACTAGGATAAGCTGCCCAGCTAGAAAAGGTACATATTGGTTCAGGGGTAAGTCAAATTGTTCTTATCTGAACCTGTACTATACAAATTTGGCAATTATGGTTTCTTTGACAGGTATTCTTCTTTTATAATGAAGCTCTGCATTTATAAGCAAAACTTCACGTATTTAGCTAATTCATCAATTGCCACGTTCATATTTATTTACTATTACGTGTGTTATCTTTGCTGAATATTTAGCTTGGACAAGGAGCCGCTACTCAGAGAGACATGTACGGGTAAAAGGCTCCAAAACATGTTGAGTAGTTACCCGCCGAAGACCCTTGAATTTATTTCGGCTAATACAGCCTATGTCAAAATTTTACAGAGGAACGCGTGCAATATGGACAATAGTACTTCTATTTATATAGGTATAGGTTAGACAGGTACAGGTTAGCTTATGGAGAGTAAAGAGTTCGGACACCGGAATTGGGTTATGACAACTAGGAAGTGGTTTTGGACAAAAAGACACAAATACACACACACACACACACACACACACACACACACACACACATATATATATATATATATATATATATACATGTATATGTATATATATATATATATATATATATATATATATATATATATATATATATATATATATGGAGGGGGTATAAAAATATAACTAAATAAAATATTCCTGTTTTAAGCACTATTTAATGTTGAAGTTTTGGAACCACATTTTATGCCTGCAATCGTGGTATCCTTGCACACCTGGCTTATTCACTGTACACATACATTCAATACGACACCTTTTGATATTGGCCCAGTCGGACCCGGGATTTCAAATTTATTCGGGGTTTAACTTGACTCCTCCGTTAAGCACAGACACAGACACACACACACACACAGACACACACACTCACACACACACACACACAAACACACACACGCCATCTAACTGACATTGTGTTTTGAGCTAGACAACATGTACCCCTGGCATTCAGAACTTCTTTAGTGAATCCTGGCTCCTTACGTTCCCCACATACAAACCCACTGTGTAAATCTTCATATTGAGCTCTGACAGTCGCATTTAAACTAACACAGAAGAGTATAATTTGGAAAGCTACAAGTCTTGTCACTTTATCCAACATGTCCGTGCTTCGAAATTCGAAATGGATTGTTACTTGGAATTAGTTAATAATATTTCCATAGCTATATTAATGTGTTAAAATGATTGCTGTTCGGCAGCCACCTTGTTTGATCGATTGCCATATTTTACAATAATTGCATTGCTATGAATGAGGATAGCTATATTTTGCTGAATAACGGCTATCAAAGGTACTAAATGGCTATAGTATAGCTATCTGCTTGCTGTTATAGCAATTCTTTTTGGCTTGGATATAGCTTGACCATAGCTAGATTTACCTCAAAATGGATTTAATGTTTGTCATGACTGGAACTAACTATTGCCGTTTAAACTGAATGAAATATTTTAATACATTTTCCTTTAATTGGCTTAACGTTAGGCAGAATATAGAACATTTAAGCAGAAATTTGAGTATGAATATAGATTCCAAGTTAAAAGCTGTTACCACAGGCATAATTTAATGTGAACCTATGCATCAGCGCCAATATGATTAAATTTCTTTCTTCAGTCTTAAATTTCCCTTTCCGTATTTAGACTCTCAAAATTGAGAAAAAAAATGGCCTCTTCGTTATTAAAATAGGCCGCTAATTGGGGAATTTCTTATAAAACAATAAATGATTAATATCGACGTCAGTTACTGCACATATGTCGAATACTCTTCCCTCAATAGGTGGATTCTTCCCACTTCAACTTTAAGATCGTGCGCCCTAACTCTCAGAAGAATTCAGAGTAATCACTCATAACTATTAAATATGGTTCTAATTCGAATTTTGTTGTAAATTTCGCATAAGTTCGTATTTTTTTTAAGGTAAATACTACAAGTGCATAGTATGTTTCCAGTGAGTCAAGAGTCTAACTTCTGGTAAATTTTGAATAATTTTGGGACAAAAATGGCAAAATTCGTCACTTTCAATATGAAAAATATCATCGCACCATTTTGTTCAAAATGTTCCCTTAATGATTTTATCCAATGTGATTTGACCGGAGACATTTCACACTTACATGAATATGGGTCATATGGACGACTGTCGGGTACGGTGTTTTTCACACGTTATCCATTTTTAAATAAATACGCGAATAACTGTCAGAACAGTTTATAGATATTGTTTTTGTTTTTGTTTTTTGTTTTTTACTTAATACAGCAATGTTACACGCTTTTTGTTTACATATATACACCAAAATATAGTTTATAAAATTTATATGGACTTTTTCGAATGCAGTTTTGCACTAGTCCGATATATAGTCAAAGGCAATAGACTTGGATGGTGGTAAAACTTATGCGCCCAAAACTTCACACTCATATAAAATGCAGGAGCATCGAGTTTGTCGAAATAATCAATGAATAGTTTAACATCGGTCTGTGATCTAAACAACGTGCTTTTAAACATTGCGATAAATTTGCCAGCTTTATTACACAACTGTTTTATGGCACTCAAACAGAAATCGATAAGATGTCATTTCAATAGCTTAATATGAATATTTACACTATCAAGTCTAAATGGTGAATAAAAATCCTGAATATATTCAATTTTACCTTAACATCATTGGCCTACTTGCCCGACTTTTTAATGCCTGTATCAGAGACAGTGCTTGGAAATTCCTCAGTTGGGACGAAACGAAAGGTTCCACACACGCCCTTTTTGACCTTTTCGATACAAAGGAGCAAAATATACAATCCTATTTCTATATAGCAAACCTTTGCACCTTACGTTGACCCCAAATGATGCATCATCAGAAGACTTTATTTAGATTTATGAACCTTTCCTGGCACTTTTTATGGACTTCCTGCCCACATTCGAACAATCACTCCAACCCCCTTGAGGTGCTGGCTCTGTTAATGGTCTCCTTATTCTCAATGTAATGGTTCCTCTCCTATTTAGTGGCTCCTTGCACAGAATACAAGCTTCCATTTGCATATTATGAGCAATGGCTTTACAACTGATGTATGGAATGATACGATATCAAGTGCAGGCCAAGTAACCATGAGCAAACAAGCTTGCCACACTACGAGCCTTCACTGATAGAGAATCGTGAAGACACTTCGGCACGTGAATTGGAAAAAAGTGATTACAAGACAAACAAAAAGGTTAACCCAATGTGTCAACACTAATACTGCATATATATGTACGCAAATTGACCAGATGTGACCGTTGAATCCAAACCCTGTCGAACAGACTGTGCTCTGAAACCACCGCCTGTCAAACTGGCTGAGCTCTGATCTTTTCACTTATTAAAAGGACATCCAGAGATTTACGTGCTCCTTTGTGCCGCACAAAATTATGCAACTGCGCACTCTGTGACCCCTAATGTCCGCAAAGCAGTATAGTTGAACCGATGGACGAAAATACATTTTGGACTGCAGGTACCCGGACATCAAAGTGACTCATCGCTAATTGGCCTGGAGTTAACATGTGACCTTAGAGATAATAATTGTGACCCCAAATGGCATGTTAATTTTAAAATCTTAAAATATAGGGCAGCAAAATGCTAAAATGCATTTTTCCGACTGTAATTAACAATGAAAAATATACATTTTGCTGTTTTTGCATTGCAGACACCTCTGTCAGTGCTTTTTGCCCTGTGACCTTTGACCTTAATATGACTTTTTAGTTTGCCATTTATAAATATTTACATTTATTACTTTTGTTAGCATTGAAAGAATAGGAACGGTAGTGTAGTTCATGAGGCAATAGTTACACTAGAGCATCTCGTGCAACCAACGTGCTGAGCAATAATATCCTCATGCTTGGCCTGGGACTATTTTCACTTCCCAATTGTTAGCGCCTCCGAAGCGTTTGATTCATAGGCCTAAGCATAATGGGAAGACGGTATCAGATGATCAAGAATTGCATATCTACTCGTCAAAACTTGCCTAAATGTTTTCTTTTACCGGTTTTGCAAGCTTTATTGAAATAAAGTTGTTGTGACATTCGGAACTATTTTTTCCTAGTTTTGTGTTCCAGGAGTTGCCTTGACAACTGATGGCTGATGTAGTAGCCCCGCCTACTTGGCTCCTCCCACTAGTAAACAAAAAGGCGATTTTTTTGTAAATTAACAAGCTAAAAACGATTTGAAATCAACTATCAATGATAATACTTACTCTTATGTCAAAAGAAATTGATGTTAAATGTAAATATAAGAATTAAACTTCCTCTCTAGTATAATTACGGGCGCATGGTTGCAGTTTGTGTGACAGGCATTTCTTTGATGACGCGCTACCGCGCGTCATCAGAAATGCCTGTCACACAAACTGCAACCATGCGCCCGTAATTACACTAGAGAGGAAGTTTAATTCTTAAATGGTGCATTATTCCCTCTGACAGGCTTGGTTTTTTATTGGAGCGTGACGGTTGATAACTTCATTCCAACGCATGTCAAAGAACATTCCAACGCATGTCAAAGAACCATGTTACATTGTCCACCAGATCGATCAAGTACAAATGTCTATTCATTGAGACGCTTGTATCTGCAATATTAGAAAAAAAACAACCTCCTGATACTTGTTTAGGCAGCACTACTTTGGTACACGTCAATATCATATTGTGAATACAGGTGATACTAGCGTTGACACGTATGAAGTGAGCCGACACCCTGGTATGACAGTTTGTTATACTGATATCGACAAGCTTGACGGTCTGTATTTTTGACACAAGAAGGAGAATTGAAAACATTGTGTAAATTACACAAGTACATCAAGATTGTCATCGAAAATGTGCTTGTCCTTTTTTTCATTTTGAAAGTTTACATATGAAGTACTTAATGGTGTAACATGATAAAAGTGTTACATTCTTTAAACACAACGAGTCCTTGAGGTACACATCTTAGCCATTAATGGTCTAATCAAGCTACGTCAGAAACATCTTGCCAGGCGTGACCTATTTGCCCATATATAATAGGTTGTTTTAATGCGCACCTCGTTGAGAAAAATAGGCTGCTTAATCATACTTGTGAGAATATCCGCAGTCTCATGCCTGTAAAGATGATATGTCAAATGAGGCTTCTTCAAGCATACTGCACTTATGTGGCCACCACGCTCTGCTATCCAATTTGTACACAGCCCCGAGGACATTCTCAAACCTGGGGACTTGTATTTTAGCACAGTTGAGCTGTCCCAACATTGCAATCACTCTGTCAACATCCATGCCCTGGTGCCGGTGATACAAAAACAAAATTTACTGTCATGCTAACTAAACGCTGTCCCGGTCACCAATTACATAGTACGTCCAAGCACGGAAGCATAGCTCACTACTTTATTGAATGCCCATACTTTTAATGCATCGAACAATTACTTCTGCTGATACCGAGGTACAGAAAAGACGTGTTGATAGTTACAGTCCAAAAAGCTAGGAGTCCCTTGAGAGGAAAATATTTGTTTGGAATTTCTTGGGCCCCTTGGCTACAGGTGCCTATCATCGGTGCTTACAACACTTGTGAATGCCAAATATATGCATGTAGTGATCGGGTTTGGTGCCATGGCCTTTCAAAGTAAAATCTCACAAGAGTGGTTTCATGATCATCTGCTTCGAAGCTGATAGTGAGTAGGTTTAAGGAAACAAGGCATTATATGGCATAAGACAGCCAGGAAGAGATCCGCATGAATTGAATCCATAGTTTTTTGAAGTCTTGATGGTAATCATGTCCAAGTATTGTGCACCTGATGGTTTAATGAGTGCCATGTCGAATCTGTTACATTTTTGAAAGAGGGAAAATGTATGATTCTGCAATAATTTTGCTGCATGAAATTTGATACATTTGAAAATGGCACACTAATCATTAAAGTGCCACCTGAAGGGAGATCCATCTTGCAAGTTGTTTGTAAAAGGCCTTCAAATTGTAATAAGCAGGTATGTGCGTTTTACTTAGGATTTGTTTGTATAGTCCAGGACCGCGTTCATGATTTCCACATCACCAGAGTTGTAAGACATAAGAAAGATAAACCAGTCTATATCTGTCCAGTTATTCGCTATAGGTATCTGAACAACCAAATTCCTCTCTACTTCAACAACATGTTTTTGACTCAAACACTCGCATAACACCAGATGCAGAAATATTCCTCGATCAGCTATCACTGTCAGAAGTTCCACACAAAACTCAACACGTTTCTACATCCCTAGTTCGATAAAAGCAACTTCTTCAAAAATAAGAAACAAAGTCTCTACTCACTCTTACACTGGATTTTCAAAGTATGTAAAATTGCACTTTATCAATGAATACTCCGAAATATGTTCAGTTGTAAATTGTTATATATGTAACAAAAATTAATAGAAAGTTTGATTTGGCACATTTTAAATTCTATTGGGTGTTTTTTTTTCCGTCCCATCATCGCCTGAATAACTTTCTTTCCCCCAGTCCCAGATAACCAGTGTTTATATTATACACAACCAGGTGCTAATGTTGTGATCCTATGTTTTCTAGGTAGCTCCAGTGATAGCGGAATTATATATTCCTTAACTGGAGTTATCTAGACAGTATATATATTTGAGTGTTATTTTGTGTACTGTACTGTTTTGTCGATATATTTTTATCTAACTAGAATAACATTGTGTCTAATATGTTCTATGTCATACAGTTGTCAAACAAAGCCATTTGAGTCCTGAGTCCTATTGAATTCAGTGAAAATGGACAGTTTGTGAAATAGAATTTTACGTAGATCATCATACCTATCTCACATTAGCATGAAATCTATTTCTTCTTCAACATATTTACCAATGTTACAGGCATGCCATAATTTACAGTAGCGAATATCAGCAGCTGTTTTAGAAAGTGAATATCTATCTAATATGGTTTGTAAAGAGTGGGCGAAAACTCTCAATTTACTAAATACGCGCCCATAACCTGCAAATTGACAACCGGCAAATAATTCGCCACGATGAAATCATGATTAAACAATTCATATATCCGCAATTTATACCTCTGATCTGAACCAGTATTGTTACATCTATTGATATAAGATGAACAACTACTGTTATAAGTGGAAGAAAGGTTTGGATACAATAGCTGAGTAGCTTTGTACCTGTTTTGTGAATCCTTATCATTCCACGTTCGGGCCATTGGTGAAGAAAGGGCACCAAATTTCACTGCAGTAAGACAAAATTGGGAACACAAGGGTTTGAAATAATGTAAGAGCCAGCAATACCATATCAAATATATTTAACTGCCTCCGGTTCAACACTGCTTTCTGTGCTTGTTCAGACAGACGTTCCTCGGCCGATCTGAAACTGCCAGACCAGCTGAAAAGGATTCCCACATAGCAATATGATGACTCTATATAAATAACAATACTGTCAAATAAGAACTTGTAATTATTCAGGGCTTGATAACTTTTGTTGAAAATTAGTACTTTGATCTTGCCAATGTTTACGTTTAAACTCCAAATTATACATTAATTGGACAGAGAGCTTAATGCACTCAATACACCAGTGTTGGTTTGAGAGAAGATAACCAGGTGGAATGCATACATAAGACAACTAATTTCAGAGTTATGCCGCGTACTGGATCAGACAATTGGGTGAAAACAGGGTAAATCATATACATACATATTCAAGAGTGCGAGCCATTGGAGCCAAATAGGGTGAAAAAGTGTACTCATGTTGATGACGTAACAGGTGCCAAGTACGATGACGTAACATGTGCCATCAGATCAGGAAGGGCATCAGTTATATTCGCTGGCTCCAGGTGTCGCCTTATATGATAAATATCATGTTTCTTATCACCCCCCCCCCCCCCGCGAAAATTAGTTATCTGCAATCTCAATTTTATACAGTCAAGGGAAACCGGTTGTTCTGTCCACTTTATAATTTTTTGATTAACCAATCTTCCACGTTTTAATTAACAAATAATGTATAACCCTCCGCCCGACCAATATTTTGTGAAAAAAGTTAAGAAAGGAAATTTATGTTATAGCGCCTAATAGGACACACCCGGCTGGCATATTAAATCGTGTGTCTTTTGATTGAAATGTGAAAGATTGTGACTAACACGTAATTTGTTTGCCTATTGAATATGCCTGCCGAACGGTAAACATATTCAATAGACAAACCTTAGTATTTATGTGTTTGCGTCCAGAACCACTTCCCGGTAGTCTTTAACCTATTTCGTAGTCTGAAGTCCCTACACTACATGAGTTAGCCTGTCACTGCCTGGCCTGCATGCACATAAAAGTACTATTGTCACGTTCTTCTGTAGAATTTTGACATTGGCTGTATTAGCCCAAATAAATTTAAAGGTATCCCGTGGGTAAGTACTGGGAACATCTTTTGGAGCCTGTACCTGTCTCTCTAAGTAGTAAGTCCTTGCCTAAGCTAAATATTCAGCAAAGACATCACATAATAATGAATAAATATAGCAAATTATAAATTGGCTTAATATGTGACGTTTTCCTTATAAATGCAGAGCTGCAATATGAATACAGAATATACCTATAAAACCAAACATAATTTTATGTGGCGTAGTACTATATCAGATTAGAATAATATGACTTATCCCTGAACTAATATGTACTTTTTCTAGGTGAATAGGACACATTAGTCCAACCACCTGCCAATATATAACTGAGGTAGGAAAAAAAACCCCGGGGTATATATTCAACCCCGGTGATTTCAAAATAAGTTACAGCCAGACACCTGTATAAACCTGAGGGATTTCTAACAAGTACTGTAAAAATGAACATCCTATGCAAGATATGTTAAACTAACTCCATGATGAAACCTACTCCTCATTAGAAAAGGTTCAAGATATCAAGCTCTTATTTTTAGTGGTGAACTACGTTTCAAAAAAATGAATCAAGTTTGTAATAATTGAGTAAATCCTGCCAATCTCGGGCTAATTACTTGGGACCTTTGTACGAACTATTGACTTGCTGTGATCACGCAAAATACGGTTATGTTTGTCAGTGTGTTTATTGATCACATACTTTTGTGCCTGTAGGGCATGGCAAATATGATTCAAATGTCACCTTAACAATGTCACAATATTTATAATGGTGGAATACAAAGAGTGTAAAGTCGTTACGCCTAGAATGATTATTCAGAGCCATAGTTTCTAAAAGGCCATCAATTTAGACGCTGAGAGACATGTTTTATATTGACGAACAAATAATGGCGGATTTACATCAGCACTAACATTTGTTTTGCTTTCATGTATACATTTTTAATTGGTAGATGGACCACTTGATGCAAATAGATACCGGTACATTTCCTGTTAGATAAAAAAAGGAGCGCAATCGTTAGATATGTGTGGCGGGCTCTTCAATCTTAGCAAATGGATATGCTTAGCAAATACTTGATATCGACGAGCTGACTATGTTCCTAAGTTTGTTGGCACAAGACCATGTGAATTTTTATTTGCCTATTGACAAAACTGGTAATATCACATTTTGCAGGTTGGGCGTTCTCGGACCAAACATACGCCAAGGAAATTGCAAACACATAAAACTACGCAGAACAGGGCATGGCCAGAACTAAAAAATTATTTGAAGAAAAAAACACATACTCATAAGCTGGTTAAGGTTTGCGATAATTATGTTTGGCACCTGATATTTTCTTCAATTCTCGAAATGATTGCCTTTGGTATAAGCTGTACGCCCAAATTATTGATTCACAATTGAGATACACTATTTGTAATCAAATTTTACACACACACACACACACACTCACACACACACACACGCGCGCGCCCACACACACACACTAGTTTCTGTTTTGTGTTGTCTCTCAAGTCTAAGCATGCATAGCAATATTTGGCAATGCTCTTGACAGCTACCTTTAGAGTTTAATAAATGGAACAGTTTTCCAGCATCAGCCAAACTACCAAAATTATCACACTCTCGCTCTATCCAATGCAACAATCTCTGCCTTTGGTTAAAAAATATGTGCATTGAAGTATAAGGTGTTTTGCATCTGCCATATCTCCAGAATTACACAATCGGGGCCCTCTAACGTTCCGAGCTATTCTTGGCTGGCCATTTACAGGTTTCAACCCTCAGTGTATGGACACTAATTCTTATTTTGGTCAGAGTTATCCTATGATGAACACTGTCAACTATATTCAAATATTTTCATACATATGATCATGTTAAACCTTTGCATACATTGACAATTTACCTCCACCAACTGCTTTCAATTTCTCACAGAATTATTGTCTTAATTCTCTTAAAATTACCTTGTTGGTTACTACTGCATCATTCAGGCTTACTCTACAAGTACCTGTTAAATCGACGTATAATTTCCCCATAACTTCAATCTAGCTGGAGCTAAACTACTCCATGCCTTATAGACCAGTGCCATCATACTGTTCCGATCAAACGTTCAGGACCTTACACCGTATATTAATAATGAGAGTTTATGAAAACAGTTGAAAATGGAAAGAGTAAATGTAACAAGATATGTAGGGAATTCTTCGTGAGCTCTTGAATGATCATTCTCCACGAGCCTGCCTGAGGAATTTTAATAGGTCCAGAAGCTGGGGTTTTGAGTAGTGGTGCTAACAGAACGCTCAAACGCTCGAAACCAGAAAGTATCCAAGCAGCCCGCAAAGGTTAAAAGTACCCGATGAAAGTATGAACTCCTCTTTCCCTCAGAAATGTAGTTATTTCGTCCGTCACGCAAAATGTTTCTCTTTTGTGTTAAGTGCTACGTTAAAAGTATGAAAATTTGCAAACAGAAACATTTAATTGCGGTTGTAAAATGAAATGCTTTTATCATAAAAACAAACTGACATTAATTTTGAAATTCTATTCCGTCTTAACGCGAGATTTTTTGTCCCTTACAAAAACATTGGGATTCATTGAGCTGAATCATCATGAAAATATCAATGTTAAATTATATAACAGTTTGTGAAATTTGTAACATACAAAAAAATCTTGTCATGTGCAAATTTACACCGATTTGTAACCATAAGTAAAACGGGGAATTATATTTTACAATTGCGTCCGTTCCGTCACTTCTTTTCTTGGTTTTATGATTTATTCTTTACCGGTAATAAATTTGGTTACCTGACCACAACCATATATTTATATTTCATTATCGCCATGCTACAGTGGGGGTATCTTTTTATCCAATGGTAATTAAATAACTTTAAAAGGATTTGAAAATACGCCTTTACAGCCGGGCACCGATGGAGCGGGGTTAATTCCAAGGTGCATCCAGGGCATTTACAGTGATATAAACCGACATAATGCTAAATGGTAGCAAGCAGTCCGTGTTGCAAGTAATTGGGTTTATATATATGCGCTTAGCCCAATGCTGTACACAGAGCATCCCGTTGTTGGTATATACTGCTTACTTTTTGTGTAAGTCGGGTTAAAACCTTTGATATGCATCAGTCATATTTTAAGTTTCATGTCCCAGCAACTGTCTCTTGTTATACAAACAATGCAGGGAAACCCATGTGTTACTGAAGGTTATCAGTCATCGGAGATCAATAAGACACGCGGCTCACGCCTCGTGTGTTATTGATCTCCTCGGACTGATAACCTTCAATAAAACATGTGCCCCCCCCCTGCATCATATATTATATAATATAAGCAACCATATAGTAGATCTATAACAGCAAAAAAGGAAAAATGATAGATAGGTTTTGATAGCAGTAAAACAACAAATTTTAGTATTATCAGAAACAGGTTGGAAGTAACTAGGCCTACAAGCTTCCTTGCACTTTGTTATGTAAACAGGAGCAATAGAGATAAATACACTTGTAGGTCTTTTATAATTGGTTAAGTACTAAATGATTCATCACAAACGGTACATGATGGGCATGTGCATCTTAATTCCTGCAATTTAAAACAAAACCCTAGTAATAGAAATTTGGTTTTGGCCTAAAGTCAAAAGCATGGCTTTTATGATTGCAAAAAGGCAATTACTTACCACACCCCCAAACGGCAAAAAACGGAAACTTCAGTCTGTGTCATTATTCGTGAGCGTATGAGCATATCTTATATATATATATATATATATATATATATATATATATATATATGCAGTTGGATTTTCCATGTAAGTATATATTGATACAGTTATTGTAAACAGTTTACATCAATGAAATAAAACAATCTCAATTTTTAGAACAACATCAAGAAGACGTGCCGTAGGTGGATAATTACTGAAGATGGGGTTATTTGACTCCTGCGCTAAAATAGTGCTTGTCGTCTTCAACGTTCTTTTCATTGTAAGTATACAAACGTACAGAAGGAAATATGAAAAAAAAGGTTTTATGCCTATGTATATAACTTAGAGAGTGGAGATGAGAATATCAAACAGCAATAATTGCTACACTACCAAACGATTTACCAGTACATAGGCATGACTACCACATACCACTGATTTCGAACATCACCACTTTAAAGTGCATGATAAAACGTTGTAAAATCGAATGTTGAAGGACAAAATATACAGCTGCACATTGCATAACATGTGCAATGTTATGCAGTAGGCAGCTACAAGTACCCGAGCTTTGGACATGAATGCATATATTTTTTTCTTGCGTGCATCATGCTTTATATTTGAATACCTATAGAGTAAATTATCATAATTCAAAAAAAAATAATATCTTTGACAGACCCCTGGTTGTTGTATTACTTTACATATCTGGGCCAACGTTTGTCATGGATTAAAACTAAAATATATAAAAACTATGTGGGTGGGTCGTATTTATGAATAGTATATGTGTCACAGTGCATAACCATATGTCAAATTGGATGCCAATATATTGAAATACATAGCCACATACACGTTAATTGCGTCGCTATCCATAACATTGCAAGCAAATAAACGAATACAGACAACCACATAACCAGAATAATTTATTAAGTAATTATCAAAACCTTGCTGTCGTTTATAGGAAAAGTTAAAAATTCTCACATATTTATGATGCTTTGCTGTCAGATTTAACTCTTTCAAGATCTCATTTTTGATTGAGTCAACAGCTTTCCTCGGCGCGTTTTGGGTACATTGCGCCCGAAGCGCCCCGAGGAAGGCTCTGGAACTTATGCGCCTAAAGTGCCGACGAAAGCTGTTGACCTCGACTATTTTATTCTATGTAACTTCAGTTGTGTTCGTTATTGAATGAAAGGTATTTTTACAAGGAACATGAATCTAGCACCCTTGCCTTAATTCAAAGCAGTTCGTAGTAAGTTGTTTGACTTAAGTCGCAGTTGGCACTGAAAGAGTTTGTCCTTTGTTGATCACAGTAAAACTTTGCCAATCGCTTTCGCGGGCTCTAGTTGGGCGTTATGACTGGGACCGGTGCCAAGGAAAGCTGCTCACTAGTTGCATCATGTTCCGATAAGTCCAATCTACAGTCTTAATAACTGATCTTACCGGGTCAATAATCTTCACATTCGGTTACAAGTACACTTACGAATATAATTTTGTCGGCCTGAGTGATTCTGTGTTTGTACATTTTCTGGGTTTCAGATCATCGGTCTTTTGTTACTTGCTGTTGGAATCTTTCTCAGAGCAGGATTGACATATGTACAACGTCTATTCGGTCTGACAAATGGTTTGCCAATATCGTCAATTTCCATTCCTGGTATATCAGGCTCGACAGCAGCCAACGCCACATCTGCGACATCTTCTGGTTTAAGTCTGGACCAGTATATTAGCCCGCTGGTCACCCCATTCTCCACGGCCTTCATAGTCGCAGGCGTCTTCCTTTGCGTTGTCGCCTTTCTTGGGTGCTGTGGGGCCTGCTGCACCACCGAACTGCTCATCGCCGTAAGTTGTTTTAATCCAACTCCATACCTGTGCTTAGCTACAACGCAGTTCGGCTCAGGAAGCCCACCAGTCGAGTTTATAGATGAGTGTGGAACTGTCTGTGTACAATTTTGAATCTGAAAACTTTTGTTCGATTTTAAAGTAGGAATTGGCACAATGTTTTTGCAAGAATGCACTAAAGCGAACTCGGACATGGGATCGTTCAGTAGACGCACGGAGCAAAATTTTTTCGCAAACTCGTACTAAGGTACAAAGGGTTTTGCACGATCTTAAGCAACGTGCCAGCCCTAAGGTCATGTGTCTTGCTAGAAGATAAGTCTTCCTTGCCTATTTATGTTTGTTAATTTCAAGTCTGCATTGTCTATATTTGTTATCTTACCCATTGCACGATGCGCACGTGCACAGGTGCAACAATGGGCCGGCGTCACATTTGTTTCTCGTATACCGCTTTACCTTGAATGAATCTCCGTTATCCAACTATGCTCAGGTTCACATTGATTATTATGTTAACAGTAAGGACAACTGTCTACCATTATATTGTATTAGTATAAGAGGTAATTAAAATATGATAGAGTTTCCCCTTTACAAAGTTGCTCATACATTACGTTTATAATTACAGTATGTCGTCATCATTGGGATTATACTCCTTGCACAAATAATCATAATTGCGATCCTGTTTACAGGAAAGGTGGGTATAACCTTTTCTTTCTTCTTTTTTTTTTTTACTCACTTGCCCTCAACACTGTCTTTGCGATATGTTGATCACATTTTTGTGTCGCATATCATGAAAAAGAAATAAAAAAATGACAGGGACAGTCAAGTTGCCGTATTCGTCGTGAACCAAAATGCTTACCCTGTCCTGAAGTCATTTTATGTGATTTCGAGAAATTTGAATAGGACATAAAATGTGGAGTCACCAGGTGTAATTTAATCACGTACATTGTTTAGAGTACACTTATGTTTCGCTAAACACAACCAACAGAAATGGAGACTTGGCATTGCAAACATTGTGCTAAAAGTAAGAAAAAGAGCCGAATTGAAGAAACTTTGAACTGCTTCCATATATGCCTATATTTAACTCATGTGATTCTCAATTCCCCCCCCCCCCACGTGAAAATTTAAAAGACAACCTGCTTTCAGACACTGATAATGTATTTAAAAGGAGCCTTGGTCTAAAAATTGTTGAACCTGTTTTAGTTAACCAATTCTTTCATGTAGTACAGTGTGCAATCCCCTTCATAAGCTTTTCAAATGATCCATTTAAACTTTTTTTTGCCATTCAATATAGAAGCCCTCCTCAAACCTGGTACTCCAACCGTTAATGTGTGAAGCCTTGCGTGTAAAAAAATGGACGGATTTTTTCTGCGCATGCGTATTATTCACGTACATATTATCGGGACGTTTTTCAGTTGCAGACTGGCCTCTTACTTAAGTGCGTGTAATCATTGTCATTCCTTGACTTTGCTTGATTTGTATTATACGGTTTATTTCTGTGCTTTTGTACATATTTCATGTTAATTGTACTTTCCGCGAGACCTGGGGGTTTTAATAAAAATATTATTATTATTATGATCATGAAATTTATAATAATAATAATAATAATAATAATAATAATAATAATAATTATTATTATTATTATTATTATTATTATTATTATTATTATTTATTATTATTATTATTATTATTATTATTATTATTATTATTATTATTATTATTATTATTATTATTATTATTATTATTATTATTATTATATGTCCCTTCTCGCCCAACATCTTGGTGCTGAACCAGGGCCGAGACAACGGTACTTACGGTGCTGTGAATACAAGTGATTTTTCTTCGGATAAAAAGACAGATTTTGAAACTTCGGAGGGCTCTGCCTGTGTCTGTTTGATTAATAAGACCTATCAAACGTCCTTGTGTGTCATACCAGAGACGTGTTATTCATACATACAAAGGTTCATTTGGAAGCGCAGTGCTGACAGCGGTAGCTGCCGAGAAATAAAAAAAAAATGATGCTAGCATTTAAATAAATTTCATTGAATATATTTGAATTCTGTGGGTTTTAATTGTGGAAAGTGTTATTATTAAGTGGTTGGAAAGTACTTACTAAGCGACTGTGTATTAGATTTCAGTGTGGCGACTTTTCCCAGGAGCAAGTGGCATGCCACCCCGCACGCCTTGGTGTTCTAGCATGTGCTGATAAAATAATGAATCCGAGACACGGTTTTTGCCTTTCGGTAAACATTCTTGGTAAAATAAAGGCTATTCTATCCCTGGTAGATAGAGATAAAGTACCTTGAAATTAATCTGTTTACGGTGTCTTAGTCGCCAATGAAATAAGATTTAGATATTTTGACTTTTTCGACGTTATGGACATTGCTAAAGTAAATTAAGAGTTTTTCATGTCTGAATTTCTCATGTGCATTAATTGACGTACCAATAATATCCCTATATATCAACCTTTGTAATATAACGTTAGATAAATCAACACTTGGCTCTTTTTTAGTAGAAAAATCGCTTATACTGTCAGCACCGGAAGCACAATTGTCCATTGCTACCGTTCGAAATTGTTGGTATAGTTTATAGACAGAATGCTGATAGAATATTAAAAATAGCCGTACCAAATTTGTCACAAATACAATGTATATATGCAAAACGTTACAGGCCATTGAAAAGCAAAGTAGATTTTCAGGTCACTTTCACGTATTTCGTGGTCGCTATGATTTATTTATCTCCGGTATAGCTTTTGGGGGCAGCCTGATGATCAAGACAATATGGTGATCACAAATTCAACATGTTTTTCTACATGACTTGACTTTTAGATTTAATCTGTATTTTAATAATATAACAGATGGACGACGTATTTAAAGGTCAGCTGAACAAGACCCTTGTAAAGTTTAAAGGATTAGCCAGCATGGAATTGGAATCGTTGTTGTGGAACTTTGTACAGATCCAGGTAACAAAAATTAAAGGTTGAAGTCCCATGTTATAAAAGTTATGGAGGTTAAGAAGCCAAGCGAATAAACAGGGGATAATTGTCCATAGAAGGATAGCAATTGAATAATTATTCAAAAGAGTTTCATGCAGTTACAATACAAGCTGAAGAATTACAGATATCCAACAAATTCTTACAGTTTAATATTAGAATAAGACTATGCAGATATTTCAATTACTGAAGGATGTGAAGTCTAATTACAATTCTATATGAGAAAACTTCGAAAATCAAACGTTTATGAATATGATGTATTTTACACGCGAGCCAAATGCATAAATTTAGCATGTATTTCAGGGCAGTCTCCATTTGTAGCTTCGAAGTGTTCGAAATCGACAGGTCCAAGTCTTTGAAGGTGCATGCGAGTCTGTTGCAAACTGGTCCTGTGCCAGAAACAAAGAAAAGTCGATGTTCTTTGGATCGACAAAAGGATACCAGATTCACATTTTTGTAAACCTACCTTTCATTGAAATTCCAGCAAGACTAAAATTGCAGGGGCTATAAAAGTATATAAGGATGGTCCCCATTCACTACGTTCTTTGGCTCTCTTTGGAGGTACGCAATTGGTTGAAAGCGTGCCAATCTTATGTCTTCATTCTTTCAAAACTTGGCCTTTAAACTCGTGGATAAAAATGAAATGGCTTGATCCAATGTAGCGCGAAGAAACGTAAATTACAATGACTTGTTTATATGTATAATTGATGGAAGAAGGCAAAACCCTGATTTTTTTCTACGGTTCTTTTCAGTTGAAATGCTGTGGCATCAATAACTACAAAGATTATGACAACGCAAAGAACTTTCAAAGAACTCTGACATTTGCTGGCGGAACTCCCGGAGTCACCATTTCGGCGAATAGAACCCTTATCACACCTATATCATGTTGTAAATTTTCGGGTAATTTGCTATCTTCCAATTTCCGACCAGTTGATATCAACTGTGCTTTTACTCCTACCGACACAACTTCAAACTGGAAAACGGTGAGTACATAAGAATTTTTCAGGTACAGTGGGGTTAAATATATTTTCACTCTGACTGTGCACGGTGGTTTTCTCCGAGTCCTTCGGTTTTCTCCACCAAACAAATGGATAGGAAAGTATACGCCAACATCTGTGCCATGGATAGTGATTAATATAGGCTTGGCATGCTCCGCAATACATGTAAAGGATAGGCTCTATGCTAAATATATTCTATTTCATCTGAAATATGGATCGGGAAACAATCCATAAAGCTTTTATGAATTACTCTCCGTGTTTATATGGTAAGACAGTATCTCTAGGAAACCGAATTTCCTAAGCGATGACGACAATGAGGTAGTATAGAAAATAAAGCCAAAGAAACAAATTTTGTAAAAAGTGCCAAGGTCATAATTTATCTGTACTGAGTCTGTTTATTTTTAGGATAAATTTATGAGTGCAATTGGGTGAATTCATTTGCAAGAAACATCTAATTCTCAGTAAACCGATTACACGTTTACGATTCATGTTGGGGTCACTTCTGCTTGAAAAGCCTTGTTCACAGTTGTTATGCCATGTCGTTTGACAACAAATGATTTTTGTCCTAAATCATTTCTACCACAAAACAAATTTATTTGCATATAGCTTTTTTGTCGGCTCACATTTGGGCTCATTTCACCAAATAAAAGGTGGTAGCTCAATCTCCAATTTAAACAATGAATCAAGTTATAACTAATTGTCACTTATACAGCAGGAATTAAATCGTATCGTTATTTTGTTTCCTGCCAGCCACCAAAAATTGCCATAATATTTTTAGCAGAGCTAATTGTTCTTTGTTTTAGCATATATAAATGTTGTAAACAATCTAAAGAGAGGCACAGGAAGCAGACTCATAATCCAATTATACTTGAATTTAATATTTTCTAATTTGTAATTTTGTCTTATATGAAAATAAATTCGAATTTTTTATAAATTATTCCACAATATGCCCACAGCGTCCGCGCCTCCCTCGACTTTTCGAGCGCCTGTTAAGTATAAAAATACTATCCAAAGTTCAATTGGTTCACAAAATATATCGCCCTAAATAATCCAACATTCGAAGTATTCACCTCCTGAATTCCATTTATCAAAAATCTTTACCTTTAAAACATAATTTCTTACATCAATTGGTTTTATGTTTTGTTGGTTTTCTTGTTTTTAGAACCACGCAATTTGACAGACGCAACTCTCTATCCCAGCATATTTACAAGGTAAACGGTTCATACTGTTACCGAGTTTATATGCCAGTTAATAACTTCGATCAAAATAATAATGAATTATGTTGGAATTGAACTTGTAAACATGTGCATGATTGGGTGAGACACATTACACGTGACTTCAATATAGTATCAGGTTTTGTATTGGCGACTTCTCGCTGCTCACCTCAGCACGGTAACATGCAGTTTCATATATGACAACGACAATGCTGGTTTTCTTTCGTTCAAAACGCCCCCTGGAAATCAGCTTACATGATGTCAACAATTTTAGATGCCCTCTTTGTGGAACTAATTTATCGAATATTCAAGTATGCTTAAGACGTGAGTAGCTGGACCTGGTCGGTGACTCTTCTCTGAGGTATACAACCCCCACCTTATAGTGAGTCAGAGGGCTTCAAACCTCGACTACTGGCTATGCCTCAGTTTTATATGTCAAATGTCTTAGCAACATATATTTTATGTATATGTTTTGCTTTATCATATACAAGAATTGTCACCTGATCAAATTGTAGGATCTAATTTGGTAAGTTGGACCTTGATCCCCCACATATATACTCAAGTTCATTACCGCCGGACTTCATTTTTATTACCACTTATGTAAAAACCCGCCGGTACTCTTAAACCTGTATTGCCTATTGGGGCAACGTTCGCCACTTAGCACCATCTTTGACTCGGGGGGTAGGGATGGGGGTGGGGGGTGCGGGGTATTGCCTCGTGTGCCCTTTGCTGCTATTTAATTCATAGCCAGGGGGAACATCGGTGTCTAACACTAAAATCCCTATTTTGGGGTCCAATGCTCCCTACAGTGGCATTGTATTTACAGTTTTGTGACAAGCTCACTCTGGAAAAAGCCCTTATATTTTATGATTACATTCATTCGACTAATTAACCTTCCCTTAACACTTATCACACGGATATTTGGGATTCTACGTCTTCAAAATATCCAATGGGGACTAACTCTCCGACTTCGCTGCCATTTTGGACATTGTGGATTGCACACCCAATGGTTTTTAAATGAGGATAGTGCTAGGTCGATCTTGCGGGGGGGGGGGGGTTGTGATAATATATGAAACCAAAATTATATATTTTGCAAATGTTTCAGAGCATCAATAATCACATGATATATGCTGTGGCCGCGATTCACTTTTCTATCCAAATCAAATGTTTTTTGTGGACACTGCCCGCAATCAATGCATTGCATAGTGTTCAAAATGGCGCTCACCACGTGACGGTTCAAGGCACTTTGTCACATTTGTATTTGTAACTAACAATGGTAACTGGTATAGACACAACCGAGCGGGCAGATTGAAGTTAAGGTAGTAAGTCAAGTTTTAAAAGTACTAAAACCTCTGTTTGCCCTGGTAACCCAAGGAACGTACACCTGGAACCTTGCGAAATATTACGATAAAGATCACTGAAAAACCAGGGCTATGTTGTTTCACTGAGCAACTATGGCTATGCAGCTATGTCGTTTCCCCGGCCCAAGGTAACTCTCCCGACAAGTTGAAATGAAATGTAGTGTTTGAGATGTTGGACATTAGGTAAATTGGACATTTGTTGAAACATGTTAAAAATGGTTGCACTTTCCCCGTTTACACATAACTTCATTTGACATTAGTTTAATTTGTTAGCTGGGCACAGCCAGAGGCACATGTATATTTAAAACATTTGACTCTAAGGGTATTGCTACATTTTATACACTGCCCTCACATTAGTATCCATGCGCCGACATGCAGAACTTTCATCTCCCTCCTTATCATCGATGGATATTAGTCTTGCTCGGTATAGAATAACTATTGGTCTCTTTTTACCAAGCCTCTTCTTTTGCAGTCTTCCTTCAATCGGATTTCACTGTTGACCATCAAATAGCTATCTCCTTTCACCTTATAAAACTTTCGCTTGCAAACATCCGTTAAAGGAGTTTTCTGTTTTCAACACATCGTTTCATTACCATCTTATGTCTTCTCTCTATCTGTCCAGCCGAATCCCAGTTCCGATACATCTTCCTAAAATCAGTTAACAATTTGGTATTCAAATGTTCGTAGCTCAAAAGTGCTGGTAAAGTCGATGACATTTTACTTGTAGCTCAATCTGACATACTTGATGTAATCAAAATATCTGAAACATAACTTGATGAGAGGTATCCTGACCAGCTTCTGCTTGTTCATAATTTCCAACCGTCCTCGCAAAGACCGTTTTACAGGTAGAGTTGGCGGGTTCATGGCTTTGGTAAAATTCTCATTTCCGTGTCTTAGACATTATGACCTTAACACCTACAATAACAAACATATTTGGACAAAGATGGCCACCATGCATGGTAAAGTATTCATTGTAAATTATTATCGGTCATCTGACCATTCTGCTGAGGTAGGCGATGCCTTCCCTGAATCTTTGACCACCGCTGTGGCGGTAGTTATTGAATCCGATCCATTTATCCTTATAGTGTCCAGTGACTTTAATGACAGGTGTGAGGACGTGAACTCTTCCCCACTCAAAAGTGAACTTGGTTTATCTCATGTTAACCTGGTATTGCAACTCAGCCTTTTTCAAGTTATTGATGCGCCTACCAGAACCAATTCTTAAATAGATTATCAGATCTAGTTATCACTGATGCACCTGATCTCGTCTTAAGTAGCAGTATTCTTGCCACCCACCCACCCCACCCCCATTTCCCACTCCAACCAGTGTGTGGTATACTGCTCCTTTTCTCTCTCTCATCACAAGGAAACATCTTTCGATAGGCCACTATGAAACTTCAAAAAAGCCAACTTCCCTGACCTTAATACTGCCCTCTCATCCACCCCCTGGGACTCTGGCCACACAGTGTACAATATGCTCAACGTTGTCGTGCCATTTAAGACATGAGGGTCGACTGTGTGTGTGTTATAGTATTTGTGTCTTTTTGCCCAGAGCCACTTCCCAGTAGTCATTACCCTGTTCCGCAGTCCGAACTCTTTACTCTCCATAAGCTAACCTGTTCCTGTCTAATCTATATACATATAGAATACTGTTGTCCATATTGCACACGTTCCTCTGTAAAATTTTGACATAGGCTGTATCAGCCCAAATAAAGTAAAGGGTCTTCAGCGGGTAACTACTCAACATGTTTAGGAGCCTTTTACCCGTATGTGTCTCTCTGAGTGGCGGCTCCTTGTCTAAGCTAAATATTCAGCAAAGACAACCCACACAATAAAGAATAAATATAAACGTGGCAAATGATGAATTAGCTAAACACGTGAAGTTTTGCTTATAAATGCAGAGCTTCATTATGAAAGAAGAATACCTGTCAAACAAACCATAACTGCTTAATTTTGTATAGTACAGGTTCAGAAAAGAACAATTTGACTTGCCCCGGCCTGAACCAATATTAACCCTTTCTAGCCGGACAGCTTATCATAGTTAAACCACCCGCCAGTGTATAACTTAAGTGGAAACAAGCTGGGGCAATATATTTAGTCCCAGTGATAGTAAAATAAACAGTTGCAGCTAGACCACCTGTACAAAACAAGGGAAATCCTAACAAGGACTGCAACAATGGACATTCTGCACCAGAAATGTAAAACAAACTCTATGATGAGACCTACCCCTCACACAATTAAGCTCTATTTATCTGCCAACCCTGAGTCAATGTATCAACGTAATGAGTCAGGTTTGTGTCATCTGAGAAAATACAGTCAATTTTAAGGTTTTTTTTTCAATTGAGTTAATATGCATTTAGGCATGTCTGAAAAGAATGAAAGTCATTAGCATTTATACCAAAAACATGTTATCAAAACATTTTCCTTACCAGGATTTTAAGTAAATTAGGCAAGCTTGTAACTGTCGTCAGTAGCTGCTTGCTATGTATAGTCCCTGGGGGTTTGCCCTAACAGATAACAAGCTAGCCTAAAATGTCTGAAAGGTGAACATTAAAAGAGAATGATGCCAAAAGATAAACTTAAGTAGAAAAACACGAAAGTCTAAAAACTGTAAATAATTGCAGCCAAACTTTCTAATAATGTTTGGATATTAACAGCAAAATTATAGGGCAAGTAAGAAAAGAATGAAAGTCATTTGTATTTAAGTCAAGAGAATGCAGTGAAAATATAATTTTTCTTAACCAGTTATCAAGTGCAATTAGGCAAGCATGTAACTGTCGTCAGTAGCTGCTTGGTCAGGAATGCGACATTTTTCAATACTTGCAGAACATTTTTACTCTTAAAAAAATCTGTCACCGAGTTATCTCTCTACTCTATAGGGTTGTTGGTCCATGCTGATGCAAGAACTGTCCCAGTACAGGTCGCCTTCTGTTGGAGCAGCTGTGGGGGTAATAGTAGTCCAGGTACGTTAGCTGCGCATTTGTACCTTCATGGGCATTTGCTAAAGCATAACGGTGTTATTCAGTGCTTATTGTCGGAGGGAATGCTTTCTATTGAATAATCTGCATCTATGTAGGGTAAACCAATCCTACCAGTCTCGATTGCCACTCATTTTGCTTACCTTTCAACAAGCCAGTTATGGTGTGAGTCAGTGTTTTTAGTTTTGACAGATTTTGTACCTGGTAGTTTATCAATATTGATCAATTAGATAGATAGATAGATAGATAGATAGATAGATAGATAGATAGATAGATAGATAGATAGATAGATAGATAGAAAGATGGATGGATGGATGGATGGATAGACAGACAGACAGACAGACAGACAGACAGACAGATAGATAGATAGATAGATAGATAGATAGATAGATAGATAGATAGATAGATAGATAGATAGATAGATAGATAGATAGATAGATGGATAGATAGATAGATAGACTTTATTTCACCAGGGTTACAAAATTAGCGTGACGCTAGTTTACATTTTGGCCCTGAGAATTTATAAGGCAATAATGTACAGAGGTGTGCAGTCGTAAAATGTATATTCCATAGAAATTTTAACTGACACTTCTGGGTTTTCGTTTGCTTCTTTTGTTTTTAAAATACCGAGCATCGGGCTGTTTGATACGATAATTATCTACGGCAGGACTTTGTGGTGTGTAATCATTACATACTATTTTTACTGTCGTCTAGGCTGTGCTCTTTGTGTGTGGTACCTACATATTGGTCTCCCCCATTTAAGACAACACAGGGCGGCTCCTTCTAATCTCCTGCTAATTGACAACCACCTCACCAAAGAATAGAGGAAGCCAAGAAAAATGCAAATGCTGGAACATTCTAACCAGGAACACTTGTGGTAATTTGAAAGGACATTGTGCCTATTTAAGATATAGGTGGCAGTCACTCTGTCGTTTAAACATTCTGTGCTTCCAAGAAATGCAATCTGAAAGGACGGCTGCACCTCATATTACCTCGAGTAGAGAAAGGACAAGTGCACTGGACTGTCTTCACAGGTGCCTGATCAGATGATCTGGACAGCCCCACTTTGGGCAGAAAAGACACAGAAAAGCCAGCGGGAACTCTGTAATAGAAGAAAATGCCGCTTCGATGTTTCACCTTTAATTTGTGTACTATATTCTTTGATATATGACTTGCATACAGTGTGGGAAAATTTTCTTTTTGTTTTCTTTGCGAGTTCACGGAGGGGAGTGTGGAACATGCTACCTGAGGGAATACGCCATGCCAACACAGTAAAAATATCCAAACTATCAGTTCCCTAGGCAACTGGTCATTACAAACCGCCCCATTTTCACTTCGCTTTATTGTATATATATTCATTTATATACATACATATATATATATATATATATATATATATATATATATATATATATATATATATATATATATATATATATATATATATATATATATATATGCTCAGCCTTAAATAGCTCTAGTAAATCCGTTGTAGTACATTTTTTAAAACTTGTATTAACCGTTGTACAGTGTCACTGTAATTTATATTAATTGTGTTATCCCCAAGGGTCACGTAAGCCAGTATAGGTTTCAGTTCTTGTCAGATTATTGGCTTTTTATATATGAATGTAAGTATACAATATATATATATATATATATATATATATATATATATATATATGTGTGTGTGTGTGTGTGTGTGTGTGTGTGTGTGTCTATTGTTTGACAAACAGTAAACTACATAGGTAAGCACAAGTATGTCACTTTACATTGATATATGATATTGATGGAACAGATATTATATTTTTTTTCGAAATTATGCTCATATCATACTCATTGTTTTTCATGTTCGTTGTAGATAGATATTACCACTTTTAACTTCCAGGATCTAATTTGTTTTGTTTTTTAGCATATGTGAATATATCTTAAGTTGTAATTTAATGGAAGTTTTTGCAAAATGTCAATCTTTAATTCATGACTTTTTTGTCATCTGTTTGTGAAAAAACCTTAAATTAAAGAATACGTAAAGTATTATAATTGTTTTATCTAACATTATGATATACTATATAGAGTACATTTAATCTAAATGAAAAAAATCACAAATTTAATTTTCTTGGAATTTACTCCTGTGTAAAATAATAAAATCAATGATTTTGGTGTCAGTTAATACGAATTTAGAACGATATGTTTTCCTATAATAAAGAATTTTAATCCAATATATTTCTAAGCGCCAAATTGCTAAAACTGGATTTTTAAATTAAAAGTGATATTCGAATTTAAATTGGACCTATCCCAAATAGTTTTAGTGACAAAGAAAATGACACTTTTGTCATCAAAAGTATTTAGTGTTTTTCACACATAGAAGAAAATTTAAAAAACAATACGAAAATACTTTCTTACACCAATATTAAATATGTGTCTACTTTGATGTTCAGCAATGATGAGAGAATATTTTAGTTTGTGATTTTCTACAGGAGTTCTGACAAAACTCATGAAAGATAATCGTCTCCAAAATTCAGTGTTAATTATCGAATTTTTTTTATTTCAACATAGTCGTTTACAGGAAACCCATAATGCTGCTCCTGATATTTTGTTATGGTGTAGTTATGATTCTATAGTTATGATTCTTAAGAAACAAGATTTCCTCTCACGTGATCACATTTATGGTCGTTGATTTAGACCGGCAAACAGTACTCCAGAGGTTTCGGACTTATAGAGATATTAATACTAAAATATTGGAACATATGGTTCACATAGGTCTCCCCATGTGTGTATAATTCTTACCTGTGTGTATGTATTGCTTTTCATGTATAGCGTCCTTGATGTGCACTACAGCCGACATACAATTACTGTTATTGTAATTTTTTCGCTTCTCAGAAATTTGTCACTCTTTCATTGGATATCGGGGTTAAACTTTTGCTTGTATAAATCTGTCTTCTTTCTTGGAAGGTTTTTTTTAAAAACTATCCTAAAACACATTAAGTACATAACATGTGAATTGCTAGCTTGAACTTCACTCTGTATAATGTTCTTTCATTATGGCTGGACACTACCAAATATGGTGCATCATGTCTGACTAAAATGTTTGCAAATATTAGGTTGTCTAATATACCAATCTAAAAATCACCGTTTATAATGTGTTTAGAGCTGTATTACCATGCTTCATGCAGATATATGCATATTTTTTCGGTGACTGGTTCGCGCATACTCTATGAAGGATTCCCTGTTGCAAACTTTGTTGTTCATAAAAATGATGGTCAGAATTGACATTATGGTCCAAATATAGACACAATTATGCACAACACAGTCAGCAGCCTTCATCTGGAACCTAAAACATAGGTTGAGAAAAAAATTGTGCAGGATTGATATTAAAAAAGCTTAACACACACACACACACACATATATATATGTATATCTATCTATCTATCTATCTATCTATCTATATATATATATATATATATATATATATATATATATATATATATATATATATATATATATATATATATATATATATATATATATATATATATATATATATATATGAAAAGAAAACGGCAAATTTTTATAATCGGATATTGCCCCGTTGTCATCAATTAGAAATGGACACGGCTAAAAAATGAACAAAATGAACATAATTACAAATATATGTCCTGGAAAGCGATATGCATAAATGAGTTCGCATATAAAAATAGAATCTACTACTATGGAAAATCATGTTTTATCCACATCCCATATTCACTTTTTCACCTTACCCGAGTTGTTGGTCAGCTTAGGTCATAGGATGGTCCAGTGACCGTCGTCGCCGACGGCGTCAGCGTCTGTCCGTCTGCAAATTGCACTTTTAACTTCTCAAGAGCCGTGACCTGGGTTCATTTCAAACCTGGCGGGAAGTACCTTTGGTGGATCTCTACTAAGTTTGTTCAAATAGCCAATGATATTTTGATTTTGTTGTTGTTGATTTTTGCTAATTTTTTGCAAAATCTTCTAAAGTTTTCTCCGAAACTACCTTGCCAATCGCATTGAAATTGCTATGAGACACTTCTGGGGACGCCCCTACCCGACCCTAATTGTTTCAAAAGGCACTGTGTTTTTCTCTACTTTTAGTGTATTTAAGTGTATTAAGGATATTTTCTTATTTTATCTTGAAAATTGTTAATCAGATTGTCCTAAATTTTGTGAAAGTGTGTTTGTGAGGGGGGTAAACAATATTGTTCCCCAGGTGGTGATTAGTTATATCCCTGATTTTTAACGAACTTTTTAATTTGGGAAGTTCTTGGTTAATGCATGCATTTCTATTTGTAAGCATATGAGTCAATAGGGACTGCAATTATAGATTCACCAAACGTAGTTTATTTTGAATCGAGATAAATCAGACAGGAGCTTGTAATGACGTGTTATTAGTTGTAACTTTCTTTCTCATCATTGATGCTCATATATATATATATATATATATATATATATATATATATATATATATATATATATATATATGTATGTATGTATGTATATATTATCATGGGTACTTATCGCACAGACAGGGATGTGTGGGTCTTTTCATTAATTATTGATGATAATTGATTAACACGCGCTGTTTAATGTGTCACCTTTTGCTTCAATTTTGCTTGTCTCCTTTCTTTCTGGTTAAGTCTGAGCAAGGATGCTCAACAGAAAAACTATATCAAATTTTTGAATTCAGACCACCTTTGACGACTGAAACATTTTGGATGCGTAAGAGCTACCTTTACATAAATGGATGATATGTGTCTAATCATTTCAAGATAATCATCTGTATGCGTACTAAGGTAAACTATATCGTGAGAATCAAGAGAGAGAGAGAGAGAGAGAGAGATAGAGAGGGAGAGAGGGAGAGAGAGAGAGAGAGAGAGAGAGAGAGAGAGAGAGAGAGAGAGAGAGAGAGAGAGAGAGAGAGAGAGAGAGAGAGAGAGAGAGAGAAATAAATGTATCAGACCAACAACGTTTCGGAAACCAATTATTTTAGGACAAAAATATTTGTTCGTACTTCATGGGCATTGAGGTTTAATTTTTAACATGCCATATACTCCTAGCTGGATTCGTTCTTCTTGCTTGCATGTGGTTTAATCAACACAAAGTTAAAACCATGGGCTTCTCGAGCTTTGGTCACAATTAGCTGATAAAAACTGTGGAAAAAAGGTTTTGACATGAATGAATATATATACATATATATATATAATGCAGGCATAAAGGAAAAAGAGGACAAAGAAAGGATTTTGATACAACAGAAAAAAGGATGTCAAGTGTCATCAAACAGATAGGGTTTTGTCATGTAGTGAGAAACTTGTCCAGTTCTCTAGAGTGAACTTAATTGCAACTTTGATTCGTTCATGTGATACTGTTGACACTACATCACGGACTAATAACAAAATGGTCACCATGCGGTAGCATTGACATGTCATATCTGACATGAGTAAATACGACAAATCCTGTTGATGGAAATGTGCTTGTAATTGACTGCTGATATCATGTCATGGCCTGTTGTATGTCTGGCCAAGCACAACGATATACAAGCCTGCTGTTTTAAGAATGACGTATCTATGTATAATAGATTTTAAGATAGGTATTCAACACTAAACCCGTTCCACCCGAGCACTTTTTCCCGGTAATATCTAAATATCGTCTGCTAATTGTATTTCCAGATTGAATGCCAGTGGCCAACAGCTTAACTTGATGCGCTCTGGGCACAACACGTCAAGGATAGCTGTTGACTCGGTCGTCTGTCAGGGTGGACTGAGTTAATTTTTTCTTTGCCTCTAATTGGCATACATCCAAAGAATAATCTTACGAAAGGGTCTGGTGATGATATTTTATTCCAAAGCGCAGAAACAGACCCTCCATATAAGCCCATGTAAATCTTGCTATGAAGACCTGCATAAAAAGTGTCTTTTCTGTCACCATAGACCAAGGTATTTACTTCGCAAAAACATGGCTGAATTGTGTATGATGTATATTTTATTTATATATGGCCCTTATAAAGCCTGATATGAAGGCATGCATAAGCTCTTTTGGTGGGGACCTTTCAGGACCTTTTTGTCAGTGCAAAAGAAGCTTAAATCATATTATAAAAACTCTTCAATACAAAAACAATTCATGAAAGCAATACCCTCAGACTGCATCACTTTCATCAAGAAAAAACAAAGAAGGAACCATAACATTTAGCTCATTATACGTGCCGTGCCGTAATTTGATTTGTTAATGGCAAGGTACTGTTATATATTATACATACACCCACACACACACACATATATATATATATAAATATATATAAATATATGTATATATATATGTGTTTGTGTGTATGTATGTATGTATGTATGTATGTATAAAACACTGCTATATTGAGGTTGTGCAAGTCCCCAATGACTTCCCTTCTCATTAGAGTGATATGATTGCATGTAAGTATAAAAAAAAGCATGCTTTCATCTCAGACCTGTTGGACCTAATTCTGCCACGTATTGTGAAGAAATACACAACATGCGCCACCTTCCTTCACAAAAATCCTAGTAGTAAAATAAAAGAGGAAATTACATTGAAATCACGATGTAACCTACACAGGAGACAATTTTTACTGTTTCGCTTTGCTTTCGCAGGGTAATGTGGAACAAAATATAATTACTCACAAAAGCAGCAGCTGTTTCAGCCATGCGTGAGAGAGCTCTGATTCATTGCTGATTTATTGCTGAAACGCGTCCACTGCAATCTGCGAACGGTAATGGAATAAGCTGTCTGCTTGTAAGGGACCATAAGTGATAAGCTTTGGTATTTTAAACCAATTTTGCTTCATTCATACAGGGATTTTATCTTCTGCTTTTAAAAAGTCTTTGAATAGAGTGCAAAACACCCGTACCCTAGGATCTTGTATTTGCAAGTTTAAAGTTTAGTGGTTTGGGTATTAAAGTCTAGATATTTAAGATATTTCCTAGAATCACAAGTAAAATTTTAACAATGAACGGAGTTGATATTTTAACGTCCGAACCTTAAATATGTCGTTTGTCGCGCTTGAGTTGGAACTTACAAGGGCCGTGCCAGGGCTTACCATTATATCCTGGCTGCTTTGCACCCCGCCCGGAGATTTGTGAATAGGAACTACAATCAGGTTTATGGGATGAGAAATTAATGTCTCTGTAATAAAACATATCATTCCACGCGCTTGATAGGATAAAGAATTTTCATTCCATGCTCTGGCTACAATAAAGAATTCTCCTTCCATTGCCTGCTGCAGTAAAGAATTCTCATTCCACATCCCCACTGCAGCAAATTCCTATTCCACGCACTGTTGCACTAAAGGTTTCTGGTAAAGTGCTAGAGTCTAGTACATGTCTTGAGCAGAGCACATGCATAATTATACGGTCAAGTGGGTATTTTGACTGCACATTGTAGTTTAGCCTTCCACATAAAGCCTCAGCCGATCATGTTGTGGGATAAATTCAGTGCTCTGGGCACCTATTAACAACGCACATTGGTGCTGACTAATGGGAGGGTAGATGATTCTGATTGGTCTTCCTCCCGTACTTTTAATGAATTTGAAGGGAATACAAAATTACAAGGAAAAGAAAAATGTTAAAGCGGACTTACTAATTTGAAAGTACCAATTACTGCTGCAGCGAAGAGTTCGTTAATAAACCGAGTAACTTAGTGACATCTTTCTCTTAAGTGAAACTGCTATTTTAAGTATAACTAGAGGCAACTGTTAGTGTGGAAATGTAGGACTCTGAAAGCTTTGGTCTGGTGCGGCTTGAAAAAGGTCCACAATAGAGGCATCTAATTTACGAAGATCAAAACACATGCACTTCACATGCATAAATGTTAAAATAGCGAACTGAATTAAATTGTTTTCGGTCATACACTTTTTTCTTTCATAACGAAAGCCCACAAAAATGTTTGTCAATTGTGTGCATTTTGCTTGGTTAAAATGCATATATCCAAATTCTGCGACCCACCTTCTTTTTACAATACTGAAGGTTTCTCCGGTAAATTGTCACTGAAGCCGGAACGACTGTCATATACGGACAGCTGGCAACCGTCATAAGGTTATCAGAAAGCTCAACTTGTGAGTTGATTTGGTATTTCATATCATTTTCCAAAATGTACTTTTTCATTAACTGATTGCCTCCAAAGCAGACCCAAGCTGCGTATTTTGTTTACTCCGCTGTAACGAAACTTGGTCTGCTTTGGAGGTAAATTTACGGAATACTCATGTTACTTTCGTCTCTTATTTTTCATCTCTTTTCGTATCTACCTGAAGGGAACTGATAAAAGTACGCAATGTGCAGACAGTTTTCTCTTTATTGGTAATCCTTGAATAGCGTGTGGTCATCGTGAAATAATTTCGTCGAGGCAATATATGAGAAAGTTTTACTTTTTAAGTTGCACGAGGAATACTGTGGACATTTAAAAATGTTGCAATAGTCCTTTCTCATCAATGCAGAGAGAGGGTCATGAAATAAACAAGGTTTCAGAATATCATGTATACTGGAAACAATTTGCCAGATTTGTTGTCGTGATTTACTGCTTAGACAGGTTAATACGCATCCAGTAAAAATGTTGCTGTGCAACCTCCTCACGTACACGAATGTCGGACATTTGTTTCACTCCAGATATATCCAGCAATTACATGTTGTGATTTGAAAAAAGATGGTCAATTTTAAATTTTAGATGGAAGGATATACATGTTAAGGCAGAGACATATTGTGTGTGTGTGCTCCGTGTTATCCGTACTACTGTGTGGCTTTGTGTAATCTTGTCATTTTTGTGGATTCAAATTTAAACAAGTAAATGCAACCACCTGTCAAACAACCATGACAAATCCAGTGAAATTTTAAGGTTATGGCAAATTTAATGAACAAAGCTTCTCAAGCAGAACAACTGAATCACTAGTTTTCATACCTGAACTCACTTACAAATAAAAACACAATTTAAACATGAAAATCAAGCTATCGAGGATATTCCATGTCGCGCTTTATTATAAGTCCTGAGGTTGGATAGAATGCCGGACAGAATTGTGCGCATTCGACACCTGTCAATTTTGATTGAGGAATTAACATAACAGTGTGAGACAGTTGGTAAAGTTTTTTTATTTATTTTATTTTTTTTGCTTCTTTTTTTCTTTTCTTTCTTTCTTTTTTTTTTTTTTTTTTTTGGTGTGTGTGTGTGTGTGGGGGGGGGGGGGCAGCACATTGCTCTCATACATGTAAAAGCGCACCCGTAGAGACTGAGGAATGCTTATCCTGAGTATTTCACCGGCCAACTACGGTATAGATAACATCTTTATTCCGTTTTCTTGTGTTTACTTATGCTAATTATTCTGATAAGAAAAGGTTTTTTTTCAACAAGGGGATCTCAAAGTTGCTATGACACATTTGCGACACAATTAAAAACGTATTGTTCAGTTAGATTCTGGAAATTTTTTGCCTCAATATTTAAAATGTATATCGGTGACAGGAGGTTTCCATGAGTGTTAAATATTGCATACAAAATGAAAGGTTCATATATAAGAAGTTGCATAAATTGTGTGCGGTACCGCACGAAACTACTGTTCAATGCAGTCGTTAAACCCCATTTTGAGTATTGTGCTATTGTATGGGGTAACTGTAGTGCAGGACTGTTTGACAAGGTGTACAAGCTCCAAAAACGTGCGGCTCGAATACTCGCTGGTGCCTCTTACTTAGATCACACCGAGCCCATATTCCAACAACTACAGTGGAATACTTTATATGACAATTTCAAATTCCACAAATGTATTTTAATATATAAGGCTTTACATGGGAAAACGCCCTCCTATATTCGTGATAGATTGGTCTTTACGAGTGACGTTTCCACACGAAGTACCAGATCAACCAGCAAATCCCTCCTATATGTCCCTAAGGGCTGTTCTAAAAAATATCCTATGGGGGGGGGGGGGGGGGGGGTGGACGGCAAATTTTTTTTGTCCGGTACCTGGAGGCTCTGAACGGCATGCATGTCCTATGGGTGGTGGAAAAAAACAAAACATCTGTCCTTGGGTTGGAGGGTTTAATAAGATCGTGTGTCCTATGGGTGGAGGTATTTTTATTCTCCATGTCCGGTACATTATTATATGTTATATCAATCAATTTTAATAAATTCAATTACTTTTTCATTCTTTCCCATCAGTGTTGTTTCGGCTTCTCCGATGTCTTTTCCCGCCTGTAGAAATCTATTATAAATCTGGTACCCTGTTATACTCTAGTATTACAACATGTACGATCAGACTGCGTACCAATATATAGGTGGCGCACCGTTAGCAGCACAAACCGAAACCGGAAGTAGCGAGGACAGCGTCAAACACGAGAAGGCAGATTGAAATGTATCTAGGACTGTTCGTCGAAATCAACATCGTAGGAGGCCAACTTTGCCGAGAGTTAAATCTGGTTGAAAAGTAATCTCGTCACTACACAACTTCGTCGATAGTCATCTTCATCGCAATGTAACATCGGCGAAATCAACTCGGTCGAAAATCAGAATGATCAAAGTGCTGTTTGGCCGAAAAGTAACTCATTTTGAGGCCATTTCGATAGAAATCGGCGAGAAACGGGTGCCAGGTGAATGTTGATGGTGGCTGTATAATGATCATCATGTGACTGAGCACAACCTGCCAATTTTTTACACTCTGGTTCGGTTAAAAGAATGATCTAAAGTACCAAAAAAAAAAAAAAAAAGGAAAAACAGATCACGTATGCAGGCAAACTTTATTCACAGTTTGATATCGACCCATTAAAATTGTAACCACCATGGTCGTACACGCGACCAATTGACTTTTCGTTCAGACCAGAGACGTGCATGAACTTTCGCCGAAGTTGATCGCGACCAGTTTGACCTGACGGCCAAATTGATTTCGACATATTGTCATCATGGCCATTCAGACAGTCGCCAATTTTAACCTCCGACGAAGTGAATATACGGCGAAGTTGATTTCGACGAATTATCCGATAACTGATTGAAATACATGGTGTACTTGGGTCAAGAAAACAAAAGTAAGTGTGTATTTTGTGTTGATTATCTAATAAAGTTTCTGTAAATGGACGTGTGTTGTATTGTAGTCATGATTGGTATATGCATTTGCCTGGGGAGTAGCAAAGAGCGTGGTTGATTTCCCCATGGATGTACGACGGTAGGTAGGTTCTGTTCAAAACAGTGATCTCCGCATGCTGAAGTTGCCTGGCTAATGCCCCATATGACAATGCATGCACAAGCCATTCACCATACAGTTGTGTTACAACGCAAGCTAGCACACTGAAGAGGGTGACTGAAGGAGCAAAAGGTACATAAGTGTACTATCAACTCATTCCATACTGAAAGATCATGAGAAGTCTGAATCAACAGCTTTGCACACTTTAGATCCAATATTGCACCTGGAGTTTGCTGAGAAAAGCTGTTGACTGTGTGGTCTTTTCATCTACCTCGTTTCATAATTGGAATAAAATTGGCAAAAGTTGAACAAAGTCAGATAAAGGGATATTTTTGTTTTGGCTGAAAAACATGGATCAGTATGGAATGAGTTATTAAAGTAAAGTAGTTTTAGAGTGACATGTCATTTAGATAATCTTTACACCCATCACCACATCTAGGGCTAGTTTCTGAAACAGACTGGTTCATGAAATAGTTTTCTTATGGCTGCAGTATTTGGTTTGACCAATCAGCGACAAGAAAAATTTGGTACATTTAATACTTTGATAAGTTTAAGTAATATTTTGAATGTGGGTGTTGATCATTTAAAGCAGTGCTTTTTTATTAAAGAGTGAAAAACTCACAATGCTACTCTGGCTTCAGTATAATTGTGGGTTTTTTAAAAACACTTGAAGTGATCTGCCAAGTTGGTAGAACACTAACTTAATTTAAAGGTCACACGCAAGTACATATACAACATGTAGGAGAGAAAAGGTGTACTTGACACACAAAGTCTATTAAAAAGCATTACAACCATCATCACTATAGTGTAGTAAGTGTAAGAGCATTGCAAGCCAAAAGAACATGAGCTCTACAGCTTAATAATGCTCTGTGCACAAACTGCAAGCTTTGAAATTAAAAAAACAAAACAAGTCAAATCACTTGGGGAAGCTTTATTTGGTTGCACATTTAAAGTTTGAGCAGTATAATATTGAAAGTTTACTTGTGCCATGATGTGTATTTCTATAATTGATGCACCATTATTGAACCACACAGGCATGCTGTACTCTTGTTTATTACAATGGCGAGCTGATATTTTGAGATTCAAATTGGTACTGTACATGTATATCACCTCTGTCATGTATTAAAGAAATATAGGTATATCATAGTATTAAGCACCCCTCAAACACTCATGCATTTATTTATTAAATGCAGTTTGTTTCATACACAAATATATGCTGAAATGTGCACCTTGAAATTTTCAAATTTTCCAAAGTGTGTATGGAGTTAAAATTTGTGTTTTTGAAAAAAAAATGTCCTAGGGGTTGAGGGGGGAGGGGGTTACCTGTCCTGTGGATGGAGGAGTTTAAAAATAGAAATGTCCTACAGGTGGAGGCTTCTAGTGAAAAGTATGTCCTGTAGGTGGTGGTGCTTTCAAAAAGGTGCCTTCCACCCCCCCCCCCCCCATAGGATATTTTTTGGAACAGCCCTAAACCTAAAATTGATATATTTCGCAATAGTTTCTCCTACTCCGGCCCCTTCCATTGGAACAAACTTCCGGAATCTGTTCGTCTGGAACCATCACTGGAAAAGTTTAAAAGGAGCTACTGGAAAACCAAGCCTTGAATTTTATTGACATTCTTCTTTTTATGTGTATATATTGTAAATATTTATTTCAGGGCCAAAATGTAAACTAGCGTCACGCTAATTTTGTAACCCTGGTGAAATAAACTCTATCTATCTATCTATCTATCTATCTATCTATCTATCTATCTATCTATCTATCTATCTATCTATCTATCTATCTATCTATCTATCTATCTATCTATCTATCTATCTATCTATCTATCTATCTATCTATCTATCTATCTATCTATCTATCTATCTATCTATCTATCTATCTATCTATCTATCTATCTATCTATCTATCTATCTATCTATCTATCTATCTATCTATCTATCTATCTATCTATCTATCTATCTATCTATCTATCTATCTATCTATCTATCTATCTATCTATCTATCTATCTATCTATCTATCTATCTATCTATCTATCTATCTATCTATCTATCTATCTATCTATCTATCTATGCGTGGGCACAGGGAACATTAGGCCCCTGTGTAACCTGTTTCACTCCATCTTAGGTGGTTATCACAATATTCACCCACCTGGCTATCCACATAGAATCTTATTGCCAGCACTCGTGTGGCAAATTGATGCTCATCTACAACGATGCATACTTCACATAGATTTGCCTGCCTGTCTAACAGTACCCAAATTCAAATTCACAATGAAAGGAAAGTCCTTATAAGTTCCGGTGAGTCTTGTTAAATCATTAAAATATGGTTTTGTCATTATTACATTTGCGACTCTTATCGAAAACTATCCATTTCTCGTAAAACTCGGTAGGCAGATAGTGTGAAAACCTTGAGTGGTTTTCACCAAAAATATTCAAATGGACACGATATCGTGATTTTTGCCTTTCTTTTTCATAATTCACGGAGACATATAGAAATATACTTTCTGATATCATTATACCACTTGCACTGGGAACCAGGGTAGCTGGCAGGATAATATGTTCTGCATGTTTAGCTCAGCTGACATATAAGTCAGCTTAGCTTATAGGGGGGGGGGGGTGATCCGCATGTCATGGTAATCATCATGCATCATTTTCACGTTAATGAGTTATCAAAAAACCGTGATACAGATCACCTTAAACATGCCGTTTGGTCCTTTGTTTTTAAAGTGCACGGGGAAAGCTCAACAGACGGCATAGCGCCAATACGCATTATGCATTTTAATTTCCCACCACAAAGCACGGGTTTGACGCCTGGCGATCACGGGGGATGTGCAAATCGCATCACTGTCACAGACAGGCCATAGCTCATTTCTCACAAAATTAGGATTTATTTTTATTTATATATTTTTTTATTACTACTATTTATTTTTGAGAAATGTAAGTTCACAAATGCCAGACTGGTTTTCTTCTAGTACTTTCCGAGCCATATATAAGCAAAATGTCCATATGCCTTTAACAATAATGCAGTATTTCCAAAATATGAGGAATATCAAGCTTGCCCCCCCCCCCTCCCCTCCCAGGTACCGACCCGTGTCTCGCCATATCTCACCAAGCGAGACTAGGCAATCGGGTATGCAGTTGAGGCGGGAACTTAATATGCATATCTCCTATTCTACCAGTCTTTGTGCATTTATTGAATTTTTTTACTTACTCTGTAGGCGCCGACTGAGACTGATTTATCTTCATGCTTTGTGAGTAAGCAGTTTGAATCTGTCTCCTCTGCAAAGATGGTCACCAGGTAACTTTAGTCTTGTAGTGCTTTTCATCATTGGGAATACCCTTCAAATTGGTACGTTTATAATAGCATGGCCATTGTAGGAGTACAAGTGCTTATGCATGTTAACACAATATTCTCGAAAAGCAGTTCACATCATGCAGTTTAAACTTAATACGCACTTACCTCGTGGGGATATTAGTAATTTATTAGGGAAAAAACTACCCATCGGAGGGCACTGGAGGCTCGGGGTAGGCCTCCGGTACGTTCAACTAACAAATGGTTAACACCTACAAATACGACTATATACATTGCTTAAAACATTTAAAATTCATGTCTGGTCGGTATCGGCTGTACAGTGCCAAGCCTTAAAAACCACGCCTTTACTAAAAACTCTTTGCAAATGTTATCGAACAGGGCGCCCACGCGCTACGTACTGTGTAAGAAACCATGATCTCCTAGAAATAAACAGAGTTCCGTTAAAAAAGATGAACCACAGTACCTTGTCCAAAAGTATGCTGCATCCAGTTTTGTCTCGTCAGCATAAGTTGTTGGCGAGACTAAGCAGTCACTTTCCGGACGTCCGTTCGTCCGTCAACAAAAAACTTCGGAGTAGCTTGAATTGCGCTGGCGAGACATTCATGCCCCCGGTTATGACTCTGGTTATTAAATTGCTCTTCAATTCACTATAGCACTCTTTTCTGATATTTTTTAGGGCCGGACAAAGAAAGAGGAAATGAGCCATATCTTCTTTAACTTCTTTACACAGCATACGCTTAGAATCCAAAATTACCCACCGTTCCAGACTTTGATTTATGCTAAGGTAACCCGTGCGTGCTTTAAATTTTAGCTGTGTTGCATAAAAAGCGTCCAACATAAACAAATAAATTTGGTAACCTTCAGTATGTTGTACTCATTTTGTTTGTTTGTTTTTTTAGTTTAGTTTTGTTTTGTTTCGTTTTATTTATCTATTATTATCTTTGGGGGGTGGGGGTTATGTGTAGGTGTTTTTTTTCCTTTTCGTTTGTGTTGTAGTGTTAATTACTCCAACAATGGATTCACTTCAAGCTTTGTGGGAATGTGCCTCAGGTAATTCTCCGTCAAAATCGCTCAGTAGGAGTGATTTATGTTATTGTAAAATAATGAAAACTAGCATTACACTTGGCAGCCTACTGTGGGATTCGCATCCTCGGCCTTTGTTTAATGTTACCTTTATGATGAACAAGTAAACACACATCTTACATAATTTCAAAGTCGAAGGAATGGCTCAAAGCAGACAGAAACCAATAGAATTGTAATGACATATTTGCATCAAATTCATCAAATGTACATATTACTGTCAATTCATATACAGTTACCCATCAACGTGCAACACTTTGCCACAAGTGCAGGCTACAACTTTCCTCGAATGTGGAATTAGCTCGCTCTCTAAACCAAATACCTGGGTCAAAGAGGAAAACTTGTGTGATATTCCTGTGTGAGTTCGTACTTGTAGTCACACGTATCTTTGAGAAGGAAAAGAAATCGTTCGTTAATATACTGAACCGTTTGGGCTTAAGACTGCTCCCTGGTGCTTAAGACTACAACCTTGGGAATCCCTTCTGGTATTTTTGTCGATCAACTGAACGTACTTTCATGTTTTATCCTTTCTTCAAGATTGCTTCAATAACGCTGATCAATTTACATGCATTTTTCTGGTCCATTGTGCTTAGCTCACCCCCAAAAAGATCATGCGGGAGACAATCAAACGCGTTGGTCAAATCCATGAGATGACACTTATGTCTTATTGTGGTCAAGATGACGTTTTCCTTTTATGAACAGACTTTGGCGCTTGCGGATGTTTCTGAGAACATAAATTACCGATTCTATCATTTCGTTAAAAAAAATTCACTAGCTCATTCTACACGCATTTGAAACTGTTTTGAGATTCTGGATTAAATGCTTACAGGGCGGCAGTTTGACTGGATTGGAGAGTCGGTATTTTATGTACGGGGCGGAAGTTAGCTTTCTTCGGGTCAGACGGGAATTTACCTGTTTCGGCTGATTTATTTATAATTTCGACTGATCGTAGGTAGATACATTCTGCTCAAACTAACTGTTACTGTGCAAGAATGTTGTCTCGCGCAGTCCTCTCTTTATTATTTAGTTTTAGTTGATAGCTTTCTGTAGACCTCATCCTTATTGAGCAATTGGAATTCAAGGACATTTTCTTCTTCTTTCATTTCATGTCCGATCTTTTGCAGACTTGCGTGCACGCCACCAGTTGCCATTTTTTCTAGTCCGTAAAAAATGCACCAGCGATCTGGTGGCTTTATTACCGACATAAAAAAGTCTTTAAAAGTTCCATTTGTTCAACATGAAGACGTTTACGATCTTTCACTAAGTTGTGTGGGTCATTATTTTTCGTTTGTGGCTGTCTGCCATGAAACGTCTGATCCTTTCCTGGAAATATTTTCGTGTACTTATCCGATTACATTGATGCCTAAATTGTCGTTTTATATCATTGACAATGTGCGTGGAGAGGTTACTTTGTTGCTTTTAACATGCAAGGCTTGCCGACTATCTGGGTAACCCTTTGTCATTTTCACACAGAGTGCGTTTAAATTGAATGTCCTGTCCTCAGGTAACTCTTTATAAAAGGTGTGCTGTTCCATTTGACAAGCTTAAGGGTGTGTTGTTCCAGTTGACAAGCTTGTTTTTTATTGAAGCTTATAACTTCATTCAAGAGCTTTTCCCAGAACCAAATTGCATCGTCTGGGTCATGGAAAATCACAGCTACGCCGTAAGAGCATTATTAAGACCAAGTATGAATGTGTTTTCATTGGAAGGCTTGTATCAGCAATATTTGGAACTTCTTTGCACATGTTTAAGCACTTCTACGTCGGTACCTGCGTACGGTATGCAAGAACATCAAGGATATTATCCACAACTTACTTCTTCTTATTTTCTTTTTGAAAGTTTACTTACGGATCAACTAATAATATAATAAAAGTGTCACATTCTTTTTCACACACATTTGATACATGAGGTCCCTGGGGTACACATACTGCCTTACAAAATCAAAATTCTGGGATCATGCTGGATTTTGCTGGACATTCTGACAAGTGCTGGAACCACGTTGCATTTTGCTGGAAAAATAACTTAATTATTTTCTCGATTTTCTGGTTTTTGCTGCCAATGCTGGATACTGGTGGAAACATGCTGGGTTTTGGTAGAAAAAGAACTTAGTTTTTCTCAGTTATTCTCATTGTTGCTGGGAATGCTGGATATTGCTGGAAACAGGCTGGATTTTCCTGGAAAATGAACTTAGTCTTTTCAGGGTTTTCTAGTTTTTGCTTCGGATGCTGGATATCGCTGGGAGCATGCCTGATTTCGCTGGGAAAAGAACTTGTAAAATTTTAGAATGTTAAATTTTTGTTAAAGATGCTGGATTTAGTAGGCCTCAGGGTACAGAACTCAGGAAATTTTGAATCTTGAGTCTTTGACAGCCCAGCAGAATCCGGCACAGTGTTAATTTTGTTACTGCCTAGTTTTTGATGGGCATGCTGGATTTTGGTTGTTAAGAGTTTGCTGACATTTACTGGCACAATTTATAGTCCAGCAAATTCTTAAGTGTTACCATAGTGTGGTTTTGCTAGATTTTTCACATTTCTCAACCCAGCAAATGATAACTTTTTTTTTTTTTTTTTTTTTTTTAGCGGGACCTGCTAGATTACAATTAAAAAAGATCTCGATCTTGGTGCGATATTCAATGGTCAAGATTTCTGTGGAAGGAAGGCAGCATGGGCGATAAAGGAGGAACAAGTGCGTCTACCCTTGCTCAAGTTCCAATTATAATCTCGATGTTTCAGCATTATTAATTAGCCCCAAAAGTTTTATTTTAGTATGCAATCTTATGTATATATCTTATAACTGGATCTTTAATTACCTGTGCCAGAGTTTTGGAAAATTCATTAGACTTATACCCATCAAAATATTGAATGAAGATACAAAATATTCGATCATCAGGTAGCCTCGTTCTCATTGGTTTGCAAGGCGGGAAATTTCGTTTATCTGAATTTGCGGATTGTGAAGACTGCGTTCTGTTGTGCTGTGTTGAACTACTGCAGAATTCAACAAAGCATGGGGCAAGGCAACAAATTTAAATATCTAGTAGTCTTTCCCTTGTGGTTGGATCAAACATTTGCAGTGGTTAAACCCACGCAAACATCCCCAGCCTTCAATGGGAGCAAAATATTGGGGAAGAGGTGGATGTGTAAACACTGCAATGGCCTGGGATAATTCACAAGGCTATCATAATGGAAATGGCTTGCGAGTACACAATTATTAACTCATGAACTTTCATGTCTTAACGTTACTGGATTAATACACAGTATGAATATATTTATTGACATGAACCAATGCAGCTCATTATGGTAGAGGTACAGTCACGATGGATGTGATGTACAGTGTAAAACGTAAAAGATGAGATCATGCCTTTCATGGGGTCACACTAAACACCAAACCCCACCTGAACCCACCAAAACTCACCAAACCCCACCTGAACCCACCAAACCTCACCAAACCCCACCTGAACCAACCAAAACTCACCGAAACCCACATTTTTGCTGGATTTTGTCGGGATTTGGTTAAATCGCAACAGAATCCAGCGAAATTTTGTTGGAACTGGCTGGAAAAATGCTGGATATTGCTGGATGCTTGGCAGAAAATGCTGGATTATGACGGATGTTTTCTACAGCATTTTCCACCACGCCCAGCAATATCCAGCAATATCCACCCTAATCCCAGCATTTCGTTTTTGTAAGGGTTGCACCGCTCCGTACGTTGTATTTACCGCTTGCATTTTTATTTAAGTCGGGTTACATACAACCGCTTGGCTTTTTTTTTGTCTAAGTCGGGTTTGATACAACCGCTTGCCTTTTTCATTTAAGTCAGGTTTAACACAACCGTTTGCCTTTTTTATTTAAGTCGGGTTTAATACAACTGCTTGCCTTTTTTATTTAAGTTGGGTTAAATACAACTGCTTGCCTTTTTTATTTAAGTCAGGTTAAATACAACCGCTTGCCTTTCTTTTATTAAAGTGGGGTTAAATACAACCGCTTCCCTTTTTTATTTAAGTCGGGTTAAATACAACCGCTTGCATTTTTTATTTAAGTCGGGTTAAATACAACCGCTTGCCTTTCTTTTATTAAAGTGGGGTTAAATACAACCGCTTCCCTTTTTTATTTAAGTCGGGTTAAATACAACCGCTTGCATTTTTTATTTAAGTCGGGTTAAATACAACCGCTTGCCCCTTTTATTTAAGTCGGGTTAAATACAACCGCTTGCCTTTTTTTATTTAAGTCGGGTTAAATACAACTCCTTGCCTTTTTCATTTAAGTCGGGTTAAATACAACCGCTTGCCTTTTTTATTTAAGTCGGGTTAAATACAATCGCTTGCCATTTCATTAATGTCGGGCTAAAAAACTTCAAAATGCATTATTTTAAGTTTCATGATCCTGGCACTGCCTCCTTTTTTTTTTTTTTTTTTTAGATATGTGCCATATATGTATTGGTTTACGTATTCGTAATACAATTTGCACTTTTACGTAAGTATATATTGATAACGTGGTTGTATAATGTTGGAAATAAAACGATGGCTTTTTTCGACCTGCATAAAAGAGGCTTGCAGCAGCTTGACAATTACAAAAGATGGGGTCGTGTGATTGCTGTGCTAAAGCTGTGCTTGTCACCGTCAACATTCTTCTCATTGTAAGTATACAAACGTATGAAAAGAAATGTGCATAAGACATGTAGTTTTGCGCCTGATATATGTATATATGTTCCTTGATAATTTTCAGTCTTTTGGTGTTTGGCCCCGTACGAGACCCCGGAGGTGTAGAATATCAAACAAAGATGATTGTTACATTACCAAACGATTAACCAGTGTATATGTAGAACTGATATATATATATATATATATATATATATATATATATATATATATATATATATATATATATATATATATTATAAAGCAGAAATACAGTTGCATATTGCACACTGCTTAACAGGTGCAGTGTTATGCAATATAGACAGCTACCTGAAGTACTTAACATTAATGCACATAAAATAGTACATTTTGCATGCACCATCTTGCACATTTGAAACACCTCTAAGATAAATTTATATTATTGGAACAAAATCTTCTCTTTCAGATACGTTATGATATTTCAATACTAAACATGTCTGAGCCAAATCTTGCCATGGATTAAAAATGTACACGCACATTGGTCGTAGTTATTAACAGCATGTGTTTCAGAGTGCTTGACTATGTGTGAGATTGCGTGCCAATAGACAGAAATACATAGCCACATAGTTTACAGACGATCACACAGAAACAGTAATATTTTAAGCAATAATTAAAATGCTGCAAACTAATGCAAGATGAGTTCAGAGTTCTAACAGATTTCTTATGCATAATAGGTGTCACTGTCATATATAACTCTTCCAATGCCACATTTTGGGCTGAGTCAACAGCTTTCTTGGCTTGCTTTGGGCGTAATCACAAAGCTCGCTTTTGTTGACCCGGACCATTGTATTCTACGTAACTACAGTAATGCTGCTACGTATTACAAGTAACACGAATATAGCACCCTTATTACAATTCACTGCAGCTAATTGTAAGTGAAGAATACTTACAGAGTTTACAATTATAACAGATTTGTGATGCATTGTAAGGGTCACTGTTAGATTTATTAAGCAGAATTAAACTTAGTGAACATTTTCCTTGTTTTTAGTAAGGCGTATTGAACCGGACCCTTGCCAAGGAAGCTATTGCCAAGAATCATCCCGTCCTGATAAGTCTCATCGACTGTTCTAATAACTGGTCTTACCGGGTTAACTCTTTCAATGCCAATCACGTGTAAAGTCGGGCTACTAAAGTCAAACTAATCTGAATTATCTTTAGGAACTCAGATTTATATTCCTCGTTAAAAGACCTTTCATGTAAGTACCAGCATACCTATAGTTCCACAGAGAATACCCAGGGTCCACAGCTTCTCTCGGCCTGCATTGGGAGCATAGCGCCCAATGGGCTCCGAGGAGAGCTGTTGACTCGGTCAAAAATTTGGCACTTAAAGAGTTTATAATCTTAAAATTTGTGTACAAGTGCAGATACTTAATGTATTTTTGAAAGCGATTCTGTGTTCGAAATTGCTTTCACTTTCAGATCATCGGTCTTGTATTTCTTGCTGTTGGAATCTTTCTCAAAGTAGGAATGACGTATCTACAAAATCTGCTGGGTCTGACAAATGGCTTGCCAATCCCGTCCTTTTCCATCCCTGGTATATCAGGATCGGCAGCAGTCAACGCCACACCTTCAGGTGGTAATCTGGATCAGTATCTCAGCCCGCTGGTCTCACCATTTGCCACAGCGTTCATTGTGGCAGGCCTCTTCCTCTGTTTTATTGCCTTCCTGGGATGCTGTGGGACTTGCTTCATATTGAAAGTATTGTTCATCATAGTAAGTTACTTTTATCTAAGTTAGTACGTATACTTTGATACACTACTGTTCATGTGCAAAGCATGGTCATAACTGCAACTATGAGCACAACGATTCATAACTTTTGTACCTCCTTTGTCCAATTTACTATCTGCAACATTTCTAATTTTTCTAGAGATTTAGTGTTTTCTTGTTGACCGCGCTTTCTTTGCCACAGATATGACTTCAAAAATATAGGGCGGGTGTCTTTTTTGGGAAGAATTGAATAGTTGAGTGAATATAGGAAGTAAAAAGGAAACTTCGTCTCAGTTGATTGCGTTTTACTAGTTATATTCAAAATAAGCCAGGTTAACAATGGGGCACACAAACACTTGATTCATTTCCGGCAAACGCAGAGAAAGAGTAGAATAGACAGACATGGCGGACAGACAGCCAAGTCGGCGGACAGATAGATAGATAGATAGATAGATAGATAGATAGATAGATAGATAGATAGGTAGGTGGGTAGGTGGGTTGGTAGACAGAAAGACAAAGACCGACCGACAGACAGACATGCGGATAGAAAGATACAAAAGGTAGATAGATAGATAAATAGAAAGACAGATAGAGAGAGACAGACAGCGAGAAAGATAGATAGACAGATATAGACAGACAGAGAAGGACAGACAGAAAGACGAATGGGAGGATGGATGGATGGAGAGACAGACAGACAGAATGACAGACAGACAGACAGACGGACGGACAGACAGACAGACAGAGTCAGATAGATGGATGGATGGATGGATGGATGGATGGATGGATGGATGGATGGATGGATAGATGGATAGATGGATAGATGGATAGATAGATAGATAGATAGATAGATAGATAGATAGATAGATAGATAGATAGATAGATAGATAGATAGATAGATAGATAGATAGATAGATAGATAGATTGAAATGTCCCATAAGGTGGTTGATCCGGTTATGTGTTTTTCCTGGAGATGAATGTAATGGTTATGGTATCTTCATATTTGTTGAAACTCACGAATTTAAACTTTTAGCTGTTGTGCATATGTAGAGCTGTAGAGTGGTGGAGAATGTTATTTTTATAAAACAAAAAATTGTCTTCTTGATCTATTTATAAAAATAAAATATTGTCTTCACCTGGGCCTATATATCTTTGTCTATTTGAAGTCTGCTATTGTCCATAATTTATTATTGATATCACCGCCTGATGCTTGCATCTGTAGGGTAGGTATGCAAACGGATCGGTATCAAACTCATGACTCGCATGCCGATCGGCATCAAAGTTCAAATGGAAGCTCTTCCTTTTGTAACAAAGCAATAACATTGGTCTTCTGAAAATCGTTTGCATCCATACGGAAGCGTCTTTTTTTGCGAAAAAAGATTACTTTGGACTGCAGCACACTCTGACTTCCGTTCTTCACACTTGGCGGTGTAAAGTTTGGAGCTATTAGGCAGTAGTGACATCAAGCGAGACGCTCGTTCAATGTTCATCACGTGGCAGTGCAATGCAATACAATGCTACAGAAGTTGTTTCATGATTGTTTACTGGAGGTTGGTTTGGTAGCTCACATAACACCAAAAGGGTGGGCTGTGCTGCAGGCAAATGCAGTACAACCTATTCTAAGGGAGTTAAAAAGAGCTTTTTTAGTTTTTGTGGCCAACATCAGGAGCCAAACGGTCCCGGGTGTGGGTAAGAAGTGAACAGGACAGGGCTCACTCCATCAAGCTGTGATTCAAAGCACGCGATCTTCTGTGTGTCTAGACTATTTGTTGAAGCACTGATCCTGACGCATTGACTGAGGTTGCCTCAAAACCACATTCCTCTTACAGGGTCTTTCAGAGTAGAGGGGATAACCCCTGAGTGACCTGAGTTAACCACATTTGTTTACAATAAACTTGAGTCAAGAGGATTTAAAGATGTACTTTTGATCAAATATTTCTACAAATTTTGCTGTAAATATCCTGAGATGGTTACAAAGTTTGGCTTTAATAATTTTAGAGATTTTAGACTTGTCTATTTTGCTACTTAATTTTATCTTCTGGCATAATTCTGTTTTAATGTTCACCTTTTATACATTTTAGGCTAGCTTGTTTTCTGGTAGGTTACCCCCCCCCCCCCCCAATCGGTAGCAAGCAACGGCCTTCGACAGTTACATTTTTGCCTAATTGTGCTTAAAATACTGTTAAGAAAAATTGTTTTGATAACATGTTTTTGGCATAAATGCTAATGACTTTCATTCTTTTCTGACATGCCTAAATGCACATTTACTCAATCTTAAAAAATTACTCGAAATTGACAGTATTTTCTCAAATGTCACAAACCTGACACATTACGTTGATACATTGACTCTGGGTTGGCAGTGAAATAGAGCTTAATTGTTTGAGGAGTAGGTGTCATCATGGAGTTTGTTTTACATCTCTAGAGCAGGATGTACATTGTTGCAGTCCTTGTTAGGATTTTCCTTGATTTATACAGGTGGTCTAGCTGCAACTGTTTATTTTACAATCACTGGGACTGAATATAATGACCCAGATTGTTTCCACCTCAGTTAAACACCTGCGGATGGTTTAACTAGGATAAGCTGTCCGGCTAGAAAGGGTACATATTAGTTCAGGGGTAAGTCAAATTATCCTTATCATAACCTGTACTATACAAATTTAGTAATTATGGTTTGTTTGACAGGTATTCTTCTTTCATAATGAAGTTCTACATTTATAAGCAAAACTTTACGTCTTTAGCTAATTCATCATTTGCCACGTTCATATTTATTCATTATTATGTGGATTGTCTTTACTGAATATTTAGCTTAGACATGGAGCCGCTACTCAGAGAGACATGCATCGGTAAAAGGCTCCGAAACATGTTGAGTAGTTACCCGCTGAAGACCCTTTAATTTATTTGGGCTATTACAGCCTAAGTCAAAATTTTACAGAGGAACGTGTGCAATATGGACAATAGTACTGCATGTATATAGGTTAGACAGGGACAGATTAGTTTATGGAGAATAAAGAGTTTTGACTGCGGAATAGGGTAATGACCACTAGGAAGGGGTTTTGGACAAAAAGACACACACACACACACACACACACATACATATATATAAATAAATATATATATATATATTAAGATATAATAGAAATGCCAAACAACTGCGTTAAGCTTTTAGCTAGGATTGTGTTTCTTACACACAACAACAATAGATACAATATTGCTCTACAGGTTATAGCTCGCAATGTGTTATGCTATCAAAATACATCGTACGGGCTTTCAGTGCCCATGGGTGTCTACACACTACGTAAATCACAGAATGAAAGCTTTCATTGCTATATTTAATTTTTGATGCAGTTTTACATTGGTTAAATTATATCTATAGATATCAGTAAAAAGCACAATTGAAGGTGAAAGTAGGATATACATGTATATATATATATATATATATATATAGATATATATATATATATGTGTGTGTGTGTGTGTGTATTTATTGTAAGATAATTGAAAATGAAGTAGAAAGGTAGGACACACACAGTTGTGTGTGTGTGTGTGTGTGTGTGTGTGTGTGTGTGTGTGTGTGTGTGTGTGTGTGTGTGTGTTCAAGAAAACAAAACCAATTATAATACTGGTGGATAGTCTCAAGAGATCCCGTTGTTTCTGAGCCAGCAATTATAATTAAGCCATTTGTCTCAAACATTAAGTATTACGGTAAAAAAGAAGAAGAAAAACTAGCGAACTCTTCATGTGAGGGAGGAAAAACCTTTACTGTATTTGTATGGTGTATAATACATATTTTTCGCGCCTTCCTTATCATCAACTTCTTTCGTTCCAAAATATTTAAAGCAGCTTTCTTTGAAAGACATGCGTGGTGTGCTGGGGTATTCATTGTTTAAACCAATCGCTCACCCTATTAACTGCAATCGCCGTAACCAAGGTATACATTCGGTAGACATTTTATTCCCACTTTTTTGGAAGTACGAAAAGGTTATCAGGTATAAATTATATTATAAAGTTGTTTTTTTTAATGTGATGAGTCTGTGGGGGGCACGCACGTCATGCCCAACGATACGGAGTGTCAACAGTCCCACAGCGTGACGCCTGTTGTTCAGGACAAGTAAGTCACAACACCTAAAATATGTCTTGATCACCAGTGTGTCATTAATCAAATAAATTGGAAGAAAAACATCTTGTAGATAAATCAAACTAACAGTTCATGTAACAGGCTGGTAAGAAGTGGATGAGAAACGCGCCACTGTCAAAAACTGAGAGAAACACCGACAAGAGCAAGTTCGGGAAAGACGCGCCACTAAGGTAAAGAACCTAAACGAGTGGTTAAATGTGTAAAATATTATTAGACGCAGCGGAACTTTTCAGTTTTACAAGAGATCATTGCTAGATTGACTGACAGAGTTACGAGACTACATAAACCTATACACAAAGAAGATTCTTATTGCCGCATACGGAAACACACGGGGTATAACAGGGACATCTTTTGTTTATAAACTACATGTATTCACGTCAGTCATTGAAGATCAGGTCTTGGGTTTTCTAGAAGAACAAGGTATCCTTGGTGAACTTCTTGGGGCTTATCGTAAAAAGAGACGTCTTGAGGACAAGTATTTTAATCTTAAAGGTCTCTGTACTATAAGAAAATATCGAAAACGTAAGACTTTGCTTTTCTTCCTCGATATTTCTAAGTCGTTTGACAGAGTTAATCGAGATTTATTATTTGTGAGACTTTTTAAAAAAGCGTCCAGGATGGGGAATTATTAAAAGTCTTTCTTTATAATCGTGTGCATAATAAAGTTACATTCGGGCCCTTTCAATCCTCCTAGTTTGAAGTACTAAACGCTGTAAGACAAGGCTGCATTTTATCACCTACATTGTTTTCGATAGTAATGACTGACCTTTGGACATGTGTTGAATGATAAAAATACAGGTATTCCATTTAATGGTGTTAAAATTCTAGGTTTACTGTATGCTGACGATGTGGGCTTAACAGGTGAAAGTGAAGAGGCAATGGTTAAAATGTTAAATGTGTACCATGTATTTGCAACCATATGGGGTTTGCAGTTTAACCATGATAAATTTAAGGTAATGGTCATTGGATAACGTCACAATAGCACCAATAAATGGATGCTTGGTAACACACCACTTTATGAATGCACAATTTATAATACCTCTCAGGGAGAACTAGGATGGCTCCCAATCAAATTAATCTTGGATCGCATTCGTAATAAGTTCTACCACAGGCTGAAATATAATTTGCCAGGCAGTAAATTATGCAAACAAATATTCAACAAATTTTACAAATCCTATTTGGAGAATGATTCAAAGTTGCCATGGTGTTACTTTCAGGAAATCCATCAAATTCTCATAAATTTTGGTTCAGATCGGACCTTTTCGAGCCAACAAGACTCCTGGTTTGAGACATGTCGAAAATTAAGTTTAGAGAGTTACAAGATAGAATTCTGTCAAGACATTGATGAAAGATCTTCGTTATATTGGTATCGGCTAATGAAATGTTCCACTTTTGACCAAAAATACATGTTTGATACAAGTGTGAACAAGTGTGGCTCAAAAGCTCCTTTCTTGTTGCAAAACTCTGTTACTTGCCGGGTGACCATTAAAGCATTTGCATATGGAAACATCGTGGGTTTAGTGTTTGGCACTGTTTGCAAACAGTTCTTGTCAGAGCCGTGGTGCGCTGGGTGCAATATACTGAATGATGACGCACGTGTTCCGACCTGATATTATTATTATTATTATTATTATTATTATTATTATTATTATTATTATTATTATTATTATTATTATTATTATTATTATTATTATTATTATTATTATTATTATTATCATCATCATCATCATTATTATTATTATTATTATTATTATTATCATCATTTTTATTATTATTATTATTATTATTATTATTATTATCATCATCATCATCATTATTATTATTATTATTATTATTATTATTATTATCATTTTCATTATCATCATTCTCGTGATGATCATGTTGTTTCTAGGGATCTTCATAAATCTAATTTTCCGGAAATCTCTGAAACTGAGCAATTGTAATAACTGGCTCCAATGACGGCTATTTTTAATAAAACAACTGATCAAATTATCTATTATTTCATATGAAGCCCGCAAGGATAAAAGCACATAATAAGTTGCTTAATATCATGTGTTGCCACTAGCTTAGACAGGGTTGGACCAGTGCAGTGCACCTACTGTGGAATGTACGTTGTGTGCACATCTGCCTTGTTCGTCTCTCCTGTACAAGTCTGCACCAGTGCAGCAGTCTTCGTCTGTTTTTTTCCTTTAATGTATGTTTTGATTGATGTATACATATATATATATATATACATCAATCAAAACATACAGTATATGCATGTGGAGATTCTCCTCTTTGCTTTCTCTTCTGATCTCTAATTGCATACTTTTCACAAGCCTCATCCTAGTACACAAAATGATGGTGTTGTGAACTCCCTTAAATATGTTCTCAGCAGAAATGGTTATAACAATCCTCACAGTGACAGTCATCATCTAGCTATGCTCTTAACAAAAGTTTTCCTGTTCAATGTACCGCCCATGTTTGGTTTCAGCTGTTTTGTAGGAGCTCCAAGTAGTGGCGCGGCTGTCAAGGGGGTTCTGCTGCATGAATTTTTTGGACAGGCGTGAAATCAGTGGTTGAGAAACTTAAAGGCTGCCTTCAAGGAGTATAAAGTCATAAACAGACAGCTTTAAAGGATGCGAACAATATTCAATGTTGTCTTTAAGATCCTTAGCTTTAAAGCAATCTTTAAAGAGTCCAAAAGCTTGAAGACTGCCTTACAGAAGACTGAGTCCTGAAGGAGTCTTCCACATATTGTACCGTTAAGTTTGCTGATTTCCTTTAAGCAAACACATTCCTAACCTGTGATAAATGCGTCAGGCCACAAGATCCCGCTAAAAGTACCTCTAATGTTAATGTAGCAACGGCAGCCATGTTAAAACACATAAGATGGGTATTTCTGCTAGAGATCTACCTGCCCGCTAGAAAGGCCGGTGCCGCCGTTAAGACGTTGAAACATCAGAGCGTGAAAGTCGTATCCGGCTTTAAGACCGACACGGCCCAGAGCGTGAAATGTGCGTCCGGGCGTGGAGGCATGGGATCCTTGAAGAATGATCTTCAAGGTGCACTCTTTCAAGAAACTGCCTTTAAGGAAGGTAGCTTTGGACGCTTGCTTCATTCTGCAAGGTCGGCTGTGCCTTTAATGACTCCAACTCACGGCGATGCCTGCTACATCACAATTAGGGCACTTAATCCTCCCTTTGTTCCGAGGTGTATCTCTGTTGGTAAGGGCCTCCTTGGTCCTGACCAGGACCTGACCAGAGAGGACACCAAACAAAACTTTTGATTTAGAAGTGTGGCAAACAAGTAAGGACTCGCTAGCCGGACTTCCCATTTCAACTTTAACTGACCAATCTAATTCCATTAACTTGTGTAGGGTGTATTTTTAGGATGACGTGGTTTAACATAGAATTACATATATAAGTTTGTTTTTATTGCAAATTATTGTATATTAACGCGCTGTGGATTCTTTCCTGCCAGTGGTACCCCCCCCCCCATTGTAAGGGAATAGTTTTCCCGAATAATAATAGTAATAATGAGAATGATAATGATAATTATAATTTTAATAATAATTATAAAAATAATGATGATTGTTTTAGTATCATTATTATTAAATATTTTGCAATTTATGTCGAAGTGCCCTCCTTATTAGACACTTAAACGAATGAAGAAAGACATACTCATCAGTGCTACAACAGACACACTGCGGGAGTCAGACGGACTTTAGCAAGTCTGTCCTGAGCATGCTACATTTCATGCACAGTCACGCACGCAAAACGGCTAATAGTCCAGATGCATTGCAAACTAAGGTACCAGCCAAAATCATCATCATTTTCACATTACTACACAGAGCACTATTTCATTGGACCCCTTCCCCCTTGGAATTAGTACCTTAAAAATGTCGATTTTTACACTAAAATGCAAAGCTACTGTTTGGCCACATTTGCAAACCCTAAAACTGTATGTCGGTTTGTCTTAGTAACCATAGTGTCGCCTAGCGAGATACGGGCATCTGCCTAAGCGGGACGTAGGATTTTACTAATATTTTGCAAATAAAGAATACTTAGTTCGGGCACATGGAAATTTATTCTTATATCCCTGTATCCAATTTGATTGTCACATTTGTAAACTTAAATGTGTCTAAAAGTCACTAATTTTGTGAGAAAGGGGTTTTTGGTCCAGTGACAGTGCTTTGCCCTTGTGCCTTCCGTGGTTGATAAACCAAGAAACCGAAGCACCCGGAAGAAACCGCCGTCAATGGTCAGAGTGGTAGGTACTGTCTCCACTCGGTTACCCCGCCTTGAATCGAACCTTGGCCACAGAGGTGAAAGGCGAGCGTGTTGCAGCTCCGTCAACCGTGCACTAATAAGGAAAATATGATCCACGTGGATGTCCATTTGCAGGCCTGTTCCACGCAAAGTCGCACGTACAGTTAACGCCTGTTAGGTACGGTTTATTCTCGGATGATCTTATCCACGATATGAAAGACATTTGCCTGCAAGATTTGTTTTGAGCAGATGTGTAGGCAAAACATCAATGCAAGTACCACAACCACAAGCCATGGCTGAAAGTGACTTTGTATCTTTTTACATAATGTATATATTTTTCGTGCTTGCCATGCGGAAAGTATTGCATTGTCATTGCAAGGACGTGTTAAATTTTGCACTTGCAAAATGTTCTCAACATTTCTTATATGTATCTTAATAATTGTTCAGTTTTCTCTTTCTCTTTCTCTTTCATGCTACAGCTTTTCTGGACACACTCACGGGGCTTATACCCATATTGGGCCGAATTAAGAAAAATATGGCCAAGGATCAATTAGTATAAGATCCACGCTCTCAAAAACATGCCAAGCGATATCTTTCTAGGAAAGCAAAACGTTGAAGTGTTTGAGAATGGGTTGCGTTGTGTTCTGAGTAATTTGCTATGTTGTTCCGCTGAATCAGTACATCCCAGTTCCACATGTGTGACGAAAAGGAGAATAAGACGTTTGTTGAAAATTACATCGTGGTGCGCACACGCCGGCAATCGCTAACTATTTCATTCAACATTTCAGGCAGTGACTCTGTAGAAAAAAATGAATTAAACTGAACTGAACTGAGCTGAGCTGAGCTGAGCTGAGCTGAGGTAAACTGAGCTGAGCTGAGCTGAGCTAAACTGAGCTGAGCTGAGCTGAGCTGAGCTGAGCTGAGCTGAGCTGAGCTGAACTGAACTGTACTGAACTACTGCTGTGTCATGAGTGCATGGATTTCGCGCCTTGCCGTAACTGTATTTTCAAGTCCATCCCGACCACAGCTGAAAATCAGACTGGCGGCTTTGCCATTGAACACAGAGTTGCTGTGTCTGGAATCAGCACTAACACAAAAGTAATGCTATAATTTAAACAGGTGATCGTTTTAAACAGGTGATCGTCTGCGAAATATCTTCCTGAGATGAGGCCAGCGATTGACAGGATCGAAGGCTTTACCAGTATCCAGACGGCAAAATCTGGGCTTGTAACACACACACACACACACACACACACACACACACACACACACACACACACACACACACACACACACACATACATACACAAATATATATATATATATATATGTATATATACAAATACATACATACATACATATATTAGAATCGGTATATGACATTGTTACCAATACACCATTCAGCCAAAGAGATGTAGTGAAACCTCGTTGTGACGAAACTCAGATAGCTCATATATTAAGTTAATGGGACAGGTTTTAGGGGGGACTTAAAATCAAAAGTGAGTAAAATAGCAAAGGAATTTGATTTTAAGTCCCCCCCCTAAAACCTGTCCCATTAACTTAATATATGAGCTTTCCACTGAGCGATTACGTCACAACGAGGCTTTCAAGAATTACGACTATCTCATTTGGCTGAATGGTGTCATAGGTAAACAACTGTCATACCTACCGATTCTAACTCTTATGTATGTATGTATGTAATTTGCTATATATATCCCATCTATATACTTCCATATCATAACTACTCTTGTGTATGCTCATGTGTGAGTCGTAGTGTTTTATAGAATACGCACGTGACTTATGTGTCTCCAATCGGGAATGCTGTTACCATTTTAAAAGAGGAGTGTAGTTAGGTCTATTTTAAAATGCATATCTACGTAATCATGCGCCAGTGGCTGTGAATACACAATTGTATGAATGCCCCTCGAATATAAGGCACATTTGAAATGTTTGTGAGAAAATGTGACACTGAAATCGAGAGTGGAGCGAACTTAATTTTCATTCAATATTTGTAATAGAATCACATAAATATACAAAGGACACGGACCATCAATGCTCCACAATTGCTTGGCAGCGCTGTTGGACGCATCCGTTTTGCTGGGTATAAGTTTTTTGTCAGCAAGAACATACACAACCATGGAAGAAAAAACTATGTCGCGGCGAAAATGATGCGATTGGTCAATAGGCAAGGAGTGGTAACACGTGACCTACCGTGGATTACGATTTCAAAATTTCAGCATAGCAATAGGTTATTCACTGGCAAACAAGACTAAATCTTAATGCATTTATCACGATACCTCTCGACCTCTTACTACGTCCTTGTATTAAATTGAACAGGATTAACTCATTCAATACCAGTCCCTGATTTGTCTGTATATTTACCTAGATTTAAGATGACAATTGCATATTTAAATTCTTCATGAAAAGAGCATTTGTTCAAGTACTAACATGTCTATAATCTTAAGTCGGTGGTTCTGGCACTGCTTGGCAAGTCATGCTGCAGCTACTGCGAGGGCAGCTGCAGCACGGCTTGCCAAGCAGTGCCAGAACCACTGACCAATGCCTGGCACCATAGTATGGAATGAGTTAGTAAAAATCACCAATGATCCAGCAACATGTTCATCGCCTCCTGACCAGCTAATGCTCCTCCAACATTATATGGCAGAGATGTACTTTGAACTCTTTCTCTGCAGCTGTGACTTATCTTGAACTACTAAATACGAATTGCTCTGATTTATCACAAGGATGCTAATTTCAAGTTTCTTGTAAAAAAGACCTTTTATTCAAGTACCAGCATGCTTCTAGTTACATAGTATAGTCATTGGTATAATAGTCCGGGTCAACAGCTTTCCTCGACATGTTTTAAAAAAAAATAAAAAAAATATGGTACTGAACGAATAAGATCATTTATTACAGATGTGGCTTTCCAGCAGGAATCCACGTTTTCACCTTTAAAGCTTCTAGCAAACGCTTGGTGTTGACACTCATTTTGTACATATGTGCCCAGCACATATTTTGATTTGCAAGGGCGCATGCGCTAGACGTCTTATGTAAGCCCCTGTCTATATCCAACCATACACACACACACATATATATAAGGAAGTCATTATTAATCGGATATGAAATCGCGAGAGACCAAAGATAAACATTTACGTATTTTGCTTCCAGGTTCTCTGATACAAAGAAGCCGAATGTACCCTAACCATGGCATCTTGCTATAGCTGCACACAATTTTGGCTCGTGTTGATGAATGTAATTACCTTGGTAAGCACGTTACATGTGAGTCAAAAAAATATAGGCCAATTTCTGTTTCTTTAAGTTCATGCCTCAATGAATAGATTGCCATTGGATAAATTGATGGATAGAATAAAAAAAGACAGACAAATAGACGTCACATAGATGCATGAATAGGTGTATGGATATATGGGCGATATTTCAGATATAGTAAATGGTATGCAAAAACAGATTGGTTTTTTCAATTTCATAGAGAGAGATAGAAAGTATATTGTGTTGTATTATGATCCCATCCACAGGATTTTCATGTTTATTTCCAGCTGCTTGGGCTCTCAATCCTTGCGGCAGGCATTATGATCTTTGCCGCACCTGACTCTCTTCAGAGCCTTCTTACAAGTTTTTTTACGGGCACAAACCAGACCATACCCAGTATGTCTTCATTGCTCGGGGTGAATGTCAACACTGGGGTCACCCAAGCTTCCAACGCTGACAACTCAAGCCGATATGTGTTGGAGCTTTTGTCGCCAATGGGCGTTGTCCTTATTGTTATCGGCGGGTTCCTGTTTTTTCTTAGTTTATTAGGGTGTCTGGGAGCTTGTTGCTCATCGCAGTGCGCGCTTCTGTTGGTAAGTCCTACATATTTGTTCACTCTGAAGGTGCGTGTGGGGACAGATATCAGAATTTAAGATAACAGTGGACAAGATTAACTTTAGACCTCTTCTTTAGAAAAAGATATGGGATGTGTAAATTGGTATAAGAATTATGTCATTCAAATTGGCCACACTGAGCACACTGCACGGCTAGGGAGCATCCATTGGAGCGATTTTTAAATAATTAAAATCATTGCAGTTTTATATATGTGAAATAGATTTACACATAAGTGAAGTTGAAGTTTGATTACATATAATGTAAAAGTGTTTCACACTAGTAAAAAACATTTTCTACGTATGTGTAAATGTTTTCCACTTATGTGAAATAAATTATTACTTTACATATATGAAACGATTCACAGAGATGTGAACTTTGTAAACATATATGTGAAATAGATTAACACATAGGTAAAATAAAAATATAATTGTACACATGTCTAAAATTAAATATACATATATTCTAATTTTTTGCACACATATGTGTAAAACTATTTCATGTATATCATTTTATATTACATATGTGAAATTTGTATATATATATATATATATATATATATATATATATATATATATATATATATATGAAATAGATTCACACATATGTGAAATGAAAATATGATTCTACATAAGTGCTAAACTCTTTCACATAATATTATGTGAAAAGCTTTTCACATATATATATGGAATAAACACAAAAACAGCTTGCGATTGCTGATAAGGGTTTTTTTTTGGAAAGGTCTCCTGTTTTATCCTCACCAAATGTCAGGCTAAGTTGCTTCTGGACGGATGATAACCAAACGCTAACAAGCAGGTATAGGCCTAATCAGCGCACAACATGTGCGGGTGCACATCAGCCTATCGGCTATATCAAGTGACTACATTTGAACCTGCCCTTGGGAAAAGTGTGTCGCACTAAGGGTGATAAAATGAATGTCCTTTACAAAATCGAAGTTTTCGCATCACCATTGCACCGAGCTGTATAACTGAAGGTATTTGGTATAGGCATTCTCAGTGTTTTCCATGTCATCCTCAACCCAGCGTCATCCTGTAAAATGATAATTCCTTTTATGCTCAAAACTGAACAAAAAGTTTTAAACCATTCAAAATTTAATGCATGTGAATAACACATGACGTAATTTATTGAACCACATAGATGAAGCCCTCAGAAGTCGGAAGTTTCGGTGTTTGTTCAGTTTGAATTCTGAATGTCGGTAGATAAAAATAAATGGAAAAACAGGAGATGCCCGAATAAATGGGATTACTTTGAAACCTTTATTGTTGTTGACATTGCAGTACAGTGTCATTCTTGGGTTACTGCTGGCGGGTCAGGTTGTACTGGTTGCTCTCCTCTTTACTGGAAACGTAAGTACCTTAAATTGTAGCCCTGACGAGTGTCAAAAAGAAATTTCAGCTTCCTTGAAATCTGGATATTGAAATGCACAGTACTCTGTGTAATTACCCGTTCATGGAAGACGAAAATGTGGCTTATCATTCATGCAACCGTCCATTAGATAAATTAAACAGTAAACAGATCTGTACACAGTACGGTATAGCTAAGACGTCTTTGACCAACGCAGAAAAATAAAATAAAATAAAATAAAGTGAAGTGAAATGAAATGAACTGAAATGACATGAAATGAAATGAAATGAAATGAAATGCAATACAATGAAATGAAATGAAATAAAATATGATAATAATACATAAAATAATAATAAATAAAATATTAATAAATAAAATAAAAATAAAATAAATTAAAATAAAATAAAATAAAATAAAATAAAACAAAACAAAATAAAATAAAATTGGACCCAGAAGCGTGTCTGTGTAGCAACAACAAACTATTGCTCTTGGTATTTTAGTTCAGTGAGATAGCTATAATACACGCAAAATAATAATTTCGCCATAGGATTATTACCGAAATTAAGAGTGATTTATTAATTGCCTTACAGTACATAATGGATCCCGGGAAATTTAGTGCTGGAATCAGATACCCGACGAAATAGAAATGTCCGGTTATCCGACCGGGTAAAATAAAATAAAATAAAATAAAATAAAACAAAACAAAATAAAATAACTGTTTATGCTCTGCAATAATATTAGTTTTACGTGACCAGAAAACAAACAGCAACAGTTAATACGGATTTAAATCGACAACCAATGATTATTTGTCAGAAATCGGATCATCTGGAGCCGTTTTCACAAAAAAATTAATATGACCCTGAACTAAATCCAAAAATGAAACACAATGTGCCTTTTGGCCTGGAACTACTGAATCGTCGGGCCCATGTTTGATCTAAATTAGCAGGATTATAAATCTATGTTCTCCGCTCTGATATGAACTTTGGCATTCAAGTTTTCTGTTTTATTAAATCAATCTTGATTTCATCCACATTTTCATCCTGGATCAAAAAAAATAAATACTGGATCAACTTAAGATTGATTTAATGAAATGAACCTCTAAATCCTTAAGTTCATATTGTAGCCAAGAACATGTATTGGCTAATCCTCGAAATTTTAATCCAACATTAAGCCAAGGATTAAGTTGTTTAGGGTCCAAAAGACATTGATTTTAATTTTTGAGATTAAAGTTAGGATCAGATCAAATTGCTTGTGAATACGGCCACTGGTAAATAAAGTCTGGACTGCAAATGGGGAGAATGTTCAGTGAGCACGACGAAAACACCTCCTGCCAGTTCCTCTGCTTAAGCTCACAATGCATTAATGTCTGTGTTGTAATATATACCGTACTTTTTCTTTCTTTCTTTCTTTCTTTCTTTCTTTCTTTCTTTCTTTCTTTCTTTCTTTCTTTCTTTCTGTCTGTCTGTCTTCCTTTCATTCTTTCTTCTTTCTGTCTTCCTTTCTTTCTTTCTTTCTTTCTGTCTGTCTGTCTGTCAGCCTTTCTTTCTTTCTTTCTTTCTTTCTTTCTTTCTGTCTGTCTGTCTGCCTTTCTGTCTTTCTTTCTTTCTTTCTTTCTTTCTTTCTTTCTTTCTGTCTGTCTGTCTGCCTGTCTTTCTTTCTTTCTTTCTTTCATTCTTTGATTCATTCTTTCTTTCTTTCTGTCTGTCTGTCTGTCTTTTTTATTAATAGTTTTTTTCGAAACTATTATGCGTGCAAACTCTAAACTTGGCATGCTGATACTTCCATGTATGAAGTGTTGAATATTTGTAAAGAGAATCAATGGTTTTGATGACTATTGGTATTCTTTTCTAGCCATAACTGCATCAATTTTTATCAAATTTTGAACATATTTTGCTCAAATTGAATATGTTGTGACACTGCACTTTTTTGTGCTTTATATGTGATCTCTAAAGGTCAAAGGTCAATGTCATTTGGACCTTTGGAATTCCATACAGCTATAACTCTGTTAATCTTTACCCATTTCAACCATGTTAGACCAAAATTGCAGGCATTTTAACACTGCATATTTTTCGTAATTTACATGTGTCCTCTAAAGGTCAAAGGTCAAGTTCATTTGGACCTTTGAAATATTTATATACCTATCGCTTGATCAACTGTCAGCCAATTGTAATCATGATGGGCTCAAATTGTAGATATTGTAACACAGTGTATTTTGTATTTTACATGGGGCCTCTTAAAGTCAAAGGTCAGGGTCATTTGGACCTTTGGATTATTTATGCAGCCATACCTCAGCCAATTATCATGCAATTCTAATCATGTTGGACCCAAATTGTAGGTATGCAACATTGTGCATTTTTGTAATGAACATGCAGTCTCTGAAGGTCAAAGGTCAAGGCCATCTGGCCCTATGGAATTTTCATCTAGCCATAACTTGCTCAAGTTTCTTCCAACTCGGGTATTGTTGGGCTTAAAAGGGGGTATTGTAACACAGTACGTTTTTTAATTTTACATGGGACCTGTAAAGGTTAAAGATTAGATCTTTGGACTTTTGAAAGTTTCATCTAGCAATACCTTAGCCAAATTTCATCCAATTTTAATCATGTCGAGCTCAAATTGAAGGTAGTGCAACACTGCACACTTTTGTAATTTACATGGGACCTCTGAAGATCAAAGGCCTAGGCATTCGGACTTTGAGATTTTCATTTAGCCATAAGGTCGATGTAATGTGAAGTACCAAAGAACTAAAGTTGTGGCATTTAATATTTACAACTTTTGAAGGCACACAGACAGATTTGCTTTGAAGCAAATCATTTTTTCTAGTTTGTTAGCTTTATTTTCATGACGCTTATATGTGCCACTATTTGTCACTCCGTGACACTCTTTAGAACCCTTTTCTGGGTCTTCAGAAATTAGAAATTGGTATTGCAACACTGCACATTATTGTAATTTACATGGGACCTCTAAAGATCAAAGGTCAGGGTGATTGGCACTTTGAAATTTTCATCCAGCCATGAGGTCAATGGAATGTGAAGTACCAAAATACGAAAGTTAGCGTATTTAATATTTACAACTTTTGAAGGCACACAGATTTGCTTCGAAGCAAATCATCTTTTCTGGTTTGTAAACTTTTCTTTCATGATGCTTATACGTGCCACTATTTGTCACTCCGTGACACTCTTTGAATCACAATTGAAACTTGTGTTTTGGGTGGTTAGGCCTATACAATTTGGAAAAGAACTAGTGTCTGCAGTTAATGATGAATATTTCTAAGGTTGAGAGGACCGGTTTAAAACCACCAGTAGCCTTTTATGGATGACTGCCTGTCTCAAGTCAGGAATGAAATTTGTTTCTTCACATTGGTATTGGAAGAGAAATGTTGATGTTTTGGCAAGTCTGGAATCTCTTTGCTGTCATTGCTGGGTTTGGAATTAATGAATATGGATCATGTTTTTCTGTACTATTTAAAAGCTTTTTATGGGTCTTCAGAAATTAGTGCTTGGTATTATGTGTATTCATAGTTCAATTTGCTGAAGGACGTGGAAGCATAATGAAAACGTCGTCGCGTTTCATACGTATGGTACAAAGCGCGCAAATTACAAAATAAGTTTAATACAGTCAATTCACTTACTATCATTTTTGCGTATTTCTATGACGGAACAAAGCCGTGAAAGTAGAAGCGCGATTAAACGATATTTTTGTATTGGTTCTGCAGGAACTATGCTAAACGTAGAGAAATTGAAACGGTACTTTAATGCATCAAAAGCAAAAATCCCTGAAAATTGATACATGCGAAAATAGGTACATTTACAGCATTACACAAGTGGTACATTTACCTAAAAAAGACACTATGGTAGGTCCAGCATCTGTCGTTGCTTCAACTATTTGTTCAAATATTTTATCAAAGCAGCAGTTGGATGGAGGTACAGAAGGTTACGGAAGTTTTTATAATGGCACAATTTAAAAAAAATGTTCCAAACGTTCAACCGTCTTATTTGTGGTCACAGCAAGAAGAAACTTACTCTCCGGACTCAACTTCCCAATTTCTTTTCTTCTACTGCCTTATGATGTTTTATACTGAACTGTCTTTCGCTTCAGTAAGTGCTGTTGTTGTGATGTTGAAATAAATAGCTGGTGGCAGATCCAGTGTAAGTGGGACAATGCCTTATGTACAGTAGATTGGTCTTCTTATAATTGACGCAAACGTGCAAAACATTCCTTGCGTGCAATGGAGTATGACATTTGTATCTGGTGCTATGGGTAAGCATATCGTCTAAACTTATGGGTAAGCATACCATCTAAAACTATGGTTGATCATACCATCTAAAACTATGGGTAAGCATGTCATCTAAAACTGTGAGTGAGCATACCATCTAAAACTTCTTTCGTTAATCACAGTCACCAATGCACTGAAATAACGATCTTTGAATCACAGTTGGTGCAATCTTTTTCAGCTGGACAGGGAGTTAAAAGCCCAGCTGACAGCCACCGTGGTAAAGTACAAGGGGTTAAATAACTATGAACCCCACTCCTTGTTATGGAATCTGCTCCATACACAGGTAATGTCTAGCTAAGTAGTTTTGGGCCCGGATCGATGTAAGGAATCTGCTCCACACAATAATCTCTGGTACAGTAGCAGTGAACCCCAGTCCTTTCTATGGCATCTGCGTCACGCATGTAATATCTGTTGAAATAACTGTGCACCTCAGTCATTTTATTGAAATCTTCTCCATGCAAAAGTTATTTCTGGTTTAACAGCTATGAACCCCAGTGATGTCGTGAAATATGCTTCATACAAAGGTAATTGTAGAAAAAAATGCACATTAAGGAACTGTATTTATTGTTGTTGTTTTTATTGTCATGTTGCTTCATTGTATCACATTTTCAATGGAAGTTAAAGCAAAATGTTGAAGCTAAGTAATATTAAGTTATGATGATATATGCTGTTATATAAGAGGCCTACTTCATGTGCACAGTTGAGAAACGTCCACACTCGAACAGGAGACATCATAACAGATGAGAGGAATATTAGGACAGTAAAACATACGCTATAAAAGAAACGCTCCCTAATGCTAAATTGTCCATCACTTTCTAGTGTTGGTGGTGCATGTTAGTAATTTCTGTAAACCTGTTTCTATCTTTTATATCTATAGATTTATGAATTACCAGTCATTATCACCTCCTTAGTGACAAAGACAAGTTAATTGTGATGGAAAGTCTGTAACACTTATATCTGCAAACTTACTGTTCTTTGTTCCCGGATGTGAATATTTTTGTGGTTTCCCTACCTCCAGCAATAGAGAGTTTCCGGACTATTTGACACTAGGGGGCCCATGTGTGACAAAAGAAGATTATCAGAATACACAGTCTTTCCCAACCAACGAAAGTGCGAAAGCCACTGACCGTTACGGGCCAACATTGCTGAATCAGGTGGTTGTTGAAATTCCAGGCCCTTGACATATCACAATGACCTGCACTCTTTTTCTCTGATTGACAATGGGCCCTTACAAACAAAAGTTTGTCATGACTGTCCTTAAAGCCAACATCATGTTTTTAGCTCCAGTGCTGCGGTGTGGACAGCTACAAGGACTTTGAACACGCCACGGATTTTAACAGGACGATCAGCCTTCCGGCTTCAAGCTTTAGTGGCACGATGACGTCAGGGAATAACACTGGCTTTAAACTATCAAAGGACGGCGCCTATATAACATTGACGCTTGTCTCTCCTTTCACCTGCTGTAAACTGACCCCACAATTCGACAAAATCTGTTTGTGGCAGCCTTCTGACGATATTTCAAATTGGAAAAGAGTGAGAATCTTTTCATCCTTTTATCAAAACAGATAGACAAAAATTACATGTAATATTTTTTTGAGTTACAATAACGCCAAATATTGCAAATATATTCACCCTCTTGGCTCCATTCCTTGGCAAGAGTTTATGTCTCAACCCTGTCACTTTTACATGGCATGGTGAGTGTGTTTGTATGTCTTTTCATTCTGGGTCAGATGCTTGTATAACAGAGGATAATAACAGAAAATTTTAAAAAGAGGAGGAGAAAGGAAAGAAAAGCAAAAACTATTGTAAGGCTCTTTTTAAGATATTCTGTAACAGTCCAACAGAAATGTAGAAATTGCAGACAAGTCATGCAGGGAAACGTGCATGGCGTAGGTACTTAAAATACGGGGATAAAGTGTATTCTTGCTTAAGGCTTTTGTGCGAGTAGATCCCCATAACATAAAAGAAAAAAGAAGAAAATAGATGGAAAATGGGAAAAAGAAACAAATCTTAATAAAACCTTTTACTTTAATTTTGCTCGAAAGAATGGAGAAAATTAATCATCACGTATTATAAAATAAACTCCAAGAATTAGTAACCCGGTACTTCTACACGCTGCTTACCATTTGTCAAGTTATTAGGTTCACAATATGAAAAGAAAAAGTTCAGAAATCACAAGATTTTATAATGTATATGGTTTTTATGACAAAGTGTCGATTAGATAGTGGGCTCGCAACATATTGCATGATTTACATGACTATTTATCTTCGTTGTTTTATCAAAAAGTGATGAGCTAGAATCTACCATACATTAAATTTTTTTTAAAAAATGAAAATTACCGTAGGAGTCATCCTTAATGTATAAATGTCTCATACTTTCGCTGTTTTTACTAGCACTTGTTTTGTGGATTGCCCAGAACTGCAAAAATAAATACAAAATAAAATAGCATTACGAAAAACCGGGAAAATTTACATAAGTGAAAATAAGTACATTGACGGTGGTCCAACATGTTCCATGGCGGCACAGTCTGTGTTATTGGTATCACCAACGAGCCTCAGAGTTGGATGCGTAGGCACGGATATGATCGGCAACTGTGCTGTGGCGTGTATTCTTGTTTACCTGTATCATCAGGTTTTTAGTACTGTATTTTTACCGACTTTTAGTCGAGTTACGCATCTCACAATTATTTTATTAGATGCTCTCTGTTTTGGTTTCATGCTAAAATGCTTTTTTCTTAAAGAAGTTTCTATAGATAGGGGAAATCTTATCAGGTAAAGCACGATATATATAAGTAACGATGGGATAAAACATAGGTCAAGATTTAAATGCACAAATTTCGTATCTACAGGGTTGCTGGTCCGCCTTGATGAACGCTCTCAATCGGTATAAGTGGCATGCTGTTGGAGCATGCGCAGGGCTCTTACTGCTGCAGGTGGGTGTGTTGTCATAAAACCATTCATAAGTACGATCTGAGGTACTTAGACTCAATGCCTTGTTATTGGCCGTTGCTTGAGGATGATGATCGTGTTTGAATGCTTTTTCATGAAGTTAGGACATGCGCAATGTAATGTTAGTACCCAACCCAGGTTGTCCGATATTGCAACTATCCTAAAATGCAGTAAAAGAAAAGAAACCAGTGGTATGTGTCGGAGTTTTTAATGAAATGTTCGGTTAGCAGGAAATATTTTTCAGTGCTATATTTCTTAGGGAAGGATAGGTGTATCAAGAACAGCTTGAAATTTCCGCAACTCTTTTGCGTTCTGAGGAATATGGCTGGCACGCCATTGTCCATCTCCTAAACTGTATTGAGTAGATAGCATGTCTATCAATGTGGAATGCAGGAGTGCATGATTAAAAGACTGCTTACCCAAACAATATCTAATGATTCGTAACTTCTTCATAACATTGTTTTAAAAAAAAAAAAAAAAAAAAAAAAAAAAACACAGCATGATAATTGTGGAACCAACGGAGAGCTGCATGTACTTTTCACCTTGACTGCCGCCGGCAACCAGTAATGATTGGTCCCCGGGATGTAACGCACATGGACAGCTCTGCCACTTTTCAAAGTATATGCATTCTGTCTGTCCCAATTCAGTACATGTACATATGCGTTGGTGCAAAGTACCTGTCGGATAAAATATATGATAAATATAACACACCAATATGATAACGGATTTCTCTCTTAACATACCTGCTGAAACTCTTTCTAAAATTACTTCACAAAGTTTAGAAAGGTTATTAGATTTTAGCATTTGGTTCACGCTCGATTTTTATGCATCTTTTCCATGCTACGTATGGCCTTTGAGACATCTATATCATGCTGTAAATATTTTTCATAAATCTGGTTTATGCTCTGCATGGTATTTAGAACCCCTGGTCTATGCTGTCCAATATCTAAAAAGAGATTATTAACTGACCACTTTATTTCAGAAAGGCAGGTCATACATAGTCCTCAGGTAAGGAGTCAACAAATAATTTTATTTTTTCAGCATCTTTGGTTTTCATATTTTCGAGTTTTATGTTTTTATCATCTGTCATATCCCTCCATCTTTTGCCTGTTTGTTATCTTCTAATTCTCTCTCCGTCTTCCTGTCTAATCCTTTAGTTCTTCCAAGCTTCGCTACCTTCTGGCATTGTTTTCGAAAGGATTTAACTTAGCACGTCATGGATGGACCTCTTCCGCCTAATTCTTCATAATGTTAATATAATTCATTCATTTTGACAGGCGCTGCTACTGGTGTGTGGCATATATTTAGTGCATGCTGGCAAAGATCACAGAGTTAGTCCCTCAAAATAAGACTAGGAATGTCATCATTTTGAATGGAAGAAGACCAAATTGAAGTGCATTACACCTTTATAACAGAACTATGTCAGAAGCGTATGTTTCGCGGGCGCCATGCCAGGATTTTGGGCTGCTGCTTTGTGGCATTGGACAATTTTTTGACGATGGTGTAAAGTTCCGAAAAAGTGACATACATGGGTCTGCCGTATAATTTGCGTCAACGGTTCTGACGAACATAGTTTGAAGTGGGAAACAGAAACCACTCCTCCCAGGCTGACCACTTGTGCCAGACAACTCGACATTCCTCGGCCTTGGGTAATTTCCAGCATATAACAAAATTAATAAAAAACATGAAAATATATAGAACTGGCACACGAGAAAAATTGTAAATTCAGTTAAATCATATCTTTTCAGGCCCAAGACAGACGCATAATTCACACGTTGAGTCGCACCTGTCACACAAATATTGAGCAGGCCAATTTAGATTATTTTGTTTTTATTATTATTATTTGTGGGGGGGGGGGGCTGAATTCATCTGTAATAAAATGTTTTAATGACGAGGCAATTTGCCAGTGATATCCCTACAGCCTTTGTACATGTTCACAAATGTTCGAGCATGTTAATATATCAGTCTAAAAGCAGTTCTGGTAATTCCGTACTGCCTTTGCCATCAATCAACAATGTAAATGTTTCAATGTCAAGGTAGTTTTCAGTAGTTCTGGTGCGGTCGTGTGCTCAGTCAACAATGTCAATGTGTCGATGTCGAAGCAGTTAACAGTACATCGAGTACAGCCTTTGTGCTTGTTCATGAATGCTAATCTGGGCAGTTGCCAGTAATTTGGGTATGGCCTTTCCACTTATTTAACAACGTGAATGTGTGAATGTTGAAGACATCTCCAGTAATTCAGGTAAGACCCTGGTAGATCTTAAACAATTTTTCAATGTTGCGGCAGTTGCCAGTGATTCGCGTGCGGCCTTCTAACTTGTTAAACAAATTTTACCGGTGAAGCTCTATGATAATCGTCATTGTAAGTTTCACAATACAGATTACAGAATCGAACGCGCATTTCTTTTTCCATGTTGATTCCATTATAAGAAGTCACAAAAATTATGCGTCAACGTATTTGAAAATACCCAACGATGCCAGAGCGTTGTGTGTATACTTCGTCAATTTGATATTGAGCTGATCATTTGCAAAAGATCGTACGCAGTTCTGCTGAGTGCCATTTAATGGTATATTGTGACGTCTGAGAGTTCCCATTGTCCAAATTGACGCATAAGTAGTTTCAATTATAAATTTAACCAAATCCTTTTATCATCTAATAGCTTTTATGCGATATTCGTATCCTATCATGTTGCTAAATCACAGATGGGCCCATGAATAACTAGGGGAGCAGGTAAATTATTTATCTTGGAATACTATTCTTTGCTACGATCCTGGAATTGACTCCAATAACGTGTTGATACTGAAAGTTTAAATGGATTTTGAGTATAAATCCTGGTTTAGTTAAAATTGCCTCCAACTATTATGTATTGTAAAATTCAACATATTTCTAGGCGTTTCATTAGATATTTGTTATGAACCTGACACACAGGTTATCGTCTACCTTGCTCTTTCTGTTCATAATTTAAGTCAAGTCAATGTTACTATTCGTTCGAAAATTTCAATATGACGCACATCCAGCTATTGTTATTTGAAAGTAAAGCGGTGATGTGCAGCGGAGTTACATTGTTATATGAATTCAATTGGACACTGTTGTGTGCCATGATATGAGAGTGACGTTGGAGTTTGAGAAGGCGGATACTGTCTGATATTTGCTGATTAATGTGATTATATATTGCGTAATTTTGTACAGAATGTAAGAACTTCCGATAGAATATTTTTGATGTTTGCTGTTAGTCAAAATATTCAAGATGGTGATCACTTGGCATAAATTTTCTCTATAGATTTTGCAAGCTGGAGATCATCATTCCTATTTTCCTAATAATAATAACCAAGGTTAACTTTTTAATAACACACTTTACTTCTATCCAAGATTTATTGTTTAATATAATATGCTGACATTTATTCAGAATATATGTGTTAATAAATATACAATTATATATTTTTGTTTTATGCAAGGCTTATTTTTAATAAAGAATCCCATTCTTTGCAATAGATGTGAGTGTTTTATAATTTTAATTGCTAATTATGTGAGGAATTCATTGCAAATTCGTATCTCAAGGAATCAACAAGAGCGGGCTTTTTCAAAGTTTGACATCCGATATCAACAGCGCGAGACCTATTGATACAATAACCAGAGCAGTTTGTGATACTGTAATAACACATTATGAGATTGAGTGGTCTCCATATCAAGTTATAGATTTGACAGGTACACTAGCCTAGCCTCTCTAGTCTATGTACTTGTGGAAGAGTGTTTCAATGTCAAGGCAGTTGCCAGTAATTTATATAAGGTTACGGGCTACTTCCTTATTAACAGTGTTAACGTTTTAAATGTCAAGGCAGTGTTACGATACCCACCTCCAGAATATACTAGATTGTGAAAAAATGAATGACGACGATGAGATAAGTAACAATAACAATATATTGATAATCAAAACTCAGTGCAAAGTAGGTAAATGGAATCATACAAATTGCCTATGATGATACTCCAATAACTGCAGGTAAATCCTAATCCCTGGTGAGAGATTCTCCACAGGTACTGTCCTACAGTTCCAAGTCCTATGGTAGTTGCCAAATAATCTGGTCCAAATCCCAAAGAGGCACAGTTTTCTTCCAATGTGGTACACAGAGTATGGTGCTGGTCCAAATCCTACAGAGGTACAGTTAGGTTCCAATATGGTACAATTAAACAACAAATATACCAGTCCACTCAAAGGCACTGTCCACACTCCACATGTACAATGCATAAATGAGTAACTCCTTGGCAAAAGCAATGGCTCACAGTCCCGTAGGCTTGAAGTCACACGGCTTCTGTCACATCTCAGAATTCTCTTCTCCCAGTCATGAAGGGAGCTGCTTTATACATCAAGGCTGAGAACTCTCACTAGTATTCTACAATTTCTAATAATCACACATCATACTTCTCTGTTATCTTCCTAGACTACATCAGAACTTTCCCTGTTGTGTGCCTGTATGTAGGTCACCACTGCACTTTCATTGTTCACTATGGCAAAAACAAAACAAAGAAAACCCCCAAACCCCCCAAAAACACCCCCCCCCAAAAAAGAAAAGGAAAGAAAAGACAAAAAAGGGCAGCACAGTGAGCTGGTGCCCACTCAATGAATACAATGACCTCTCCAAATCAGAATAAACAGCCATACCCCTTTGGGTAATGCATACAATGTTCCAATGTCAAGATGTTATTTCTCTTCTCAGTATTAACGAAAATAATTATTATACATCAAATATTTAAAATTATATACTCAGAGCAGAGTGTTTCATCTATACCAGTAAACGACACTGAGCAAAATTATGCACAATCATCTCCCAATCATCAGTTTAATATGAAAAATGACTTGTTTTGAGTGTGTTCCCTTCCAGATGTTAATCCATTAAACCACTGCATTCTGTTTACCCTCATTATACTTGATGCGCTCTTTAGAAATGTAAAAGATAGCATTTGATTTAATGTTGACCTCATTGAGGGTAGCATACTTCTCAATTGGAGCATACATTTCTGGGTGGATTCAAAACCAAGAATTTTCATTCCTCAACGTGTTGTTTAAGCAGCTTCAATGATAAAAATTAAGGCAGATGGTTCCACCATCCCATAAAAACCAAACGTAGATCAAAATATAACCGGACAGATGAATGATATACTTTTATGCAATATTTATAATGTTTTAAGTTGCCAAATCGCAGGTAAACATGAGAGTAACCAGTCCACGAGAGTATGTACATCGTGTATTCTGTAGTACTATTCTTTGACGAATTTTAACAATTGGCTACAATAAGAATTTTATATTGAAAGAGTAAAAAAAGATTTTGAATGTATTTACTTGCTTAGTTTACATTGCATCCAGTTGTTAGTTATTTCAAATTGAAAGTTTGCAAAATATTTCAACCTGTTTCATTAAATATTTGTATCGATCTGAAAATTGATAATCATCAACCCTGCTCTTTCTAGTAATATTTGAATCAAGTCAATGCAACAATTTATAAAAGAATTCGGTATGACGCACAACCAGTCGTCATCATCCACAAAAGTTTTGATATGATTTACTAATCAATTTCAAGTAATTGAAGATTAAATACAGAATAAAAACATTCATTCTCAAAACTATGTAAACCAGCAATGCAAAATGTATTCAGTTTGGTAAACAAAGAACATACTTTCCAAACACACACAAAAAAACAAGGCAAATCATGAATTAAATCAAGCCATTTAAGCATACCTGTAATCCAGCTTTGTAATTTATGGCACAGGTGCCCTTCAATGTGTATGGACACTTTTGGTGCTTTGTATTGTATTATATTGTATTGTGTGGTGTCACTTTCAATTGTCCTTTGTATTGTGAGAGTTGTATTGTGGTGTACTGTATTGTGTATTATCGGTCTCATGTTTTTATAAGGTACAGCAAACTAAAGATCAGTAATGCTAAAAGAAGTGTGACAAGCTCATAGGCAATCAAATGATACTGTACTATATACGTAAATTATGCACATAATCATGTCGGTAAATTGCCATTTGAATAATCTATCTCTCTGTTTCATCCTATGAAAAACTTAGTGTACTTGGTCACACGACCTAGCATTGCTGACATAAACACAGTGGTGGGTGGTTGCGCATCCGTTAGCCTGGGGTTCTGCCACACAGTAAATTTTGTATTGTTAGGTTCATCAAACAAGATCTTATACCACCCTTACCCCATGACGTCTCTTCACTTGCTGTCTCATACTTTGATTCAGAGGTCTCGTCATTGCCATCCCTTTTTATCAGCAGGGTGATTAATTGCAAATTAAACACTCTCGGATTTTTGATTCATCATCCCTTTCCTCGGGATTTGCTGCCTGAAAACTGTCCGGACGAAAATCGTCTTTGATCAGCATGTTATCGGTCTCATTTTCTATTGTTCGAGGGAACAATGACTGAACTTCCGAAAGAACATGTTTGATGTGTATTTATCAGATGACCTAATCTGTGTTCTCTTGACGTAAAGTTATCATTGTGGAGTAGAATTCTTCTTTGCCTTAAACCATCAAATGAAAGCCATCAAACGAAAACTGCATGGTGATTTATTCCTTCGGATATATCATTGACAGACGATGTCCCCTGATTTCATATTTGTATTACCAACTACACAATATGTGACCAATGTGTCCCACGCATCTCGGCCAATATAACACAAGAATTAATAAATGTTGACCATCAAGGATGGATGTGTCTTGTCAAAAGTGTCATGTGTCCCACACACCTCAATAGGTCTATGGGCGGATTCCTCAGCAAACCAATGAAATGTAACATACCATTCAGGACTTTCCCCCATAAGCGGAGCCACTGTGCAGAACTGCGTCCTTGCCTCCATTCACGAGAGAATCCCTCCCTCGGGCGGGGGGGGGGGTCTGTTTGCCTGTATTCTTTTAATAATAATAATAATAACAATAATAATAATAATAATAATAATAATAATAATAATAATAATAATAATAATAATAATATTATTATTGTTATTATTATTATCAATGATAATGATAATAATAATAATGATAATAATAATAATAATAATAATAATAATAATAATAATAATAATAATAATAATAATAATAATAATAATAAAAATAATAAAACTTATTTACCCTCGGTAACTACATTTAGTTTAAAAGCTATTAAAAACTGTTATAACTAGGCCGAGCGCCTCACATCAATCATACAAGCTTTCACGCTGACAAATTATATAAATTATAAATTAGGATAAAAAAAAATACAGCCAATTAAAATCGGTCACATAAGATAACATGTCTTCTAAAATCGTGCCAGTCTCGGTGGTTTAAAAGGTATAGCAGAGTTTGAAAAAAATAACAGCATGTTGCAACATGTTATTTAAAACAATTATGGCGTTTGATATGGGTAACTATCTAGGACCAAACCTCAGGTGATAGGTAAATATGATACATGTTCAGATAGCTGTGAATGGGAAAAAAGGTAGCAAGTCAGCTGCAACAATGTTTGCATAACAGTGACAAAAAGGTAAACCGATAACAGTAAATGAGGGCAATTCTGGGAAAATGAACCCCATGAAATGTTAGCAAGAACCTTGTCCTCAGTTGATCTTTTCAGAGTGTGCACATGCATAAATGATTGGGGACTGGGCTATGTTGACTATACTGCTGCATGAATGCAAGCAGACACGCTTCAACGTCTAAATGTACTTACTCCAGAGCTGTCAAAAACTATGCAGGTAATTGACTTAAAGGTGCCGGAATCAACTCTCCCAATGCATGAAATAGAGAAAGCCATACCTTGAAAGTGTTAGTTTTATTCCCCTCTCTTTGCAGTAGAGCATTCAACACATTATATCACAAGATAATGCTTATAAATTAGTAATGTAACTTAACTAAACAACAAAAGATTTTTGGCCCTGTCATTTATGTCAGTAAAATATAAATATTTTCCAAGCAATTACTGTTGCAGATCATCTATCATTTCAAATCTGGTCAGATCATTTTTAGTAGAGTCATTCCTATGTGTCAATTTCATAATGTGTTAAGTTGACCATTTTTGCAAGTCATTTTTTATTGGTTACACCCATAGATATCCTTTCTCTTCTAGAAATGTCAGATAATACTCTTACAATAATAACAATTAAGTCCTGTACACAAAAACTGCGGAAACATTTTTATTATTTTCATTCATCAAAACTTTCCCACCAGTTGAAATTCAGTGTCCCAGGAAACAATGACTTTAATAGGGAATTTTAAAAGACTTTCATGTTTCATATTCAGGTTGCCGCGATAAGTATGTTATTTGCAGGGAACCTTGATTAATTTGAATTCTCCCATGCTCAGATATATTCTGCCCCGAAATAACCTCTACAGTCAAGTGGAGGTGAAAAAGTGCGTGCTTGGCTAGTTTTGGGACAGCAGTCACTTACTTTGAAAAATGCAAATGTACAAAATATTCTCCATTTCGTGATTTATAGAAGAAATTATTGATTGTACTTTAACATCATATTGGGCCTGAAATGTTATCTGAACACTACACATAATTTCATTAAAAAAAATATTTATACTCCGTATAATAGACTTGAAAATATTACAACGCGAGAGAACTATGGGCCTTATTCATCACATTAAGTGTACAGAATGAAACAATGCACGACTATGTAATATAACATGTGTGTGTTGAACCATGTATAATGCTGGTGAAAGTTGAATGCCTTTTCAAATGAGAAATAAGTATTCACTCTTATCAACTTACAGGAACATACGCGTCCCAAGAAATCTTATCCCGGACAAGAAACCACACATAAATTCCAACATGTCTTTAGGTTTGCTGTGCACATTCTACAGCGAAACCAATGACACTTGAGTATACACCAGTGGCCAATATCGGCTCAAGAAGTATCAAACCCAGCACGGTAAATTCGAGCAAATATATACATAGGACAGATATATACTCATATTTACTGCATGATGCCAAATAATTCACATTACTGAAACAACTCCTGCAAGCCCATGGTTGGGGTTGCGTTGTGGACGCGCCAACCTGCAGAAATACAATTCTGTCTAGCTGATACCTGAGTGGTGGACAAAAAAAACTACTAGAAAACATAAGCTTGTATATAGTGAACATTTATTTTGCCATTAACAGGCAGTATAGACACAACCAAAGATAATACAAGCAAAAAACAATCTGGAAAAAAATGAAATCAACCCCCAAAATGTCTAACACTATGTAGCTGTAAATAAGTTAGTCTACAGCCTTAATTTACTGTGAACTGAAATTATGGGTGGGTGGGAGGCAACAAAATGCTGTATTTCAGTGCAAATAAAATTTATCCAAAGTATCTGGGAAAACAAGCACTGTACTATCATTGCATGAATTGAAAATTGGTAAAACATTTGCAACGTAGCCAACAGGAAACTATATACAAGCCAGTCACAAATCTGATGATGATACTGATCTCATTGTGTAATCTTTGATCTCCAATTTTCAACGTGTAGTTCATAAGGAACACAAATCTTACCACACTGAAAATTGGCCATCGCAGACCTTTTTATGTTACTCCAGATAAAGGTTGGAAAATGTTTATTTTTTATTTTTATTTTTATTATTTTTTTTTTGTTTGTTTTTTGTTTTTTTTTTGTTTTTTGTTTTTGTTTTTGTTTTTGATGTTGTTTTTAATTTGAGACTAATCTAAATCTGAATATTTCATCTGCTGTGGTACACTGGCATGCACAACTCTTAGCCAAATATGCTTTGCTACATTATCAAACAGTTTCACCAAAAGTTGATGTATCATATACTTCAATCGTCAACTCCACTCAGATAACATCATTGCTATCATAACTATTCACCTTTTAACTTTTCGGCATTGTCATCTTTCGCAAATACTTACAATCACTGCTGCATGCTGGATGCTTATTTTTTCTATACATTCAGCCAACATGTAGCACATGTGTGACTGACGTGAAAACTTTTACCATTGATTTAGACATTGTGTGCGGATTTTTCATGGCATTTGGACGATTGGAAAGTTTTACAAAACATTGTATCTGAAATAGCAAAACCACCACTACTAGTTGAAATATTAGCTCAAGTACCACTTTTGCTAGTTACTTTGGATGCATTCAACTTTTGCTGCACGTCCAAAAGTTTTCACTCCATTTTTAGAACAACAAAAATATATAAAGAAATAAATGATCACCAATTGAGGATCCATATGATTCTTTTGAGAGACAATAAGAATGTTGACCTATTGAGGTATCCATCATTAGGTTGAAATGGTATAAATGGTTGTCAGAATGTTACATTTTGTATATCTGCTTGGTTGTTTCAGTATTGTAAATGGGTTTTTGAGTGATTAATAACATTAAACAGCCAAATATTTGCTAAAAACTGCAAAACCTTAAGGATGGTTATTGAATCATGTGATCTTAAAAGACGTAGATCTATTTTTATTAACAAAATGACCATAACCTAGATTCTATATGGTGACAGTTCGATATGATAAGACTCTGGTTGTGGAATAGCTTTCCCTATGCAACATCATGTCATTCTCTTTTAAAAT